>ML681972.1:28279583-28367259 GCA_007922195.1 Podocnemis expansa | reverse complement strand
ACACACACACACACACACACACACACACACACACACACACACACACAAAAGCAACTACTTTGCAAAACGTGATTGTGAAAGGAGGATGGGTTTGGACGGGGCGGATCCAAGCTTTTGGAAATGCTCTCCCCTTTTCTGTGAGCATCTGCCTGGAGAAGAACAGATGTGGGCACCTGCGGTGACAGGCCGCATATGTTCCATCCTATTCACAGGCATTCAGACGTGGCCACAATGGTAAGCCTTTGTGCATGCAGAGTATATATTAATATATTAATCTGTACTCCCTAGAGCAGTGCTCTGTTTAATTTTTCACTGGCAATAACATCTGATCTAATCCTGAAATTGGTTCCCCAAAGTCCCTTCTTCCCCCCCGTGAAAATATGTGAAGTTATTTAAGCTTCCACCTGTTGCCTGTGAGGTTGGAATAGGTTATGTGTGCATTTTGTGGGTTGAGAGAGAAGACCATCGGTGTTAGTATGCTGTTTGCTGACATAAAGAGGGGCCTGGCATTTTTATAATAATTGTATTATGTGTAGTCCATGGCTAGGAACATAACTTGACAGAAACAAATGATATATGGAGTGCCATGTCTACAATGTATGCAAACAGAAACTAATGGTTAAATAAAACAACCGGTGCATCCACCGTATCTACTCAGTGTCTTTAAAAATGGCGTTATAAAGTTCCCCTGTATCGCCTTATTAAACTCTAGTGGTTTTATAAACATCGGTCAATAGGCCAAGCTGCCAAAAGGTAACATAAATCTCGGATGTAAGACTTAGATTTTTTGAACAATTTTGTTGCACGACTCTTTTATCTTATCATTTCTTATTCTATTTTGATTTGTTTTCAACCACAATGAGTCCTTTAGCCCTATTGTAGCCAGCACAATACACATGGACATCAGGCTGTGAATGAAGACAGAAGCAGTTTAAACAAACCAGGCTTTTTCTTTCCTCTCTGCCCATTGTAATATGAATGGGCCTTCTGCATTCTGCTGCTAGGAAACGCTTCTTTTAAAGCCCAAGTCCAATAAATGGACATAGAGAAAGAGACCCCAATAAAAACTAAAGTATTAAAAAGGGGGCATTTAAGCAAGTCCTTTTCACATCAGCAAGTTCTAAAATCTTAAAAAGGCTACGAAAACAAATACATCTTTGATGGGGTTATCCCTTTCCTCTGTCCCACCCATGAGTGGGCCAAGCAAACAGGAGCACCAATAAGAACTGTTTTAACACGCAGGGCTGCCCTTCAAAAGCAAAAGAGGTGTGCAGTTATAGTTTGGGGATAACAGAAAGGCACGTGAGGGGTACAATCGGAGACAACAGAGGACTAATAGAAGATAGCTGTATGGTAGGATGACCACGAGAAGGAAGTGGCGCGGGCAGGGCTCATATCAAGCCTCGCCGTGGCAAAGGGAGGCAGGATAGCCCTGGGGACATGCAGGACACGGTGGAGTAGAGCTCGGAGCTAGATGACTGTACTGGAGCGCTATGTTTCTATGGAGGAAGAGAGACATCGCGTGCGATCTGCACCGTAAACTCCCCAGGGCAGGCTGCTCTAGCACGTTTGCCCCAGCACCACGCACGCACGCACGCACTCTGCTGCCCTACATGCGTGAAAATATTTGCGCCACTTAGCAGGCCCAGGAACTGCCCCTCCCCGCAATAGGTGAGCTACGTTTTGCGGAGGGGGCGTCTTCCCGCTCACCGCGTGCAAGCGCGCGCGCGCGCGTCCACTCGGCCCCGCCTCCCCGCGCGCCGCCGTGGGAGGGGCCAGCCAGCCTGGGCACCTGGCGGGAGGGTCACGTGCTCCCCAGCCGGCCACCGCCCTTTCTTCTGTCAATCACAGGCAGCGGCGAGGTCCGAGCCAATCGGCAGTCGGCGCTTGCGCAGTCTCGCCCCGCCCCTGGGCGGAAGCGGAAGTGAGGGCGGCGCGCGGTCGGGCGTTGCTAGGTAGGGCTTGGCGCGCAGGTGTGCTCCCCTCCCTCGGCGGGGGCGGGGGCGGGGGCGAGAGGCAGGTCCCAGCCCCCGAGCGGCGGCCGTTGCGGGGGGCAGGCAGCGCTTCCGGCTCCCCAGCCCCTCGCCCCGCGGTGAGCGGGGGTCCCCGAACCGGCTCCTGGTGTCTGGCGCTCGCCGGTGGCGGCCCCAGGAACGGGCCTGGTGCGCCCCGGGGAGGCGGCCTGCGTGTGGACACGCCGCCCTCTCGCCTCACCCTGGCTTGGCTTCGCCTGGGGCCAGAGGGACGGCGGCGGACTCAGGCCCGCTGGGCGAGGCTGGGCTGGGAGCCAGGCTTAGGGTTACCAGATGTCAGGCAAAAGGAGGACATGTCCTTCTTACCTTCATGTCCTTCCTCCGGCGGGCATCTTAAACATACAGGATTTTGTCTGGTTTTTTACTTAGTGGAGTTAAAGTATGCTGGAATGCCCCCAAACACCCTATTTTTAGGGGGATGTGTTCCAGGGCCACCTGAAAACAGAAGAATATGACGTTAATACTACATTTTCTCCAAGTGTCCTCCAATGTTCTCCTTTTCGTACTTCCCTGTCCTTTCCATACTGTAGGACCTGGTAACCCTATCCACGTGCTGTAGTTAGTTCAATCTCTGCCACAGACACAACCTAGCTGCTGCTGCCTGGGGAAGGGGCTGCTTACAGCAATGGCAAAATTCCTGGTGCTGCAAGAAGAGTCTTAACTGTGATGCTATAGAGCAGGGTCTCAAACATGCAGCTGCTAAAGCTATTTCCTGTGACACATAACAATGCTGTCATTGCTGATAGTTGCAGTATTGTTGTATGAAGAGGTTTCAGCGGTGCGCACTCAAGCTAATGTACTAATTCTCGCACAGCAGTTATGGTGATTTGAGTGTGAGACCCCTGCTATAGAAGCATAGTTATGGTGGTGTAGCTGTGCCACTGTTGTGCCCATAGTATAGACAAGTCCACCATCTCTGTGTCTTGTATGGAGAGGCTGTTGGAAGCTGGAAATACTTATTTTAGATATTTTTGTCACTTAGTAGCAGCATGTCTAGGTCAGGGGTGGGCAGACTTTTTCGTGTGAGGGCCCCATGACCATCTAGTCAAGTTGTAGAGGGTGAAGGAAGAGGTAGAGGTGGGAGGGGCTATGGTGCTTCAGCCAGATATGGTGATGGGGGAAAGCGGTTGGTGTGCTCCAACCAGGGTGCCACTGGACTGCAGTGGGGGAGCGGTGGCCTCACTCTGGCCAGGATGCTGTTTCTGGGCCCACCCAGTGGGAAGGTGTGATGACTGCATTCTGGCGAGGCCAAGCCGCTGGGCACACATGCTGGGAAGAGGGGAGGTGTGTGGCAGCCATGCTCCACATGGGCTGGGTACCAGTGCTGCATGTGATGGGGGAAGAGGTGGGGTTTGGGGGGGGCGGGGGGTGACTGTCACGCTCCTGCCATCTGGGTGCTGTTGCTGCTGCATGCAGTCACAGTGGTAGAGGAGCGGAGCGAAGGGGCAGGGTTGGGGTGGAGGAACTGCAACCATGCTCCTGCTGGGACACTGCTGGGCCCACATGGTGGGAGTGGGGCGGGGCTGGGCGGGGTGAGTTGAAGCTGG
This sequence comes from Podocnemis expansa, assembly GCA_007922195.1. Classification (NCBI taxonomy): domain Eukaryota; kingdom Metazoa; phylum Chordata; order Testudines; family Podocnemididae; genus Podocnemis; species Podocnemis expansa. Next base: position 28,363,679 of record ML681972.1, on the reverse strand, counting down.
GCTCTGGCTTGACCCAGTTGGAGGGCCAGATGAAAGACTCCCATAGGCTGCATCTGTCCTGTGGTCTGTACTTTGCCCATCTCTGGTCTAGATATTGAATGGCAGGCTTTTCTTGGCTATTGACAACTGTGCTTTAGCTCTGAGTTTAATAAAATTGGCCTAACAATAGGGTGGCAGCTTGCTGTTGACATACATGTAGGTTATATTGCTCTACTCGTTTGCCACTATGCCATAATAAGGGTGGCCCATGCACCTCTTTATCTGTATTCAAAACCTGAGGCGCAAAAAAAAAAAAAAAAAAAAAAAAAGTTTTGATGAAATAGCTTCTTGCAGAAAATGAGAGCATCCATGCAGTTACATACACTTAATACTTTGGTAATGAGGACATAATGATAAGATGAAAACTGTTTTTGTTAGCTGTTAATTTGTAAATTACGAGAGAATACTAGATTAAAAAATGTTTAGCCTTATTTCATGTTTGATGTAAACCAACAATATTTGTCTTTATATTTTCTGATTAAGATGGAAAGGCTGTTAGAAATTTATTCAGAATTTTAGAATAAAGCATTTATGGCTCTGTTCTGCTACTTTTATTCAGATTGAGTAGTCTTGAAATCCAGTGGGATTGTGTAATAATCTGACACAGAACCTGAATGAGAGGCAAAATCAAGATCTGACTGTGCTTTAATTAGAGCAGTGGTTCTCACCCTTTTGTGGTTTGTCAGACACTTGGCAGCCTGCATAACCCTCCAAGATATACCAGCCTACCCAGCCTCTGCAGGTCAAATCCAGGCCCCCTTCTTCCCGCACTCCCTAGGTCTCTGTGACGTGCATGGCAGCACAGTAATGTGTCCCTACACAGTGGTCAAGAATGCTGCTGTAGGGGGACTGCATGTCTCAGAAAACTGACAATAGAATATAGAATCATTAATCTCAGGTATAAATTCAAGTTATCCTAGGTCATTAGTGATTACAATTATTTAAGAGTGGGTACTGTCTTAACTATATAAAATCATTTATTGGTCTCAGCTCAGATCCCACAATCAGCCACAAAAAACATTGTATTTGACAGGTTTTGTCTTCATTACAAAACGTTATATTTCAACATGATTGTAAATGATTGAGTTAGACTTTGAGTATAATTTAATGCAATCCAGGTCAAAATGTGTTTGGTATCCTGTTAGTTGACATGAAACTGAAAGTTATTTTTCTTGGTCTACAGTGATTACTAAGTCATGGGCATAATTAAGTAATCTTATTTTATTGTTCATAGTTCTGTTCAAACACAATCAAATTTTGTAACATAGGACCTTGTCAATCTCCGCAGGGAGCATGAGGACTTAATGGACCTGGAAGCTGGTGTTATTTCCTAGAGGTGGTCTGTCACGTCATAAGGTACATTGGAGAGATGGTGCAAGACAGGAGGCTTGCATTACTGCTGTTGCTCCATATAACTATAGCTCTTGTGTGGTTAAAAAGAAAACTTAAACCTCCAGTATTGGTATCTTTCACCAGCACTACAATTAAAGTACACAAACTAAGTTTTTAGTGTTGGATTGATTACATGTGCTTTTAGTATGGTTACATGACAAGTGTTGAAAATGCTGATGGCAGCCAGCAGTCTGTCTATGCTAGGTTCTCCAGCACTGCTGTTATTGATGTTACTGAGCTAGTACCGGCAACTGTGGAAAGTTTTCTGAAAACTTCCTTTGTGTAGGTTCTGTTGGTTTTAGGTCAGAAGATATTTCAGCCATGAAGGCTGGGTAGTATTTGCATCACCATTAGCTAACGCTGCTTCTAAATTATTTAATATAGTTTCATCCTCTGCCATCTGGAGAGTAGAGAAAGAGTCTCCTTTTCCCGGATCAGGGGTCTGTATCCTGTGGCTTTGGAGCCGCATGCGGCTCTTTGGCTGCCCCCTTGCAACTCCGGGCTTCCCCCACCACCGGTGGGTCCTGCATCCCAGCTCCACTGGGGGCAGCATGCTCCTGGCCCCAGGACCTCTGTGCCACAGAGGGCAGCCTGCTCCTGGACCTAGGCTCCCCTGCCCCTGGGGGATCCTGTGGGTGGCCCACCACAGGCTTTGTGCTGCCTCCCCAATCACTGGGGAACCCTGTAGCAGGTGCCATGGCCCAGCTCCCCCACATGTAACAAGAGCCTACATCCATTGCGACTCTCAAAACACTTGGTTATTGAAGGAATTTTACAAAATGGACCTTCTTATCTTTTGGGTCGCTGTCCCCTGTCCTGGATCATCATAGCTAGAAGTGTTGTTTGGACCCAGGCCATTTTGGCAGAAACTGTAGGTTCCTTTCAGAAGCCCAGTACCAGGGTTTTATATGTGCAAATACCTCACCACTTCTCTTGGTGTGACTGTGCACAACAGTTCCCTCAGTACACAGGTCCAGCTGTTGCTGTGTCTCCATAGAACTTGATACCCTCCTTTTAAGGAACTCTTTATGGTGCAGTTGCATACGGCATTACTCAAACTAAAGTGATGTGCAACTCCTCTTGGGATCACAGGTGCAGCTGTTAGTGAAAACCTGTGTGGTAATGATGGTACAAACAGCTGAAATATGAAGGACACCCGTATGACACTAAAAATAGTGTTTAAGAAAGCAAAACTGCACTTTATATAGCTGTGTAGTAGTGATGGCATTAAATATTTCTGGTTTTACAAAAAAGTAATATCTACAGTGTAGTTCTAGATTGCTTTAAACATTTCATCTGACTTCACACCAAAGAGGTGTTTGAAAACTGTGTGAAAGGTGTTAAAATTCTGAGGAAGAAATGTGAGAAATCAGCAGTGTGAAAGACAGGAATACTTGTACCTGCTTAATTAGAACATGCAGTGAATTTCTTCACTGTTTCTGTGAGAAGGGAGGGGACAATTTTAAATAAAGTCAAAGTAAAAAGAAAAACAAGCTTGTCTAACTGCATAAAAAAATCAGTATAGTCACACCAACATATTTCAGTAGAAAATCCTTTGAAATAAATTCTTTATTAGAAAAAGCCAGCTATCATGAAAGTTATGTAAATTTGCTAAAAATGAGCAAGGATTTCTATAAAATGGAGGTGAGTGAAGGTTTTAATTGTAACCCTCCTCTCATACTTTGTCTCACAATATATAAATTGGCTTCCGTTGCATGTTTTTGAACGTGGAAACTGTTGTGGAATCAGTATTTCTATTACTGCTCGGCAATTATCTGATATCATCCATTTCTTATATTATAATTGTAGTCAGTATGTATCCTTTTTCCATTTTGATTAGTTGATTCAAAATAAGCTTGTATTAGTTACCACCTTAAAGTGTTAGTTTGACTATTAAAAAAGATTTCTCATAAACAACTCCCTTCATAGAAATAGTGACATAATTATTTAAGTATGTTCTGAAATTTAGCTTTCAAGTCTTTAAAACACATTATAGTAAAATGCCCTGAGATATTTTAAAATGAAATTACAACTGAGGCGATTAAAAACAGCATATAGAAATAAGGATTACAGTCTTGCAGTTGGATTCAAGGATGGATCATTGCCTATACTGAAGCTTCAGGGGGAAATGAAGGTTTGTCTGCATGAATCCAGTTACAAGATCACGGTTGTGAGCTGATTTTCATAGTTGTTGAGCACCTATTTCTCTTGAATTTAATTAGAGTTGAGAGGACTCAGGGCCTCTGAAAGTCAAGTTAGTAGTCCTTTATGCTGTAAACACCCTAGGCAAAGGCAAAGTTACATTTTTTTTTTTACTTACAATATTTGTTTCAGTTCCTATAAAATAAACTGAAGTTTTAGAGTGTTCTTTGTGATTTATGTTAAAAATAAATTTTGTTTGAACTTTATTCACCTTGGATGTTAAGTAATACTTTTAGCATTGATTAAAGATGGAAGGCAAGTGCATTGTGAAGATCAGTAAATTTAATTCCAAGTTTAGAGCTGGAAAAAGGGGTTTAGATATAAAGCCCAAGATAACATGGATTCAGTAGCAAAACTAGCAACAGAACCCCATCTTTTGCACCGTCCATTCACTTGTCTAACCATTGAGCATTGTTTCTCTTAATATTGTGATTTAGGAAGTTTTTGTTTTCCTTTTTCAGATTGCTGAGACAACTCGGTTCACTAAATAATCAACTATGGGCATTAAAGGTTTGCAGTCGTTTGTGGCAAATTCTTGTCCTGATGCATGTACAATGGTAAATCTGAAGGAAATGGCAGAAGAACATCACATCAGTCATCCTGACTCCCCTCCTGTAATTGTGGTTGATGCCATGAGTTGTATTCGACACTGGTACAGACCAGAATCCTGGGTCTGTGGTGGCCAGTGGCAAGAGTACCTTGTTAATTTAGAGGATTTTATTAAAGCTTTCATGGCAGCTGGTATCAAGCTGGTGTTCTACTTTGATGGTGTGGTAGAACAGAAGAAGAGAGACGAATGGGTCAAACGAAGATTGAAGAACAACAAAGAAATAGCCAGAATCTTTCAGTTCCTCAGGTCCAATAGAAAACAACCAGGGAGAGCAATGTTCTTTATTCCTTCAGGGTTGGCTACTTTTACACGCTTTGCCTTAAAGTCCCTTGGTCAAGAAATAATTTGTTCTTTGCAAGAGGCAGATTATGAAGTGGCCTTTTATGGGCTGCAAAATAATTGCATGGGAATTCTTGGACAAGATACTGACTACCTCATCTATAACACCTCTCCCTATTTTTCCATTAATAATCTCTGCTTGGACAGGCTGGTCACTGTTATGTGCTCTAGAGAGAACCTCTGCCGTGCCCTGGGCATCAACATAACAGACCTCCCTCTTTTTGCTTGCCTGCTAGGGAATGATATAGTTCCAGAAAACACTTTGGAGGGTTTTTGGCGTAAATGTGTAGCTTCATATCCTCCAAAGAGACAATGCTATGACAAAAGAGCTAACGTAATTCTAGCTGTAGCAAGCTACATATCAAGACTTCCATGCTCGTATGATAGCCTGAAAGACTTGGAAGAATCGCTGTTTTTGGCATCAGACAAATTACTTCATAGGGGAATGGAGTCCTATCTCTTGCCTGGCCAGCAGTCTCCCTGGCTTCCTCCCAGTATATCAACTTCTCAAACACACCTGGTCAAGCAAGATGTGTCCATGTGTCCAGATCAGGAGATCTTTCAGGTATCTCATCTCTTACAACTTTGTCATCACCTTGGTGTTGTAAATGTTTACTGATAATTGATGATAAATGAGTTCTGTTAAATACATCTTTTTTTCTAAGCAAACTACTCTTTTCCCTACTGTATATTAAGGTTAATTGTGAAGTGGGTGGGAGTTTTCTATGCAACAGTATGTCAGATAAAACTAAGAATAGTCCTTTTCCTTGAATGAACCAAATCTTTGTTTTGGTAACCAAAAACACTTACAGGGATTTGTTAATTCCCTAATGTATGTTGTGAGACATCTAGTTTATGACACTATTAAATCCGTGACAGCTCTTCACAGGAAAATGTTGAGGCTTCTAAAAATGCCTTTGTTTGTGTGACCTGCTATAAAAGCCATATTTTGTTAGGTACCCAGATCCTGTCTCCTTATCAACCTTTCTTAGTTATTTGGATTATTTTTTTTTATATCTCTGCATTGAATACAATTGGAAAGTATATTTTATATTTATATTGATTTCCATACCCAGCACTTACAAACTTAAATCAAAATTATGTAATGTTCAATTAGTCCAGCTTTGAAATGCAGCTATCACTAAGGTAAAATACAGCAACTGTTTAAAAGTACACATCCACATAAAGTTGATTGTAAAGAGTCCTGATATATTGGCAATGCCAAAAAGACAGATATTTTTTCCTGAGTGAAAGTGTGGGGGAAATTTAGGTAGGTAAGATGCAATTATTTAGGTTGGAATATGGCTAGCATATCAGGGTTACCACCCCCTTCTCTTATGGAATGTAACATACAATCAGAAATTTTGGCCTGGAAGGAAAGCTCAGGATGTCATTGTGGTCATTACCTTGGTTTGGTCTTTAATCTGAGAGGATGCAATTTCCTAAAATGTTGAGGTATTAGAGTAATAAAATTAACAACATCTGGGAAATTCCCTGCAAGATTGTGATGCTGTCGTGCTTGTTTCTGTATAAACCCTAAGTAAAAAAGCCTCTGCCGTAAAGAACCTAACAGTGTAACTTATGCAGTTCATTTTTCATGCTTAAATATTGAAGAAGCAAGTACAACTCACATTCTTGAAGGAATACACAACTCCACTATAAATAATTATACATTAACTGACCACAAACAAGTCCACATATACCTCAGTTCTAGACATGGGTACATTGGCTGAATATTCTTGCATTGAAGAGTTTGCACCTCCTGTGCCTGCCTATTTATATACAGTGGAAACATTTTTCAAGACGGTGTCTTACACACTTACATTCATGGGTAGTATGGAGTCCAGCTTGTGTTTTACTTTTCAGCATATTGTAAATCATGGATTTCTGATACATTTTGACAATCAAATGTGCAATTTCACAACATTTGTGAACTCGTGTCTATGGAAGCTATACGCCTGAAATATTTTGAGGCAAGTCCTAATGTAGATTTGTGGAAACTAAAAATGGGCTATTGGAATAAAATTTATTACTTCATTGGGGGTGTAAATTGGTAAAATAACTAAAAGCACCTCTTCTGGAGCAGCAGTCAGCATTAAAATGGGTGCTATGGATAAGTCCTAGAGCAGTGAGTGCTATAGAAAATCTGAGGTGCAAGTCCTCCTTTCATCCCATGTTTTTCTGAAAATTTTTATGAAAGTAATGCTTCCTTTCAGTTGAATTGTGGTTGGTCCAACATTGGTCGATTTTTATACAGACTTGATTAATAAACTGAAGCCCTGTTTGTTTTGCTTGGACAGTAAAGATTTTGATGTCCTTTTGTGCTTAGCCAAAATTTTCCCTCACTTGCTCCCCATTGTTGTGCAGTTTGCCCTGATTGGTTGCCCATTTGTTCCCTTTAGGTAGCTGCATTTCATTGGTGGTATGTGGATCCTTTGGAGAGAAAGAAGCTATATAAATGTGAATTATTGATGTAATAGGTTTCACTGTGGCATCTATGGCCATGTAGTCTACATAGCTATTTTTAAAAACAACAAGAGTCCTGTGACATGTTATAGACTAAAAAGTTTCTTCAGACATAAGCTTTCATAAGCTTCAGCCCACTTAATCAGATGAGTGATGAACTATGTTCCCTCTAATTCTTTCCTCTAGTGAGTGGTGCAATTAATGACCTGAGCAGTAGATACGAGTTGTATTAGTGGGATGGGCAGAGGGTCAGTCTCCGTAGCAATCAGCTGACGGGCTAGTGATGTGATTACATGTTTATAGTGTACATTAAACCAAACAATTCTATGTTTAACTTTTGTTCATTTACAACTATTGCATGCACTGACTGAGATCATAAATTCATATATGATATGGGGGACAATGTGGGGTACATGGGGCTAAGGGATATGGAGCACAGCAGGGTTGCCCATCAATTGGCTGGAGATTCGAATAATAAATTCCTAGGTTGGAAATAAGTAATTAAAACCCATAGTCTCAGGGTCAGACCCAGAGAGGTGGCAACCCTGGGCACAAGGTATAGGGCAGCTGGGGTGTAGGGTGTATGGGGTACAGGACATCGGATGCCAAGTACAGGATATGGGGCATGGTCTGCAGGGCCTGGGTCACAGGGTATGTGAGGCCTGGGGTGCTGGGCTGTCTCTGCATCCCTGAATCACTTGCCATGGAGTTGGGATCCTCAGCTTCAGGTGATGGGGGTGCATGAGCATATGGAGTGCAAGGGGTCCTTTCTGTGATATGATGTATCTGTGGGCACTATTATGTGTGGTTCCCACATGGAAACAGATACTTTGTAGGTTACTGCAGCACCGAGTTGTCCTGGCCAAGATCAGGACTTCACCCCACACCACCCCTGTGACAGGCTCTGTCCAGACTAAAGCCCTGGTGTGCCAGGCACTGCCCAAACCAAGATTGGGGCACAGCTGTGTGTTCACACTGCACAGGTGCAAGACCCATGGCCTTTAAAGGCTTGTGCTTCCCCCACAATGAGTTACGTATTGGGCCAGGTTAGGAGTTAGAACTCCTGTTTTCTCTCCCCAGCTCTGGGAGGGGTCTGGGGTCTAGTGGTTAGAGCAGGAGGGGCTGGGAACCAGAACTCTTGTGTTCTATTCCCAGCTCTGGGAGGACAGTGGTGTGCATTGATTACAGCAGTGGGTCAGGAGCATTGTCTGTGGAGTCAGGGAATGGGTCACAATGGGGATTATATGCTAAGGATGGAGGGGATGATAGTCCTCCCTGTTCTTTGTGGCTCTTCCATGCTTCCCCCCTGCAGCAGTTTCATCCCCAAGGCAGGAGTCCTTTGCACTGAAATGCATCTCTGTCTGGGGTGGGGTGCAGCAGCCGAAGGAGACACCAGAATCCCAACACCCAACAGTTCCCATTTGTAGAGCCCTGCAGATCTGCAGGTATACACATCCCCAGGATGTGGATTACTGCAGATCCATTCCTGTGAATTAAGCTGCAGGTGCAGACTCTATTTTTGTCTGCCCAGGGTGCAACCAATTGCTGCAGCTGCTGCTATGATCTCTGTCAGCAGCAGATGGGAACAAGGAAGCACACCCAGCCTTCCCTCGCTTAGCTCTGATTGTGGTCTTCCAGCCACTCAGAGTCTCAGTCACAGCAGGCTGGGGCTGGGAAAGTCACCACTCACTGTGTCAGTCAGTCAGCATACTAGCCTTTGATTGGCTCATTCTCCAAGACTTCCCTGTACACTTCTTCCTTTTCTTGTTTGCAGTTCACATGCCATGGTGTCAGTCAGATTTCATCGTTGGCCATGGAAATCTGATTGACATCAAAGTGTGTGAACTGCAAACAAGAAAAGGCAAAACTGGGCAGGACCCATGTAGGGAATGAGCCAGTCAGAGGCTAAAATTCTGACTGAGCCTAAGCTAGGTTGCGGATGTGGTTACGGATATAGATAAAACTTGGTATGCAGATTGTGGACTGACAAGCTACTGTCACTGAGCAGATGCAGATCCACATTTTTGTATCTCTCAGGGCTGTACCCATTTCCACGGTTAAAAACGAAACAGAGGCAGACAGTGAGAGTTGGGCTTAAATACAATTCAAGCAGCAAAATGCCTTGTAAATGCTGAGAGGCTGGTTCTGACTAGCTATGGGGCCAGAATCTGCCTGAAATTAAACACAGCCTCAGGCTGCCAGGGGGCAGAGATGCAGTGCAACTGTCGGCCCCATCTCAGCCCAGGTTAGGGAGGGGGTTGCCATGGTCTACCTGCCTGGCTACGCTGGGGGATGTGACTCAGCCCAGCCCTTGCCGGGGTGGTGACTCAGCCTGCGCATGTGCAGCTCCCCCAGCCCAGAATTGGGAATTCTTTTATTTGACCATATGGAAACCCAAAAAAGTAGCGCAGGGGTTTGAAGACAACTGTGTGGCTGCACAGCCGTGCAGCTTAGAACACTGAGAAGTGGGTTGCAGCCCACAAAAGCTTATGCCCAAAGAAATTTGTTAGTCTTTAAGGTGCCACAGGACTCTTGTTTTCTATGTACACAGACTAACACAGCTATCCTTCTGGAACATAGCGGTTTGTGAGTGTGCATATCAGGAAAAAATCATGAAAGCTTGAAATGATTTTTTAAAACAAGCTATACTTGTCCTTTGGTCTAGTATCAGCAAAGCTTCCTTCTAAAGGTGGGCCCCTGAGTCTGTAGACTTTGAGGATGTAAGTGCTGCAGAAATAATGAATTTGGCCTTGGGATATAGTATGTTGCTTTCCAGTGGCTGTCTTCAGGCCTTGTCTTGTTGGCTAAAAACGGTGATGTCAGACGTTACCTCTGTCTGGGGTTGACTTCACCCCATTTACTATAGAGTAAAACTAAAGTGCTTTGTCTTTACTGTTTGTTTTTTTTTTTTTAACCTTGAAGTATTTTTTTTTTTTTAACCATTGAAGACAGGTTCTCAGCTGACTGAAAGAGAGGCACTGATTTTCTTTGTTGAAAGTTACTAGTAACAAAGACATTTCCACTAAGGTTATATCTACTGCTGCCATTAGTTGTTTTTGCCCCAAATCAACTGAGTGGTCAGTAAAAACATGGTCAGTCAATTTGGAAGTCGACTTAATAAAATCACCCCCTTGAGTACTGTGTTGATGGGAACACATTTGTTGTTGGCACAGCTCCGTGAGGACAGAATGCTAAAGGAGAGTGTCAAAGGTGGCCTCGCTTCCGGCATCTGCTGAGGGTCCTTGGCGTGAGGGGGCTGGCAAAGGTTGCCAGTCCCTAGCAGTAGACAGTCATGTTGGTCCCTTATGATTTTAAAGTTTGAGTCTTCCTCTCTAGGAAAAATGACATGCCATTTCCCCACTAGTCCTTAAAGCAAAGTCTAGGATTCTGATATTTTGAAATATCAGTTATCATTTTCCTTGGCATCATTTGATTGAGACTGGAGGAAATATTTCTTTTAAAAATGAGTTAATTTTGCTATTTCTTTGCTTGCTTCAATGGCATTTTTCCACATTTTAACAGCTAGCTAAAGAACAACATGTCAGAGCTGAAAATTATATGGTATACAATGTCCTCACTAAAGGAGAAGTCGAATGCAGCAATACATTAGAAGATGAACTTGATACAGAACTTCCTGGACAGGCACTTATCTACCGTCCTGTTAGACAACGTATTTATTCTGTTCTGCTGGAGTCTGGAAAAGGTAAGGGCTGTCCCTGTATTCACTGCACAGTGTCAAGTAGTCTTTTAGGGCATACTGACTGAATCACATATTTTAATTATTCAAGAAACAGAATGGGTTAAGTATTATCTTTTATTGGACTGACGTCTATTGGCAGAGGCAGCCTTAGATAATCGGGGGCCCTTGATGAAGTCCCATTGTGGGGTCCCCCATAGGCCCCCATGACCCTCCTCCACAGCCCCAGCTCCACAGCAATGGCCTTTCCCATGGCCCCAGCTCTCTGCTCTTTGCCCCCGGCCTCCTACATATGCTGCCACAGCTGAGGCTGCCCTACCCTGGCCCCCAGCCCTCCCTCTGTCGTCTCCTCCTCCATGGCCTCAGCTCTCTGCTGCTGGCCTCTGGCCCCAGGACCAGTTCCTCCTCCTGCTGCTGACCAAGGCAGATGTAGCTTTTAGGGTAGGCAAAGCAGGCAATGGGGCCCCAGGCATGTGCCTGCTTCACCTACCCCAAAAGCCGCCTCTGTCTGTTGGTCAGAGTGACAAACTTTTGAGCCACACAGAGATCTTCAGGTATTGGAGAGGTGCTTCCAGCCTCACAGCAAAATGAAAGGTGAAATAAATTGTATAGCATAAGTAGTCAGCACATATTGTAAGGAACTATTTAAGGTAAAGTGGTGCCTTAACATTTCTGCAGTCATCTGACAAAAAAGTGGGTGGGAGTTAGTGCAGGGGTGTTGCTGGTGCCTGGCACACGGGGCACATGTCCTGAGTCTCAACACTAATGCCCTGAGTGCCCGGGGCAGCCCTTGCCTCTCCCAGCCTCAATCCTGACTGGGGATATAGGCCAGGCCACCCGCAGCAGCCACTGCCACTCCTGGCCTGGCCTCAGCCGGGGACCTGGGGCCCAGCTGACCACAGCAGCTCCCCCCTCTCTCGTGCCTGTCCCTGAGTGGGGATCCAGGCCAGCTGCCTGCAGCAGCACCCGCCTTTCCCACCATGTCCCTGGGTGGGGATCAGGGCCAGTACACCTGCAGGAGCGCCTGCCTTTCCCGGCCCTGAACCCGGGTGGGGATCTGGGGCCAGGCTGGTGGTGGTAGGAGTCCAATGCTGGATTGGGCCCAGGCACAAGATTGTGGCCAGGGGGTGGAACCTGGGCCAAGGGGGTGGGACCCAGGTCTTTCCCTGGGACAGTGACATTCCTGGGTTAGTGAGTTATAGATCATTATAATAAGCAAAGGGTGGCCAAACTTATGGAACTCAAGAGCCGCACAAGATGATGATTAAACCTTTGAGAGCTGCACGGGCGCATATAGCCATATTTTACTCACACCAAAATTCTTAAGTTTAAAATTCATTGCACGCTTTAATTTTATTGTAAAAAGAGGGCAAATATTGATCCTACTAATGTCAGATTCTAATAATTACTTAAGGTTTCCAGGAAAACTAGGCCTACCTATACAGTAAACACTGAGCTTTTCCCTGCTGTCCTGACCATTCCACTGCTTCTCCCCACCATCCCGACCATGCCACCACTTCTCCCTGCCCTCTCTGGCCGTGCTTTGCTTCTCCCCACCATCCCAGTCATGCCAAGCTTTCTTCCACCATCCTAACCATGCTGTGCTTCCCTGCTGTCTTGACAATGCTGCCACTTCTCCCTGCTGTTTTGACCTCCTCCCTAACCCCAGGCCCTGATGCTGGCTCCCCCAAGCTGACCACCCCTCCCCAGGGCCCCCTTACCTGTCTGCTCTGGTGGCTAGGCACAGGCTGGGGCTTCCCCCAAGCATGCTCAGAGCAGGAGCTTTAAAACTCCTAGGCTGCGGCTGCTTTCCTCTGGCTTTCCTCCATGAGCCACACTTTTCATTCAAGAGCCGCATGTAGTTCCCAAACAGCAGTTTTGGCCATGCCTGTAATAAGCTATAAATCCAGTATCTCTGTTCAGTCCGTGATTTCTGGTGTCTAGTAGAGTGATAAATTTAAACTTCCAGGCTTGTCATTTGAAAGTATTTTACAGATGTCTTTGGGGGAAAATTCTTTAATTTTGAAATTTCTTCCTCAAACTGTTATGTTAGATACCGAGTGATCATTTAGGTTGCCCCAGGGGTGATAGGGTGTTTTTGACTCTTATCATTTCCCTGTGCAAGTTCATTAAAGAGGAGAGTGATGATTGTTATTGGGGTATTTAGTGCCTGTACGAGAAGAGGGCAGGCAACCCCTGTCATGTGCTGAGTGGTAGGCAAGCCCATTTGGAATGGCATGCCACACTGTCTGCGGCTCCACAGAAATTGCTGTTCCTGCCACTGAAAGCCACTCTGGGCAGCTTTTTTCAGTGTGACTGGGACACCAGGGACCCCATCACACCCATTCCCGAGGCATACTGCAGAAAGAAGCTGCCCAAAGCAGCTCCTTTCTGTGGTGTGCCACAACCAAAAGGAGCCATTTTAGGGAGGTCCTTTCTATGGCATCCCTGGGGACCCTCGTCCTCAGGCATGCTGCAAAGAGCAGCCACTGCGGGTGGCTTCTTTCCTCAAGCTCCTCCTTTCAGTGGTGTGCCTGGAAAATGACTTTCCCACTCCAGCTGTGGCTGCTGCCAGATTTTCAGGTGGCCACAGCTTTTTTCAGAAGAGGGGCCACTGGTACCAGCCAAGTGTTGGGGAGGAGGGGATGACAGGGCCTGAAGTATACCACATGTTGTGATAAGCTTGTATAGGATCCATGAATCTTGAGAACAGGGCTGGCTTGACCCATAAGCAAATGAGGCCCTGTCTTGCAATGTCATTTATGTAAGGGTGGCTGTGGTGCTGCACCAGGGGTGGAGTGGGTTGGCCCAAAAGCTGGAGCCTCTCTGCTTTTGCCCCTCCCCAAACCAGTCAGTCTTCCCTGGGAGAGGAGCAGGCTGGCCCATGGGCGGCCTCTGTTCTCTGGCCTTGCCACTGGACCAGCCCGTCCTGCCCGTAGGGAGGAACAGCCGATGCAGAAGCAGGCCGAGAGGGCGGAGCCCAGCCTCTGGGCTGGCCTGCTCTGCTCCTGGGCCAGCTCTTCCCCACCCTGAGAGCAGAGTGAGCCAGCCTGTCGTGGAAGCCAGGTTCCGCCCCCTGCCTCCCCCCCACACGGGGGGGGGGTGCAAAATCGAAAGCCATCTTGGGGCACCAAAGCCCCTTGAGCCTGCCCTGCTTGATAAGTGTGTTGTGGAGGTTGATCATTGTAGTGGTAGAGATTTGACTGCAGCTTTTACGTCTTTGTTCTTGTAGGGTCCAGTGTTGCTCTGAGTTGTTGAATCCTGGATTATGGAAGGTTTGCTTTTGATGATGAGCTTGGAGAAGTTGGGGATGGGGGTGTCATTGAAGCCTGGAAGTGGGGGTTTGGGAAAGATTTCTAGATGGGGTCCCCATTACGGATTGGTTGTATAATAGAACCTCAGAGTTACCAACTGATGTATCAGCCATACACCTCATTTGGAACCAGAAGTATAGAGAGACAGACGAAAAAATTAAAAAATTACAGTATAGTACAGTGTTAAGTGTAAGCTACTAAAAAAACTAAGAGAAAGCAGCATTTTTCTTCTGCATAGTAATGTTTCAATATTGTATTAAGTTAATGTTCAGTTGTAAACTTTTGAAAGAGCAACCATAACATTTTGTTCAGCGTTACAAAAATTTTAGAGTTACCGACAACCTCCGTTTCTGAAGAGTTTGTAACTGAGGTTCTACTGTAGTTATTTGTTGGTATCCTGTATGAGTTCCATTGTGGGGTGGTATGTGATAACTAGGGCTGTGTGGTCAGAGGGGTTTTATTTCTGTACTGAAGGAGGTTCTCTTAGGGTATTTGAGTGGCCTGTTCCATGATACAATCTACTTCTCTGTGGAGAAAGCAGTTTTGAGTGTGCTAAAGTTTATATCCCAGACTTTCACCTTGGATTGCAGTTAGCAGTCTGTGGTATTTGAATGCCCTGGTGTGAATAAAAGATGTCTTGGTGTTTTTGGGGTGGTTACTGGATGTATGAAGGCAGATTTTGGTGATCCATGGATTTCTTTGTTATGGTTGTCTGTAGGGCTCTGTGTTGAAGCTGATTGTGGCATCCAAGAAATTGATGCTCGTATGGGAGTGTTTCAGAGAGGGTTTAATGGATGAGTTCTGGAGATCGAAGTTGTGGTGGAAATCTATAAAGGAGTTTAAGCTGTTTGTCCAGAGGCTGAAAGCATCATTCATGTATCTGAGGTATATCATTGGTTTTGTGGTGCATTTCTCCAGAAATTCTTCTTCAAGATGGCATATGAGGAGGTTGGCATATTGGGTAGCCTGTTGATAGATGAAATGAAATGAATAGGCAGCAAACTTAAAACAAAAATTAAAGAAAGTACTTCTTCACACAATGCATAGTCAAGGACTGGAACTTATTGCTAGGCAATGTTGTAAAGGCCAAACCATAATAGATTTCAAAAAGAATGAGATAAATTCATGGAGATTAAGTCCACCAATGACTATTATTAACCAAGATGGACAGGGATGCAGCCCCATAATCTGAGTGTCCCTAGCCTCAGGCTTACAGAAGCAAGGAGTGAATGACAGGTGATTTGGTCACTCAGTGATTGCCTGTTTTGTTCATTCCCTCTTGAAGCACCTGGTTTTGGCCGCTGTCAGAAGATAGGGTACTGGGCTAGATAGAGCACTGGTCTAACCCATTATGACCGTTCTTACGAGTACCTTTTCAGACCTAAAGAGAAGTTTTATGTGGCTTGAATGCTTCTCTTTCATCTACAGAAGTTGGTCCAGTAAAAGCTATTACCTTACCCACTAGTGTCCTAGGATTGATGTTGCTACAACTACTCTTAATTTTAAGGACGTTTAAACTATATTTTTTGAAATCTAAAATTTTTTGTCTGAATTTCAGTGGCTCGCCTTGCATCAGATTTAGTATCAATGTGATTGGCGATCTACAAGTAATTAGTAAGGAGTCAGTCAGAGATCCTGAAAGCTAGTATTCAGTGTTTTGACGTACCATTACATTTTAGGACTGTTTAAGGTTTTTAAAAACCTGTGTATTTTTTGTATGCTGTTAAAAGAATACATGTGAACGTTATTAGTGATCAGAAGGATAAACAGAACCTAAGTTTAGTATGTTTTAATAGGTTAAGAAATATGGGAACATTCTTTTGCTTTCAGGACAGTTTGTCTTAATACAAGGCTTCTTCAGATGTTACAGTAACTATCACTTATACTTATTAAAAATATCTATATAATTTTATTCTAATTTTTTGAGTTTGAAAATAAAAGGAGATTTTAGGCATTTCTTGTTATTGAGCTAATTATAAATAAAAACTAAATGAGCAGTTTTGAGAATTGTATTTCTTTTATCAGGTTGTGAGTGATTGAGCCCCCACTTCTGTATCTAGATCTGTTTGTGTGGAATTGCCTTGAAATCAGTGAGACTCTGCATGAGCAGTTCTGAGTGGAAAATTCATGTTAAGTCTTCTGTTTCATTATGGTTGTGTTTTTGTGCATGTTTGGTTTCATACTCTCAAAAGTTTATAGACAATGGATTGAAGTTGGAAAACTGTTGTTGCACTTTTATTATGTTTTGCAATATATTTTCTCATGCTACTTACTTGATGTGGTTAACCTTGAAAGTTCAACATTGGGTAAACTAATATTTTAATTACATATTGAGAAATCATGTAATTGGACATCTGACTTCTTTTGGCTACTAAAGATTGAAGTCTTTCAGTAAAAGGAAAAAATAGGAAAAAACAAATCTGAGTTTAAAAAGAGACAACAATATAGATTTCAGAAAAAAATAACATGCAACAGCCTTTTTTAGCTCACTGTTTCTCAGTTTTTGGGGACTGTTACATCCTGGTTGGCTTTTGTTTATTCCTCTGAGCTGCAGGAGTAAGGAGGAACACACCCCCTCGACTACTGTCTTTTAGTTAACAGTTGGATATGCAGAATGGCAGGATGTGATCATATGGTTTTTTGTATGAGTGTCAAGTCACGATTGTAACCCTTAAAAAAAAAAATAAATAAAATTGAAATTCAAAAGCATGGTTTTAGAATCGGGAGAACCATTTTAAGAAAGATCAGATTTTGGAACTAAAGAGTTGTTGTTTTAAGGAAATGATTGCTCTCTGTAGTTTCAGTCCATCATTTATTATTTTTTACTTATGATTACAAATACAAGGGGAAAATTGCTGTAAATAAAGTTTCTAAGTCCCACTGAGCCAAAATAAAAATTTTAAATGGGTATATATCTTATGCTTTTAAACATATGCCTACTGCTAACTACTTTGAGGAAGTCATTCCTTGTTTAAGGGTTTTCTTGCATCTTGTTCTAGCAATAGTTGGAGATGGAATACTAGACAAGATGTGTGCCCCATCACATCTGACCAGACACACATGAAGTGTATCTGGTCAGATGTGATGTGACAATTCATAATTAAAATGCTGCATTGTTTTTCCAGAAATTATTCTTAAAGCTTCAAGGAAGGATTGTTGGTGTTCATCTCTTACCAGTTTCTCCCTCAAACAATGTCATTGGATAACCTGTTGTGTAATGTTGTATTTTCTCAAAACCTCTTGCTCTCAGTTGTCTCTAGGTATTTTTGAAAAAACAATTCAGAATAGATGAAAAGGTCACCCAAACTGCTGCCTCTTCCCCCCTGCCCTCCCCCAAATGCTCCTCAGGGTTGAGAATTTACAGTAGGCTGTTTTTTTCCCCAAAGATACAAAGAGAATTGGGAATTCAGTGACAGAGGGGACCTAGCGGCATGTAGATGCTTTAATCCCCTTCTTCAACCATGATGTTTTGCCCATTAAGCTCTGATTCCTCTAACGCTTACTGGTAATTATGGGTGCATCTGTATGAATGGGGCTGCTCCTGACTAAAGTCATACAAGTCCTGAAATGTATACAAAGATAGGGGCCTTATTTTGAGACCCCTTAAAAAGCAGGGGCTTGATTGTCATCTGGAGTATGACAGCAGGTCCTGGCTACTGTAAAAATTTTAAATAAAGGTATTTAATTCAGCTAGATTAGTTCCTTAAATATAATTTAATAGGTATAGTACTGTATCTAGATCACACTGACCTTTTAGCATCTTTCTTTTAATAATGCTAGTGCAAAAAAAAAAATTTTTTTTTTTGTCTAAAATAGTGGAAAATGCTTTTGTTAAGATTATCAAAGGTTTTTTGTAACAGTTCTAAACATAACTGATGACTGTGTTTTAGAATTTGCTCATTACATGGAAATATCTGCACCTGTATTGCAGTTGCTAATCAGAAGATTTTTGTGTAGCATAAACCCTTGGCTGACTCCTAGAGATCATAAACTTATTCCCAGTTCTAAGCTTAGACTGCTATGATGACTCTTTGACCCTGCCAAAAGACATCCTGTACTCATGAATCTGTGCTCGTTGTCACCAACACACACTCAGTAGGGCTGAAGCATTTACAGATATAGATGACTGTGTAATGCAACATAATTTCCAAAAGTCTAAAGTTGTACGTGGGGCACACAGGGATCCTATGCAACTTGGAATTTTGTTTATACTAACAGACAACAGTTATTGCAAAAAATTGTAGGTTATATTTTTTTTTTAGTAGCTTCCATTTTTCATCCCAGAAGTGGATGAATTTCAGTGGTGATTTCTGTACATAAAGGATAGAAGCACTTCAAAAATTTAGCCTGAGGTTATCAAAAGTTTCTGAGGGAGTTAGGAATTTCGTGGTATGCCTCAGGATTGAAGGTGCAGTCATTTAAGATAATGATGCAAGATCTTAGATGAATATGAAGTCACCCAGTGCTCACAGAGAGCTTTTCCATAAAAATATCTACCAATTCTTGTTGTATTTTGGAATCACATCCAGAAGGGAATCACTACTGCACAATTTCAAGGAATCAGCTGGGTGTTTGGGGTCCACCCCCTTTTAATGTCACTCAGGTATTATATTTTGATCTTTGAATGGTAACACATTTAAAATGCACTCCTTTGAATGGCTCACTTCCTGGCATCCTGGGGGCCATGCTGCTTAAAAAGATTGTTGCCAGTATTTTGCCAGGATATGTAGTGGTGTGAATAAAGGTAAGTACATATGTTTTGTTGGTGGGCAAAAGCTTTACAACTTCTGGCACTTGCAGAATTTCAGTCCAATTAACACAGAAGGTTTTATGATGCCACCTGAGCTATAGCTAGGATGGACTGTTGTTTCCAGTACAGGGGAAGAGGCTGAATTCGGGGTTCACATCCCTCCCTGTTCTTGTTGCATTTATGTGCTGTCTGTTGTGCACAGTCATGCTTTTAAGTCGTCATTTATTTGGTTTGTTTGCTTGAAATGTTGTGCATTTATGTAATTGATGGATTGTCTCACACACACACCTTATCACAGCATTTTGGTGCTGATGATTTTATACACATTCTCAATTATAACATTTTTTATAACCCAGCCTTTCAATTTGCATTAAAGTATCCTAACTTGCTTATAAATCTTTAAAAAGAAAAGAAAATCATAACTCTTTTGTAAAAGTGATAGTACACTATTAAGGTGGCTATTACAGTAATGGAAGAAGGTTGTCACTCCAAAACGTTATTGTTCCAAAGTGGGATGTTAGTTCAGCAATTCAATTGCTAGATAATTCCAGCGTATTTTTTCAGTGTAGAGGGTTTTTTTAATCTGCTGTCTGCCTGGCTACTGACAAGTCTATTTTCTTCATATTGGAGCACAGAAGTGAAAATTCAAGGCACACTACTGACCCATATGAGATAGTTGTGATGCAAGCAAAATATGGACCAAAAGGGAGACCACCGTGCTTTCGGGGTGTGGGGGTTGGCCACTGGTTACTTCTGCACCAATTAATTAAGAACTGCTTCTGCTCTGGATTAAACTAGTGCTAAATTTTCTTGAAGCCACTCCAGCTGCAGAGTAAGCTGGAAACCAGCTAACCTTAAAAATGTTGCTTATATGATAGCAAGTTATTTTGTGCCAGAGCCACCTTGGGAACGCGTCCACCCCAACAACAATGATACTAGTTCTTATATTTTTGCACAGTGATTAGGAGGTGATAGTTTCTATAAATCAAATTGCAACATGAAAATGATGTGCTAAATACTTTAAATAGAATTAGGATACTTTTCAAAATACTTTTTTTTCCATCTTTTTTTATTTTTGAATACTTCAGGTAGTTAGAGAATGAAAGTACATTTAGGGAAGAAAAGTTTGCATCTATTTCCATAGCGGAAAACAAGGCAAGCCTGCCTGGTAATAACTAATAAGTCTAGTTAAATATGTAGAAATGTGTGCTGGGCGAAAGAGGCTTCTTGGAACTCCAGCATTAACATCAGGAAAACAGGGACATGTCTACTTTTCTTATACTAAAAAATGAGAAGAAAAACTTTTATGTTGTTTAGGGTGGAGGACCAGGTGAATGTTCAACCCTTCTTTCTACAACATAATTCAAAAAAGGACAGAGGGCCATTTCCCCTTCTCATCACAAATTTTTTGCCTTTAAACTGGGAGCCTCTGAGAATTAGGTACCATCAGATTTCTCTGGGAGCTGGGTATGAAAATCAATGGGAAATAGGGACTCCAACTCTTAGGCCCTTTTTGACAATCCCAGACTAAGTTACTAGATGCTACCTCAATCTTTGCACTGAGCATTTTTGAAAAATAGACTGGGAAGAGATCCCAGCCCCCATGTTGGTCCCTTTACTCCAGATGAGATGACTGGAGTGGTGTAAAAGGAAAAAGTCTTGATCCTAGCCATAAGAGGATTCCACTGGAGCAGGCACTAGAGAAGATAGCCATACAGGTTACTTTCTAATAGTCTCCTGACGTGGGATGTGTGCTAGGGTCAGGGATGAGAGCAGGCAGGGTTTGAGTATGCAGCACTATGGAGATTCTGGACAGTGCTGTGATATCAGGCAGCTTTGGGCTGCTGATATAATAGAGAGCTTCCCAAGGCTGGGAAAGTTACACTAGAGAGCAGCCCGGGATGAGAAGGACCCAAAGATGGTTTAAGCCAATTTAGCATCCTTGCTACTTGGGGGTTCTGTGCTGAGCCACAGGCATAGTTCAGAATCCTGTCCTGAATTTTTAGTTGCATTTCTAGCTCTGAGCTCTTATTGTATAATGAAACCTCTTTTGATTGTTCTGGTCCCTTGGGAAAAGATGCTCTTTACTGTTTTGTATATTTAAAAAGTCTGAGCAACCAGCTATAATGTGGGGCTTACTAATTAATGCTTTGGCAAGCTCTTCCCAATTCTTATGTGAACATCAGTACTTTTTCTTGGTTTATTGATCAATTCTTTTGTTCTTTAGATGCTTCTGGAGCCTATCCTGTAGTAAAGGAGTGGTTTGTGTACTTTGGGAATCAAATGCAGCAGCCAGACCTGGTACAACCAGTACAGCTTGACATCCCAGGTAGAATAAAATTTTTTCTTTGTATTTAACTCTGAACTGATTTAATGATATAATGTGAATATTTGGTTACAAATCTAGTTAGAAAGTCTTTCATTATATATTTGGTTGCGTGGTCAAACAGGACTGTGATGTTAAAATGTTAGCGCCATATCTCCATAACTGCTTGGAATTGCACTATGTGTTTAACAGTTTTAATTTCAGAACTTCATATTAGTAAAGTATTAAATTAAAATCTCACACAGTGCTTGAGAAAACAACATTTGAAGCAGCTGTGAGCAGTTTTTTAAAGAAAGGTATATTGTTTGAGGACAAGGAAGCCAAAAGTGGCCGTTATAGGAAAATCATGGATGAATCTAAAATTTTGTACTATTTTAAAAAAAATTTATTTGGGCTTCCTATATAGTGCCTGTAAGTTCTTTTCTGCTGTTTGTGGCCCATACACTGTCTGCTTTTGATGTTTGCACTGCTTTGTTCTGTCTTTGTTTTGCTTCAAAAAAAGGAACACATACCCCACCAGCATTTTAGCTTCCTCACATGATTGTAACATGCAAGGACTGTTTTACATTTATAGAACATTTTTCATTCAAATGCTTTACACATTTTTAACTATGCAGTTTGGGACACTGTATGCCACTATCTACCAGTTCAGTTGCAGTCGCCCCTCAGATTAATTGAGACATCTTTTTAGTACGCTGCTGTAGGGTAATAGTTTAGGACAGAAGGTGAAAAATACCATATCCAGTTGCACTCTCAAAGAGAATTTAGATAGCTCAAAACCACTTAGCTAACTGAAATCTGTCAAAAATATTTTGAGTGTAACATTTTTACCCTTACAAAAAGTGCTGCAGCCATTTTTAAGTAACAAGAGTTTCAGAAGTTCAGTTTTATCTGTTACTCAATATGTAGCATCTCCCTTAGCATGGTGCCAATGAATAAAATACTAAAACTTTGGTCACAACCCCTGATCCTTTGGAAATGAGCTATGCACAAAGGAACACCCTGCAAACCCCATTATTGTTACAACATAGCCTCCAGTCATATAAAGCTATGGCAAAAAAGACCAAATGCCAGTAAGTAGGCTCTTTGGTCTAATTTCATATCTGGAATGAGCAGGTGCAATTCCCATGATTTTTACGGGAGTTGTGTCCGGTTACCTCAGAGATACATTTGGTGCTTAATCCACATTATATTATAGGGGAAAAGGGACAGCCATCCTGAGTGAAAGGTAGATTATTTAGTCATTGAGTAACCCGCCATTTTTTTCTAGTTGTGTCATTATTTTAAAACAGACTATTTGTAATAGCTCCCTTGCTTGTCTCTTTATGGAAGCAAGTACTCCCATGAACTGTGGCAGTCACTTTTCCTACTGCATTTATAGAATTGATTGTGTTTATTTTTCTATTTTGGTTCTTTTAAAATAAATAGGATGTAGAAACATGCCTTTGAGTTTACTTGACTATCACACAAGCTAATAAAGGAAATATTGGGTAAGACCTTGCTTCTTTGATCCGTCAAGCTCTTCTAAAGACAATATAAGAAGATGCCCATGAAATCTGATGACTCTTACTTATTCTAGCACCACCAGTCCAACATTCACATTTTGCCTGCTGTTAATGCATGCTTAAGCATGCAGGATTTGAAAAGTATGTGCTAATTATTTTATAACTGTGACCTTCTTCACAGTTTCTGAGCACCTCAAATTCATGAATTGATTTTATTCTTATAACAGATCTCTGAGGTAATAAATTATATTTATTTTATAGATGGCAAACTTAGGCAAACAATATTATATGTCTTGCTGAAGGTCACAAAGAAAGTTTGTAGCTGAGCTAGGACATGAACCCAGGTCTTCTCAGTCCAAATCCAGTATTCTGTCCAGGAGATTGTCCCTCCTACTCTAGGAATTTAGTGATGTAAGGATTTTGCATTAAGATAAGGAGAATAGGAGAATTCAGGAGAAGGGGATCTGGCTGGGTTGTGAGATGGGTTCAGAAGTGCCTGGGATAACATAAAGCCATCGTGTAAGACCCAGGTAGTCTGTCTTAAACAACTTTCACTTTATTTCAGTGTACAATGCTTCAGGTATATAAGACTATGCATTTAGAGAGCACCTCACCTTCATGTGTTGTTTAAAAAAATAATATATAAAATGGGGAGTAAAGTTTTATTCTCACAACTGTCCTGAACACTCCATCTGAGTACTATGGTGAAATCTTCCCTTCCAGGTGGTAGAGTGGCCTCCCCTTTTATGGGAGAAGGACCTACATAAAATGGCAGCTCCTCTGTCTCCATCTTTCTCCAAACTTGCCAGAAAAACTCATCTTCATGTTGAGATAAACAGACAGAATTTTAAGTCCAAAATACAGTTTTACAAGTATGTACAACCTAAGAATGGGAGTTTAAAATGAAAGTGCCTTTTAGCTCTAATAACTACTAACTCATTAATAAAAACCTGATCCACTTACAGGACAGACTGTTACAGAAAGGGAAGAGAACTTCTTGTGTTTATTTTTAGTGCTGTTTTCATTCCTACAGAGATCAAATATTTTTCTGTATTTTTTGCAGTCCATATTTGTATGACTTAAACTTTCTCATGCAGCTTTTATTTTCCACTGTATGACTCTAATTTACTAAATAAGGATATCAGCAGCCCATCAGTTTTCAAATGAGAATCTTATTTGCAGATAAATTTAGGATTCAAATCTGCCAATCAAAGTCAGAGTAACAAAAAAGAGGAAATCTTCATAGATGCTATTATTTGAACCACAGACATATGTAATGGGTTTTCTGCTTCAGATTCTGATAAACTATGCATCTTTTCTAAAAGTCTGTTATGTACACATTTCACCTCTTTCTCTGTAAGTCTTTTTCTGTAAGTTCCCTATCTTCAAGCATCCGATGAAGTGGGATTCTCTCCCACGAAAGCTCAAGTAATAAATAAATTTCTTAGTCTTTAAAAGTGCCAATGGACTCTTTGTTTATTTTTTCTCTCTGTCTCTCAAAGAAGAGCACTACGAGATTGAGTGAAATCCTAGCCCTGTCAAAATCATTGTGAGTTTTGCTATTGACTTCCTTAGGGCTAAGTTTTCATCTAGTCTTTTCAGGTTTCTTAATTTGTTAAAGTGGTTAAAGAAATAGCTTATATTTTGATGTGCATTTTAAACTTTAATCTGGATCATTACTGATATCAGAAATCTTAAGCCAAAACCAAACAAAACACAACACCAGGAATTACACTTCTAAAATGTTTTTTTTTTTCCCCCTTACTGGCCATAAAACAACCAGATATCCTTAAATATGGAAATCTTCCAGCTGATAGAAGATGGAATATTAGATTTTATAACTTGTTAAGGAAGTAAGAACAATATTTTAAAGTACAATGTGTGTGCATGTATACACAAAAACATCCCTGTATACCCGTTCCTCTGAAAGAGTGCCACCTGAAATTCTGGATTTTCCCTTATTCTTCCTCACACATCTTTACAGAGCAGGATTAAATTTAAAGCATAAATAACTTTTGTTTTCTTTAATTTAATGGTTGGGTAAAGATGGACATAAAAACTAAAAAGACCTATTAGGACATCTTGTCCACTTCCATGCTATTGTTAGGGAAACACAAATCTATTTGAGGAAACTCATGCATGTTTAACCTGTGTGTTCTAGCTTCCAGAAGTAATCTAGCAAACAAGAAACTGATAAAGCATTTCTAAAGGAGATTAGATTTGATAGCAGACAGGTGAAGAGTATTTGGAATGTACCATTTAATGTGTTTGAAAACCTTCTTATCTTCTAAAGATAGCTGACCCATTTGATATGTTCAGGGTCTGTGGTTTACTAGTGATTAAAAAGATACTTGGCAGCCTCAGCTGCCACAAATGGTATCCTGGTTCTGCTTTTCATTGTGTTGCCAAAAGTATTTAAGATAGTGTAGGTAAATTTAAATACAATCCACTGTACATGGGAGGAGTCTGGATGTACTTTCATTGTTCCAGTCATTGCTTACTGTAGGCAGATGCTTGGTTTCTGAGGAGGATAATTCAAAGGTTTATTTTAAATAGTCCAATTTAACAAGTATTCTGGTTTAGAGCAGTAAACCTTTAGAAGTGCCCAAGATGATTGACAGGTTACTGTTAAGCATTCCTGACAAGTAGGGTGTTCTAAAACCCTTTTGATAACTTTTCCCCCCTGTATGAGTAAGATAACTAACATTTTAGTTTTATTGTATTGGTTCATTCTTTACTATAAAGCAACTTCAGTTCTCTTTATTTATAGCACCAGTTTGAGAAGCTGTATTTTTATTTTAAACAGTACTGCTTATTTATTACAAATGCAATGCATGTACCATGTGGTTATGTGATTTAGGTCGGTGTAAATTTATACAACACCTTCATGTAAACCTAGAGTTTAATGACATTGAGGTGTTAATGCATTCTACCAGTTTGTTTCTGAATGCATTACGTGCTTATTATAAATCAATTATTGAAGCTCAGCCAACCAAAATAAAGACTTATTATGCATGTAAGGTTTTCTTGTTTTTATGAATGCTAAATGCATGATCACATTTAAATATAGCATGTATTCTAGCATATGGAATAAAAGGGGAAATTAATTTGATTAATGATCTTTTCACGTGTTGACTAAAATGTCTCTCTATGGTTAGAAAAGTAGCAACTGCAGCATCATGTAAACAAGCCCTAAATAAGAACATTCAGCATTGTTGGAAGAAAAATTTATTTTGCTTCCATATCCAAATAAACTACTCTCTTTCCTCAGGAATATATTATAGTTATTGTTAAATCTAGCAGAGAGGCAGTGTAATGGTTAGAACAAAGAACCAGCAATCAGGACTTCTGTGTACTAATCTTGGCTTTGATACAGACTGTGGGTGAGACCTTAGGCAAGTCATTAAACTTTGCTGCATTTCAATTTACCTGTCTGTCAAATGAGGTATATAATTGCTAATGCCTAGAAGCACTGTGAGTTTAATTACTTGTAAAATGCTTGAAGATCCTGGGATGGAAGTGTTCTTGTTGGCGGGCAGGTTCTGTTAGAAGACAGAGTTTATATTTCCTTTACAGGTGTAAATAACTCACAACACACAAGTCCTTCTGTTTACAGCACAAGCTGATTTCGTTAGTTGTGAAATCAGTTATTTTTTTATAGTGGAGATGTATTGGTTTTTCTGCTGAAATATTTCAGCATACTTGCATGCATGTACATCGTATTTCATGAAAG
Organism: Podocnemis expansa; assembly: GCA_007922195.1. Lineage (NCBI taxonomy): Eukaryota > Metazoa > Chordata > Testudines > Podocnemididae > Podocnemis > Podocnemis expansa. The sequence continues at coordinate 28,337,306 of ML681972.1, read as the reverse complement.
TCTGTATTGTGAAGGAGCCAGTCCTTGACTCTTCATATAGGTCTCACATAACATTTCTTTTATTGTTGCACTTGTTAAGCATTGCTGTTTTTGAAGATACTAAAATTGTCTCCTATACTCTTGAAATAAAGTTCACTTATAGAATCTAAGAAAGTAGTGGTGAAAGAGAGATTACTTTCTATCAACTGACTCTTGGAGTTCTCTCTGCTTGTCTAGAGGTCAGCTACCTTACTATTTCATTTTTATTTTTTTCCTCGCAAGCTATTGTATGTGGTTGCTCTTCTGAACTTTATCCAGTTTGTCAACTTTTTTTGTTGCAGTGATTCCCGGAATTGTACTATATATTCTAGATCTCACTAACACAGTGCAAAATGACACGATCACTTCTGTCAGTGGTATTTTTAGCGCAAACCAGTCCAGCCAATTAATATTAACTGTCAATATTTTCCTGAAGAATATATGCATTTTTCATACAAAGTAACTGAAGATTGAAAAAATTGCCATTTATCTGGTATGGTAAAGTGCAAAGAAAGAACTTTGTCAGGGTTACATGAGCAATTCCTGTTTTTATGATTGACGTCTGTTGATGGGAACCATAGTCTTGAAACTATTAAAGTAAACGTTCTGGAGATGAGGGAGGAAAATATTTAAGGATTGGCTTTTTAGTCTCTGTAAGCACGGTACCATTTGGTTAATGGTGTTCTTTGCTAAATAAACACATCAACCATCTAGATGTGAGCACCTTGACACTTCAACCATTTATTGTTGCCAAGTGGCTTTAATTGTAGACTGCAGCTGCTACTCATCATAAAGGAAGATGGGTTACCAAATGTAGCTTTGTCTGTCTAGTCTTAGAACTAGCACCTCTCTGTTTATTCAACAACAAAAGCAACACTGCTTTACAGTAGGTATGTATCTTCAGTTGGGGTTCTTTGGCACAGTTGACAAGCTAGCCACCTCCTAGCATTTCACTCACAATATTATTTAATTTAACAGTGGCTTAAAGGAAATATAAGTGGAGAACAAAGTGCACATTTTCCAAGTTGGTCACCGATTGGGAGGTGGCAAAGCAATGTAAACATCAGACACTCAGGCCCAGATCCACAGAAGTATTTAGGCTCCTAACTACCATTGATTTCCATGGAAGTTTGGAGCCTAAATGCCTTTATCTGAGCTCTGGCTTCTATGCTGAAGAGCCTACTGAAAATGCCTTTATTACTATAACATGATGACATAACTGATCTCATAGTGTATGGGCGTGTATTAATTGTGACATCATACTGTAGTTTGGGAATAAACAAACCCTGATGGATTTGATTTAGCTCTGGTCTATGCCACTGGACCTTACGCAGCAGGCTGATGATAATGGAGAACTCAGGGGGAGTTGCAGTGGCAGAAATTCCTGCCATCCTCACTCTGCCAGGAGAATGCCAGTGGCATTCCTAAGAATAGATGCTGGCCCACCAGTGGAGCATGATCACGGTTCCTGAGGATGCACTGGTTTACCACCTGGAGGATATGCTGAGTATACCATCAAACCCCTGTTTCAAGTTAAAGCTGACCTCTCCTTACACACGTAACTCATAGGAGAAGGGTGGTAGTGCAAATAGTGTGCTGTATCCAGGGGCAGTCCTAAGATTCTGGAGCCCAAGGCAAAAGTTAAGGATGGGGCCTTGTCGCCAGCTCCTCAGCTCCCTGTCAGTGCACCCCATGAGGCCCCCAGCCTCCCCACAGGCCTCACCAGGGTCTCAGCTAGCCTCTTTGCCACCCTGCCAGTCTTGCCAGGGCCCCAGCAAACCTTGCTGAGATCCCCGTCGGCCCCACTGTGAGCCACAGCACAGCTCCCCGCCCCTTGGGGTCCTGGACAAATGTCCACAGGACCAACCTGCCCCTTATCTAAGACCACCTATGGCTGTCCCAAGGGATGAATCCTCTGTGACTCAGAGTGGTTCACACTTCCCTCAGGTGTAGGTGTGACTGTCTTTAGGTTGGAGCTCTCTATTTGTTTTTTCAAAACTAAACTTTGTTACAAATGTTAATTCAGTTAATTTTCACATTTTGGTCCTTGAAAACTTAAAGATCAGAAAAAGTGTTTCCTTTTAGAGATTAATTTAAAAGGCAAAGCATGTCTTGTCTTGTTACTGCAAAGATAAAATAGAGGATTTCTTTTGTAGATGGAACACCTAGTTTGAGAACACTGTGGCTCACTAAAGGACCAGAGCTTAAAACACTACGGTATAGCACATTTCTGGCATGCTTTCACCTTCAGGACATGATGGAGGAGCTCCAGTTGCTGGATGCACCTGTTGCGGCTGTATGCTGTCTGCTGACTTACCTCATCCTGCAGGTAAAGGGAATGACTTTGTAACCAGCTCTGGCAGCTCACACTTGCAGTGGACTCTTCGGCTGCACTTCACTAACAAAACCAAAACAAAACCAAACCAAAAAAAAAAACCAACGCCACCACCACCACCAAGGAGTCCTGTGGCACTTTAAAACTAACATTTATTTTTAGTCTAAGTGCCATAGGACTCCTTTTTTGCTGGACTAGACTAACATGGCTGCCCCTTTGGATCTTCATTAACTAGTCAGTGCCAGTTTATCTCTTGATCTTAGCCCAGGCATAGCTGATGAAATTAATAGTACTGTATTACAGCATTTTTAATTACTCCAGTTTAATCATATCATCCTGCATTAGCAAATACTCTATTTCCTAAATAATACATCTTAATATTTGAAAGCCCTGGCAAAGACCTTTGAGCATCTTAACCGAAAATAACTAACTAAAAATGTGATCTTAGGATATTCCCCCTATCCTTGCATTTCCTTGTAAATTGTGGCCATTTTTCTTTCTTGCATATCATGATTTTTGAAAAAAGAACATCTCTACTAATAGAGGATGTCTATTCCTGTGGCCACTGTAGGCCTTCTCATCAGCTCCCATGACTACTTCTCACCTCCTTTTGACAGCCGCCTTCCCCCTTTCAAATGCATGATGACTGGCCATAATAACAGTTCTCACATTCAAATACTCACTTTCAGATACAAATTCTTATCTGACTTTAAATAAGAAGTCATTTAATTCTCCTATTACTCTAAAATATTCCCTGTCTTTCCCCCCACCCCCAACAAAATAAAAACACTTTGATGCGATGTAGGACTTATGTCAGCCTAGTTAGGGCAAAACAGTGTCAGTGTAGAAACAGTGCCCACCTATATTCGCTGTGCATCTGTCATTGGTAATTTCACCACTGGGCTGCTTTCAGCTGTGAGCAGCCCTTGTGGCTGGACCCTGTTCCTGGCTGGAAAATAGGGCCATAAGCCTGGGTGTTTCTTTGCCTACTCAGGGAGCAGCTTTGTCAATTTCTCATCTGATCCATGAAATTAAGGTGATTGCCCAGTTCAAGGGAGAGGTCCTGGTGTCTTCCCCAGCTCTGGGAAGAGGAGAAGCCATGTGCTGCTGCTTTGCCTGTTCCCTGCTGGGAGCTGGGTCAGTCTTGTCAATTTCATGGCTGACCTGTCTTAGGTAGTTTTTTTTTTTTTTTTACTAGTGTAGACAAGGCCTAAGATGTCTCCCCAGCATATGGAATGAAATACTTGGTCTACAGGGAGGAGAGGGTGAGACGAGTCTGGGAGCTTAACTTCATAACTTTGCTAGACACTAAATATCAGACTCAGTAAAAACACTAGATTTAAGGCTCATTACGATGATCTGTAATCCACTAACCCTCCTTTGTTCTGTGGCTGTAGAAGTGTTAACTGCCCACTTCACCTTGAGTGGTACCTTGCAACATGTATTAAACTCATTATGCTAAACAGTCTGTTCAGTCTGGTATTCAGCTATTGCATTTACGTTTCCCAAACCTGAAGATGAGTGTTTTGTAAACTTGAAAGCTTTTCTGTTTTACCAACAAAAGTTAGTCCAATAAAAGATATTACCTCATCCACCTTGTCTTTCTAAATCAACCATACTAATTAAGAAAACAAAGTGCATAACTCCTCTTTGTGTGGGTGTCAATTAAACACCTCTGAACTAAGAATAAAATGTTAAAAATAAAGACCAAGTAAAACAAACAAGGAGTATTAGTGGCACTTAAAGACTAACACAATTATTTATCTCTTGAGCTTTTGTGGAAGAAAATCCTACTTTGTCAGACTTTTGAAGATGGAGAATTACAGATGAATGGGAGGAAAATAAATGCAGGGAAGTGTAAGACCTAGAATAAGGTCAAACTGTTGCAGCAAATCAATGTAGTGTTTAGATTCAGGCAGTGGAGAACAGCATATAGGAGGGAAGTGTGGGGTGGGAAGGGAAAGGAAAGCAACCTTTCCTGCTGTTATGGGGAAAAAAACATACCAGTAGTCTTTGTTCAATCCTAAATTGATGGTGTCAGATCTTCATATAAATTCCAGTTCTGCGGTTTCTCTCTGATGCTTGTAGCCTGATCATTTGGATTGAGATTGCCAATAAAGCTTACCAGGGGATTTGAGTTCTTTTTGAATCTGACCAAAGAAAATATTTAGAAGAAGAGCCCCTGGGGATGTCTGATAGAAAAAGTCACATAAATACTTGAATTTCTTTGTAAAATTCTTTTTATTGCTAAAAGCATAAACAGTAAGCATAGAATCAAGAAAGGGTTGGTTAAGTCAATATATATCTAACTAAATTACAATTAACTTCAGTTTTGCTACATACAAGACATTTTATGATTGATTGATATTTAAAAACCTATTATTGATACTCACACCCTGCTTTGCCAGGTTGGTTGAGAGGGATGTCCAAGGCCTCGACTTGACAGGAAAGAGTGCTCAGGAGGTATAGTAACTTCAGCTGATATATCTAGACTTATGAAGGTAAATTAGGAGAACTAGCTAATAAAGGAAATAAAGGCTTTGATCTGTGGTGGTGTTCTTGACAAAAGAGCTATGAACTAAAAGCTGCCCTTAGTATTAGAGTCTAGATTTTTATATCCTTCTCAAGATAGAGCAGGCTAGATCCTCATCTATCACCCAAATATGGGGAGATTACCCTGGAAACTGTAGGGGTACATCTGTGTCATTGGTCAAGGGGTTTGTGCATATGTTCTACATATAACCACCCTCCAGAATGTTCCATCATTACTTATGGATATTTTTTGTGGGCTTTGCAGAGTTTTACTAAATGTCAAAAGGGTCCAACCTTGAAAGTTTTGAGTTGTCTTTCTATCTGCTGACCTGGTGGTCATGATGAAAATACAGTGTTTTGGATCTATACATCCCTGAACACTGATGAACAAACACACCCACCTGTTTAGTTTCAATCTAATATTATCTTAACTTTCCAAGTTCTATAGCTATGTCCTTTAGCTATTCATACAAGCTGTATAATTTCTTACACAGGCCTGTAAGGTACCTTGCACTTCAGCAATCAGTATAAAAGTTATACTAATTTATTAACTTATGCTAAGTATAAAAAAACCTTTCTAACTATAATAACATGATTTCTTAAACTTATAAAGAAACATACATGTTTGATCTATAAATGAATATATAACTTGCAAGCCAAGCATAGGTTAAGTCAGGGTTACAAGCTTTGATTTGTAATCCACGTGCCTAAGCATGGTTATTAATAAACAGATCATCCATGGAGTGCTTTTGTTTTTCCCTCACCTCCCTTTAATATGCTGTTCTCAGCTGTCTGAATCTAAACTACTGCCATATATACTCGCGGATAAGCCAATCCATGCGTAAATTGACTCCCAGTTCTGAGCCCCCAGAACAAGAAAAAATGGGTGACCTGCATATAAGCTGAGGTCCCCTTGTGGTCTCGGGCCCCTAACCACCCCACCTGGCTCTGCCGTCTTCTCCCAGAGTCCCTGACACCCTCCCTAACCCCCTGGGCCAGCTGCCGCTTTCCCCAATGCCCCCTTGGCCAGCCACAATTACCCCTGACACCACTTCTCTGGACTCCCTGACACCCCACCCACCGAGGGCCCCCTTACTTGGCCACTCTGGTGGCTAGGACATACCCTTGAGCTCCCACTCCTTACTCTAACCACAGCCCTGGCTGACTGCTCAACATGGCCACTCCAGCCACATGCTGGGGCTCTGGCCCTGAGCATGCTCTGAGCATACTCAGGGTGGAAGATGATAAAAAAAACTCCTGGGCTGTGGCTGCTCTGCTGGCCTGACCAGCATGTAAGCCAAATGCTTTTTTAAGGGCAATTTCAAGGTATAATAATCTCAGGGCATGCATGAGTATTTACAGTACCTTGATTTGCTGTAAGTCTGACCTGATTCTATTACTTACACTTCCCTGCATTTATTTTTCTTCTATTCACCTGTAGTTCTCCATCTTAAAGCATCTGAGGAAGTGAGATTTTCTCCCATGAAAGCTCATGTGATAAATAAATTTGTTAGTCTTTGAGTGCCACTAGACTCCTTGTTTGCAGCACTGAACTAGACCGACAGGGATACCCCTTTGAAAAAGACCAAGTAGTGAGTCTGTTGTTAAAAATATGAATGGGACAGATAAAATCAAAAATCAAGTCATGAATTATCTTGGGAGAGGTGAAGCCAGGTTTATCTGTTAAGTCTGTTTAAGACATTATGAGTGCTCTGATGCTGGATGTGTGACAAATGTTCAATCAAATCAGGAGGAAGTACTGAATAAAGCATTTCTCAGAAATGGGTACTTTGACTTTTTAATAAGTTACCTGGCCGATTGTGTGTAGCAGACTGAGAAATACACACACCAAAAAGCAAAATACAGACATTTGTTGGGGCTCTCTCTTTTAGAACACAATTCAGGGAGAATTAATATATTTTCTGTAGCTAAAAAATCACACTTTTTGTTGGCACATACTAGGGTTTTTCAGGTTCAGTAATTTTCCCTGGCTTCCATTTATACAAAACTAGCAACAGCCTTGAAAATAAAAATCGGGAAGGTGAAATTTGGGTTGCTAAGAATATTATCAGATTTTAGCAGCTAATCAATAACTTATGCTTGGGTGGAGTTAATGAATGGCAGGAGTACTTTGCAATCTCACATTGTTCTGATATCTGTTACCTAACCTTGCTTGTGCTAGGTTTAACAGACCTTCCAAAGAAAGATTTTTCAAGGAGGGCTAGAGGGTTTAGCAGAAGTCCATGGTGTGAAGTCTTATAGATTTATGGTGATGTCATTTTATCCAGGGTGGGTGGATAAAACTTTTTTTAAAATTATATAGGAAAAGTAAATGAAGTTACAGTAGATGGCTTCTCTCTGGGTTTCTCCTCTTCCCCTGGTTTCTTTCCTATTGACCTACCTGTCTTCTTTCCCCTTCTCCACTTCTCTCTGAAATTTAATAAAACAGTATTAATTCCATAAACAAACTTTGTTTAAAAAGGCACCATGGTTGGATAGGTGTGGCATTACCCCCCTCCCCACATACAACATGCACACAAAGAAAAGCCTTGCTTAAAAGCAAGGCAGTGTCACATTTTGGAACACCTCTTAACTGTGTTTATGCCCCATCACATGTTTGCGTCAACAATGCAGATTCCTTATCTTCACATAAAACCTTCTTGTTCCAGCTAATACAAAAACACACTATACACACCACATTGATCTCCACAGTATAACTCAAAACCTCAGTACAACTCAGCAATAGTAGCAAATACTCAGTATTGACGTGTGCACAGGTTAAGCATGAGAAGTAGATCCTAACTGGACCTATGCCGCAGAAAGAGCTCAGTGGGTGTGGAGGACAATTGCTGATGCAGAGCCGTAGGCTTCCACACAGATGGTCCTTTGCCTCTGTCAGATCTCAGAAACCCCTGGATTAGGGAATCAGATGATCTGCTTCTTCCACAGGGGCAGACCCCACCTTTTCTTCCCAGTAGAAGTGTCTGAAGACAACTGGAAGAGTTTTCTTCCCTTAGTTTCATTTGGGATGCTCTTTGTAAGAGGGTGATTTTCCTCCAGTTTTCAAGTTCCTCCTATTATAAATAAAACCACCTCAGTCCTCCCCAACCCTCCCCCCAACCAACCAAGGATTAACATAATCTGGAAATTTACTTTTGAAGTAAGAGATTTATTTTCAAAAGTAACTTGTCACTTTTGCTGACACACCCATTTTTAATAAGGTACTTGATTTTGTGTAACTTTCATGGATGGTCAGAAGAGGATTTTGTACTGAATATAAATCTTAATATCCATCAACTGGGTAATTCAATTAATCTTCATTTTGGGGTCCTGTGTACAGTGTTTTTGTACTGTCATGATATTTTATCTCTCTGAAGTACTAACTTCATGATTGGAACATTCCTGGTATTGCCATTACTGGTAGTTGTCTTGTTGGTACTAGTTACAAAGGCCCTAAAAAAAGAAGGAGAATGTGAAAGTTAGCTTTTGAGTAAAGTTGATGAGAGTGAAAATAATAAAAAGCCCCACATATTGAGTGGTGAAAGTAAGCACTGTATTTTCTTTATTTAAGTCCATAGTTGCAGGAATGTCACTCCTTCACCACTGCCCTATGTATGTGTTTATACAATGATAAAGATCAATTTGCAGAAAGGTTTTTTTCTTCTGTAGCTCACAGCTCAATTTTATTTATTTGTTTGTTTATTAACGTCTGTTCTAGGTGGACAGTTTCTCTTTGGAGGATTTGAATGCGTTTCTGGCTCACACTCTGTGCCTTCAGGGGAAGTCAGCTGCTCAGCTAGCAGGTTTGCAGGTACAGAGGTGACTGACCAGCGTTCGTAAGGCTGATAACTACTAGAGTAAACAGAGTGTGACTTTTGTTTTGAATATTCTTCTCCTTATTACAGTTGTTCAAGGATTGGGAATTGTGCGTCAGTGTAACATTGAAAGGCATTTAATTTTCTATAATTAGCTGGGTTTGCTTTTGTTCATTGACACACAGTGTAAAAGGTGGTATTTTTTAGTAATTAAAAACCAGGACTGAGCATCTGAAGATCTAGATTTTGTTCTTGGCTTTGCTGCTGATTTGTCATGTGATCTTAGGCAAATGACTTGACCTCTTTTAGTTACCCTGTCTAAATGATCGTACTAACACATATCTTTCACGTGTGTTGCCAGGGTACTGTACTTAAATAACATTGGTAAAATAGTTGGAGATCACTGCATAAAAGGTACGAGTTAAGTGTCAAATATCATCATAGCCAGTTCTGCAGTTAAGATTGAATTGTTTCCATAATAGTCCCACTTTTCCAGTTACACTTAGCTTCCTCAAAAGAGATTCTATTAGGAGAAATTTTTCCATGCCCAGTCTCAGCATTGAGTTTGGCCCTTATTCTACTGTTGACTCATTCAGAAGCAGAGGTGAACACATGCCATCAGTTGCAAGATTGGGAGCCTTAGTATAGAATTTTGAAAAAAATCAGCTGAGTTTTTATGTGAGATACTTGATGAAAAATAACATCACTCTTCCCATGTGTTTGAGTCAGAAACAGTAGCTATTTCAGATTGTGAGAGACAAACTTTTCCATCCCATATGCAGGATCAGATTACCACACAAGTGTGTAGGGCCCCTGGAGTGCCATGGTCTGCTTCCTCTGGCCCACAGCCCCCCAAGTGGCCCCACAGCAGCACTAGCCCACAGGACACCCTCCCAAGTCCCCTTAGCAGTGTCAACTGGGGCCCCAGAGCCCCTGAGCCCACACCTCAACCAGGAGTGCCCCTGCCTGGAAAACGACCCAGGGCTTGAGCGCCAGAGATTTGGGGCTTGTGCACTTTAAGAACACAGCCATGGCAGACTCGGGGCTCTGGTGCCGCGACTTGGGTCTTGAGCCCTGTAAACCCAGCTCCAGTGGCACCCCTGACCTCAGCACTTGTGGGGCCAGGCCCCCATCCCCCAAGCAGGGGTTCGTGCAATGGGGTGGGGAGTCCACAAGGGTGGGCAGCTCTGATATGCCCCTCTGCCGCCCCCCCCCCCCACCAGGCCTTGATCTGGTCCTGCCCACATGCCATGTTAAAGAATTTTTTTTAAAAAATTCAAGAGGAAATGTTTCAATGCACATTCCTGGCTAATAAGTCTGGTTTTTGTTTTGGGGGTATTTTTTTTTTTTTTTGGTTTATTTGGATTTTTGTTTGTTTTTTGAGCGTTACAACACACTTGAGGATATATATTGTATGAAAGACATGGTACAAAGTAAGGTTTTGTTACACCATTTGTACTAAAGTGCTATTGCTAGCTTTACTGTAAAGAATCGCATGCTGTTCTACATTTTCCAGTGCTGTGAAGACTCTCATTTGGGATCCAAAAAGGGTGTGTCCAAGCTGTTGTGGAATCCTTTAGACGCTAGTTTTTGTTTTGTGGTTTGGGGTCAAGACCTTTACTATAATTAGAAAGAGCAACAAAAGTGGTTGACAGTGCTTCTTTGATTTATTACTTAAAATTTGGAGGCGATTATGAAAGTACAAGATAAGAAACAGTGAAAATACGTTCCACAATGGTGGATGTTTTATGGACTTAGCCTGAGACGGGGAAGTGTGCGCATAAGGAATGGTTACAAATTAGATGAAGTACTGGGCTCAAGTTGTGGTATATTACTGTTGTTAGCAAGGTGATAGCAATTCCTGTAGTTAAGGATGCCTGATATTTACTGAGGTGACAGTTGGGATTGGAGCCTTGTTATGATAGACAAATGTAGAACGAAGTATGGATTATAGTCTAGAATTTTGTGTTGAAATATTGGTAGGCAGAGGCGTTGCTGGCGGTGGGCACCCGGGGCACATGCTCCGAATCCCAGTGCTGGTGCCCTGGATCTCCGGCCCAATTGGGCCAGAGATCCGGGGCCCAGCGGCCACGGCGGCCCCATCCCCAGCTGGGGATGCGGGGCCTGGCCACCCGCAGCCACTTCTGGCCCCATCCCCAGCCAGGGATCCGGGGTCTGGCTGCCTGCAGCCACGGCGAAGAATCTAGGGCCTGGCTGCCCACGGCAGCGGCAGCCCCGTCCCCAGCCGGGGATGCGGGGCCCAGCCACCCGCGGCCGCTTCCAACCCCATCCCTGGTCGAGGATGTGGGGCCTAGCTACCCGCGGCGGCTTCTGGCCCTGTCCCCGGCCAGGGGGCGGGGCCTGTGAGCTGGGGACGGGGCCTGCGGGCCAGGAGCGGAACCTGGGCCAGAAACGCCTCTGTTGGTAGGCTGTCCTGTGGTAGGATGACCACATAAAAAAAAAAAGTTAAATACAGTATACGTTTCAAAGAACAAGGTGGCAATTGTATGAATTATCAGGTACCTTCCCAACTGTGCCATGGTTTGCCTGTTCCATTTTTGTATTGTAGCAACATAAGATACTTGGCTTCACTTTCAAGGCCCTTCATAGCCTGTGCCACTCTGTCAGCTTTCATTTAGTATTGTAGGGTCAACCCTTGCTTGCAGCTGGACCTTTGTGCTGTCTCCTATGCTGCCCCACTGCCCCTCATGCTTGGGATGATGCTCCCTCTAACCATTTGCAAAGCCACTTCATTATTTTCCTTCACATCCCTCCTTTAAATTCCTCTTTGCAGTGATTCCTTCAAAAATTTGGTAGCAATTCAACTGCAGGTATGTTAAGCCACAGCTTATCTTGCAGACCAGTATTATCTCATTGTTGGGATGGAAGTGCAAGAAGACTATCTATCTGTCCATCTGTTTTCTCTCATACTATACAATAGTGAGCTTTTTGATGCAGGAACCATCCATTTGTTCTGTGTTTGTACCGTGCCTTGCACAATGGGGTCCATGATTGGGAGTCATAGGCCCTATGATAATATAAGTAGTACATAATGATTTAGCAAAAGTCATTTAAATTTTCCATGCCTCAGCTTCCCCATCTGCTAAATGATTGCCACAATATTTGTTAAGCTCACGTGGGTATTATAAGATTTAATTCATAAATGTTTATGAAGTACTTTGAGATCCCTGGGTAAAAGGCATATAGAAGTGCAAAATATTAATACTTATTGTATATTTATAGCAAACAAATTTGCTAAATAACTGAGTTTTGGTGACTCTATTGATTGGTGAGCTGTTAAGAATCAATCAATAATAGTCATGTAACCTGTAACTTGGATTCATTATGATATTCTTTATACAAGCAAATACTTTTTTAAAAGAATTTTTCCTTTCTCATGTCTTTGAATCAACAATTATTCAAAAAAAAAAAAACCACCTTGGATGTTACATTTAATATACCTTCCTTTATGTGCTGTTTCCCAGTGTTTGAATCTTAACTGCTTTGATTTGCTGTTAGTGTGACCTGATCCCATGACTTACACTCCCCTGCATTTATTTTCCTCCCTTTCCGTAAATTCCCCCATCTTCAAAGCATTTGATGAAGTGGGATTTTCTCCCACAAAAGCTCATGCAATAAATAAATGTTAGTCTTTAAGTGCCACAAGACTCCTTTCTTTTTTTGCTGGACTAGACTAACACAGTTGCCCCTTTGGAATTTAATATATTGTCATGGAATAACATGAATTATGCGTCTTTCATATGTAACATACAAGACGGGTGAGGTAATATTTTACTGGATCCATCTTCTGTTTGTGAAAGATACGCCTTCAAGCTATGCAGAGGTATTTTTCAGGTCTCTTTCATATGTGATAATGTACAAATGGTTTTTAAAGCTAATTACAAAGCACTTTAAAGGGACTTGGTGTTGTAACATCCCCTGTGGCACAGAGTATGTGTCTTAGTTATTTACTAATCACTCTGGGTTTTATTTAGAGGTAAACTGGGTGTGTCTTGAATCTCCCTATTTAAAAATTTTGATTAGAATACAGATAAAATGCAAGGGGGGGAGGCATGGGAGTGGGTGGAGCCTTATTCCAGGTCCTAGCAATCTGTTCACATACCTGTGTAATGGTTTGTTACTTTGAACAGGCTATGGCTCACTTTCAAAAACTCCTTCTCTTGATAACAAAGTAAATGAGCCACTAGTGTGCCTTGTGTCATTGCAAATCATTGTTCAGTGTGGTCTGTTTGAGTTAAAATTCCAGAAATGCTGTGGTTGCCCTGTATCTTGCCATTACCTGTCTTCTCTCTCAGAGCAAATCCAAACATTTATGAATGTATTTCTGCTGACTTCATCAAGGAATTGTGTTTTGTGGAACAAACATTAAAACTGCATAATATAGGAAAAATACGTTGAGCTGAAGGTATTGTGGCTCATAGCAAAAATAAAACATTTACTTACATGTAGAAATCCTGTTTTCATTCAGGTGAACCATAGCCATAGGTACTAAATCATGTAAAGTATACTAATGAGGGCACATCATAATAGTTAAAAGTGGTACTTCAGACATAAAGTCATATAATCTATGGATTGACATTTCAGAAAGGAAAAGTAGTCTTGTGATTAAGGCACAAAACTGATATTTAGAAGATCTGAGCTCTGTTCCTGACTGCCACACGTTTCTTGTGTGCACTTAGGAGTATCACTTAATCTTCCTATGCCTCATGAGGTTACAAATGCAAAGTAGTGTGAAGATAAACTCCTTAATGTCTGTGAGTTGCCCAAATACCGTGATGGTGGGAGGGCCATGTTAGAACAAGTATATGTATATAGAAAAATTTGTAATTACTTTTGCAACATTCATAATTGTCAGTAACATAAACATTCTGGGATTGTGGTTCAAATTACTTTAATCTTAAAGCACTTTATTTTGAAAGTAACTGCAATTGCTTTTCTATTATATTAATTTCATAGTTCTGATAAATTTTAATGTAGCTCTTTGAACTAAAAAATGTCAGTTTAAAATATTTTGTAAGTTCAAATCAGGCAGTGCCTTCAAAACCAATGAATATGCCACACTGTCTAACATGGAAGTAATGTGAATCTAAAGTTTTGGTAACAGGATCAGGGCCAGCCTGATCATATACACAAACTAGGTGGTTGTCTAGGGCACCAAGCTTTAAGGGGCACAAAGATAGATGGAAGTGAATTTTTTTCTCTGTGTAAAGAAATATGTTATCATTTTTCTCTGTATTGAATGTGGGTGGCAGACACACATCAAAGTCATAGTTTGCCTAGGGCACCAGAAATCCTTGGGCCGGCTCTGAACAGGATACACCACAGGAGCTGAGCTCAGATGGTTCATCATAACTTCAGTGAAAAAGCAAAAGTTAAATATGGACTTAAGAACACAGTGAAGAGCCTTCAAAGAAGTGAAGCCAAACTTCTTTTCTTCGGGTCACAGGAAATTTCATGAGAATGCTACAGAGTCATGTAGTATGTCAGATTTATATCTAGAATGCCAATAATCTTAATATAAAATCTTGTGACTAACCACAGATATTTAATTCATTCAAATCATTTACTTGGGAATTATTTTAGGAGCAGTCTGGATCCTCTGGACTGAAAATATCGTTAAGCCCAATTCTGAAAACTATGCAATAATCTCAGCCCATTATTTTTAGAAGAACAAACCCTTTGTTAAGCACAGGTAAGTAAGCAGCTTACATCTTTCTGATGTTCTCAGCTCCCACCCCAGATATGTTTACTGTGTTAATATGTCATCTATATATATATAATATTTAATTTGGTCTATAACTCTGTAACTTTATGGAACACATCCATGGTATGAATAGAATAAGTTAAATCCTGTCAAAATATAGTTTGTCTGAAGTGGAGAGAAATCAGGCTGTGGCCACGGAAGTGGAACTAAAACTTGCATTAAGTTATTACATTTTTATAGCTAATGGAATGTTTATATGTGCTGATTTTATTATTTTTCGTGATTGATGTGTTCAGAATACTAAAGACTACACTTTATATGCAGGACTTTTTAATACATTCTTTCTCCATGTTTTCTCCATTTTTCCAGTTTTCCACTTTCCCCTTATATGGTATATAAACATTGTTTTGCATAAGCCTCCCATAGAGCTGTACATAAGGTCAGAATTAAGATTTTGGATCCCTGGTTGCCTCTTTCCCTTCTTTCGTTTTTAATCTGGTGTGTGGTTTTGACAGAGAGCCAACATTCCAAATTTGCAGTCATTGCAGAGAAATAGAGGCACCAGCAGTCATGTTTTCAGTGTCCTGTCTAACGCTCTGCCATTTATAGTTGTTTTGCTGTACATGCAGCTAAAACTTATCTTTCATGCAATGTACGTAGAATCACATCTAAACAATGGTGGTGGTAATAAGATATAAAAAGGGGTAACCTATAATACTGTCCCTTCAAGATGAAAGACAGTTCTTGTATGTTTTCTCTAGTCTAAGGTATAGGAGAGGAAAGATTTACACTGGAGATAAAAGCTATGAATTACATGTTTCTTAAAGTTGAGGTTAAAAATCAGTAAAGGAAATTCAGCTGTGTGTTAAAAGTAAATATACTGTATGCAAGAAAGTATTAATCAGATTTGACAGACTCTCAGCACTTTCTTCTGTTGTAACCTCCCCCCCCCCAGCTTTTAGAGTAGGTTTGGTTTAGTACAGTGCACCTGACTTTGTGCAGAAGCGTATGACAATTAGGATGAATTTAAGATTTATAATAGGAGCAGATGGCATAAGTTGAATTGTATAGTTCAACTGTACTTATGGTGGCACCATTTCTAGCATTAACTCTTCTTTTCAGAGCTTTATAACTTAAAAAAAAAAAAAGTCCATTGTAGACTCATGGCCGTTGAGGTCAGAAAGGACCAATATGATCACCTAGTTCTAATCTGACCTCCACAGTGTAGGCCACAAAACTTCACCCATCCACTCCTGTAATAAATCTCTAACTTATGACTGACTATTAAAGTTCTCAAATTATGATTTAAGACTTCACAGCAAATGGTGTACAGACCCAGGAGGCAGGGAAGAGCCGGGTGCCTGGCTGGCCCAGGCTGCCCAGTTGTGGGGCGTCAGTGCTGCCCCTCCCCTCCCACTGCACAGGCCAGAGGCAGCCAGGTGGCTCTGCCACAGCCCCTGGTGCAAGGGTTGGGGGGAGCCCAGGGTCAGAGATTGAGCCACTGGATGCAGAGCAGAGTTCCTGGCTGCACCACCTGCCTCTGACTGGCTGCCCCACCACAGAGGGTGGAGAGTGGGCCAGCGTGGGGCTGCTGCTTTCAGGGGTGGGGCCCTGGATCGGGCCTCTTCTGCAGAGTTCAGGCTGCTTCTTTCCTGTCCCCTCCCACCCACCAGTGCTGAATAGGCCCTCTCCAGGGCTTGGGGGTGAAACAGCCTCTCTTTGGTGCTGGGGGTGGTTGGGGGTGAAGTGGCCCAAACTCTGCTGAGTAGACCTGCTACAGGACCTCTCCCCCCAAAAGCAGCAGCCCCACACCTGTTTGCTCTCCACCCTGTGGGGTTGGGTGGCCACATGGGGGCAGATGGTGCAGCCAGGAACTCTGCCTCCACAGTAACACAACCTCTGGCCCTGCCACCCCTCGCACCAGGGGCGGTGGTGTGGCCGCCTGGCTGTCTCTGGCCCAAGTGGCAGGGGTGGTGCTGGCACCCTGAAACTGGGCAGCCTGGGCTGGGACCCCCTAATCATGCCCTGGTGCAGGTCCAGCCGGGTGCCCTCCTGCAGCCTCGAATAGGCTATCTAGCACCCCAGGTGCTGTCACATTTGTCTTCCCCATTGCCTTATGCCCCCTCCCCCCCGCATCCCTCCTCTACACAGAGCAGGAGAAGTCCCAGCCACTGGCAGGGTGTGGCATGGGGGAGGGAGGGGTGAATGTGACTTGGGTCCCAGGCACCATATAGCCTCAGTACACCATTGCTTCACAGTACAGAGAATCCACTAGCAAGTGAGCTTGAGCCCCATGCTACATCAGATTATCTGCTTTGGAATAACATACTTTTTGGACCAATGTTGAAAGAATCAGCTCGGCTATTTAGAAGGTGGAGAAAAGTTGAACGCTGATGTACTTACTTGAGTGTACTTTTGTCTTCAAGTGCTTTTGTTGAAAAGAATTACATATTACCATGAAATAATTCAATTTGTTACAATTCTTGTAGAATCTTATGCTAAAACATTTTTAAAAATAAAAACAACAATCAATTATAAAATCTGCTTTCAACTCAACTTCGCAGTATTTACAGAAGTCCCTTAAGAAAATACTTGTTTATAACCTCTTGGGAGTGAATATTTTCTTACCATGTGAGAAAATTTATCTGGGTGTTGCCAGAATTCTGTGTCATACAGAGCATGGATTCAGTTAAATGAATTTGTAGACATATGGGCAGAGGCGTCACTGGAGCTGGGCACCCAGGGCATGTGCCCTGAATCCCAGCACTGGTGCCCTGGATCTCTGGCCCAATTGGGCTGGAGATCCGGGGCCCAGCCACCGGCAGCCGCGGCAGCCCCGTCCCTAGCCGGGGATGCGGGGCCCGGCTGCCCGTGGCCGCTTCCAGCACCGTCCCCAGCTGAGGATGCGAGGCCTAGCCACCCATGGCAGCGTGGCGGCTTCTGGCCCTGTCCCTGGCCAGGGGGTGGGGCCTGGGCCGGTGCCCCCAGGTCCCTCCCTGGGCCAACAACACCTCTGCTTATGGGGGAAAACACCCAAAAACCCCTATTTTTGCTGTGAATATATTTCAAGGACATGCCTTGTAGATCCTACCAGTATTTCCATAAAACAAGTGATGCACCTTTAAAATATTTTGTAGTGCATGTTTGCAGATAGGAAATGTGACCTAAATTAGGTGATTGACTTCAAATATTCGGCAAGTAAGGATACCATAAAGTACAGAATACTTTTTGTTCTTCTGAGCTCCGCATGCTCCCTCCCTCCCCACCCCAACAAGAAAAGGATGGAAAAAATAGCTAATTCTGAACATAACATAACTGCAGAGTCCTTTGACCCGTTTGGCAGATCAAAACTTTATCTGTCAACCCTCTTATATGTAATGTTTTTCTGACAGATTCCAAGCAGCCTCTGTGAACTAGCTACATTTTTCAACATAAAATTAATTGCTGCTCAGAAATTCACTCCCCACTCATGGAAAATAAACAAAGGTCTTTGTTTGTTGATTGTGCCTATGTGACTTTTCTTATTGCTAATAAAAATTTGCCTGAAGCCTGAACAAAATAAGAAAAAAACATAAAATCCAGATAAAAATGTAAGATTTCCTTGAAGAGCTTTTGTTGCTTGTTTAAGACCTGATTGGGTAAAGCACTTAAGCATTCACTGCAATGGGACTTAAGCATGTGCTTTATATTCCAGTTTTGGTTCTGACAAGTCGTCTAAAATCTGTGGACAAGACTGCGATTATGAGGGAGGAAAGATATAGTGGTCTTGTCACCCTTGCACCTCAGCTTATCTCATCTGTGATCTTTAGTCTTTCTGAATGCTTTGGGCTACTTGAAGCAAAAGTTGTGGTAGCATCTTATGAAATGAGATAACTTCAAGCCCTCCTGTCCTCAGAATCTTAGCTGCCTTTTATCTTTCTTGGGATGAATGTCCATATCCTAATGGATTGAAAGTAAGAATAAAAAATTGAGTCAAATTAAACCAATGATGAATTATTTATCAAGAGTAAATTACCTCAGACACAGTTAGTTCTGAGAGCACTTGACCTTGCCAAATATATCAAAACCTTTTGAGTTACGCTGAAGAAAACCAGAGAATAAAAGGCTTCTCTTTAGACATGCTGGTAGAGCTAATAAAATTCTGTACATTTCTCTCAGGGCTGGCAGCCATGTGTAAATTTACCAACCGTCTGTAAAATTTCAGGTAAAGAGTATAATTTTAACACTGTCAGTAAATCCATAAATAAATGAAAATGTCCCTAAAACTGGGAAGAAATAAAACATATTGTATTTTGATGATATCACCATTCACAATAAATTCTTGTATTGTAAAACTACACCAATCATGTTTTTATCATTTTTATTATTGCACATGCCCAAAGAGCCTGCAGTTAAATCAGTCGTAAGCAAGGAGTCCTGTGGCACTTTTAAAGACTAACAAATTTATTTTTTGCATCAGCTTTTGTGGGTGAGGTCCCATTTCGTCAAATGCTAGGGAAAAATAATCTTTTTTTCCCTAGCATCTGATGAAGTGGGACTTCAGCTGTGAAAGCTCATGGGGGGGGGGGGGGGGGAAGAAGTGTTAGTCTTTGAAAGTGCCACAGGACTCCTTGCTTGTTTTGCTGAACTAGACTAACACGGCTACCCCTTTGGAATAAATCAGATGTGTAATTCCAAATTCCTTTGTGCAGAATACCATGAGTAGGTATACATTTTTATGACATTATTAAATTGTTTATGGTATCATTAGTGATGGCAGCATGCCCACTTCCGTGTCTTTTGTGCTGGAGGCCTGTTTATAGTCTCTGGGGACTTTTACGTATTCAGCTATGGCACCCCTTTGTCATTAACCATGGCTGTGTTGTACTCACACAGATAAAATGACACAGGTTTGCACAGGTGCCATGGTTCAGAAACTGAAATGACCTGTTGTTTACAATATTTAATGACCTCCACCTTTTAAGACTGTAGCTATTTTTCTGATTTTATCTTTTTGCACCCTAGTACTTCAAAATTTCCTTTGATCCTGTTGCGTATAGCACCTTCTTGGTTGACAATGGCCCATTAACATGTAAATATTCCTTAACCCAATTTGATAATCTTTAAAGAAAGATTACCATTATCTCTCTACACTTTGTTGTCTTCCATCTGATGTGTCTGTGTCCTGATTTAATTATTAGTATAATCAATATGTCATCCCCCACATTCTTGCATAATTTATTTATGGATATAAAATATAATTTGTTGATGGACAATATTTAGTTTGTCATAGGTCCCGATCTCACCATTGAAATATTTATACTCACTGGAAACACAGGTACAGACCTCAGCAGGGTCAACTCAGCTCTTCATCATTTTGAGCTATACGCTTTTATTTTGTGCAATGGGAATCTTTTGAAACCGGTTCTTAAAAGTGAGGATTTGTCTTCTCATTGTGATGGTTAAAGTTTGCATTTTTCATAGGGGATTAATTTTCTTTGCAAACTTGGGTCAAAATATTTTCTTCCTTGGCTACTGTGTAGTTGCCTGTTTACTGGCTGTTTGCCTTGCTAACATTAGCAACATTTCAGTTGTGAAGTACTTCTACTCTTTGTGTAATTTTGGAAATGCTTTTTAGGTTCTGTCAGGATAAAGTACAGTACAGAAATGTTATATAGAATAATTGCTACTATTGTCACGTGGATGCAAGCCACACTCTGTAACAGTATATGAAGTTAGAAGTAGGAAAAGTCTTCCTGATTCCTGTGATTCCTGCTGCCATGACACCAGAGAAAGGAGAATAACCCCCTCCCCCTCCCCCCCCAGATTGATTAAGTAAATTGACAACTACAAAAGTAATGAGCTTTCGTGGAGGAAAATCCCTCTTCATCAGATGCTTTAAAGATGGGGGAACTTCCCCCCAAGTTTCCCCATCTTCAAAGTATCTGACAAAGCAGGATTTTCTTCTTCGTGCTGCTCACATCCATTCATATTCAGGTGTGTATGTGCCACAGTGCACTGTTATCCAGAAGCTTTTATGCCCTAGTCTGTCCCCATAGGGTCAGTCACCAACACCTCCTTGATCCCTCGCTTTGGGTGCAGTATATAGATAGTGCTGACCTGTTATACCAAATGAATACCTGAGATCTTTTCAGGGGGAGAAGGCAATATGCCATGTTTATTACAAATAAAGAGAAAGTTGATAACTAACATCTCTGTGCCCACACACACTCATATCCATGTGCCCAAGCATACCATACAATGTTCTGCAGTCTGTGTTATTGCCAGTCCCTATGGTGCTGCTGCTGGAGTCCATGTTAGTGTCTGTTGCTGGGGTTCATGGCAGCTGCCTGGCCAGGGAAGCTGGACATGAGGAGGAGCAGGGTCTTCATCGGGCACGCACCAAGGCTCCTTTCTTCCAGGTGGTATGCAGAACAGTTCCCCCTTTTGCTTTGGGATCTCACCCAGTCTTTATAGCTTTGTCACGCCACTCCAGGTGCTCTGGGACCATTAGTCACCAGGCAGTTGTGGATGTAACCCTCAGCTTGTTTTCTTGGGTGTCTGCTTCTGGGATGGATCCTTCATTCCTTTGTTTTTAGGGGTGTATTCACATTCTCCAGCAGTTAAGGTGGGCTTCTCACTTCAGCTGGGTGAGCTGACAGCTTGAGGCTGGTTCACACCTAGTTGATCAAAACAAGCTGGCAGCTTGGGGCTAGTTCACACACACATCCACCCGCCATCCGCATCTTATAACCTATTCAGTCTTACACAAGATGGGGTACATTGGTTACAAAATGGAGTTTCTACATTTACAATATGGAGTATGGAGCTTAAAGATAAACAGGGACAAATTCACATAGCAGTAAAGGCTGGGGGTATGTGGCTCAGGGGAAAGAGCTGCTCCCCTGCAGCCAAGCAAACCCTAAAGGATAGGGGTTTGAGTTCAGGGCTCTTCCCAAAAGTCACAGCCAGTCTAGGAGAAAATACTTATTGCAATCCACTAAAACTAAATGGAGATTAACAGGACTGATGTGACAAAGTTGTAAATGCTAAGATAAGACCATCAGTGTGAAGCAATTAAAATGAAACAAAAATTGGCAGGGATAATATACAAATATTGGGGTGCTATTACAGATGGGAAGTAATTAGTTAGAACTTAATAGAAATTGACTGAGGAAACATTATGAATAAGGAACATTGTTAGAACCAGTCAAGACTATATGAAAACTGACAGAAAAATAAGAAACAATCAGTGAAGGCTCATGAAGATCAAAGCAAAACTGGAGAGAAGCCACACATCAGTGAAAGCCGTACAAGAGTGAATTAGAACCACAAACCAACAAACTCAACAAAGTTATGAGTGAGCTCAATGAAATTATGAATGGATCCATAATGCTGTAGATAACAATCGCCACCATATCTGCACAGACCATGCCCCCTCTTCAGTTCCTTCTTTCCACCCAAGTGATGATCTTGGAGCTAATGCCCTTGCTTTTCTGCAAGTGCCAGTTTCCTCTGCTATTTCTTTGCTTCATTTTGAGACAAAGTGACAGTTTCCAGCTTCTATTACACCTGGTGAACATTTTACATAAAATACTTCGTCAGTTTTCGCTGCTTCAAGACCAGGCATGGAACTCAGCAGCAGCTTCACCAAGCCCAGATTCAAACCATGAGCTCATGTGGGAAGGCTTTCCTAATCAGCGACCCACATGAGAAGTGCCTGGGTGAGAGCCACAGGTCCAACAAGTGCCATATTTGTCTGTCCTTCAAACTGAGGACCCAGAAAGAACGGCGAGTCACCTCCGAACCAGTGCCATGGAAGCAGCCCTCCATCCAGCTTTGGGACTGGTACATGCACTGACACCTCCTGTGTAGAGAGCTCATTCTGCACTGGCACCTCCTCACTACCATTCTCTGTCAGGGAAAAAGAAGAAGCCCTGTGCTGGAAGAGATGAGGCTGCCACAAAACTCTAGGCATTGGATGGGAAGCCTCAACCCCGGCGCCACTCAGAATCCCCTGCATGAGCACAAGGATCTTCCCCACCCTGGGGCTCAAAACCACAGGCCATCCCAGTTCCATCTATGCTGGAGGCCTTCAAAGGAGCAAGACCACTGCTACAACTACTGACACTTCCTCTGCCACCAAAACCAGTCACGTCAAGAGGAAAGACTTCATTGTCGTCGAAGACTTGGCCCAGACCTTAGCGTGGGCCTAGTCCTACGGCACCACTAGAAGCAGTGGAGGACCCCAGCTGGTGATGCAAGACGGCACCAGCATCAAAGGTCTTCCTTGTCTCTGGCACCAGCTGTCATACCCCCAGCCAGTAAACATCAGAAAAAATCCTCGATGTCGGCATCCCAGCACTGGCTGAGGGAGCACAGTCCTGTGACTGAGTCTCCCCCACCATCTCAGTGCTCTCTGGTGGCTGAGGTTCCAGCACCAGAGCACTGAAGAGATTGATCTTTGCACTGGGACTGGCACCGGAAGGGGAGCCATCCTCCGGCGCTGGGCAGAAAGGCAGTGCTGGCATTGGCACCTGCTCCATAGGCTTTCCAGGACTGGACTGCCAGATGGGCTGACTGGGGGCTGTGGGATGCTTCCCAGCGAGAGCCTGCATCTGTGGGCTCATTAAGGCCAGATGTGTCCCAAGAAGGACAAGACTTGGAGGGGTCCAACATAGACTCGTACCTGGGAGAGGGTACTTCTGGCATGAGGAGGGACAACTCCAGGGTCCTTTCCTCATCCTACCCGGAAGAGGCAAGCTACCAGAGGTTCCTCCCACTCCTAGAGGATCCCAGGATGCACCAGGAGGTACTGGCTTCTAACCTAGGCCTCCTCATTGAGGTAGTGAGGAAGGACTTTGACCCCCTATTTGATGTGGGTGAAGCTACATCCCCAACAAGAGTGGCTTTGCCCATAAATGAGGGCAAGAGCGTTGCTGCCCCAGAAAAGGATCGTGGCCTGATCCAGTTTGGTTGCCTGATCTGGCTCCAGTGCCCGATTTGGCCCCTGCTGCTGCTGGCAAGTGGTAGGTGGCCCGGAGCTGGCTCCTTCTGCTGCGCTGCTGGCCAGGTGCAGCAGGTGGCCCCAGCCTGGGTCAGGCTTCTGCCACTGCTGGCAACAATGCCCATGCATGAGGGAATCCTAAAAAATCACCCATGCCTGGTGGCTAACCCCATCCTTAGTCCCAGCAGTTTCGAAGGGCAGTAAGAGAAAGTACCACGTCCCTGTGGACAAATTTGCGTACTTTTTTATCCGCCCCACACCGGCTTCCCTGGTGGTGGACGCTGTGAACCACAGGGAGAGGCAGGAACAACCTGCATCTACACTGAAGAACAAAGACGCTAAGAGACTGGACCTGTTGGGACGTAAGGTTTATTCAACAGCAACCTTACAATTATGCATCGCGAGCCAGCAGGTCCTAATGTCCGATGTAACTTCAACCTCTGGAAATCAGTGTCGATGTCTTAGAATCATTCCCTCCAGTCACACCACAGGCTTTGATGCCCTTATGGAGGAGGGCCTGATGGCAGCCTGCACAATGCTTCTTGTGTCCTGGGACGCTATGGATGTGGTCAGCAAGGGAGTGGCTTCATCTGTTGCTGTGAGGCGAGTGGCATGGCTACATGGCTCAGGGCTGTCCCCCCAAATGCAGCAGGCAATCCAGGACCTTCCTTTTGAGGGTCCATCCCTGTTTGGAGTCCACAAGTACCAATCTCTGCAGTATGTAAGACTCCAGGGCAGCGCTGTGTTCATTAGGGATGTACACCCTGCAGACAGACAGCCATCCTTTTCACCCCCCAACAGTCTCAGTACCATCAACAGGAACAGCAGGGCCCATGCCACTGATCCTTTCAGCTGCCACAGCACCCCTCTGGGAATGGGGACAGAGACAGAAATAGAGGGAGCAGAAGAGACCAAGGCCAGGGTCCCAGCCAGCACACCTGCCAGGGCAATAACCACCAGCCTACAAATCAGAGACAGAGATTCTGACCGGCCGCTTGAGGGCCACACCGCTCCCCAAGTCCCCACTTTTGGTCTAGCATTCCAGGACTGCCTCTCTCCTTTTCTACACCAGTGGTCTGACATGACCTCAGACCACTAGGTCTTAGATACAGTCTCCCATGGCTATGCCTTGCAGTTCAAGTTCAGGCCCCCTGACAGAAAACCGCCCCCCTCACTATTGAGCCGGGGACCCCTCTCATGAAATCCTTCTGGTACAGGAATGCCACAAGCTCCTGAGTCTCAGAGCAGTAGAACGGGTGCCTCACAGAGAAAGTGGGAAGGGGGTTTTATTCCAGGTACCAAAAGCAAACGGGGGCCTGAAGTCCATCCTGGACTTAAGGTGTTTAAACAAATTTCTGTGAAAAATGAAGTTTCGTATGGTTCTCTAGCCCATATCCAGGGGCGTTGCTGCCCTGGGGAAGGACTCAGGGCACGAGCCCTGGCCCCACCCCGGGCCACGCTCATAGCCCCGATTCTGTGCTTGGGCTGACCTGGCCTTGGGCGCCTGCTGCCAGCTTGGCCCTGGATCCGTGGTGGGGACAGGGCAGAGAGTGGCAGCTGCCACGGCGGGTGGCCCAGCCTAGGACAGGCCAGGAAGCAGCTGCAGCCACCATGGGCGGCTGGGCCCCAGATCTCCCTCAGGAGACCGGAAGAGGCAGGGGGCTGAGGGCCAGGACTTGGGGTGCTGGCACTGGGATTCAGGGCACGAGCCCCGTGTACCCAGCGCTAGCAACTCCCCTACCCATATCGTTCCCTCTCTAGATCTGGGAGACTGGTTTGCTGCCCTCGACCTGAAAGACGCATATTTTCACATCACTATTAGACCCAGACACAGAAAATTCCTTTAGTTCATGAAAGGAAATGAACACTTCCAGTTCACAGCCCTTCCCTTTGGACTTTCCGTAGCCCCAAAGATGTTCACAAAGTGTGTGGCAACCCACTTAAGAAAATAGGGTATCCAGATTTTCCCTTTCCTGAACAACTGACTCATCAGAGGCAGCTCTAAGAACCAGGTCTGTTACAGTGCCAGCTCCACCCAAAAACTGTGCAACAGGTTAGGCCCCCTCGTAAACCTAGAAAAATCAAAGCTGGCCTCCACACAGGAGATGGAGTTTATTGGGGCCCACCTGGATTCAAGGTGGGCCAGGGTCTCCCTCCCGCTCTCCAGGTTTCAGTCAATATCTACCATCATTTCAGACTTACACCATTTCCCCACTACAACAGTGAGGTATTGCCTCCAAGTGTTGGGCCACATGGCGGTCTCCACTTACATGATAAGAATGGTCTGGCTCTGCATGAGACCATTGCAGTCTTGGCTGGTTGGGGTGTACTGCCCATGCAGACACCCCCTGGACCGGGTGATCACCACCCCAAGAGAAATCCTAAGAACCTCACAATCTGGCCAGACTCAGACTTCATGAAAAAAGGGGTCGCCTTCAAGATCCAAGACCCATCAGTGACCTTAATCACAGATGCTTGGAACCTAGGATGGGGAGCCCACATCAGCAACAGCCTCTCCATGCAAAAGAAGTGTGTGGGGGGGGACACTTCCTGCCACATAAATGTGAAAGAGCTGAGGGTGATCTTCCTCACCTGCAGAGTTTTCTTGGACATGATCAAGGGGAAGACCGTGCAGGTCCTCATGGACAACATGGCCGCGATGTTCTGTCTCAGCCACGATGTTCTGTCTGGTCATCCACCCTGTATGAGGCGGCAGTTTGCCTGTGACAGCTAGCCCTATAGAACGATTTCTACCTAGTGACAGCTCATCTTTCAGGGGTGAACAACAACCAGGCAGACAAGCTCAGCAGGCAATTTCTCCCCCAATAGGAGTTGCCTCTGCACCCACCATAGACCTGTTTGTGACTCACGCAAACTACAAATGTGACTTCTCCTGTTCACTCAGGGCAGGGAGAGAGGGACAATATCAGACACTCTCCTGATGAGCTGGGAGGACCCCCTCCTTTATGCCTTCCCACCAATCCCCTTGATCCATGGGGTATTGCTGAAAATCAAGGAGGACAGCGTGAATGTAATCATGATAGCCCCAGCCTGGCCCTCACCAGCCTTGGGTCAGCATGCTCCTTGACCTGTTGGCTGTCCTGCCCATGACACTCCTGCTCCAGGCAGATCTCCTAACTGAGAACTTGGGTCGCCTCTGGCATCCGGACCTGTACTCCCTTCACCTGATGGCATGGAGGCTGCATGGCTGTGTGTGGCTGAGAGAACCTGCTCCAAGGAGGTGCAGCAGGTGCTGATAGAGAGCAGAAAACCTTCCACACAAGCAATCTACAGAACTAAGTGGAAGCATTTCTCCCTTTGGGCAGCAGCCAGGGGGTTCACTCTGGAGTCTGTCTCTATCCAAGCCATACTCCGTTACCTTTTACTTTTAAAGGGAAGAGGCCTAGTAGTAACCTCCCGCAAAGCACAGCAGTGATTTTGGCCTTCCACAGCTCCATCCAAGGGGTCACCCCCTTTCTGCAGCTCATGACATCCAGATTTCTCAAGGAAGTGGAAAGACTCCTCCCACAGGTGTGAGACCCAGTCCTACAGTGGGACTTGAACCTAGTTAAAAAAACAACAAGCAGTTGTGTGGCACTTTAAGACTAACAGATTTATTTTTTGCATGAGCTTTCGTGGGAGAAGATCCCACTTCCTCGGATGCGTCGAAGATGGGTGAACTTACAGAAAGAAATGAAACTAAATGCAAGGGGGTGTAAAAATCTAAAGTGCCACACAACTGCTTGTTGTTTTTTTTTACTAGACTAGACTAACACGGCTATCCCTTTGGAAATTGAACCTAGTCGTCAAAGGGCTTGTGCACCCACTCTTTGAGCCAATAGACTCATGCTCCCTCCTAGTCCTGTCATGAAAGGTAGCATTCCTGGTGGCCATTACCTCAATAAGGAGGGTGTTGGAGCTAAAGACCCTGTCTTTGGAACTACCCTATATGGAGTTCCATAAAGACAAAGTTCAACTGCACCTAAACCCAGCTTTCCTGCCTAAGGTGGTCTCATCCTTCCATGTAAATCAGGAAATTTTCCTCCCAATATTTTTGCCAGGGCCATACCTGACAGAGAGCCAGAGGAGGTGGCACACCCTTGACATTAGAAGGATGCTTGCCATATACGTTGAGGAGACCAGACCTTTCTGCAGATCAACCCAGCTCTTTGTTGCAATAGCAGAACACATGAAAGGGCAGGCTGTGACATCCCAGCATGTCTCATCATGGATAACAAGCTGCATTAAGGACTGTTACTGCCAGAAAAAGGTTCCCCTTCCAGGGAAAGTCAAAGCACATTTGACCAGGGTGCAAGCATCATCAACAGCCTTCCTAGTGCAGCTGCCCATCCAAGAAATTTGAAAGGCATCCACCTGGTCCTCAGTACAATTTTCGCCTCTCATTACGCCGTCATGCAGCAAATGAGAGACGATGCAGCCTTTGGTAGTGTAATAATGCAGATGGGAAAACCCCAGCTCCTCCCACCATTCTGAACAAGGCTTGTAAGTCACCTGAATATGAATGGATGTGAGCAGTCCTCGAAGAAGAACAGAAGGTTACTTACCTGTAAACGTTCTTCTTTGAGATGGGTTGCTCACATACACTCTGTACTCTCCTTCTGTCCCCGCTTTTTGGAGTTAGAAAAAAGGGACTGGGGAGGAGCCAAAGTGTGGAACTGAGGGGGCATTGACGACTGACCCTGTGGGGACAGGCCAGGGTCATAGAGCTTCTAGATGACCGTGCACTATGGCATGTACACACCAGAATGTGAATGGATGTGATCATCTTGTCTCAAGGAAGGATGTTTATGGGTAAGTAACCTTCCATTCACCAATGAAATCTCATGCAATAAATAAATTTGTTTGTCTTTAAAAGTGCCACCAGACTCCTTGTTTGTTTTGCTGAACTAGACTAACAGCTGCCCATTTGGAACTTGTCAGATGGAGTAGTAATTTTTATTACACCAACTTCTGTTGGTAAGAGAGACTAGCTTTTGAGTTTACACAAAGCTCTTCTTCAGGTCTTAGGAGAACAAATCAGTGTCAGCTGGAAAGATTGTATCTCCAATAAAAGATATTTTACCATCTTATGTATCTAATATCCTGGGCCAGTATGGCTACGCCACTGCATACAACTATAAACTAATCCAGGGTGGCTTTTAGCAGGGAAGCGAAAGAGTAATTTCTGGTATGAACTGACAAGATGCAGACAGTTTTATGTTGATCGTAGTCTGCATTTGCCCAAAAAACCAAACAAGGAGTCCTGTGGCACTTGCAGACGAACAAATCTATTTATTCCACAAGCTTTTGTGGGAGAAAATCCCACTTCATCAGATGATTGTTCCTTCTTCTTTGTTGTTTTGAAAAGTGATTTTTTAAAGGGGAGGAGAAATGTATGAAGATTGGGGATAAAGTGCTTTGCTTAGGTGTGGCTGCACTCCATTTGGTTTAAGAGCTGATCTGTGTCATTTATGTGGCAGGTGTCCACAGGGTGTGGCCTCTGAAGGAAAAGGGAGCCTGTATTAAGTAAGCAGTGGCACTCACAGTTGCCTGTCATCTGCTTTTGGCTCCCTGCACCATCAGCATGCCCACTGTTTTGCATGAACAGGAATGCTAGTTGCACATCTGCCCAGGATTTCATTGCAAAAGCAGATGGTTATGTGAAGCCTGGAGAGCCAAATTTTTTTTTTGATTAGCATTTAACAAGTGTTTGTAGATGAATGGAAGGCAAAGATAAAATAAACCTTCAGACATGCTGCTGCAGTGCTTTACGGATGTACTGGAATGTGTTCCCATAGAATTCCAGTTGAATTGTTACCTTAAAGATGTCAAAGACAACCAGGATACCCATGAACATCTTTGTGCAGTTATCTGTTCTCCATGAAATATGGTGCTAGTTGCAATTATAGTTTAATAGGCAAGAGTACAAAGCTGGAAGACAAAACTTTCATGTTCTGTTCTATCTTTGACTTGATTTGTGATTTTGAAGAGGTCATTTAGCTTTTCTTTTCCTGCTGTTCATTTGAAATGCGTACAATATTTATTGGCAACCCATATGTATTTGGCAGGCTTAATTAATATTTTTGACTTGAAAAATCCCATCTCAACGCAAAGTATGAATATAAAATTGATAACTTTTAAAGGGGTTTTTTTTTTTTGCATTGCAGTTTTTCTCCTTTTTTATTTTTGTGTGTGTGTTCATTTTAATTGATGTTTACATGTCCTGTGGCACTTTGGTTTTGCAGGCAGAGTAAAAGAGCTTTTTCTATATCAAGTGTGGGTTGCATGAGAGAGAAAGCTGAAATTGTCTGTCCATCTTAGGTACTTAGATGGCCGTCATTGCTATAGCATTTGAATCCCTGAGTCTTTAACATGTGCAACCCTTCTGCCAGGGTGGGCTGGCAGGACAAGGGTCAGGTTCTATGTCTAGGGGTTTCCCAATAGTGTAACACCACCAGCTGGCTCAAGCCCCCACCCAGCTTTCTGGGGAATCCTGCAGTGTTCCCTGGGCCCCCCAAAGGGGTAAGTCTTCCCCATTCGCAAGCACAAGGCTGAGTATAGTAAACAGAACTTTTAATAGTAGTAAAACACAAATGCAAAAGGCCAAATAACAGAGATCAGCACTAATTTAGAAAAATTAGCATAGAGCGAAGTTCCCATCAACCCACACCACATAACAGAACATAACAAATTTAATGGCAAAACTGGCACCGATCTGGAGAATCGGTGCTAACTAGGCTCCCAATCAACCCTAGGGTATGTAGGAAGTGTCTCTCAAGCCAGCAGTCTGCCAGCACCATCTACTGTTCCTTGGCTCTGCCTGCTGTCCACTGGTTCCACCTTCCAGTCACTCATGTCACCCAGCTCATTGCTGACTGCTCTCAACTTCCTCTGGCATCTGCCTGTTGTCCGCCAACTCAACCCTCCGGTCACTGGTGTTGCCCAGCTCGCCACTGGCTGCTCTCACTGTCCACTGGCTCCGCCCATCTCAGTGAGAGAATTTTCTCTCTAGTGATTTTTTGGTTAGAGAGAGAGAGTTTGCTCTTCTCCCTGGTGATTCCAGCTCTCAAGTACATGTGAACAGCTAGCTCTGTCTAAATGACAAAAGGCTCACAGGAGGTTTAGCCATAGCTATCAAAAGACAGGGGAAGCAATAGCAGGAGAAGCCAGAATGGCCTCAAACCCCCACCCCTGTCTCTTTCAAATTCTTTCAGGCTGAAACATGCAGTTGCCCTTCCTACAAGCCTCTTCTTAACTAAGGGTAGCTTTTACCCTTTAACTGATTCAGACAGATTTGCAACAAACATAGCGTAGCAATGCACTAAAAGGCAGTATTTCATATGTCCCCTTAGTAGCATTACACATATTGATAGATTTGTGAGTAGACTAACCCCAAATACCATTACCCGCTATGTCCTGCACCCAGTATGCTAATCATCTAATTGTGCTCTTTGTATCCATGCTAATACAGGGCCCATGCAGATTAGTTGTCCTCCCTTCAGAAGCTGTTAAGCACAGCTTCTAAGCCTGCCTTACGCATGTTTATCCTCACAACCCCCGTGTGAAGTACAGAAATGGTGTTAGGAGGCAGAGAGAAACTAAGTTACTGGTGCAGGGTCACACAGGAAAACTTTTACAGAGAAGGGTTCATACTTGGATCTCCCAGATCTTAGGCTACTGCCTGATCACTGAGCCATCCTCGTTATTTGGTATAAACTTTTCCAACAATTCATGGCCACATCTACATTACAGTTAAATCAAACTGTCAAGTGCAAGCTGTTACCTGACATCATTACAGTGAACACAGTTCAGCACCTCCACATTATGGTCCAGTTTTAAATTACTGGTATGGCAAAGTCACATAACATATGAATAGACAGTCTTTTTAACATTTGTACAAATGCATCAGTTTCCCCAAAACAAGCAAGGAGTCCTGTGGCACTTTTAAAGACTAACAGATTTATTTATCATATGAGCTTTTGTGGGAGAAAAATCCCAGGACATCTGTGTATAATCAGTATTTTCTTGTCCCATTCTACATACCCGTTTTTATGACAGCATATTTAGGGAAGATCTGGACAGCTACTCTATCTTGCCTTTGAGGTTGGGATCAGTGGTGTAGAATTGTGAACACTTTTCACATGATGCAGTGCTCTAGGGATGTCCTCTCATGCAAGACAGCTAGAAGGCAAGAAGGGCTAAGCTGGTTGCACATATACGGTGGGATAGATTTGTGTGCATAACAGGACTTCTGTGTTATGTCTAGTTACAGGTTGTTGCTCATTTTGCAGAGCTGCTCACAAGCAAAGTTGAAACATGGTATATCACACAGTTGGGAACCATGGGTTCAATCCTGGAACGTACTGAGCACTCTCTCCCCAATTCACTGGAGAACGTAAGCATGTGTTCAGCTTCCATCGTGAAGTCAATCCACTTTACTTCAGTAGTAGTTCACTAACGTGGGATAGACATAACTAGGGCACCCTGCGCCTAGCTCAGGAGCTTAATTCTGCTAAGAATGGATTCATTCTTCTGTCAGTTTTTTAAAAACCCAATGTTAAAAATAAAAACACAAAATAGTCACACACAAAAAGCTACATTAAAAGAACATTAAGGAACAAATTTTGAAACATGGGCACCAGGGGTGTTGCTGCCCCGGGGAAGCACGCAGGGCATCGGCCCAGGCCACACCCCCGCCAGGAGACCAGGCCCCCTGGCCACAGGCTATGCCCCCGGCCGGGGATGGGGCCTCTGCGGCTGCGAGCAGCTAGCCCCGGATCCCCAGCTGGGGATGGGGCTGCCACGGCCATGGGCGGCTGGGCCCTGGATCCCAGGGCGAGGCAGCCATGGGTGGCCGGGCCCCAGATCCTCGGTCGGGGATGGGGCCAGGAGCAGCCTCCGTGGCCGCGGGTAGCTGAGCCCCAGATCCCTGGCTAGGGACGGGGCTTCTGCAGCTGCAGACAGCTGGGCCCGGATCTCCGGCCCAATTGGGCCGGAGACTGGGAGAGGCAGGCCCCACCAGACCCGAGGCACTGCTGCTGGGATTCAGGGAACATGCCCCATATGCCCAGTGCCAGCGACACTCCTGATGGGCACCTAAATTCTGCCTACCAAATTTTCACATGTAACCAATATGGAGGTAAAAACCTACCAATGTGTAAATCCAAACCATTTATGAATATATGTGATTTTGTAGCTACAACAGGGCCTTGTGCAAATGTAGTTAGACATGGAATTTTGAAAACCAGACCATACATTTAATAAGTGCCAGGAAACTTACTTAAGGCTGAAACTATATTTGTTGCCAGTTATACTTAACATTAAGTAAGCAACATAATGCTTTGTGAAGAGGGCTATTGAAAACCGAGTAAAACAAATAGGGAGTCTGGTTTGTTTTGCTGGACTAGACTAACACGGCTACTCCTTTGAAACTTGAAAACTGAATGCACCTCAGCCCTTGATTCTGATCCTACAAGGGCAGAGAAAATGGGCTTTAGGAAATGTCTATGCTACAGTGCTGCAATGTACTAGTATTATAATGATATAAAATATTGTAATGTACAATATTATGAATGAAATATTATAAAAGTGTGAACAGAGCCTTATTTCATCAGCAAAGTTCCTGTGGAGCCAAACACTAGGTGATTTTCTGAAACCTCAAAGCTCCACTTGTTCCAGTGTGCTTTTGCTTTGAAGAGCTGTCCCAGTTAAGCTAACCCTTCAAAACTGAACGATGAAGTCCATGTTAATGTCTTTCCTTTTTGCACTCATTCAATTGATACTAACTTACTAGTGATACTAGAACATTAAAAAAAAAAAGCCATATTTAAATCACAGCATTCATTTTCTGTTTATGGTCACTCCTCTCATAGCTGATGTGGTTTTACTTACTCCATACAACTGCTTTGTGAAGCTTTTTCTCCAGTTCCTTGCCCCAAACAGACAAGAGTTCTCCAATATGATTGTTTTAGATGTTTAATTGAAATATATACGTAAGCACTCAGAGAGACTAATATTTATTCCTAAATTTGCTGCTACTTCATTCAATATCTGTTTATTTCTTTTTCCTTTTTTTTTTTTTGGTAGTACATATACATTCATTATAGTTCATTTTTAAAGAAGGCAAATGTGAATCATTTTACACTGAGGTAAACGAGAGAGTGAACTCTTTGTTGAGAAGGGTGCAACAATATAAACATGCATAAAAGGGACAAGTGCAGAGACAGAAAAAAAGAAAAGATATTTTTAAATGACAGTATTATACATAAATATTAGCATATGCTAGTTCCAGGAAGAAAAGAATGAATGGAAGGAGGAAGTACCTACAATATTCTAGATTCACAAAGAGGGGGTAATTCATGGGGTAGCAGAAAGTTCCACAACAGAGGAGCAACACAAATGAGGCAACAACTTCTACCTATAAAAGAAGTGAGGAGGAGATGTAATAGAGACCAAGAC
Source organism: Podocnemis expansa (assembly GCA_007922195.1). Taxonomy (NCBI): domain Eukaryota; kingdom Metazoa; phylum Chordata; order Testudines; family Podocnemididae; genus Podocnemis; species Podocnemis expansa. Next base: position 28,303,437 of record ML681972.1, on the reverse strand, counting down.
TGAAGAAGTGGGGTAGAGAGTAGAGGAGAGACTAGTGTCTGAAGTCAGCCATGCAGCTAAAGCAAGACTGGAGAAATAAAAAAAACCCAAAGATGCAGTTGTAAATGAAGTTCAGAGGCAGAACTTGAGAGCATAAAGGTGATGTAGCTTCTTTACCAAGAAGCAGGAGGTTTCAGGGCTTTGCAAGTAGGTTTCCTGTTGGAGGAGAAAATGGTGACATGGAGTCAGGTGTTTTCTCTTGTCTTGTGTACATTTTGGAATAAACAAAAGTCTAAATTTCTTGAACAAAGCTGGTCAAAATCTGCACACAGGCAATTCCCTTTTGTGGATACCTCATCTGAGACACCACTGGCCTATGGCAAACAGCAGCTGTTTTGAGCTTTTGTACCCTCCTGGAATCTGGGATCTAACAACCTGAGTGCAGTATCCTTTTTCTCCCTCAACCTATGGGCATGTCATCTGTGGAGTCCGCTAGTCCGGAGCTGCTCACTTTGCACCACATCACCTAGAAGGGTGAGCTTGGGGGATCAACCCTCCTTATATGTAGCTGCTTTGCAGTACAGAAAACTTCAGGAAAAGTTTGACACCCCATTGCTTTTCTTCATGCAATCCCCTTAACTAATAATTGGATGCAATGGCAGTTTCATCTTGTATATCAGCCATTCATAAAACACAAGACATTAGCACTAGTTGCCAAAACAGTGTGGTTCAGTTTCCTGGAGATGTATAGCTTCCTGGATGCTGAGTTAGTAGAAAGTAGGTCTTCAAAAGCGTAGGAAAGAGGCTTGTGGTATGTTGAGATACAGAAGTAACTCATAGGCATGGGAAGGCTAATCATGAGAGAAACCATAGCTTGCTAGGTTCTAATCTTGGCTGCATGTTATCACCTGGTCTACACTAGGAAGTTTTATCAGCAAATCTCAAACTCACACTATTCCCTGAGAGCAGTGATGGTATACCACAATATATGGTAGCAGCCTCACAATGAACTGCAAATTTTTCGTACTACTTAGTGCACCAGATGGTGGAACCCAGGACCCTCCTTGGAGGAGTGGGGGCATCACAAGCGGGGTGACTGTCCTGAGTCCTGCAGTTCTGTGGGGCCTATGCCTCTGCACCCCATTGCCATGCTCCTCCCCACACCCCAAACCTTTGGCGGGAGGTTTGAAGGCGAGGGGCAGGGTGGAAGTACAGAGCCTGGCCTCTAGGCCACACCCAGGGCCAGGTGCCACCCACAGATCGATTGGCCTTGGACCCCACCCTTCCTATGGACAGCCCTGGGGGCACTGGGATGCATACTCACAGGGCCACATCTTTTGCCAATAAAAATTAATGCCTTAAGAACGTACTGCACAATTAAAAACAGTCAAACCTGAATATTTAAATAGCTAGGCCAGTAATACTGTTGCTGGAAAAATGTTGTAGGGTAGACAAGACCTATGAATAACCAAGACAAAGATGTTAAAATAAGTCATGAAAAGAATTTCAGCTTGGGAGGATGGCTCAAGATACAGTACTGGCAATTGCAGCCTCTAGTTATTGGGGTGATGGGTACAGACTTGAATACAAAGAATATGCTGAAGGAAACAGTTTTCTGTATAAAGGATGACTGCATGGTCTCCAAGGCCTCATAATGAAAATTATGGTTTGAATTAAGCCTTCCCATGTTGGGAAGATATAGTAAAGAGAATACTTTACTTAGAGGAGAGAATGTTAGTCTTTGAAGCATGTAATTGGAAGTTATTGGAGCTGGGAAAAAAAATTAAACGATATTTTTAGAGCGGGAAAATGGATGGGGTTTTTTCCCCTTCTTTCTGTGTTTTCATGAAAGAGACAAATGGAGGGGGAGGGTATTTTTTTTTAATTTTCTGTAATTTAAAACAAAGCATAATCTAACCTTAGGCTGAGACCTAGCAGGCAAACAGGAGAAAAGTCATAACATAGATCATAGGGCAGTGAAGGTTATAATGAAAGCCCCAGTAAAACATTAACTGTCGGTTTTGTTAGCAAGCAGATGTAATAAGGTGTGCACAGTGGGTGGATCAGAATATAGAGAAGAGGGCCCTCTGAGAGAGCAAAAGTCATTAAATACGGAGTGGATCTGCTCTTTTTTATGGGCTGGGTATGGCTGCTGCAGGTGTGACAGTTAAAACAGATGGTTAGTCTTTTTAACTTATCTGTAAAAGTGTATGTAAATTTTATAAGGATGTGTTTTTTGCTGTCACTAACCCAATATGAATTCTGGATCAGAGATGAGGGAGATTTGATTTTATGCTTTTATGCTTATGATACAAGTGGAAAAGGAAAAGAACCCATACTATGTCTCTGAGTGCTTGGTCATGTCAATTCCAAGTAGGTAGGCACATGGCATCTCCATAGTATGGTATATAAGGGCCTGCTGGCCCACCACCTCTCAAGTTCCTTCTTACCACCTATGACAGTTGTTGGAGCTTCTGTCTTCTTGCTTCTAGAAGTGTCCCCTGTGTTATTCTTAGCAGTATACTTAGTTAAATGGAAAAGGTTCTTGGTATGGTCCATACAAAAAGGCATTACCCAATGCTGGCTCAGCTGTCTTGTGTGCTGTACTACTGCACCTAAAGCATTTAGGTTTGGCTATTGCATCTGTGATGATGTACTTGGTGGCTGTCTCTGCTTTCCACTCTGGGAAGGGGTCCATTCATTATTTGCCAACCCTATGGTATCCCATTTCCTCAAGGGCTTCAGGGGTCTCAAACTCAAATCACAACAAGGGCCTCATGAGGACTAGTATGTTAGCTCAAGGGCTGCACCATGCGTGAGGACTAGTACAGTAGCCCAAGGGCTGCACTACTGAAAGCTTTTCATACAAAGTATTGCAAATTCTGTTAGCAATAGTATCATTGCAGGCTTCAAGAAATAATTTTAGGGGCTGTGAGTTTGAGACCAGTGGCTTAGACAGACTTTACCCTGAGGTGCATCATGTAGTCACGCCATGGGATCTTAACCTGGTGCTTAATAAATAGATGGGATGCTCCCCTGCCATTTGAATTCTTAGCTTTGTGTTCCTTATTATAACTCTTGTGGGAGATAGCCTTCTTATTTCTATTACCTTGGCAAGCTGAGGGTTTGAATTCCAGAAGCTGATCTCAGAGCCCCTGTATACAGTTTTCCATAAGAATAAGATGCATTTGCGTCCACACCTGGCTTTCCTGAACAAGGTGGTCTCTCATTGTGTTCTTTACCTGGATGTCTTATAGGCATTGGCATTCTACATAGAGCGGACTAAACCTTTTCATAAATCAAATCAGCTTTTCATCACGATAGCAAATAGGATGAGGGGTCTCCAATATCGTCTCATAGGATTTCATCATTTATTTCCTTGTGTATAAGGTCTTGTTACAAGCTAGCAAAGCTGCCAGCCCCAGCTCTGACAGCACACTCCATGAGGGCTCAGGTCTTGTCAGAGTTTGTGGCAAACACTCCCCCACAGGAAATCTGTAGGGCTGCAATCTGGGTGTGGTGGTTTTTGTTTGTTTGTTTGTTTTGGTTTTTACATATGCTTACATTACAATATGCCATTACCCAGCAAGCCACAGATAATGTAGCATTTGGTAGTGCTCCAGTGAGCAGTCTCATGAGCTCTGTCCCCTCCTTTGTTGGTCTGCTTGGAAATCACCTGCTTATGATCGTCATGAGAAAGCACTCAAAAAAGAAAAGAGGGTTACTGTACTTACCTTCAGTAACTGTTGTTCTTAGAGATGTTTCTTATGTCCATGCCAACCAAGATCCATCCACCAATCCTTATCTGTAGAGTCCTGCAAATCCACGGATATCCGCATTATATCTGCATCCGTGGATACATGGATATCCGCGGACCATTTCTTGTGAATGCAGATCGCATATGGATCCACATATTTTTATCTGCACAGAGCTAGAGACCTGCAAATATATGGATGTCCGCTGGCCATTTCTTGCAGATGCAGGTTGGATACTGATCCACGTATTTGTATCCATGCAGGGCTCTACTTATCTGAGCTGATCAACAAGAAGGAACTGGAGTGGTGACGGGGTGGCAGGCCCCTATATACAGTGCCACAGAGGCACCATTCCAGAGTCTATGCTGACCCGATGGGTACCACTGGGGGAAAACCTCCCAATGACTATTCATGTGGTGCGCACAAACCTACTTGGAAAGGACATGAGCAAAACATATCAAAGAACAACAGTTACAGAAGGTAAGTAACTGTCTTTTCTACAAGCCCTGGTATTACATAGTTACTTCGAGTTTTAAGAGCAGAACTCTGCACTAGCAAACATCTGCCTTTTTCAGCTGCAACAAATCCTATTTATAAGAGGTCCTTATTTTATCTCTGAGTGGGAGCTCTCTGAGGAAGATGCATTTTTGAGCATGAAATCAGAAACTAAAAGCAAACCTTTTATGAACTCGAAGTAATTTTAACTGGTTGTGGTTTAATAAACAGTACCATGTTTGTAGTGTTTTTTTACTTTGTTTTGATTTTCATTTTTTACAGAACACCCAAAGCTAAAGCAATATTTGAAGCTTTGTTTACATTCACTTCAGTGTTTTCTGGCTTAATGTAAATAGCAGTTTTGTTCAACAAACGTATCCATTTACAACAGCCTGCCAGTAAAACCCAGTAAATAAATCTTCCCTAGCATATAAACACCAAACAGTTGGGCTGTTTACTGTTAAATATTTACTAGGAAGCATTAGGATCATTTAAAAACTGGTTTTTCTAGTTTTCTATCCAGCCAGATGCCTACAGAAGGACCTCCTTTTCCTTTTAGTCCAACTGCTTTTGCACCCACCTTGCCTAAGCAGGAAGAGCTGAGCTTAAGCCATAGTCTTTTTATCAGAATACATCATAAGCATGTTTTCAAAATACTGGCTTAGTTTACTCTGACAAGTTAAGGAAGAACATGGAATATAACTCTTTCAACAATCCATTGCATAAAGCTGATTGAGGCCAACTAAAGTTACCACCTTTTACTAGGGTTTCTGTATACTAAAATTTTTCACCATTGTTACTCCCAGTTCACCTTTGATCAGCTCTCTCTTTGGTATAGACAGAAGTTCAGGCAGCCACTGGTATTTTGTGTCGTGGACTAGATCCTCAGATGGTTTATGAAGTGGCATAGTTTCATAGACTTCAGTGGTTTTGCATAAGTTTTCATCAATGGAAAATTTGGCCCTGGGTCACCAAATGGCTCAGACCAGGTGTACATCAGCTCTGGTGGCCAACAATCTTGTCTGCGTCTAGTGTTTCTATTGTGGAGTTGAGCCAGTAGAAAGAGCAGTGAGCTATCTTAACAAAATAAAATAAAATAACCTTGTATAGATAAGAGGGGGGCTACTTGACTCTTTCATACCTGTCTTTATGAAATTTCAGCCATGGAAGACCAGCCACCACTGTAAGCAGAAACCCCAGTGTAGATAGGGCAAACTGTCATACCCACCTTTGTAGCTTATCTCTGCTTGGAAACTAGGTAAGTTGCCTTTGCACGGGTAATGGTTATTTCAATTTTGTCAGTCTACATTAGGAATTTGCACTGGTGGAAACTGTGATGAATGAATTCCAAGCACAAATAAAGCCTTTCTCAGGGAAATATTAAGTTCATATTGACTCTTATAAAATTGGTTCTCTGTAGTGTTTTCCAGAGTTAAGAATTTAATATTAGTAATATTAGTAAGAGTTGTTTCTTTCTTTAGCACCAGTAAAGTTTGTGTGTATCTGTACTTTGAACACAATTTGTGTTTACCCCTCCCAGCAATTTCCATGAAGAGAAAAGCTAAGCCTTGCTTTTTGTTTTTGTTTTTTTGTTTTGTTTTTTAACGGCAAGTTCTTAAAATGTGATCTATTTCACAGTATTTGTTGCCCAAGCATAATTTAAATGTAGTCAGATACAGAATGACTTGTTAGAGATGGGCTGGAGATGTAGGGTGTGGGAATGGAAACTCTTGTGGTTTTCAATGTTTTTTCACTTGTGGACCCCTAAATATTTTAAATGGAGGTCTTGGACCCCTTTGGAAATCTTAGACATCATCTGTGGACCCCCAAGGGCCCGCAGAATACATGGTGAAGACTATTGCTTTAATAGCACCCTTGTTGAAGTTTAAGAAAGTATTCAGATAGCTTCAGATTCTGATCACCATCATTTGGTTTGAGTTCCAGCACTTTGTTATTTCGATCAGATTTCATTTGTTCGAATTACTGCCCTAGCACTGATTGATACAGTTGGGAATTAGCAAGTATCAAACTGTGATGGAATCTGTTTGAATGATGTCTGATGTTGCATCTCCTTTTTAATTTTTTTTAAATATATCTATATCTATATATATAGATATGGATAGACAGAAATGTGCTGCCTTTAGGGCAAAGCTCTCTTGTTTGTAAAAATGTGTATAAAAGCTGAAGAGTATTCAAATAATTCTGTAATCTCTTTAAGTGTATCTTAAATTTCAAAAAGTTCATTTTGTTATGCTCATGGCCTTATACCCTATCAAAGCAAGTCCAAAAAGGACCATTGTGATGATGTAGTCCAATGTGCTTTATATTGTAGGCCATAGAACTTCCCCAAAATAATTCTTTAGAGCACATCTTCTAGAAGAACATCCAGATGCTTGAAGATGGAGAACTTGCAGACTGAGAGGAAAAATAAATGCAAGGAAGTGTAAGTCACTGGGTCAGGTCAGACTGAGCAAATCAAAGCAGCTGTTTAGATTCAAACAGTGTGGAACAACATGTTAGGAGGAGGGCTTAGGGGATCATCAGCTAATTCAGTTTAAACTAAATGGAAGATCTGCAGCTAATGTCCTTGGTTTCAGAAGGGCACACTTAAGGGAATTTTTTAGGGAAATTGACTGAACTGAAGAATTCAAGATCTGAATGTAAAGGAAACTTGTAACTTTAGTCAAAGTTGCAGAACGTTCTGTAGCCTTCATTCCTGGGAAGGGGGAAGAATTATATTGAGGGGTTGCTGACTATAATGAATGAACAAGCATGTCAAACAGGTTATTAACGGACAGCAGAAAGCCTACAAGGAGTGGATCACCAAGGAGTGCTATCTCTTTGAGGTCAGAAGGTATAGGGAAAAAGTAAGAACTACCAAAAGCCAAGCAGAATTAGACTTTGCGTAAAAAAAAAAAAAAAAAAACCTAATAGTAAAAGGTTCTATAACTATATAAATAAAAATGAAAATAAAGAAAGAACAAGTGGGATTGCTAAGCATTGCAGATGGATGGATCAATTAAAGATAATCTAGGTATGGCTCATCATCTAAACAAGTGCTTTGCCTTACTTTTTTAAGAAGAATAATGAGGTATTTGGGAGCATTGGCAGGATGGCTAGTGCGAATAAGGATATGGAAGTAGAAGTGACCATATCCAAGGTGAAAGCCAAACTCAAAAGGCTTAATGGGACCAAAATCAGCAGGCCTGGATAATCTACACCTAAGAATTTTAAAGAAACTGGCAGATGAAATCGCAAGTCCAATAGCAAGGACTTTTAATGAACTCAGGAGTTGTGGTTTATTTGATTTCCTGTGAAATGGAGAACTGCAAATAGTGCCTATATTTAGGAATGGTGGTGGGAAGCTGTGTCAACCAGGAGCCTACAGGCTCATCATAGTTTGACCTCAGTGATATTCAGGGTCTCAGAGCAAGTTCTGGAGAGAGAGTAGTTAAGGACAAAGAGGTAAACAATAGCTAAGATAAAGCACAACATGGTTTTGGAAAAGGTAGACAGTGCTACTAGATTTTTATTTATTTATTTATTCATTCATTCATTTATTTATTTATTTATTGGAGATAATTGATTTTCCAGAAAAAGGAAATAAAGTAGATCTAATCTACCTAGTAAAAGCATGCAGTAAATCATTTGATACAGTTCTATATACAAAAAAGCGAGGAGTCCTGTGGCACTTAAAAGTCTAACAGATTATTTATTGCATGAGCTTTTGTGGGAGAGAATCCCACTTCATCAGATGCTTTGAAGATGGGGGGAATTTACAGAATGGGATAAAAATAAATGCAAGGGAGTTTAAGACATGGGATCAGGTCATACAGTAACGTTTTACACTCCCTTGCATTTATTTTCATCCCATTCTGTAAATTTCCCCATCTTCAAAGCATCTGATGAAGTGTGATTTTCTCCCATGAAAGCTCATGTGATAAATAAATCTTGTTAGTCTTTAAGTGCCACAGGACTCCTTGTGTGTGGTGTTTTTCTTTTGCTGGGCTAGACTAACATGGCTGCCCCTTTGGAACTTGGAAAGATGCAAGTTCTATACAGGAAATTATTAGTTAAACTTAAAGAAAATAAGGATTAATATGACCCAAGGGGTAGTAAGGAACTGGTTTAAAGGGGAGACTAGAGTGAGTCATGCTGAAAGGTGAACTGTCGGACTGGAGGGAGACTACAAATGGAGTTCCTCACGGAACAGTCTTGGGACCAGTATTGGCTAACATTTTCGTTTCTGATCTTGGCAGAGCAAGTGAGAATATGTTAATAAAATTTGTGGATGGCATGATGTTAGGAGGTATTGTTACTATAGAAAGTGGCTGGAAATATCATAGATTTAAGCAGCCTTGAAAACTGGAGTTATAGAAATGTGATGAAATTTAATGATGCAAAGTGCAAAGTCATGTACTTAGGGACTAACAACAACTATTTTTGTTATAAGTGGGGAACATGTAAGTTTGAAGCAACAGAGGAAGAGAAGGACCATGGAGCAGAGGCAGCTTTTGGGGCAGGGAAAGCAGGCGCACGCCTAGGGCCTCAAGCAGTAAGGGGCCCCATCGCCTGTTTCACCTACCCCAAAAGCCGTGTTTGCCTCAAGAAGGAGCTTGCCCCTGAGGTCAAAGCCGATGGTGGGGAGCTGGGGCCAGAGGTGAGGAGGCCAAGGATGGGGGGGCAATGGTGGATGACAGGAGGTCAGCAACAGGGAGTCGAGGGCATAGGGGCATATGGGGGCCCCACAATGGGCTTTTGCCTAGGACCCTCGATAGCCAAAGACCATCTCTGCCTGGGAGTTTTGGCCAGTCACAGGATGCCTAATCATAGGAGGCATCAGGTGAGGTATTTCCAGTAGAGGTATGGAAATTTTACTACCATTGTACCAGCCCTTGGTGAGCCCTTCATATTTGGAATGCTACGTACAGTTCTGGTTTCCCATGTTTAGGAAGGATTACTGTATATCATCACGTATAAGCCAAGAATTTTGTGCCTGAATATTGGCTTCAAAACAGGCTCTCGGCTTATACTCAGGAGAATCCGGTAGATAGCCCCAGCTAGCAGTTTCCTTGACCACGCGGCAGGCCGGAGCCCCAGTGTTGCCGGGCGGCCATCTTTGGCAGTCGGCGGGGGCTGGGGCTGGAGTAAGGAAGGGACCCTGCCGTCTGGAGTGGCCAAGTAAGGGGACCCCGGGGGGGGGGGTCTGCCTGGACATTGATTCAGGGAAGCCAGGGAAGCGGCCGCAGGGACCAGAGGTTGGGGAGGGGTCAGGGAGTTGGGGAAAGTGATGGGACGGCTGGGAGGGTTTAGGGGGGGGTCAGGGAGGCTAGGGAAGGGGTGGCAGGGCTCGGGCATTTGGAGGGGGGTCGGGGAGTCCGGGGAAACTGGCAGGAGGACCCAGGGTTTTTGGGGAGCCCAGGAAAGCAACAACAGGGACCGGGGATTTGGCAGGGGGGGAGCTGGCAGGCAGGGAAGAGTAGCAGCAGGGGTTGGAGGGTGACAGGGAAAGGGGTGGAAAGGGTGTTGGGGAACAGGGGAGCAACAGCAGGGCACTGAGAAGGGAGTAGGGGGGCAGCAGTGAAGAGCCAGGGAGAAGCAAGAGGAACAGGGGGGTAGCAGTGAGGAAAGGGCAGAGCAGGTGGGAGCAAGGGGGCAACAGTGAAGAAAGGGCGGCGCAGGGGGCAGCAGCAGGAAACTGAGAAGTGAGCAGGGGTGTAGCAGTGAGGAAAGGGCAGAGCAGGGGGCAGCAGGGGTGACAGCAGTGAGGAAAGGGCAGGGCAGGAGTGAGGAGTGGACAGCAGGGGGGCAAGGAAAAAGCAGCAGCAGAGATTTTGGGGTGGGGAAGCTCTCAGAAACTCCAGAGGAAGCTAGCAGCAGTGGGTGGGGGTTAGAGGCCAAGGCCAAAAGGGGACCTCGGCTTATACCTGGGTCACCAATTTTAGCTTCTTTTTTTGGGCTCAGAATTGGGGGGTCGGCTTGTGCCCGGATCGCCTTATACCTGAGTATATACGGTAATTCAAACTGGAACAGGTATTGAGAAGGGCTGCTAGGATTATCTGAGGAATGTAAAATGTACGTTATAAAAAGAGACTCAAAGAGCTTGGCTTGTTTAGTCTAACCAGAAGAAGGCTCAGGGTCTAACTGGTTGCCATATTTGGGTTCAAGGAAGACCTTTTCTCTAGGTCAGATTGGTAAAGAATATTGGGGGGGGGTTCGCCTTTGTCTGCAGCATGAATCACTTGCTGGTTTGAACCTGAGTAGATGGTGGATTTTGTGTTTATATATGGTATTTAAATCAAGATTTGAAGACATCAGGAATTCAGCAAGAGATGTTAGGTCTACAGCAGGAGTGAATAGGTGAGGTTCTGCAGACTGCTTCTAGTGCAATCTGCCATTATGTACATTATCTCATAGTCTTCACATTACACAACATCTCATTTCAGACAAAATAGGAGAGCTGGATTAGGGAGAGAAAAGATGAATCCTTCAAGAGCAATAAATGTGAATGAACCACATTAGAAAACCAGTAAATAGGCTCCAGGTGCCCCCTTTTAAGTTCAAAAACTTTTATTTTAAAAACAATCTTGTGTAAAATCCTCGAACAGTAAAGATCACATTTACTTTAATATAGGATAGTTATTTCTAAGACTGTAAACTACTGGTTTAGAGTGAGAAAAATGGGAAGATTGTAGATGCTCAATAATGCTTTTGGTATTTTGGCAAAGTCTGTATGCCAGAAACAGCAGGGAAGTATCCCTGTAACAGTGCTGGGCAGCATTCCCTTAGCCAACCCTCTGTCATGCCAGCCCCAATGGAGAGAGACAGATTGGAGCTGGGTGAGAACACCTGAGCCTGGTTGGGGCAGGGAAAACTGCCGTGTGCCTGATTGAGGAGGTGCCATAAACAGGCCCAGCTGAGGGAAGTAGAAGCCAGTGAGTGGAAGGGGAGCAGCATCTCTACCTACCTGACTGCAGAAGCTCCTGGGATAGCAAGTCAAGTGTATGTGTTAAGAAGGTGGTGGGAATGTGCACTGTAAGCAAACTGGACAGGATTGCTGATCAAGAGGGTATCAGAGTCATTTTGACAGAGATCTTTGTTGAAGCGGAGGGGCAGCAGCAGAGAACCCTTACAGTACCTGAACCCTTATTTACAAAAGTGTGGGTCTGCTCTGGAAAATGAACTTACATAAGCATGGAATTGTGGTTGAAGATTTTTATTCTAATAATGAGTGCTGAAAACTGAGCCTTGACCTCATTCTGTGCTCTTTGTGACTTATGCATCATCAGTGGGTGTAAAGAATTTCCAATTTTAATTTATGCCCCAGTCCTGCAAATACTTGTTCATGTACTTAATTTTTACTCACATGGGTAGTCATGTTGAAGTCAGTGGCACTGCTCTCATGTGTAAAATGAGCGCACACATAACACTTTGCAGAATCAAGGCCTTAAATAATCTGTTCAGTTGATGAGATGTGAGCTAAAATGGAATATGGCTCAAACGCTGTATAAATAATATTCCCTAATAGCTGTTTTAGCTCTTCATGGCCAATGAGAGTAACAATCAGTAACAACATATTTTGATAAGTAAATTAAGCAGATATGAATCAGAATCCCCACAGGAGCGGATCTGTTGAGTAAGTCGATGCCAGATTGTTCTTCACATACAACAGCATTTACTACTATTTTGAGTTCAACCCATTAAAACTGTCCTGTTTGAGTCTAAACAGGAAGTGGCCTCCTTTAGTCTGTGTAGTTTATTAAAGGCTATTTTCATTGTGCTTTGTGAAAGCTTTTGTTTTCCATGACTAAATTCCTGACTGTAAGTACCTGGAAGTCCCGTAGAGAAAGCAGTATTTCAGAATTCTCACTCGTAAGTATACTGAATCTCTCTTGCTTGTATTAATCTAAAATTAATGAATACCGACAGTGAAAGGCATGTATAATTAAAAATTTTGGTAATGCTATTGTAGTTGTTTGGAGCATAGTGTATGTTAGCATTTGGGATTCTGCTAATTTGGTTCAGCATTCCGATTCTGTTTGTAAGGATGCTAGGAACTTGATTTATGCTCACGTTTAACAAGATGTGATTTAAAATAATTGTTTTTAGAACTTGTGGAAGAATGGTGGGATTTTGGGCGATTCCCCCCCAGTTGGAATTGTATTGATCCTCAGAGGGAGTCCTGAAAACCCCTGTCAATGATTTTCCCTTTTGTTTGTATTTCTTTTAGTAAATCTCATGTCATAATCACAAACCAAGTAGGTTTCATTCTGCAGATGTCAAGGTGCATCTTTTTTAAAGTACAATTATATGTAAATCAAAAAACTTAGAAGAAGCTGCACTCATTTTGCTTTCATGTCACTGAGACAAGATTTAAATGATCCAGGTTTGTTTGGTTTTTAACTTCCTCTTGAGTACATTAGAGTGGAGTAAACTCCCTATTTCATCTAATTGAATTACACAACATCCTTTAGTTTAGCAAATAATAATATAGATTACTTAGATACCCTTCACCCTAGGGGATGAGATACATTATGTTCTTTATGCTTTATTGTGTGTTGATCCTTTGGATGAAATCTAAAAAACTGAGGTCTGGTTTGCTCCAAGTGACTAGTACGGAGTCCACCATGCCTGTTTGGTTTTTGCTATGCTATCTCTTGGCCAAAATCTAATGCAGTGCAGTGTGCCGTATGCTGTTAGCTGCCACTCTTCGGTCTCTAGGGGTGTGTTCACACAGCAGTCTTATTTCGAAACAACAGAGGTTGTTTTGAAATAAGAAACGCCATGTTCACACGACGTACCGTTGTTTCGAAACAACGGGTTCCATTGTTTCAAAACAATGGCGTTGTTTTGAAACAACTTAAACCCCATTTGGTGACGAAACAATCCCGTCTGAACATGTTATTTCGAAATGACGGTGACTCATTTCAAAATAACTGGTGTCCGAACATGCTATTTTGCTTTGAGCTTTTTTCCTTAATTCAAATTAACATTTTCTTAATTCGAATTAACTTATTTCAAAGTAACGCCTTATTTCAGTACAAGTTGTTTCGAAGCAACTTGTATCGAAATAACCCCGTGTGTGTGAACATAGCCTAGATGTCTTTCTTTCTGAGTAGTAGTATGTACATGATTTCTGAATCTCTTTGGGATCCTTCAAGATATAAAATTCTGTTGTTGCTAGTGATAATGGTTGAGATTCAGTGTTACACCATAAGCAGAGAGCTCTTGGCCCTGTGAGAGGGAGGGCTATTCTGGGCTGCTTTGAGAGCTGGTGTAACTTGTCCAGCCAGGGCAATTGCTTTAGGTTATGGCAACCTCCATGGCCCATTCTGTCGAAGGTGGCATTGCCAAGAATGAAGCCTTTCTGCCCTGGCAGACTCCTGTACCAGAGTCTGTTCGGGTGGCTTTGCTAAGAAGACCACTTCAGGCTGCCCATGCAATGCCTACATTAGAGAAATTCTCTGCCTGTAGGCTCCAGAGCTTGTACGGCTTTTGTTACTCTGGCATGGCAGGAGGTTAGATACCTCATCACAAGTTTATCCTGGCTGCAAGATTTTAGGTTCATATTGTATTTCTTCAGTGATGTCTCCACCATTCCAGCATTTCTTGTGAAGAAATTCACACTGAAGAGAAATTATTTGATCTTTGAACTGCTGGTGGAGGAAGTTTTATAGTGTTTAAAATATTTCTACAGTTTGAACACGATTAACCCTGTTCCTTCAAATTTTATTGCTTGCACGGTCTCTATCAATTATGGTAACATTTCCCATTTGACTGAATTACGGAAAGTCTATAAATCAACCCATCATTTAAGTTTTAAATTACCCTGAAAGAATTCCTGTGAGGAACTGCTAATGTTTAAGGAGTATTATAGAGATTATAATTATTTTACTCATTTCTTTGGTCTTTTACTGAAATAGTTTTCATTTTAAGTGTATCCATTTTTTAAAATCTTTCGTGTGGTATTGAGCTCCTAATTTCTTGTAAACAAATTTCACAAATTCTTTTACCTCAGTCAATAAAATCCTCACTATTCAAATAAACATGATGAACACTGCAAAGCTTGTTAGTCCATGTGGGAGTAGGTGACAGGTATGTCAGAGTTCCCCTAGAGCAGTGGTTTTTAACCAGTGTGCCATGACAACTGTCCAAGTGTGCCATGAAATTTTGTACAAAGGCGATGAAAATCAATGTCAAACAAATATGGTTTCATTTTAAACAATATTCTATCCAACCAAAATTACAACTTAAAAAAACTCATGAAAAATTAATCATCAAATTAAAAGTGAGGTTTTGGTCCTTAGATTATAAAATGTGAACATTCTTAACTCAGGTGGCTAAAGGGCAAAAGCCAAGATGATGTGTATTTTTTCTCCAGTGGATTGGAAACATTAATGCACTTAATCCTTTTTTATCTTGTTGTATGTGCTGTGTTGCAAACCTCTCTAGTAAAACCATAACCATAGTAAAAGTTAAGTAAATGTGACATTTATGATCAATCAGTTCAGCTGAAAAAAAGTGGGTGTGCTGTGGAATTGTCTTATTGAAGTTTGCTGTGTAACTGAAAAGGTTGGGAACTACTGCCCTAGAGTCAGCATCAAGAACTGTTCTTATTTATTGCTAGGAAGGTGGCCTGTGCTTTGTATGGTTTGTGGTATGGTGGAATCATCATTCAGAAATTCACTTAACTTCCCTGCTGTGTCTGTTTTTTATTTGAACAGCTTGCCCAGGTTGATTCCAGAGCTGTACAGCTTGGTTCTCTCTTCATTCGTGGACTTACGACTTTGATTATGGCCAATAGCACTTGTGGCTTTCCGTTGAGTATGGATGATTTGATGCCCTGGAAGGTGTTTGATGGAAAACTTTTTCAAGACAAATACCAGCAGTCACACAGAGGGTGTTGTTTGGTGGAGCTTTTGGAGGGCAACGTGAGTACATACATCCCCTTCGAAAGTCATACATTCTTACTTTAAAAACCATACCCATCAAATACATATTTTTTTATTTTAAAACGGAGGTTTCATTGGTATCATTTCATCCTCTTCCTTCCCTCTCCCTCCTCAGCCCACCAGTCCTGCCTATGGCTCTCATAAACGTAAACTTAATGTTGAGGTTATTGGAGACTGTTATTACAAATTTTTGCTGTTTCAAATACAATAATAAAATACAAAATTGGTCATCTGTTTCAAAAAATAAAAATGACAAGATGTGATGCAGTTTATGATATTAAAATGCTTCTGAAAACTTCTGCCATAAACATTTTAGAGGAGTTCATAAAGACTCCTTAAAGGAGCTTAGTGGGTAACGTTTTAAAATAAGTGTCTCCGGGCCAGATTTTCAAAGGTATTTAGGTGCCTAATGATTGCAGACAGGCACCTAGTACAATTTCCAAAAAGCATTAAGGCACCTAACTACTGCTGGAATCCATGTGAGTTGGACTGTGTGTGCTTTTGAAAATTTCAGGACTCGCCTATCTACATCTTCAGGCGTTTAAAAAACTTTGTAAATCTGATCCTAAGTTACTTTAGAGCCTGAATCCGATTTTCAAAAATTATTTGGGCATGTGGGAGGCTAAGTCTCAATACTGAAAGTTATTTAACTTTGACTCCTAGGTGAGGACTTTGAGTGTGAGACTTCCAAACCGCTCAAGTACTTTTGAAAAATTTATTCAACATCAACTTAAAAATCACATTTCTTTTCTGAACTGTTCTACCTAAGGTTATTGCAAGTATCATGTAAAATAACAAACTGTAAGATTTTAGAGAGAGAAATTATTTTGTTGTTTTTTCAGTTTTCTTATTTAGTACATTTGACAACATTTTGTCTATAGTTAGTTTCACTGTTTTTCCTTTGTAGCCAATTAGGCCTCAGTGGTGGAATGGATTATGTGGGTTGAGCCCACCTGTTTTAAGCATGGTTTTACGCAGGCATACAGTTTGCCCAAGATGAGTCTGCTGCAGGGTTGAGTCTGCACAGCCTTATCCAAACCCCACTGAAGTAATGAGAATCTTTTTATTTCAGTGGGTTTATTTTCGATTAGACTGATAGTTTCTTCTGTTGTTTGTGTAGCTCTCTTACATAGCAACAGGGGAAATTACTCCCCCACTCCCACCCCCATGCCCCCCAAAAAAAGGAAAATGTAAATGCAAAACCACAGAAATTTGCTAGGAAGTAAGACAGGTGAAGGATCTGAAATGTCTTAACAACTAATATTTTTCTTTTCAGAACTGAGTAAATTCCAAATTGATGATGAGCCTTAAAAGAATATTTAGATTAGGATAAAAGGTTGGGGTTTTGTTTTGTGTTATTCAGATATGTTAACTAACATGTTTTAATTAATATTTTAAACCCCTAGTGTAAACAGGTCAAGTTGTATCTCAACATGTTAGCTCTTAGAGGTGAACCTGAGAAGGGAGCTAAAGGTTCACATTGACCAAGTAACATGTCTATAGTAGGGTTTAATAAAACAAACTTCTCATCCTATTCTAAACATTCCCAAAGTGAACAGTTCTGTTGTGGAAAAAGTCAGTCTAGACTCTTGAATTTTTAGAGTGGTTTGAATATCTTTTTCTTTTTTTAGTTAGGACTTTACGTAGGGGAGAGAGAGCTTCCAAAATAATAAAATAGCTTTCCAACTTTTCAGTTAGAAAAGCAAGGATCTGTGTTTGGAACAAGCATTCCATAGAGATGCCAGTTAAGCTATGGACATTGGCTGCAGAATAAACTTAAGTGATTGGCTGTTGCTGCTGTTACAAAGTTAGCTTTATAGATACAGTTGGTACTTACTATCTGACACGACTTGATGTAGAACTGAGAGCCAAGATCTTTCAGTACTTGTGTGTTCGCAGTCTTCCCATGAGCATTATACATCTGATCTACTAAGATCTACAGCACAGTATTGAGAAGAGTTACCTTAGAGGTGATATATTGCCATTTAAAAAGTTGCTCCTTTCACTGTTGCTCTCTACCTCTGAACTCCTTTGTATCACTTCTCCACTGGTGCCTTGAAGTGGGACCATGTAACTTCAGTGAGTCAGGAGGTGCAGTCTGAGTTTTGATCATAGATAATTAAGTATAGGGAACAGCTCTGAGTAAACTGTACTAGAGGTATTTGATCTGGTCCAGGGCTCCAGTCAAAGCACATCTTAACTTCCTGAATATTCACGGGTCAGTTCACACAAACCCCTTACACCGAACTAGCAAAAGATGGGAATTAAAATCAATTTAGTTATTTTGGTACAGTTTTGTGTAGACCAGCCCTGTTTGATCTCAACAACCATCATGTATAGCAATGGAGGGCCAAGACTTGGGCCCTTGTTACAGACGAAAAACAAAACTTATGGATTTTTTTTTTATAAATTGAATTTATATTGCACCTCTGTCAGGTCTGTCTGCAGAGGCAAGACAGTATAATAGAAAGGGATGCAAAATGATTCACAGAAATTAATAAAGCAAGAAAAGCAAACTTTACCAGGAAAAGTGGGAAAACAAACACCCCTTTCCTTCCCCTCAGGAATCCACTTTCGTTGTTTGTGGAACATATTTAGCTTTGGTTTTTGAAAAGGACAAGCCAAAAGATACAGTGAGACAGGATAAGCCAAATTCTTTTGATTGCTGTTTAGGCGTTATAGAGGCATTACTCTTGAAAAGAAAAAAGAACCTACCACAGTCATTGATTTCACCCTCCTGTCTGCAGGGATCTCTGCACACACAGTTCCAGAAGCTGAAGTCACTCATTTGCAAGGCTTGCATGGAGAAGAACAGAACAATTCAAAGTAGACAACGAGGGAATGGATTTATCTCAGGTTGGCATCATGTTAATTTTACCAGTAAAGCCACTACAATGATTATATCTGTTACATTTCAACAATTCCCTCAGGCAATTTGTAAATTAAGTAAATCCTGGAAGAACTTACTGACCCTGACTGAAGAAAGAATTTCAGTTACAGCATCCCAGTTTTAGAAAAATTCATGATTTCCCAGATGTAGGTGAAATGATCTCTCCATTCAGTAACACGGTTAGTAAAATATAAGTATACAATAAACATACCAATAAGCGCTTCAGAATAATCTCTGTTCTTGTTCTTCGTGACTGAAGCTATTTTAAGCAAGGAGTCCTGTGGCACTAAAACTAACAAATTTATTTAATGCACAAGCTTTCGTGGAACAAAATACCACTTTATCAGATGCTTTGAAGAAGCTATTTTTGTTCTCTATAGATGACTTGGGATTTCCCATTCTGCTTTCTGAGGGTGTTCTTCAGCATAGCAACATTAAAGGGTTTTTAGCACATACTTTTTTTTTTTCACAATTCAGTCTCTGAATGCTGATGCTTCAAAAATGCTCTGTAATTATTCTCAGTTTAAAGCATATGTGTTGGCATTGGTTTAAATGACAATTGGAGTATTTTAAAATACTGTTATTATACAGTTATTTAGTCTTTGTGCATATGTATTGATGAAATGCTGATAATAGAAATGGGTATGGTTCTCTTGGTTTAATTTCTTATTCACACAACAAAAGGAAAGATTTAATCAAGTCTCAGGCTTTTCATCATATTTACACACAAAAGATTCTTACTTTCCATCCCCACCCTTTATTTTGTTTATGTAAGTGGATGGAAGCTTCTTGATAACCTTTAAGTATAGGGAAAACAAACAAACAAGGAGTTCTGTGGCACTTAAAGGCTAACAAATATATTTATCACATGAGCTTTTGTGGGAGAAAATCCCACTTCGTCAGATGCTTTGAAGATGGGGGAGCTTAAGAGTAGGGGTAGTCCTAAGGCTTATGTCATATGTTCTCTGTATTGACTGCTTTGGTTTTTTTATTGGTATATCTGTCTCTTTGTTTAGTTGCCACGTTGTTTGGTGCTTGTGGGTATGTCATTTTCTAGGACCTCGTCCTGGAGATGCAAAACAAAGGATGTGTGAAAATGCATTAAGGTGTCCAAACAAAATTCTCTCATCAAGTACCATGAAACATGTTAGCATCCATCATGTTTTATGGAATCATGTTTAAATGTTTCCAGTGTGACTTAAGGTTGCAATATGGACAAGGATTTCTTTTTATCTATAGCTATGCTAACCAAAACCGTGTGACTACCACAATAATAGAGTTTCAGCATGGTTTCTATACACTTGCGTACAGCTTGTAATCATTATGATTGTGGATGGAAACTGAGCTATGAGTACACGTGCAGAACCTTAGTTAATTGTGTTAAATATGAAAGGGAGAGTGTTAATTAGTTTGGAGGAATTAAAATTGTGCATGAATGTTGTGGCACATCTCTTATAAAACGTTATTGCCATAATGCTGAATATAATATATCTTTTAGTGATAAAAGTGGGCATATAATCAATATAAATTATAAATATTGTTTCTTAGAATTGCAAGGAGAAAGGGGACATAGTTGCCAGCAAGCACACCGAACTTCTTTTGTTCCGCCATATCATAGTCAGAACAGAGGATTCCAGTGGCGAGGCCCTCAACCTTCCTTTTATGGGTCTGATGCCCAACCCTCAGGTAAAAAGCACAATATTAAAAGAAAATAGAATAGGCACTGCCAAATGAATATGAATGTGTATCTGCCTAAAGATGTATGTATTTGTACATTATGGGCATGATTCTGCATCCACAGTAATGAATGGCAAAACTCCATTGTATCAGTGAGATTTGTGTATTAATATTCGAAGAAGCTAAACCTACAAGTTACCTATAGAGTTCCATTATGACCTTGTGTTTTCACTCACTTGTAACTTTTTGAAAAATTCTTCTGCATTGCTGAAACTTCTTTCATTTCTCATTTTTGGTCTCAGTTGAATTTTAGAAAGGTTTAGTCATTTTAAAGCATCCACCACAGTAGCATAGAAATGTCTAGCATAATGCCTTTAGTTTCAGGTCCTAAAACCATGATTCAGAAAAGCACTTGAGCTGATGCGTAATGTGCAGATCTGAAGACAATCTGTGCTCTTTCTTGGTAAGAGTTGACCATAAATCAGTTACTAACACCACCTGTTGATTGAGCAGAAGAAACATTTAAAATAAGCTAATGTTATTGTTCAATATGGGAAACAGATTGTGGTGGTGTTACAAAGAGGGGAAATGTTTTAGGGCCAGAAGTGCGGAGTTTGGCATAGCCAGGTATAGGAAGAAGAAGAATCACTCAAACCAGATTAACTATTTTCTTGAGGCTGCAGTATAGTAATATAATCCTAAATTTATTTCCAAAGCGGCAGTCATGTTAGTCTAGTTCAGTAAAACAAACAAGGAGTCCAGTTTGTTTGTTCTGTTTTTTCAATCTTGCTTTCAGAAGTTTGGTGGTCTTAGATTTAAAAAAAAAATAAATGCAGTTGCCTTTCTGTGGCTCTGAGTAGTTAATCGGATACCTATTATTGGACCCACAAATGAAATGCTTTAGCATGGCCTGTGAGGATATGGCTAAAACATAGTCTCACAGAGCAACTTGGCTATAAATAGACTCAAAACTGACTATCTGTCATGATGATTCTGTTCTAGGAAACATGGAATTCAGAGTCAAGCTACATGGGGATCTTATTGCAAAAAGTATTCCACAATAAAAGCATAGGATCATGTGAAAACATACATCTAGCTAATGCTGGTGGTTTCAGATCCTAACAAGATATAAAGGCATGCAGCATTATTAAAATTGTTTGGCCTTTTCTACAGCAGTGAAACCAAATCATGCTATAACACTCTTTTAACATTTTCTAATGTTGTCAGATTTCCTATGTAAATGTAAAATAGATTTATGAGAGAAATGAGTGAGAGGACCTGTGAACAAATAATATGAGATCAGGTAATTAAGGGTTCAAAATGCATCTGCAAACATGGCGGGGAGACAATTGAAGTTCCATATTTCCTAAATTTCAAGTGCTTGACTTTGCAACTTGATGCTTGTTTAACAATGTGTGTTTATAATTTGTTTTTAAAAAGCTATAAACAAAAGTTCTATTATGTGGCGTATTGACACTCTTATGGGTCATCAGCAGAATTGGACCCTTTAGTTTCACTGCTTATAGCTCTGCCACTTGAGCTAATTGCTTCTGATAGCAGTAGAAGGTTATCATCCCCTGTGTGGAACAGCACTAGGGGCATGAGATATACATTTTGCTAGTGGGGTTTCACAGATATTGTCTTGCTGCAGAGGAAATGTTAAGATTCAAGAATGCTGGGTTCCATTTCAGGCTCTGTAGGGAAGCATGCTCCTGTGTCTTCCCCTATACTGGCTTCTTGTCCCAGTCCCATTCTGCTTACCTAGTAGTCAGGCCTAGTCCTCAGACTTTGTTTTTCCTCTCTCTTTGCCTAGTGCTAGTTCTAGTCTCCCTCTTCAAACTCACTTTGAGTCCAACTCTTCCAGTCTTTCCTCCTCTACACACCTAGAGCCAGGCTGCCTTCTCCTGCTGCTCCCAACCTTCTTCCCACCCTGGATCCCAGGTTCAGCCAAGCTAGTCACAGTTCTCATCCCTTCCAACCTTTGACTTCCAGGCTCACCAGGCTTCCTGTCCTAATCTAGTCCTGTCCCTCCTCACCCGCCACCCCACCCCCAATGGCATTTTTCTACTTTGCATTTGAGTAAAAATCTGCATTCCTGCTTCATGCTGTCTGGATGCCAACAGGGGGTCACTGCTAGCGCAGGAGATACAGGCTCCCTGCTCTCAGTTCTAGTGCAGCCCCAACCTCTGACAGTCATTACAGGAAAAGTCCAGTTTTGCCCCTATGTACTCTAGGTTGGAGGAAGTTGCTCTGTGGAGTGTCATGGCACATGCACAGTCTGGTGAACTTAAATTCCGCTTCCTTGTGTGTATGCATTATGATACATTCTTCAATTTCTAATGTGATCACATAATTGGAGATGGAGGGACTAACTTTTTCCATAAAAATGTGTTGCATGCAACACATTTTTAGCTAATATGCTATTATTGTCTCTTCATTCAAACCCTTCTGAAGACTCATTTCTGCCTACCATGAGTTAATAAAGTCATGAAGCATAGCATTAGAGTTCTATATAGTCTTTAATCTCACAACACCCTGGATTAACTCCATCTGCTCAGGTCTGGGAATTGGACTGCTATATTGTCTTATTGTTGTTGAGCTTACTGTTCAAAAAGAAAAAAAGTGAATTTAAAACTGAAGCTGTTGCTAAATTTGCTTAAGATAGTTTGACCCTGTTCAGCTGAGTTAGCTTAAACCAGTTTTAAACTATGTGTAAAACCAGTTTAGGTAGCACAGTTTCTAGCTTAATGTAGACAGAGCCACATGGTATATTTCCAGACAAAACTTCATTAGTTGTTTAGATTGCAAATGCAATTCAAAGAAGGACACACCGTACCTTTCCACACTTCACTAAAAATAAATAAAACATTGAGAGCTATAAAAATCACAGGCAAAGGACACATAAACAGTTTTGTCACTAACCTCAGTATTCACAAGAACAGAATTCTCATTGATCTATATGCAAACCACCCAAACAACCTTTGTTCTATCTCTGTGCAAAATCCAACTAGCAAAAAAATCAACCTTATCTTTCCATTACCTGACTCTTTCATAACAGTATATGAAATCTTCAG
Organism: Podocnemis expansa; assembly: GCA_007922195.1. Taxonomy (NCBI): domain Eukaryota; kingdom Metazoa; phylum Chordata; order Testudines; family Podocnemididae; genus Podocnemis; species Podocnemis expansa. The sequence goes on along the minus strand of ML681972.1, from coordinate 28,280,615 downwards.
TAGTTTTCTTCATAGAAAGGTTATACACAATCTGATCTTCTGTGCATCCACAATAGTTTTCTCTTTGTATCTGGCCCTGAATATACAATTTTATTATGTATAATGACTCTTGTACTGGTCTTGGAAAGCTTGGCTGAAGAAGCAGAAAGATGTGAAGTAAAAATATGTGATAGAGAGTTGAGCTGGGCAACATTTTTCAGCTCAATAGTTTATTCACTTGAAAATGTAGTTTCAGGTCAATCTAAAGAATTCTTCACAAATTTGTGTAAAGTTTGTCCAGTAGTTGTGACCTAACCAAATACATGAAAACATTTTTGTAATGTTGAAAAATTTTGCTTTGACTATAAGAGGTTTTGATAAAAGCAAGCAAAAGATTCACAAAATGAGGAAGTGCTACTTTAGGCCAGTGGCTATTAACCAGGACTTATTTGTGTGAGACCAGTTACAGTTTCACCTCTGCCTGATGTGGAGAAGGAATTTGAACTTACCGTATATCATCGCGTATAAGCTGAGAATTTTGTGCCTGAAAATTGGCTTCAAAACAGGCACTCGGCTTATACTCGGGAGAATACAATAGAGAGCCCCAGACAGCCCTTTCCCTGACCATGCGGCAGGCTGGAGCCCGAGAGTTGCTGGGCGGCCATCTTGGAGAGTCAGCCGGGGCTGGGGCTGGAGGAAGGAGGGGACCCCCAGCATCTGGAGCGGCCAAGTAAGAGGGTCCTGGGGGGGGTCGGCCTGGACACTGAGGGGGGCATTCAGGGAGGCCAGGGAAGGGGCGGCAGGGATCGGGGTTTGGGGAGGGGTTCTGGGAGTTGGGGAAAGTGATGGAACGGCCGGGAGGGTTTTGTGGGGGGTGGTTCAGGGAGGTCAGGGAAGGGGTGGCAGGGCTCGGGCATTTGGGGGGGGTCAGGGAGTCTGGGGAGCAGCAGGAGGACCCAGGGTTTTTGGGGAGCCCAGGGAAGCAGCGACAGGGACTGGGGATTTGGGGGGGGGGTGCCTGGCAGGCTGGGAAGAGCGGCAGCAGGGGTTGGG
>ML681972.1:28029556-28279483 GCA_007922195.1 Podocnemis expansa | reverse complement strand
CAGGGAGGTCAGGGAAGGGGTGGCAGGGCTCGGGCATTTGGGGGGGGTCAGGGAGTCTGGGGAGCAGCAGGAGGACCCAGGGTTTTTGGGGAGCCCAGGGAAGCAGCGACAGGGACTGGGGATTTGGGGGGGGGGTGCCTGGCAGGCTGGGAAGAGCGGCAGCAGGGGTTGGGGGGTGAGGGGGAAAGAGGCAGAAAGGGTGTTGGGGAACAGGGGAGCAACAGCATGGAACTGAGAAGGGAGCAGGGGGCGGCAGTGACGAGCCAGGGGGCAGCAGTGGGGAAGGGGCAGAGTAGGGGGCAGCAGTGAAGAGCCAGGGGGGCAGCCGTGAGGAAAGGCCAGAGCAGGGGGCAGCAGTGGGGAGCCAGGGGGCAGCAGTGGGGAAGGGGCAGAGCAGGAGGCAGCAGTGAAGAGGGAGCAGTAGGAGGAGCAGAGAGCAGCAGTGAGAAAGGGGCAGAGCAGGGGACAGCAGTGAGAAAGGGGGGAGTAGGGGGCAGCAGGAAGAGCAGGGGGGCAACAGCAGGAAACTGAGAAGTGAGCAGGGGGGTAGCAGTGAGGAAAGGGCAGAGTAGGGGGCAGCAGAGGTGACAGCAGTGAGGAAAGGGCAGAGCAGGTAGGAGCAAGGGGGCAGCAGTGAGGAAAGGGCAGAGCCAGGGGGGCAACAGCAGGAAACTGAGAAGTGAGCAGGGAGCAGCAGTGACGAAAAGGCAGAGCAGGGGGGCAACAGTGAGGTAACTGAGAAGTGAGCAGGGGCAGCAGTGACGAAAGGGCAGAGCAGGTGGGAGCAGGAGGTCAACAGTGAGGAAAGGGCGGTGCAGGGGGGCAACAGCAGGAAACTGAGACGTGAGCAGGGGGCAGCAGTGAGGAAAGGGCGGAGCAGGAAGGCAGGAGTGAAGAATGGACAGCAGGGGGGCAAGGGAAAAGCAGCAGTAGAGATTTTGTGGTAGGGGAGCTGTCAGAAACTCCAGAGGAAGCCAGCAGTAGTGGGTGGGGGGTTAGGGGCCAAGGGCAAAAGGGGTCTCGGCTTATACCTGGGTCACCAATTTTAGCTGCTTTTTTGCGGCTCAGAAGTGGGAGGTCGGCTTATGCCTGGATCAGCTTATACCCGAGTATATACGGTAGGTCTTTCCTCATTGTAAAAGAGTGTTCTAGCCACTGGGCTGTGAGATATTCTGGCATGAACCTTTTTCAGTTTATCCTCTTGAAGCAGGTTTTTTTGTTTGTTTGTTTGTTTTTGTTTTTTATAAATAATCAATCAATCTGTGTAGCCAGGACTTGAACTTGGGTCTGCCACATCTTAGATAAATAATTAAATTGTCATTATGAACAACAGTGGATAGTTATTGGACCTGGGAAAGAGAGTGAGAACAAGTCAAGACACTCACCTTTAGCCAGTACAAATTCTAAAGAGACTATTCAAGAACCCACAACTGTATTGCAAGGCCTTAGGTTTTTATAGTGTGATTTTTGTAAAGTCATTTATGACCACTGTTCCCTCTAAGGCGCGCGGCAGCGTGGCCGCGCGCTTAAAAAAATCCTGCCGCGCAGGATTTTCCTGCCCCCGCGCATGGGGCAGTTCAGGGTGGCAGCGTGGCCGAGGGGAGACGAGCCAGAGTGATGTGTCCGGGCACAAGCCTCAGTCCAGCCCCTCGGCCGGAGGAAGGGAGCGTCTGGGGGCTCGGGTCAGCCCTGCCACTCCTCCCTCCCCTCCCTTCCCCGGAGCCTGTGGAGGCTCCGCCTCTTCCAGCCGGGGTCTGGCCGTTCGCATGGCCAGCCCCAGCCTCCACCCCGCGCTCCTCCATGCCGGCCAGCACCGTTGCCTCCTGCCCCCGCCCAGCTCTTTGGCCAGTAAAGAGGGCTGCGGGGAGGGGTTGGGTTGGTCAGGCAGCTGGCACGGAAAGCGTGGGGGCAGGGAGGGCGTGTGGGGAGGGGGGAGAAGGGGTCAGGATGGTGGGCTGGGGAGGGCTTGGGGGGGGCTGAAAGAGAAGATGGGGAGCTGGGGGTGGGGTTTAGGAGGGCTGGAATGGGGGCAGGGAGTTTAGGGAGTCAGAATTGGGGCAATTCTTCAGCTTTTTAAACAGAGGCATGGCAAAGAGTAAGTGCCATTCATCTCCTGAAGTTTGAAACTCCTCAAGTGGGAAACAGGGAGTGCATAGTGCCAAAATGTCCCTTCTGTAACTAGATAAAGCTGTGGAGGTGAAAAATCTAAAAATCAGTTGTATATTTCCTGAAAGCTAGTGTGAATGTTACTTGAGTGGAGTGACTGAACAGTGAGAGTGTTTGAGCATGCTAACCCCCTGCTTTCAAAGAACCTGGAACATGTTTTCCCCAGAATCCTGTAAATTACAACAATTCATTACAAAACAAACAAGGAGTCTTGTGGTACTTAAAGACTAACAAATATATTGATTGCATGAGCTTTCATGGGAGAAAACCCCATTTCATCAGATGCTTTGAAGAACAATTCACAGAAATCTTAGAGATGTAATGGAGATATCAGATAAGTACTTGTTTTAAATATAGTAACAGCCAAAAGACTGGGAATCAAAGGAGCCATGAGATTATTCTCTTCACCATGCACCCTAATCTGTCCATCAGAAGAAACCATAATGCATTAAAGGGGTGTGGTATTTTGGTAGAGATTTTCTCTTAAGTTGAAATATAGCCCCAAAATGATGGGGCAGGTAAAGATACAAGGGACTGAAAATAGGCTTTTAAGAAATACTGTAGCCTTATCTTAAAGCAGCTAGAAGCCCATTGTTTTGATTTCAGCTGTGTTTAGCATCCTTCTTGTAGCAGCATTTTCCTGAAAAGAGATGCCTGGAATCTTTTTTTGATTTTTAAAATTTCAATAGAATTTACCCCTCTGGGACCATCAAGACATCTTAAATGCTGCCAGTTTCCAAAGGGGTAGCCATGTTAGTCCATTCCAGGAAAACAAAACAAGGAGTCTCCCACGAAAGCTCATGCGAAAAATAAATCTTAGTCTTTAAGTGCCACACGACTCCTTGTGTATCTTAAATGCTGTCAGTGATAATTAGCTGGCTTCCATGTGAACTGTAACTCTGCATGTAGAACACAGGAGATGAGGGTATTAGGCAGAATTGTGACACCTAGGATCCTGATTGAATATAACTTTGGTCTTGGGTTGTTTGAAAGCCATGGATTAGTTTCTTTTGATTGTATAGCAATTTGGGTAAATTTTAAATAAATTGGGTGATTTTAGTAATAAAAAACTTTAAATAGTTTACATTAATTTTTCATTGGTCTAGATTTTTCAATAATTTTTGTTGCACGAGTTTGCACACAAATTTTATTCAGAAAAAGTTTTGCACACGGGTTGAAAATTTTGCACACAAGCCACCAAACCTTAGAGGGAACATTGTTTATGACATACTTAGTCTTGTCAACATTAGCCAGGGTCACTGCTATGATAATTCTTGTGAGCAAAACACTATGTTTAAACATAGTTCTGGCTATCAAAGTTTGAACTATAGTGAAGATCAGATCTTATTGTTGTTCATCATTACTGAAGTAAGGGCTGGTCAATCCAGTTGTCATGTTGCTCTTCCTAGAGAAGCTACATAGTTAAAGCAGAGCAGTACAGTGGAGTGGATGCAGTTGTACTGATATAAAGGTGCTTATGTCAGTATCAATTACATTTAGGATAAAATTAAGATGTAGAATACAAAAATGGTGTTGATAAGCCCTAAGAACTATATTATCTTTTGCCTAACTGCTACAATCTGGACTGTGAACTGTACTACACATCCCTCTACAGTTTCAATTGACGGGACTAGCACTGAAAGTGCCGATGTTATGCAGAAAGCTGGCATAGCGTCTTTCAGAAGACCAATGCCACTATTTAGCCTTAATTGACTGCCAACTGAATTAAGTTGAAATGGGAGTAAAATACTGGTAAGAAATGGAGAGGGGTCATCCCTGTAAGAGAGAGAAAAATGTTCTCTTTTCAAAATATGTGTCAGTGTGTTGTTTCTTAAATACTATTATCAGTAAGTTATTTTCCTGTTTGAATATTAAGAGGAAAATATTTTATTTCCCTTTTCATCCTCCAGGTAGAGGATACAGATCGGGATATCGAGACCAGAGGAGAAGGTTCAAGCTTGCTGCCCGGTAATAATAGAACAGAAACTGCAGGAGAAGATCTATAATAGGTTTGAATGAGAGGATGACATTCCTTCCAGAGATAGTATCTTTACCTACAAAAGCCTGGGCTACAAGAAGTGAACACCTGCAGCTTCCAGTGATTTCACCTGAAGCTGTAGGTGCTATGCCCATTATGTCCTTTCCATACTAAGACTGAGCTAAATTTATTTGGAGAATGGTTTCACTAACTACTCTAAAACCAGAGTTGGAGGATCTGGTTACTGCTTGGCACTGTTCACATATGGGTAAAACACGTATTCCCATTTACACTGGAAATTCTAAACCAAGTTTTAACTGCTAGAACACTCATAAAATGTAACTAGATCTTCCCAATCTAGTTTTACATTGCAGATGAGACTTGGTGCTCCCATCAAAACAGTGTACAGTATGTATGCTGTGTCAGTGCATAAATTAGGAGGCTATTGTTGGTTAAGCCAGTCTCTTCTTAGTGCAGTCTATAAACATGACATCACTTTTTTAAAACTTCACCTATCAGTGAAGCACAAGTGCTTTCCTTCTGGGATTTAATTCTGACTTATAATTGTCAACCACCCTTCACTGAGGGTGGATCAAGGCCTACGAGGGACCGGGGCTGACCCCCCTTTTGTGCCTTCCCATCCCAGTTTTGTGGTGGGATCAGGGGCCTTAGGCCCCAGACAGTGCTGTGGATGGGCTGGAGGGGCCACAGCCCGCACTGTTGCAGCAGGGAGCTGCAGGAGTTCATGGGGAGGGCAGGCCACACTGCTGGTGAGGCTGTGGGGGGGGGCCACAGGCCAGCACAAGCTGACACTGCTGCTGGAGGCTGAGGAGGGGCAGGCCAGAGGCTGCTGTACTCCTGCCTCTCCCCTAGGCTGGCTAGTGAACAGACCAGCCAGCCAGGGGGCTCGGCAGGCTGGCTGAGCATCAGCATGCCATTCATGCCAGCTGGTCTGGATTTGTGGGGGCTCCAGGGCCCTCTTTTAGGCTGGGGCCAAGGACTGCAGTCCCTATAGCCCTGCCTTAATCCGGCACTGTCCTTCATTGCAGTTTAGGAGGGGAATAACTGCACATCCAAGCTATTTCTAAATCTTATGTCTTTCTCCTGAGTATTTCTAAGGTCATCCTTTTCTTTCTGTTTCAGCCACGCCCTCATTATCTTTACAGTAAGAATTATTTTTTGAGTGATGGTAGTATCTAATGTATTCTACTGTGGGGATACATAAGTGCACTATGCATTCAGAACCGAAGAATTTTGAGAGTACTTTCTTAGTCTGGACATGCACCTGGTTCACCTCTTGCCTCTGTCTGAGGTTATAAAGGGTAGAGGTGGACCAACCATTTCTCCATTTCGTTCTTACAGCTGTAGGGTCTGGGTTAGAGCTTCCAGCATCCATGGCTTCGGCCTACAAAATTAGCACTAGATTTAGCTTTGTCTGTAGTTTTTTAACTTCTTTTTAAAAAAACAATTTACAGTTTAGTATTTTATAAATCTCTTAGGGTTTAGATTTAGTCTCTTCTAAATCCCCCAATCCCGTCATATTCCATTCGAGTACCAAACCAGTCCCAGACTCAGGGCTTCAGACTCTCCACTTTCTGCCGGGATTCTTCTCTATAATCATCAAGCACCACTGCTGCCTCTGCAGCTGTGGGGAATCCCACATTATGGCGTGGTGTAGTATCTGCTGATCATTTCCTAGCCACAGTCAAGAAGGTTGGGAACTTCATCTCTGCTACTACTGATTTATTTCATTGTAATTTAAGCACAATTTCAGTACTGGAAATGTAAACCATGTGCTTTACACTCAGCGTAGCATTCTATTCCCTTTTGATGGTGGCCACGCACAGTTACACTCGGGGTGCCAAATTATAATTACATTAGACCAGTGGTTCTCAGCCATTTACTGTTGTGGGCCACATGTGCAGCTCTGATGTGTTATGTGGGCTGCATCCACACAATACATGTACTACCTGTACAGCCCCAAGGATGTCACATGAGATGCAACTCTTGTGGTTTTTGTGGCTGTGGGTTGAGAACCACTGGATTAGCAACACTGAATTCCAATTTTTCTTTGTTGTTTGTTTGCTTGCTTGCTTGTTTGGTTGATTGGTTCCCCCCCCCCAAAAATGTGTTTGTTGTTTTGTTTGATTTTTGCTGCTGCCTTCTGAGGCAGGAAGGGAGCACCAAAAATACTTTGCATCCTTGATAATGAAACACCTAGGGCTAGCCCTGGTAAGAGAGTTGGGTCTTTCAGTTCAGTCTGTGGCAGCTGATGCATTAAGATCCAGAATCCATCTAAGAGCATCAGTGTTAAATAAATATTTCTTTTCACTGCCAAATGAATTAATTTGGGACAGAGCAGTTACAGTTACTACTAAATAAATACATAATGATGGAAAACGTAAGTGTTACCAACTCCATAAAGTTGCATACTGATTAACTGATATTACAAGTACTGGCCTTTTTTGTTGTTTATGGAAGAAAAGTTTGTTTCAGAGTTCACATAAACATATTTTCTTATTTTCCACTTGCATACCCATTCGGTATTAAACAATCAGAGATACTTTACCTAATGGCTGCCTTCAGGCAAAAAACATTAGGCAGTAACCATAAAAATTCTTCATTAAAAAATGAAGCATACAAATTGTATCCAGAAACAAAAATATTGTAAGTATCAACAACACCGGGGTCACATGGAAAGTGGGGGGAGAATTAAAAACTGGTTAGCTCATTGCTGGTCTTATGTTCAACAATTTCAGTACATTAAGATATATAGTAAACTTTCTTTGTCTGCACAAAGAGGCCTTCACAGTTACTTGAATATTCCTTGATATTATGTATTACTTGTTGCATTTTCCACCTCTTAGGCAAAGGAGTTCACATCCCATGTTTTAGCTCTTATAAGAATTAATAATTTAGCCACTGACAATATTAAATACAACAGTCCTTGGACTGACTCTTGATAAACTGTTGGTGAATCAGAGTTCAAGTATGCACACAACAGCTCAAGTTCTAAAGGGGTAGCCATGTTAGTCTAGGTCAGCAACAGCTCAAGGTTCTGTCCTGTTTTCAGCTCCTATCTCGTACTGAAAAGAATATTTCTCCAAATTATTTAACACCGGTAGCTCTCCAAATTTCATGAAGCAGCATGAAAATATCTTGTTTACCATTTTGACCATGTTGTGTTTTGTCATGCATATCTTTAGCCATGGCCATAGAAATTAGTTCAGTTCCATATATTATTTTAGGCCTCAATCCTGCAATAGACTTTGCAGGGCCAGCCTTGCATTGAAATCAATGGGATGTCATACAGGGCAGACACCTACACAGTGTGAACTGCAAGAGCAGGCCTTAATGTTAATCTCTTGTATGTAAAGTTCTGGACCAGGATTATTTTCTCTTTAACTTTAATTAGTGTTTTTAGTTTCTTGTTCTTATATACTTTGATGCCAGTATTTTCTTACCATCATCAACAATTATTTTACTAGCAAAGCCACTGTATTGCTAATGTGTTTCTTTTAAGTATAGTTTGGCAGACAGATGTTATATCAGGGATCTATTTTGCAATAGATAATTAAAAAAATAAATGTTTAGTTAACTTATGTTCACAAAGCGGGAACTGGATTCTGTAGTACTTACTCCTGCACTGAAGCTAACAGAAGCCTTGCCTTCCTAAGGATTGGATGGCAGATAGTAAATTAGAATAATAAAGCATAGTGTTGCAAGGCCAGAAAGGACCTTTAAGATAATTTGGTCTAACCCTCTGAATAATTGACCATAACATTTCATTCTACCTCAAAACCAGCAGCGTAACTAGTCATTTCGATGCCCGGGGTGCGTTCCACTTGGAACGCATCCCTTACAACGCACAGTGCCTGGAGCAAGTGGCACAGAACGCACCCTTTGATAGAGTGGCTCGATGGAGCCGCACCGGGGCACCTGGGGCAAATTTGGCCCACCCTAGTTATGGCTCTGCTCAAAACCATAAATTCTAGTAAACTAGGGCATTAAAAAAAAGAGAGAGAGAGAGACATCCAATCTTGATTTTAAGACTTCAAGGGATGGAGAATCCACCAAGCTGTAAGGTAAATTGTTCCACTGGTTAATTATCCTCACTGTTAAAAATGTATGCTTTTTCCCCCATCTGAATTTATCTAGGTCGAGCTAGAATTTGTTGAACCTTTTTCTGTTAGAATAAGGAGCCCTCTGCTTTCAGTAATCTTTTCTCCATATATTTACTTATAAACTGTAACCAGGTCACCTCAGCCTTTTTGTTAAACTAAAGCTAATGATTCTCTTGGTACTCTTAATATCATCACAGCTTTATTCATCTAATCCATGAGGGAATACAGTTCTCTGTTAGCACTATCTGTATAGTTATAGAATCATGGAAATATAGGTGTGGAAGGAACCTCAAGAGGTCATCTAGTCCATCCACCAGTGCTAAGGCAGGATCAAATATATGTAGACCATGCCTGACAGGTGTTTGTCAAACTCTGACATGTTTTAAAAGCCTTCAGTGGTGGAAATTTCACAATCTGCCTTGGTAACCTATTTCAGAATTTAGCTATCCTTACAATTAGAAATATTTTCCCTTGCTGCAGATTAAACCCTCTACTCTTTCTGTCTTCAGTGAATATAAATCAAAAATGATCATCCTCTTTATAACAGCCCTTTAACATATTTGGAAACTTTTATCAGGTCTCTGCTCTGTCATCTTTTCTCATGATTAAACATGCAGTTTTTTTTTTAACCTTTCCTCACAGGTGAGGTTTTCTAACTCTTTTATCATTTTGTTGCTTTCCTCTGGACTGTCGTGTTTGAGTGCAACATCTGAAGTTGGACGGAGAATTCCAGCTGAGGCCTCATTTGTAAACACAGTTATGCCACTGTTGTCCCCATCGGGTAGGCATGGTCTGACTAGTCTGCTATTCCCCGGCTCCTCTTTTTGTTCCCCTTTTAAAAGATAGGTATTATGCTTGCCCTTCTTTAGTCCTCGGTACTCATCGTTCCTGTATGAGGTCTTGAAGATAATTACTAATAATCCTGAGATTGCTTCAGTTAATTCCTTAAGTATCCTAGGGTGAATTTTGTCAGGCCTTGATGACTTGAATACATCTAACTTAGTAAAATATTCTTTAACCTGTTCTTTCCCTGTTCTGGCTTGTCTTCTTTCCCCTGCTTTTTGTTAATTATTTTAAGTATCTGGTCACAATTAACCTTTTAGGAAAATACTGAGGACAAATAGGCATTAAACACTTCAGCCTCCTTGGATCTGTTTATTAGCCTCCTTCCACTAACTAGTAGTACTTCACTTTCCTTTGTCTTTTTGTTCCTCCAGCCAGTATGTTTCTCTAGTATATAGAACCTCTTTATATTGCCTTTTATGTCCCTTGCCAGGTGCAGCTCATTTTGTACCTTAACCTTTCTGATTTTGTCTGCCTTACATGCTTGCACTGGGTTTTTTTGGAATCATCTTTAGCAATTTGTCCATGTCTCCTATTTTTATAGGATTTCTTTTTCATTTTCAGGTCATTGAAGGCTCCTGTTAGAGCTGTATTTGCCTCCTAATGTTCCTGTCTTTCATTTGCTTCAGGATAGTTAGCTGTTGTGCTTTTAACAGTGCCTCTTTGAGTAGCTGCCTGCACTCATTTTCCCCTTAGATTTTTCTTCTCCAGGGACCTTAACCTACTAGTTGTCTGAATCTGCTAGACTTCCTTTTTGAAGTGCATTGCCTTATTCCAGTGCTTCCATTTCTTCCTTTCTTTAGAATCATAAAATATTTTGTTTCATGATCACTTTCACTAAATTAACTTCAACCATCAGATTCTCAACCAATTCCTCTCTGTTAGTCCAAATCAAGTCTAAAATGGCTTCCCTCCAGTTACTTTCTTCCTTTTCTGAAACATGAAGTTGTCCCCAGCACATTCCAAGAAGAATGTCCTTTGCTGTTTCAGTTTTCCAACAGAACAGTCTGGCTAGTTAAAATCCCACACTGACACCAGGTATTGTGTTCTGGATATTTCTGTTATTTGTTCTAGAAGAGCTTCATCCATTTCCCCCTGATTTGATTGTCATGGGGGGGGGTCTATTATACACTTTACCCATGTTTTTTTTTTCCCCGCTTTTATCATGACCCAGAGACTTCAACTGGAGTTTTTTAAAGCAAAAGGCATTATCATATCCAGCAAATGCTGTAACATTGAGAGCAACATTTTCCTGTATGGATGTTTGAAGAATCTTTGGGAAGTTATTAAACATCTTAAATCCTTTATTATTATTATTATTATTATTATTATTATTATTATTATTATTATTATTATTATTATTATAACACATAGCCTGTCACTAAAAGCCAGGCAATACGCTGATAAAACAGTTTACCTAACATGACTTGTACATGAGTCATGTAATGCTCCTTTGAATTGAAGAGCTATATGCTTCTCTTTTCCTGTCCCCTATATCATAGTTTATTTAAAGCAGTTTGAAAGAATCAAGGTAAATACTAATCAGCCAGTAGATGCTTTTTAGATTCCACATGATCTGGTTGTCATCTTTTATGAAAACCTCACTATATAATGTCTTCACTGTAGGATGAGTGAAAATGTTAAACTCCTAATCAGACTAGTGATTATACCATAGATGTCAGTGAAAAAAACCTGTCATAAGGGCTCTTATAAATATTTCATATCTGTAAATATAGTATAGTATTTCACGGAAACTTTAGGTCAGGAGAGGCATACATATACATCAGAAAACCAGGTTGGGGTGAGAGGCATATAAAAAATTCAAAAGTAACGCAAGTTCAATTTTCAAGGATACAGTGTCATATTTTCTTTAGTGGGAGATAGATACATAGGCTGTGTCTACACTAGGGGCTTAAATCGACTTAAGCAACTCCCTGGGCACATTTGGATTTCATTAAGTCAACTTAAGCACTTGCTTAAGTTAACTTAATAACTCCTGTCAATTTCCAAAGGGATAGCCGTGTTAGTCTAGTCCAGCAAAAAAAAAAAAAAACCAATGAGTCGTGTGGCACTTAAAGACTAACGGATTTATTTTTTGCATGAGCTTTTGTGGGAGAAAATCCCACTTTGTCAGATGCTTCGGATGGGTGAATGTACAGAATGGAATGAACAACAGAACACCACTAGTCACAACATACAACCCTCAAGTCAGACCTCTGCAACAGATCATTAAGGATCTACAGCCTATTCTAAAAGATGATCCCTCACTCTCTCAAGCCTTGGGAGACAGACCTCTCCTTGCCTACAGACAGCCACCCAATCTTAAACAGATACTCACCAGCAACTACAGATCTAACAACAGAAATGTTAAAGCAGGCACATGCCCCTGCAACAAACCATGCTGCCAAGTCTGTCCACATATCTGCACAATAGATACCATCATAGGTCCTAATCAAGTCTGCTACTCCATCAAAAGCTCATTTACCTGCTCATCTAATAATGTAATCCGTGCCATCATGTGCCAGAAATGCCCCAACACCTTAAACATTGGACAAATAGGACGATGCCTGCACAAAAGAATAAACGAACATAGAGCTGATATCAGAAATCACAAAACAAAAACAAAAAAAAACCAGTTGCTGAGCACTTCCATCTTTCTAATCACTCGATAAATGATTTGTTAACAACCGTCGTCAGAGATGTGACTGGGACATCAAGACTTCAAAGAGAAACAACTGAACTCGAATTTAATATGCAAATTAAATTCTATGAAAGCAGGATTGAATCAAGACTATGGGTTCTTTTCCCATTAGAAGAGGTAATTTGACTTCAGGCTTCCCAGGGTTTGAACCTAACAACTGCTCTGATTTGCTGTTACTGTATGATCTGATCCTGTGTTTTACACCCCCTTGCATTTATTGTCATTCCATTCTGGAAGTTCACCTATCTTCGAAGCATCTGACAAAGTGGGATTTTCTTGCATGAAAGCTCATGTGAAAAATAAATCTTAGTCTTTAAGTGCTACGTGACTCCTTGTGTTTTTTTTTAATAACTCCTACCCTTAAAGTCGACTTCAAGGAGTAAGTTGAAAGTTGACATAATAAAGTCAACTTAGTGCAATAGAGCCTTTTATTTTGACTTTATAAAGTTGACTTTAAATTCATCCCTTTGCTTAAGTTGACTTTATAAAGTCGACGTAAACAAATCAGGCCTCAGTAAGTCGACTTAATAAAGTTGGCCTTAAGTCAACATTATTAAGTTGACTTCCCTGAGCCCTGTAGTGTAGACATAGCCATAAGTACTTCTGAAAACCCCATTAGGTCATATTTGCCTCTTTAGGTATCCAAATACTTTCAAAATCTGACCCTAAGAGTTCAAATCTCTTGGAAAGTCAATGAGATTCATGCTTTTAAGTATTGAAGGGTCAGATTTTAAAAGGTCTTTAGATGTTTAAAAATGTAGCTAGGTACCTAGTGGTATTATAGAATCCCACTATCTGCTTCTTTAAGCACTTAAATACCTTTGCAAATCTGGCCCCAAAACGCATTTGAAAAAGAGACTAAGGGCTGGTCTATACTTAAATGGCTACAGTGGTATAGCTGTGCCATTTTAATGCTTCAGCACTACCTCTGCCAACAGAAGGGGTTCTCCCATTATGAGAGGTAATCCACCTCCCCAAAAAGTGGTAGCTAGGTCAATGAAAGAATTCTTTCATTAACCTAGCACTGTCTGCACAGGGATTTAGGTCAACATAATGCATTCACTGAGGTGGATTTTTCATATCCTTGATCAAAGTAGTTAAATTGGTTTAATTTTTTGTGTAGACCAGGCCTTGACCTCTCAAGTATTTCTGAAAAAAATACTGTAAATACTCTTTGAAATTTAACAAATGTTTTTATTTGTTTTGTATAGCCACAGGACCAGTTCATCTGCTCTAGCTTTTCACAGGGATTTTAATTATTTGAAATTGTTTACATGTTGATGCTTGTGTATCTTGCTTCACCCATCACAGGCTGTTTGTATTTTAGATGGCCCAGATGACTTTCTCCTTGACTGGAATGGAATGAAAAGTGATAAGAAGACAAGATATGTTTTAATAAAGCACTATATACTGAATATAATAAAAATCATGTCAATATTTATATTGTACTATCAAAAAAATGAGGTCAAATTGAATACTATTGGGTATGGGAAGGGTTCAGTTACCAGTACATTACCTAGACTTCATTTGGTATTTCCTGTCCCATTTGTACACCTGTACTTTCATTGCTAGATTAATATTTATAAGAGCATGTTCTGTGCTCTAAAGAAAACTTTGAATGATTTGAGGAAAAATTTGAGTGTTTTTATCTCCAGATACCATAGTGAATGATGGGCACTTTACAAAAGCGTAAGGTAGACGGTTATGAAATCTGATAGTAAAGGAAATGTTTATGGAAACGGAAGCTATTGTCATGTGGTGAAGGAGATAAAGGAAATCTAAAGCGGTAAAGCCATGAGTGAGCTCAGGCGTTTGTGTAAACTGCAGTTAGACTCCTGCAAGTGGCCTGTGCCAGCTAAGACCTGAGGGGTTTGAGCTAAGAAGCTGTTTAATTACGGTGTAGACTTGTGGGCTCAGACTTCAGCCCAAGCTCTGGGACTCTCCCAGCTCACAGGGTCTTTGAGCCCTTTCTCAAGTCAAAGTCCAAACATTATACCTCAATTAAACAGCCCCATGAGCCCTAGTCAGTGGCACAGACCAGCCACAGGTGTCTAATTGCAGTGCAGACATATCATAATAAGCCATCCCAACCAAGTGCCAACAAACCTTTATGCCCCATAGACACAAATTCTATGTATTCCACATCATCTTCAGAAAAAGTATTTTAGAAATATTTTAGATATTTTAAATATTTTTAAACACAGTTTTTTGTATCTCTCTGCCTGTAAAGCCAGGTGGCTTAGTTATATGAGACCATCTATGCAGGGTTCAAAGAGAGAATTCTAGCTAATAGTTAATTTTAGAAACCTCAGAAAAATAGCTTTTCTAAATACAAACTGATCAGTTTTTTAAAGTCTTGCTATTTCTAGATCTTCTAGAGCAACAGTGAATGCTGTCTCCTGTTGGGAAATTAATAATGCCCTTTTCAGTTGTGTAATACAGTGTTTCCCAACCAGTGCGCCACAGCACAAAGGTGTGCCGTCAGGTCTGAGCAGGTGTGCCACAAATTTTTTTTGAAAACTACTCAAAGAGCTCTGGATTGGCTCATGAATATTCATGAGTTCATTTGGAAGCTATATGGTGGTGTGCCTCAAATTAATTATAGGTAGCAAGGTGTGCCATGACAGAGAAAATGTTGGGAACCACTGGTGTAATGGTCCAATTTCTATCCCTTTACAGTGTTGTATATCCAGACCCTAAACTCTCATTCACTGAGGATAGAAAATGGCTCATCCTGGGCTTTGGGCTGCTGTACTTTTGGAGGACATTCCAAATTGAGGTTCAGGAGAAACAAAACAAATATTTCTCTCTCATTGGGTATGTCTACAGTAGCAAATTAGTTTGAATTAAGGAGCTTTAATTTGAACTAATTTGAGCCCTATCTACACTAGGCTTTGCTTAGTTCGAACTAAGAAATTGTTAACTTAGTTTGAACTAGTTAGTGCAGCTGATTTAGTCTGAACTTACTGCTTAGTTCAAACTTATTCAAAATTTAGTTCAACCTAGCTGCACTTTAACTAACTTTGAACTACTTTGTTCAGATTAAGAAAGTCCAAACTAAGGTTTTAGGTGTAGACGTTGCCATTGGTTTTTTTAATGTCAGCTATGTGAAGCACAGTAGATGAAATCCTGTCTCAATTGAAGTCAGTGGCAAAACGCCCATTGACTTCATATTGATAGGATTTTACCACATGTATTTAGAATGCTCAAAATGGTCCCAACAGATACAGGAGACAATGCACAAGTGAGGCAGTCAGGCATGTGCCTAAAATTAATCTCTCACAGGCCTACAATTTGTCACATGGGTTTCTTCATTACAGGTGAGGTAGGACATATAGAATAGTGTGTGTGTATATTGTAGAATAAAACTGTTTACAAATATTTGGCTAGAGGAAAATATATATATTCTTCTTGTACATGAGATTTCTAACATTAAGGTTTAGTAACACATGAATTCCATATACACTATAGAAATTTGATTTCTCCTGATGATACAATGATTACAGATTAATAGTTGTTAGTTTCTAATTCATTTTAATGCTATTTAGCTCTGATGCAGTTTTAGGTCTTGTGCAGATGTTTGCTTTTGAGCCAACTATCCACTGAGTTTTTCCTATTAATTTCTGAGTTCTGTAAATATAAACTGTGCTGTCATTTGTACATAATGTGGTTTTATGAATTTCTCATATGTATTTTTATTGCCTAAAATAAAATAAATGCACTGTGACATAAATTCAAAGCTACAACACATCTAAATAAATAATCAACAATAGCCCTGCATTTCTTAACTTCAAAACCCTGATGCTGATTTCACTTTGAAGATACTCAGTTTTTGTTTGATTTTCTTTAAGATTGATACAATTATGGGTGGGGCAGTTCTGCTACATTTTCCTACCAGCTATTCACTTTACTTTTAATTGTGCCACCCGATATTTATTCAGACCTTTTGGGAGAATATAGAAATGCAGACTTGAATTTTATTCAAAGATCATTTTATTTAAAGTTGTTAGTTTCAGGAACCTCACTATATATAATAGCGCTTTAAAAGAAAAAAAGATCAATTGTGCACCAGCATTTTGCAGCTGTTCTAACATCATGATCTTCCAGGACCTCTGGTGTCTTCGGTAAATTTAAGTGGGTAGTAAACTAAATTAAATATGAATTTAGGTGGAGTTTTTGCTGTGTGAGGATTGGAAATTTTAAGAATTGCCAGTGAGATTTGAAGACATTCTCTGTTAACATTTTTCTTCTTATGCTCAACCATAGCCAGAAGCTACTATATCCACTCTTCTGAGCGAAAGATGATTTTCTCCTTAGAAATCTTGTCTTTGTACTACGATTGGCAGATGTCCAATTTTTGCATAGAAGTCTAGTTTTAAGGGGACCAGAAGTATTGACTGGACACCAAAACTTCAATTAATGGAATTCCATTATCTTCCTTCCAGCCAGGCCAAGGCCCCTTTAGACCTTGAGTGTTGACCCAGAGGCAGTGAGAGGTGGATCTAGAGGCACCCCAGCTGAGCTGAGCTGGGCTGGGCAAGGATCCTTTCCGTGCACAGGCTGCTCTGGAGCCAAGTCAGAGACCTATCTGGAATTCTGCACCTTGCTCCAGAAACCACCACCACCCCATTACCTCCCCCATCCCTACTTGTAAACTCTGCCTCAGAGCAGCTGCTGGATGAAGTAAAAGAGAGACACTCCCCTTCAACTTTCCTCTTCTCTTTATGGTGACTTGAGCATTTGGTTGGGTGGGTGAGTGGGTTGATTTTGGAGTATCTTGTTTTGAGAAATAGAAAATTTGGTAATCCTAGGTTGGACCAGGAGTTCCATATACGTGCTGTGCTCCTGTCCAAGGAGGTTTAACTTCTGTCAGAGAGCTTTGGTTCTGTCCTCATAGCCAAGGCTAGTCATAGCTCCATAAGACTTATGGACAAGAAAAGGAAATTACACAAGTCAAAAAAAAGTCTTCATGAAGAGGAAGATTTGCTTGGGCCCCTCCTCAGTGGCTGGACAACAGATTTCCTGACATTGTTGCACCACCTGAGGTGCCATGAGCCATGGGAGAAAGAAGGGATTTTACAACAGGTAAAAGAGATGGAAGTATAGGACTGGAAAGGATCTCAATAAGTCTAGTCCCCCACATTGAGGCAGGATTAATTTATATTGAGACCATCCCTGACAGCAATTTGGGATTGGACTTGAAGAGGCCTAATTCTAGAGGAAGAAAAGAATGTTCCCCAAATAGTGAAAATATGCAGCTGCATTTTAAAACATATTTACTAATATCATTTGCTCATATGAAAAATATACCACTGATCATGAGTAATTGCATCAGCTTGTGCCAATGAGTTTTAACTGAGATATCTTATCATTTATGGTGACTGACACACAGGTGGGCATGAATTCAATGACCATTGTTCACTTCTCCTGGGTGATTTCTATTTTATTACATTACTTTGCATGAGTAGTGCACTTTCAAACTAGGAATTTGAGTGCTGTAAAACATTGTTAGCCATCATACCAGAACTATCTGATAAGTGTATTATACCCATTTTACTGATTGTGAAACTGCCACTCTGAGATGTTAAGCTACTTGCTTACAGTCATGTTGGAGATGAGCTAGGAACAGACTGAGATCTGATTCCCAATTCTGCAATATACCTCCAAGTCCATTTTAACTCAAAGTCACTCAACTTATTAACATTGCTGCTGTTAAGGAGGAAAGCAACTGAATTTACCCTCACTCAGCCTTATAATACAGATGTGTGAGAAGCTTTAAGTTATTGGTGCCCATCCTAAAGTAGGTGGCATTTGAGCGTTGTACAGCAGTGGTTTTCAAACCACAGGTTGCAACCAGAGCCTCAGCTACTGGGTCGCAGTGCTCCCTTCCACTGTCACCACAAGACTGGAATGCATTGCTGAAAGATGTAATTATTGGGTCATGGGCATAAATGATTTTTTTCTCAATGGGGTCCTGACGAAAAATATTTTAAAACCACTGCTCTACAGCACCAGGAGAAAACACCCAGTTTATTTGTGTTGATTAAATTCAATGTTTTTGAGAAAGGGTCATTTTTATTAATTTTCATCTTTTATTTCAAGCAGTTTAAGAATTTTTTGCCATCATGATGGAGATTGTGTGATCTGTCAGGCATCTTACTCCTGTCTCACTTCATTTTGTGGCAAATTAGATTGGGCCTGATTCATCCCAGCTTTTCTCCTCTTCTTGCCAGTTTAGAGGAGCATAGCACCATAAAAATGGTCTAACAGTAATGAACTGGGTCCATTATATACAAGGGGAATACGCACTTCGGACCCAGTTGTATAACTGATTGTGTGAGGACCGCTGCACAAGTGTTATATCTATTGCCCAATAAGAGCCCGGAGCCAGCTTCAGGGCTCAGTCTGGTTCAACTGCTTCCTGCAAGCAGCAGGTGGCCCAGGTAGGCCTGATCTGGCTGCAGCCACTGCCAGCAAGTGGCTCAGAGATGGATCCAGCCACTGCCATTGCCACAAGCAGCAGGCGGCTTGGAGTCGGCTCCTGCTGCTGCTGGCAAGTGGCTTGGAGCCAGATCCAACACCTGCTACTGAGCTGCAGGCCAGGCAAAGCTCCTGCCGCTCCTGGCTAGCAGCAGGCAACTGGATCACGGGCACAGCCAGGGCAATTTGGGGCCCACGTCCTGCAGGCCCAGCACCAGCAATGTCCATGCTAGGAGCCCTGGGTTGTTTCACTAGATAGGTTCTCCACCTTAAATGCAATGTTGCCTAAGGGATAGGGCAGCAAACCGTGACTCAAGACCTGGATTCTGTTCCTAGCTCTTTAACTGCTGTGCCAGATGACCTTGGGTAAGTCACTTTCCTCTTGCTACCTATTTTCCCACCTATAAAATGGAGATAATGAAACTAGGCACTTTTGTAATGCAGTTTAAGATTTGATGAATGAAAAGTCCTATCTAAGAGTGAGACACTACTTTATCAGTTCATTAATCAGCAATTTCTGCTACCCCCAAAACCATGGAAGGTTTTTTGTCACAGACAGCTGCTTTCACCTCATCAGTGACTATCCACAACAATTGCTCTTACACCATCAGATCAAGTAGTTTTTCATGGGTTCCCTTCAATGCCTGCCCCATTCATTTACTCATAAAATTATACATTTTATGCATATATTCAATGTGAGTGATAGTCTCAAACATTTTATGGTTTCTCTGCATCAATCAGTAGGACTAAGGGGTAGTCCTAGATCTTTTAAATACATTCCTCATCCTCATCCATCACCCTCCTCCATATCATTAAAAATTTGTCCCTCCTCCCCAGTTAATCTCTGGATTGACATCCTCTTATCCTCTGGAATGTTGCGGGTCCCACACAGTGTCTCAAAGGTGGACAGGAAATCCTAAATATAATCATTCTCTTGATAAATGTGGTAGGCTTCCTCTCACTCCCTGGTGCTGTGGAGGGGGAGTGTACTGCTTTTGCTGCTCTAGTTCTTTCAGTTGCAATATGTGAGTTCTCTTCTCAGACACTAGTTGTTCCATAAATCTTAGGTGGACTTTCTCCACCATTTCAGTGTTGGCTTTAACTGCTGCCATATGTTCCATGCATCATTAAGAGGCTTTTGCCTCCATTCCAGTATCTGTAGCTCCACCCTTTTTTCATGTTCACTTTTTTTTTTTCTGGGCAACTAGGTGTTGCAATCTGACCAGTTCCTTTGCAGTTTCTGGGACTGCAGAGCCCTTGGCTGCTTGATTGATGTTTATGAGCAAAGCTCGCAGTTCTTGATCTGGGATTTGCCTTTTAAAGGATCAGATCCTGTGTGAACACACATGCTCTGTGTCTTTTGTCCCAAGAGCCTCATATGACTGCAGTTTACTCATTGTGACTAATCTTTAACCCTTCAAAACTCTCAAGCTCTACTTTTTAGCAATGCTAGGATTGTGAACTATAAAATCTCATCTAACCTAAAGCATGTGAATCCTGCCAAGACTATGCCACTTCTCAGAGTGTCTGGAATGGTTATGACCACGCGTGCCTACTTCAGGACAGACTGTTGAAAACAGGGAAGACACCCGAAACTTGTGATATGTTTATAATTCAATTTTACTATGCCTGGATTGCTCTACTAGTCTTACTGTGGAGTCACTGGAAGTCCTCTTAGACTCTAGGCAAACTAGACTTAGGTCTATTCTAAACTTAAAACTTACACTGACACAGCTGATCAGCACAGCTGACCCTCTGTATGAGCACTCATGGTAGACACTTTATGTCAAAAGCAGAGAGCTCTTGCACCAA
Source organism: Podocnemis expansa (assembly GCA_007922195.1). NCBI lineage: Eukaryota > Metazoa > Chordata > Testudines > Podocnemididae > Podocnemis > Podocnemis expansa. Next base: position 28,259,379 of record ML681972.1, on the reverse strand, counting down.
CAGTAAAATAATCTCAACAAGCAGCAGTGGCTAGGCTCTCTGGAGAGCATCTGCCTCTGACATATAGTGCTGCCCACTCAAGCATTTAAGCCAGTAAAACTTATGTTGCTCAGGGAACCTTTTTTCCACACCCCTGCATGACAAAAGTTTTATGGGTGTAATTGTTAGTGTAGACAAAACATCAGTGATAAATAGTCACTAACACCAAGAATCACAAAATAGCAAAGCAAACAAGGCATCCTGTGGCACTTTTAAAGACTAACAAATGCATTTATTGCATGAGCTTTCATGGGAAAAAAATCCCACTTTGAAGTGAGGAAGTGGGATTTTCTCCCATGAAAGCTCATGCAATAAATAAATGTGTTAGTCTTTAAAAGTGCCACAGGATACCTTGCTTGTTTAGCTGAACTAGACTAACACGGCTGCCCCTTTGGAACTTGACAAAATATTCAGGTTGCTTCCAGTCTCAAGACCAGTTATCTAGCTCACATCAATTGGTACTCTAGTTTTCACACCAAAGACAATGCCTGTAGCCAGAGTGTGTAATAAACTATCTAAAAGTTTATTAACTAGGCAGAAGACATGAGTTATCTACAAGCGAAAGCAAACAGACATACGCATGCAAACAAGTTGCAGTCTAAATCTGAAGAGAGCACTATTGCCATGAACATTGTAAGCACAGGTCACACGATCCTCTGGTAGATCCAGACTGATACTGGACTGAAGCCTCAAAAAAGTCCTGGCTCAAGGCATAGCTGCAGTCTGCCATTGCACATCCTCCAGCCTCATCCTTGCTGTTCACACAAGAGCCTTGTGACTAGGACTCTTCAGAGGTGGTGGTAGTGGGGTCTTTGCCAGCTGTGGTTCACAGCTCTTTGTGACAGGTCTTCAGCCTGCAAATGGATTGACTTTTGGACTTCCTGGCTTCCTTTGATTTTATGCAGCACCGTTGCTGATGTCTGTTATATCCCTTCTCCTGCATTTCCTGTGCAATCAGTGCATAGATGTCTATGTTTCTAATGCCAGTCCATAGCTGCACTTGCATAGCCTCTTCTTCCTACGGGCCCAGGACATCCAATATCTCCTGTCCAGCCTGGAGTGTGTCTGCAACATGTAGCCAGAATGATAAGCTAGGTAGTTGCACATAATAATGGAGAGCTGCTATGTGTGCTTCCCAACATGGACAGTCAGGAACAAACATTTCAGAAATTAACAGCATCTCAAAGTGAGGATGGGCTTCCTGTATGACCCCTGAGCACTAGAGTTCACATTTGTCGCCAGAGCAGTCAGTGTAAAGCATTGTGGAACAGCTGTTGGAGGAATGTTAGGCTCAACATACGTAATGTAGTGTTTACATGCACACTGTGTTGACCTCAGTACTTTAACCATGGCTCAGTGTTGCACTGGAAAGTGGGGTAACTATATCAGCGTAAAGAAGAGCTTATATCAGTGGGAGACAAATTTAAAAGTAGACACATTCACAACTAGGCCACTGCAAGGCAGCTCATGCTGACCTAGCTTTATAGTATTGACCAGGACCCAGATGGAACATAAGGTGTTGGTTTCACCTATAAAGCCCTAAGAGCCTGGAACCTGCTTATCTAGAAGAACATTAGACCATATTGCCACTATGGTGATGAGTCAGGGAAGGTGGGCTGGGAACTCCCCTAGCACAAGGGAGAGGGTCAGCTGGCAGGACATTCTCTGTGAGCTGTAGAACTCAACTCTGTTGGTGTGAAATAGTCTTGCCTTACAGACTTTCAGGGCATATTGCAAGGCCTGTTTGCTTCCGCTGGCTGTGTGGGATTTGGAGGACTCTGGTGAGAGATCATAAAGATCTTTAATATGCATTCAGCTTCTGGGCTTTATGTAACTAGTTGAGCAAAATGCTGTTCCTAGAGTGGTTTGTTTTTGTAACTATTGTTTTTTAATGAGTGAAGGAATACCCAGAGTAAAAGACAGGTGGCTTCTTTTTATGTAATGGATATACATCAAAATAAATGTATCTTTGTCTGGTTTAAACATGCAAAACCAAACACTGGCTCTGACTCTGCAGTTAGTTCCACATGAATGCAGGGACCTGTCTGCACAGAACTCTTTCTGTGAGCATGTCTGTGTTATAACATGCTTAGGGCACAACAACAAGTGTTATAACTAGGTACTGTAATCTGATTGCAGTTGTAATATGGACAGGACCTCAACTGCAGTAATCTCAACTTCTGTTTTATGCTTCATTTATCTCAATATGCTGCAAATGTCACAGGAAATGGGAAGGCAGTGTGTTCCCTTGTGCAGAATTGAGTACCTCCGATAGTAAAGTTAGAACTTAAACTGACTGTTTAGGTTCGTTGGTTGTTATGGTTCACCAGTTGGCAAGGTATGTGTTGCATAAACATCATCAATAAACCTATCTCAGTTGTTATTATTATGATATTAATATTTGTTTTGCAGTAGCACCTTAGAGGTCCCATCAGGACTCAGAGCTCATTCTGCTTGACCTGTACACATAAAGAAGCATATGGTCCCAGACATGAGGCGTATACAATCTAAAGTGAAAAGAGGATGAGCATAGGGATACATAAAAATTTATGTACATTTCCTTTTGTGTTGTTGTGTCAACTATTCCCATCTGTTCCTAATTAGCCATAAAGTCATTAATTGGCCAGTTTTGTATTAAAGCTATTATTATTCATGTTCACAAGGGAACAGAGCAAATACAATGCCATTTAAAGGAGTATGTTAAAACTGAATAGGTGTGAATCATTATAAGAAATAGATATGCTTTCCTTTCTAAACAAGCCATTTGAACTTCAGGGAGAGTTGGTATTTCAACTATAGTGTTCTCCATTTCTCCATGCTGAGCTATACAGTAAAAGCCCCTTTGGCTTTTAAAAAATGTAAAACACAAAAAGCAGCTTGGATACATGCCATTTGACAATGCCCAGTGATCAAATGCTTTTGGATGCTGGGTACTGCCTCCATCGTCTTCCAGATATCCAACTGCTGACTGACCTTTTGACTCTTACTAGGAGAAGGAGATCAAAACTGGAATGTAAAAGCAGGGTTGCCCCCACTTATGACTTTCAAATAATATATCATATGTGGATCTACACTGCATAATATCTTAATGTTTGGGTAAAATCATCCCTAAATTTTAAAACTTTCCTAGGAAATATTGCTGCTGTTTATCCCATTTAAACACTTATGGTTGAACTCAAAGTAATGAGGGAGGAGTTAAGTTGATCAGATCCAAGCTCCTTTTATTCAAGAGTCCCAGCTGCCTCTGTATTTACATTGAGGACATTTAATTTTCATTTGTGTTTAAGATGCAGCTCATCTAGTAGGATTTAAATGTAGATGATGCTGTCTTTTGATATTCTTCATAGTCTTTTGGTTTAATTGCCCATTGATTCCCTTCTTTCTCATCTGATCTACATTCTACTCTGGGAGGTCGTGGTTATTTTTTGTAAAGTTTATTCAGTGTTTGAGGTATGCGTGTGTTAAAGCTATACCAGCATTGTATATTTATACAGAAAAACCATCATGTAATTATACAGCGTGTTCTGCACAGTAATAAGACCAACATAGTCTGATTATCTTGAGGAAATGCTGCACAATCTCCTTTTTGAAACGTTCCAAAGGGGCAGCCATGTTAGTCTAATTCATCAAAAAAAGCAAGAATTCCTCTTGGCTTCCAATTGGTTTCCTATCTGAACCACCGATATTCTGATACTTTGTGTCCAGCACACAAGGCAGCAGAAAACGAGTCATGACAAATGTTTTTCTGGAGACTTCTGATGTTCCTCTCCTAAGGTCTACTCCCATGCTTCCTGCACAGGCCCAACACCTATGACTTTGCCAAAAGAGCCCCTCATTACAAGGGATGTCCTTATTATTTCTTCTCTACAAGATCAGGAGTTAATAAGTGCCGCAAAAAGCAGCAAGAAACCCCCATGGCAAATGTAGGTGAGTATTGTGTTATTTTATTAATAACAATGATAATAATACAGTAGACCATCAGAGTTACAGACATCTTGAGAATGGAGGTTATTTGTAACACTAAACATTTGTAAGTCTGAACAAAACGTTATGGTGGTTCTTTCAAAACTTTACAACTAAACACTGACAACACAGCTTTGAAACTTTACTATGCAGAATCAAAATACTACCTTTGACACTCTTAATGTAAATGAAATAGGCTCAGAAACAGTTTCCTTAGTCAAGTCATGTTTTAAACTTATTTTTTTTTAGCAGTTCATGTTTGACACAATACTGTAGTGTGCATTTGTGTCCGCTATTGCCTGACTGTGTTCTTCCTGTTCCAAATGAGGTGTGGGATTGACTTGTCAGCTCATAACTCTGAGCTTCTGGTGGTATATAATAGTATCAGGTGCGAGTGATAAGAAAACAGTGCTTTATTTTTTAAATACAATGCTAGCAACCCAAATTTTCTCCTCCTTTGAGAGATTCTTAGAACCGAACACTTGTTTTCTGAAACTTATGTTTCTTTATTCCTACATTCAGCATAAGTATCTTGGAAATGACACCCAAGCCAAGATTTTCAACATGAGTTGTGATATTCTGTTCCTAAAGTGAGGTGCCGTAAAAGGTGTCTGTATTCCTTAGAAAGCATTGCACAACAGCCCTCTGAAAATCAGGCACCTTTAAAGCATTTCAAGTTAGGCACCTATAAATTGAGCAACCCAAAATTACCAGTGCCTTTTGAAAACCTCAACCCCGGTTTTCAGGGAGGTGCTGGACCAATGCACCTTAGAAAGCAGTCTTTCTCAGAATTTAAAAAAAAAAAAAAATCAGCATATACAGTAACACAATCAACTGTGATTAGAAATTTTAACAATGACCTGTTAATTTCTGGCTGCTTAAAAGCAGGCCTGGAGAAATGCTGTGCTTAGAAATTCTGAAATCCCTTATGGGGCCCTGGAAAGTGCAGCTGGCCCATGGGCTTTATTTTGAAAAGCAAAGGATCATTCCCATTTTGCAGTAACACAGCCATTTACTGGGCCCTGCCAGTAGCAATTTGCAACAATGAGGGGAGGAGCTACCATTTGACCTAGAATGCAATTTTCAACTAATTAATAAAGTGACCATTAGTGCCTGAGGGGATAATAACAGGAATAAGAACAAATTACTGTGGGGCGCAAAGGAGACATTGGCTTTGTATTGCAAATTTCTTATGCCACTATTCTTTTTTTCCAGTAATACTTCTAAAGTGCCCCCACTCAACACTTGCTCCTTCTAGGATCCTTGCAAACCACATAAGAATTAGCCCTTCAAAGATCAATCAGGATCTGATTGTTGTTAACAAAGTGCCACCTGGAGAGAAATGTTACAATATACCTTCATTACAAAGCATTCAATCTCTCTCATGTTCACAAGCCCTGCCTCTAATGGAGGGGGAAAAAAGCAGTTGTCAGCACTGGGGCACCTGCAATTGCTTGTAAAAATCTCCATGTCCATGCACAATTGTGCTCCGAATAATTCCAGGGGACAACAAATGAAAAATGGAAGGGACTGAGTATAATGTCAAGGGAACCAGAGGGGGCAATTGAGCAGAGAACCCCAGACAGCACCCTCTGCTCCTTGAAAGCGTCCAGGGAGGAGTGGACATGGCCCAGAAGAGCTGCACGCAGAAATGTGACTTGAGGAAGGATTGGAAATAAGCCCTGCAGTTGCAGGCAATTGCCCCCATCCAGCTGCTTCCTCCTTGTGGTATAATAAATGGCCACCATGTGCTCCTGGTGTTGTTACGACCATGTTGTCTTAACAGTGCCCTCACTTGTTTTATTAACACCACTGCTGCTCTGCCTGGGATAGGGACTGAAGGCAAGGCAGCAGCACCAGTGCAATGAGCCCTCCCAGCTCAATCCTGTCATGCTGTAGGAACTGTTCTGAATAATGATCCTGCTCTGTTTTCTACCCACTGGCCTGAGCATCCCATGGGGCAAATGTTCAGGAAGACTCTTCGCTATCTTTGAATGTACTGTGTTCATCTACGCCAGCAATGGCTGTATCTGCCCTGGGATCTTAGTCCCTCGGGTGGTGGCGCAGTGTAAATCATTCTGCTCTGGTGTAAATTGCGTCTATGCATGGGCTGTACATCAGTTTGACTTCACTGGCTACAGTTCTGCTGCAAAGAAGGCCTGTGTTTCCCACTCATAGGGTGACTGTGTTTCCCTAAATGAGGGGTCTCAAACTCAAATTACCACAAGGGCTGCATGAGGACTAGTATGTTAGGCTGGGGCTGCACCACTGAAACCTTTTCATACAACGATATTGCTAATATCAGTAACAATAGTGTCATTGAGGGCCACAGGAAATAACTTTAGGGGCCACATGCAGCCCAGGGCCTGCATGTTTGAGACCCCTGCCCTAAACTAAAAACCGGACGCACAGAGCTGGCCCGAGCTGCATGATGTCACTGATGATCCTCTGCAAATGTTCCTTTGTGCCCCCAGGGGAGCCACGCAGAAGAGCTGGGAGCAGGGAGGGAAGATGAATGAGGATTGGCTGGGATCTGGCAGCAGAGCAGGAGGCTGGCATGCTGGGCTGCGGTTTCAGGTTTTGTTATGGGGGGCAACATCTCCTAACTGGAGAGGAGCGTGGAACAGAGTGGGAAATCATGCCCAGTCAGTGAGGGTGGGACAAAGAAGAGTCGGGGATGAGGCACTGGTTGCTCCCTGCTGGTGGTATGAAACTTGGGGGCTAAGGAGTAGGTGCTCCCCCTACTGCCCTCCCTAAATGGCACCCCACCAGGAGGTGGCAAAAATGAGCAAATGGAAGCAGACTGAGGAAGGGAACAAACCAGCTGGAGCAAGTGGGGGGTGTAGTTGAAGAGGGCTCAGAGGACTGGCCCCAAAGGACAGCGGCTGGGAAGGACATGAGCTGAGGGCATGATGGAAACTGTTCGGGGGGTGGGGGTGGCTGGGAAGCACAGACGGATGCTGAGGGACTCAGACACTTACCAGTCAGGTTGCCCTATTGGGCTTGGGGACCACAAGATGCACAGCTTCATGACCTGGCCAGGGAAGAATTTTAATAAGAGCCCTGACTCTGCTACCCTCTGATTGGGTTACAGTGTGAGCACATGACACCCCATTGCTCCCTGACTGGAGGGGCACTGCATAATAGAGACAAAGTCTGGCTCCTGTTCCCACCCCCAGCCCCAAAGTCTCTCCTCATCCCCCTTAATGTTCCTCTGTGACCCCCAGAGGGCACACTTCACTTTTTTGGCAAAACTGGGTATTTATCCCATTTGTGCAAATGCTGAATTTTGCCAAAAAATCAGGACATCAGGGACAGAGCTTAAGACGGGGGACTGTTCTGGCCAAAACCGGCTATTGGTCACCTTGCCATGTCATTAATAGCCATTTCCATGAGATCACTGAGTGAATGAAGCACTATTTGCCAGCACAGAGTCCATCAGCAGGATTGCCATTGGCAGCATTTCCATTCTCACTGTGTTGTTGGCGCAGTAACAGCAGAAGGCCCACCGCTAATGCCACTTCACCTGGTCACAGTAGCAGCTGAGATATACTGTGTGCCAGGGCTTTCAATTTGCTGGTATGTGCCCTCCTATACTTGCCCTGCCTATTGTGGGACAGTTGTGCTTTGGAATGGAGGGATAAAGGAAAGGAAGGATCATTCATCCCACCCACCCCACCCCCCACAACAAAGTAATGGAAACATTGAATTTAAGCGAGATGAAGTAATTAGTACTGCACATGATACTGTTGTGTATGGATATGCCTGGACATGATAATCTGATGGAAAACAATGCACCAGCTTCAAGAAACCTACTATAGATTCCATTAAAGATACCCGTCTCTGTTTGGTTATAAGACTAATTGGATAGTTTGTCTCCTTTGAACATAAGCATCTGGTACACAAATTGTGCAAATACACACGTGGCATTTTTTTTAGATACAGAGTATATTAAACAGAACTAATAGGCTAGACCGGTTCTTTTGGATGCTAAGAGCTTCACCTGTTAGACATCTCTGTGAAATGTGTTTAACTGAGAGATGCCTACTGCATGAACACAGGACCTGGTTTATAGAGTCATTTTGTTGCTCTGAAGCTCTAGATGCATCTGATGAAGTGGGCTGCAGCCCATGAAAGCTTATGCTGGAAGAAATTTCTTAGTCTTTAAGGTGCCACTGGACTCTTGTTGGTTTTGGTGTTCTGGTGAGACAGTCCTTTGATTTTTCATTTCATATAGTTATAGCTATGCTTGAAATGCCTGAAGACAAAAGGGCCAGTTCCTCAGCTGGTGTCCATCAGCACAGCTGTGTTGCTGGCCATGGAGCAACACTGGTTTACATCAGGCAATAATTTGGCCCAGAGTGTTTACTGCACCACTGCTTTAAGCGTTTAGCGATCAGTGTAATTAGTGCAGTTACAATGTATGTTCTGTACAGAAAAAGCTTTTCCACAGAGGGCTTGCTAGTAACTGTTCATTGGTTGTTACATTTACAGTAGAGGAAGGGAATGAGGTTTCTCTAATGGCTGGAGAAAAGACTTGACTTCTCAAGCCCCAAGGAGGGGGTTCCTTCAGTGTGTCTCCACATAGTGTTACCAGACATCCAGCAAAAGAAGGCCATGTCCTCCTTTTTACCTTCATGTCCTTCATCCTCCAGACATTCTAACAATAGGGGATTTTGTCTGGCTTTTCATGTCTGGTGAGTAGACTGTTAAAAAAAAAAAAAAAAAAAAAAAAGGCACACCCCCAACACAGTGCCCGGACCCACAAACGTAAGGTTAAGAGTCTGCTGCAGACAGAACAAAGACCAGGCTGCAGAAAAATCAAGGGGGGTGTCGGAGCACACAGTTTTCCTTATTCCTAGAGGCTTTTCTAACAACAGAGTTCAGTGGGTAGTAGACCCACACTCCTAATCTCAGGATTGTGGGTTTGAGCCCTGCCTTGGGTGCTTTTTTTTTTTTTTTTGGACTGTTGCTCCCTACAAAAGGGCTACATTTAGAAAAAAGTATAGTGAACACTAATAAAATGAAGTAATATAAAGTATCCTGTGAAATTACTAACAGGGACTACTTAAGTAAACAAATAAAGGGGCACATTTGAACTGGCTAGAAACAATTTAGGACAAATTTTTTTTAATTATAAAATGGGCTGCTGTGGAAAATGAAAAATAAGAGGCAAGTAATTTTTTTTGGTTTTAAAATAATTTTAAAAACATGACTCTGCACAGTTTTAACGCTGCATTCATTAATCATTACCCATTTTCCATGACATAATATAGTAATGACAGTTATATTAATACTACATTTTTTCCATGTGTCCGCCAATGTCCTCCTTTTCATACTTCCTTGTCTTCCTTTCTGTGCTTTGGTATCTGGTAACCCTATCTGCACATTCACTGATTGCCTTTGAGTTGCTGAGTAGAATTCAAGATATTGGCTTTCACTTTTAGGGTCTGTCTACATTGCATCTGGGAACAAGCCTCACAGGCTGTGTAGACGGACTCATGCTAGCTTTCCTGAAACTAGGATGCTAAAACAGCCATGTGGATAGCGTGGTTTATGCTTAGCCACCTGAGCTCAGATCCAGAAGGTCATGAGAGCCTGGAGTGCTGACAAAACTACATTATTCACACTGGTGTTTTTTAGCATGCTGGCTGCAGCAGAACTAACACAAGTCTGTCTATCGGAGCTGGGAAGCTCACCTGCAGTTCCAGTGTAGACATTCCCTTAAAGGTCTAATGGTTTAGGCCCTTATCCTCTGAATGTTTGAAGGCAGGGGTTAAAATAAGCTGGAACAACTCTGATGGGCCACAGTTTGGGGGCCCAGATTCCAGAATCTAGAAAAATTAGGCCCACACATGCATAAAGGGGGCCCAGACAATACAGGAAGGGGGCCCAGAGATTAGGAAGGTTCCAAGGCCCCTCAAATTGTACTTTAACCACTGTTTGAAGAGGAGAAAGCAATGTTTAAAATCGTAAGAAGTCTAGAGCATGGGATGGGCATATCTTGTGAGACTGATTTTGTTTATAAGTTGAAATAAATCATAAATAATTCAGCCCCTCATACCTAGACCTCCGCCACTGTGCCCCCAGAAGCCTTTACTCTAGTTCTAGTGCCTGCATGTGAGGTCTCGCAGTTAAAGCAATAGTGTGGGAGTCCTGCTGGAATTCAGGCTGTGCCATCAATTTGATGTGAACCTCAGACAAGTGGCAGAGGGCAGAATTTTCAAACTGGAATAAAATTGAGCACCTAAGGCCCAAATATTATAAAATGTTCCCATATGTGTGCTGGCCCAGTGACTGGGTGCTCGGTGTGCGACACTAAGGGTCTCATTTTCAGTGAGCACACATAACTCCCCTTGGAATCCGGGGGGGGGCGGGCAGCAGGAGCTCAGCACCTCTAAACGTTAGCTCACTTGGGTAGTGGTCTTGCAAGTAGGGCACTGGATCAGGGGTCTGGAAACCTGAGTTTTATTCCCAGCTCTGCCATTGACCTACTGTGTGACCTTGGGGAACTCACCTCATTCCTTGGGCCTCAGCTTTCTTTCCCACCCTCTGTCATACTTGTCTATTTAGACTGTTTCTTTGGGGCAGAGACGGTCTCTCACTAGGGGTTTGTACAGTGCCTGGCACAGTAGGCCACTGCTCTCAGCCAGACCTCTAGTTGCCACTGTAATTTACAAAATAACAATAGGTATCTAAAGCTGTGATTAAAATGTTGAGACAATAGACAGAAGCCACTTGAAAATGTGGGCCTTCAACTCCCTGAGCTGCTCTTTCCTTGTCTGTAAAGTGAGGTTCAGTAAACTCTATTACCAAGAGCTGGTGTGAGAATTAATTCATGCTGAAACAGGTACTTGAGGAGCTGCAGGGAAAAGTGCGGTAGAAGTGCAAAGTACTTCGATTTACTCCTGTAAAGCTTCAAAGAGGTGCCACAGGAACTGGTGTTGGGGTTTCTGGGGCTGGTTTGGCATCTGAGGGGGACAGTTGCTACTGTCTGAGCAAATCCACTTCAGCAAAATATAAACAAGTAAGAACAGTTGGGGGCTTGCCACCCCTAAAACATCTTGGCAAGCCCGCTTGGGGTCTGCAGTCCACAGGTGGAGCATGGCTGAAGAAAGGTCTATTTTCCTACTGACACAAGAGATGAATGTACATACAAGTCAAACTGACATTGACGGGAGATGCCTGTGAAAATCTCCCACACATCAGTGGAAGAAAGGTGCCCTAAAACTATTCTGACATATCAGAAGGCTTCTGTGCATGATCAGTTTATTCATTTATTATTTGTATGCTTTACTGCAGGGATCTCAAACTCAAATCATCATGAGGGCCTCATGAAGGCAAGTACATTAGCCCAAGGGCTGCACCACTGAAACCTTTTCATACAATGGTATTGCAAATATCGATACTGACAGTGTCATTGCAGGCCACATGAAATAACTTTAGGGGCTGCATGCAGCCAGCGGGCCATGAGTTTGAGACCCCCCTGCTTTATAGCTATATACAAAAATATCCTTTTCATGAGGCACAGTCTAGTCATTACCTTGCCATCTGTTGTGCAAAGGTGTTTGGGAGCTAAGGATGAAGGCAGAAGGGGCATCCTCACACAACCTGCCAGCTGACCCAAGCATAAATACATAAATATAAAATGGGATCCTTGCCTATAACTTATTTACTTAACTGAATTCTTTAGTCCCGCTTGAAGCCCAAGCTCTTCTGAACTCTCACCAACAGGGATATGCACTTGGTTTTCTTCTGCAGCCATAGGCTTTTTATCTTTTGTAGCAATCTTTAAACTTTATTTATGTGATGAGTAAATTTATATCCCTTCTCACAGTGTGTTTGTGGGGTTTTTCTTAATCCTGTGGGGTTTTTGGTTGCACTCAAAAAAAAAAAAAAAAAAAAAAAAAAGCAATCAGTGGAATGGGAGATCTAGACACCTAGAAGGTGGCAATCCTTATTAATTAGTGTTCTTGGGAAAACCTGCCTGTGATGAAAATAAAGCCCCTGTCGTTAAAACCACTGCATTTTCCTTTGTGCTGCTGAATGTTGTTAACAATGTTGCACTCTGGTTAAGTAAAAATCTAAAACTGCAGTGAAGTGTTAGTAATCGGTTCTTGAGCAGATTCCCTAATGCTATTCACTTTTCCCTGCTAATCTTCCTGTGTGAGCTCTAACAATGCAGCACCAAATGAGAAGGAAATGTCAGGTTATGTTTCAGGGCCAGCCTCATGCCCACCCTCCATCTGTGCTGATGTCAGTGCTTATTGGAACATATGCTGCCTGTTGCTCACTGGCCATCTGTTAGCTGAGCTGATGAAGTGTTCCTGTTACTGTGGTAACAGGAACCTTGATTGCCAGTGGCACCACAAACATTTTCAGCTCAGGTTTCACTTTTATCTGTGCTCTGGAATGGCAGCCCAGGGGTGGCGTGGGTTAAGCTGACCCAGACTTTCCTTGAGCTTTCAGGTCAAAGTGGTATGGTGGGAATTCCCGGTGCAAGTTTTAGGCCAAATGTAAAAGACTGTAGCCTTGTTAATGGGCATGTGACATCCATGTTAAACTGTCCAACATGAAAGGCTGGCTCCTAACATCTAAGGATCAGCAGTCTCACTCTTAGCCAGGAGTCCAGATTATCAACAGTGGTGGTGGTGAGTGGACCATCTATCATCTGTGGCTGCTGATGTTGTTGAGAAAGGGGTTTGATGAGAACAGATGTGTCATCATTAGCTCAATGTGGAAACACACAGTCACTTGTAATCTTGAGGAAGTTTAGGGGCTAGCAATGTCACAAAGCTAACGGGACATTTCTGAACTCCGGGCAAGGGCTAGAGTGTGCGGCCTTCCATATACACGAAATTAATTTATTCTGTAGCCACTATGTCTTGGGGAAGGAAGGTTTGGTTAATCACAGACTTTTCAGGGACAGTTAAATACATACAAACATAAATTATTTCTCTACCTTTTTATATTCAAATATAGAATGATGGAGATTTCAAGCAGTGGTAACAATAATAGTGTATCACTTTGCAGAAATTTTAAACACTCAACAAACGTTCTTCAAACCTCCCAACTACCCAGTGAGGTTGGCAGTCATTATCCCCATTGTACAAGCTGAGAAACTGAGGCAGTTACATCTGGCCATGGCTGCAGAGTATCAATGTCAGATCTTGGATTAGAACCCAAAAGTTCCCAGCAAATGCCTGTGCTGAAATCACAAGACCACATCCACCCTCTTCACATGCAGAGCCCCTACTCAGATTGACAGGGGTTGCACTCACAGAATGAGGTAGATTAGACTATGACGTTTAGTCACTTTATTGTGTGTTTATTATGTACTACCATAGTGAATAAGAGCCCCCATCATGGACCAAGACTCGGTTGTGCTGGGCACTGCAGAAACACAGAACAAAAAGACAGTCCATCTGAGAAGAGAAAGATGTATCTGATTAATGAGCCTTGGCTGTTGTGCTCCGTACACTGAAGTTTAAGGGCCTGTGATATAGAAGGGGTCAGACTAGATCATCTGATGGTCCCTTCTGCAGGGCCAGCTCAACCCATTAGGAAATGACACCCTGGCTCGGGGGTGTCATTTACTTAAGGGCAGGTGTGGCACTGCACCAGGGATAGGGCAGGCTAGCCCAAAAGCCAGACCCCCCCACTCTCGCCCCTCCCAAAACCAGTCACTCTTTCCCAGGGGCGGAGCAAGCCGTCCCATGGGTCGGGCTCCGCTCTCTTGCCCCACCTCTGGGTCAGCCCACCCTGCCCCTAAGGAGGAACAGTCAGCCCAGAGGCGGGGTAAGAGAGTGGAGCCTGCCCTCTGGGCTGGCCCACTCTGTCCCTGGGCTGGCTGTTCCCTGCCCTGGGAGTGGGGCACGCTGGCCTGGTGCAGAGGTCTGGTTCCACCTCCACCACCCCCCACGCTGGGGGACGGCACAAAATTAAAAGCCAGTTTAGGGCGCCAAACCCCCGTGAGTCGGCCCTGCCCCTCTGGCCTTAAACTCCATGAATCTATGAACTACCTAGAGCCTTCTGCTAGAAGCAAATGCTCAGAGTTCATGCTCTGTGTTGATGTTCCTCAGTCTTCAGTCCCTTCCCTTTCCACCCTTTCACTCTTGCCCTTAGCTGACCTTATTTGTTCCCATGATCTCATGCCACCTTTATGCTGATGCTTCTCTTTGTACCTCTCCAGCCTAGCCTCTTCCCTTTTATCTGGACAAGCATCCCTTCCTGCTTTTCCATGATCTCCTCCTGGATGCCCCCTTGCTTTTGCAATCTCCATATGGCAAAAAGTGAACTTCTGTCCTTCATATTTCGTCCACCAGTGCTGACAGTTCCGCTATCCTCCCTGTCAGTTGTCCTCACAACCTTGGTCTTAACTTTCACTGGCACTGTTTTCTCTCCTCACCTCCAGGTTCACACCAAATCTTGTCACTTCTCCCTGTAACGTATTTCAAAACTTCACCTCTTTCATCTATGTCTACAGCTAAAAATCCTTGTTGAAACTGTAGCTTTCTCTTTCTCAGATCATGATTTCAGCCTTCCCTGTATTTGTCTGTTTTGGTGCCTTTGAATTGTAAAATTCTTCGGTTAGGGACTGTCCCTTTTTTACACTGGGAAAGTGAGAGTTAGGAAATTAAATAGTAATGCTGTGTGCTCAGAGGCTGATAATGAGGGTGATTGGATTAGATTAGACCTGATACATACTGGCATGAGCAAAGGTAGTAATAATGTAAGCCATCAGCATTAGATACAAACTTCTTATACTTCAACACAATGAATCTGATTTTCAGTTACAATAAAGTCTTTTATGACCACATTGAGGCTCTTTTATATTGGCAGAATGGTGTAAAAGGGACTTAACATAAATGGGAATTGGGCCCAATGCCTGTTTTTTCATGAGTGTTGCACGATTACACACCTTAAACGTGGCAACTCCTACGTACCTGTTTTCAAAAACCCTTGTGCACTTCCCTAAAGAATCCCATGTGCGAGGATCCCTCTAATGGCCCCTTGAATTTCCTAAGAAAGTTCATATTCTGACATCCCACTCTATTCCAGATTCCTCTAAATGAGCCAAACCTCGTTACATAATGTGCTTCAATAAGAGTCTGCCTCATCCCACCCACTGACCTGATCAGGGGTTAGTGACCAGATTTCTTTTTCAGCCATTATTTTTCTCCTTGAAGTTGAAACAAAAGCATTGCTATCTCCTACACTTCCAGATCGATAGGCACAAAAGATAGAGTCAAAGTCAGTCCCAGCAAACAAGTAATGGAGTGCTGCCTGCATACTGGGGCTGAATTTGATGAATTTCTGAACTGTGCAACTTGAAAATAGTGCTAGGAAACTTACTTTGTTTCACTACAAACTTTTATTCAGCTTGGGTTCACAGAGGATTTTGCAGACTCAGGCTGATTTGTGGTTTCAACTCAAACTTGTATAAAATTCAGTTTTTCTTTGAGAGCTAGGGCCCAGCTGGATCAAAAATATGAAGTAAAAGTTAAGTATATGAATCAATTTGTATGCAAACCAAAGGAAAGATTTGTGAGATAAAATTGAAAGCACAGAGTTTGGCACAGCTCACTCAGGGCTCCATGCTTGGCATGAGATCTAAATTAAACACTTGTACCTCTTCATTGGTTGCAATGTTAAATTGCCCAAAGTCATTGAAAGAAGATGCAGAATGAAACTAACACATCATATTTGAGCTAAAGGAATTGTTGATTAGTGGTTTTGGTGAGACTGAAAATTTTTCTTAAAATTAGATGAAGCATCTATCTGTGGATTATTAATTTGTTTTGATTGGACTTTTCTGGGAGCATCTGGCAATTTATGCAAGATGGCATCAAAGCTTTGGGCGGCATTATCCTCCCTGCATTGATCAGCATCATTAGAACGGTCGTCACCACCACCATATGCTGGTGTTGCTGTCTGTCCATGTCCCCTGGGCATGGTGGCCCCTCTGAAGGACTGTAGGTTAAGCTGCACAGATTTTCTCACAGCGTACTCGTACAAGTGTGATGTGGGAGGTGTGGAAACAGATTTAGCTGATGGTTGTGTAAAGCTGCTGGGTGGATGTAAATCAATGTTTGTTGTTAACTGGATCAGATGAAAGCATCACAGTCTGGTTACAAAAATACACTTGTACTTGTGGGGCCAGACTTTCAGCTGCATAAA
Source organism: Podocnemis expansa (assembly GCA_007922195.1). Lineage (NCBI taxonomy): Eukaryota > Metazoa > Chordata > Testudines > Podocnemididae > Podocnemis > Podocnemis expansa. The sequence goes on along the minus strand of ML681972.1, from coordinate 28,243,197 downwards.
TCAGCATTACTGTATCAACTTCACTGGGACAGTGCTGATTTGCACCAGCTGAGGATCTGGTCTCTAGAGAAGATAGGGCCTTCGAGGCTGGGTTAGTTGGATCTATGTTTAAAGGTAGTTTTAACACAATTCCTGAACTGGTGTAGTTGGATCCTTTAAAAATACACAATTAATACTGAAGACGCATAAGAGAAAAAAAATCAATATATATAAAATATGTCTATTGTATACACTCCTGTGGAATTATCTTGGCTTCCTTGCAATCTAGGCAGTTTTATCACTAACATCAATGGAACCAGGTTTTGCCTCAGATTGCCTACACACTAGAGATCGCCCACCACACAAATTAATTAAAAAGTATTTTGGGAAGGTGTGCAGGAGACATAAAAGAACCAGGTTCTCTTTTACATTCTTCAATTCCTGATTTTCCAGCTGTCACGATGTAATACGGTCTCCCCTCACGTAATTCCTTCTTATCTGCCAATAGAACTCTTTAAAAAAAAAAAAAAAAGATCAAGAAGCAAGTAATCCTGTAATACGATCTGCACCAGTAGTTTGGGGCCTGTTCTCTCTTAGGGGCTGTGAGCATGCTTTGAGGTGCACAATAGAGATGCCTTCTTCAATGACTATAGAGTTCATTGAGCTAGACTCCGCAACAGTCCCAGTAACAGCAGCAGCAGCAGCAGCACAGCAATGGGCCCAACTGTTAACTGATTTAACACTCTGCCAGCTGCAGTCCCTGAATTCAGAGAGGAGCAGTGGGCCTGCGTCTCTTTTGAATATTACCTTTCAGCCAATTAGACATATGTCACATTCATAAAATGTTTCACATGCACTCAAATCAGGATAGGGGCTCTCATGGCAGGAGGGGGGTGAGTAGGGTGGTGTGTTACCTGCTTTGCTCCCTTACAAGAGCAAAGAAGAGATTTGGTGGTGTTAGTATTATCAGTTTGCATGAAACATAGATGAAACCACTTGTGCAAAATATAGAGCACCTTCCACGTGGCAATCAGCCTAATAAAGGCTGAACTTTGGCATTGACTGGTTGGTCTGATTCTGCTTTTGTTTTGGATTTTTGACTAAAAATGGATCAAAAACACAAGCACACACCAAAATGTGCTCCCTCTCCTCTTCTGAACTTTGGGCAGGTTTAGATCCAGATTTGAATTGGGTGGAGATGGAACCCCATGTTTAAACACCCCCAAGGTCTGAGAGAGTTGAATGTGGATCCCAATCTAAAACGACATTCTCAGCTTGTGTTAATCAGCATCACTCCACTTACTTCATTAGAGCAATGCTAAATTATTTACACCGCTGAGAATGTGGTCCCAGGTCTGGATTTTAATGCAAGTCCAAACACTGTATTTGCCCTCACAGCTTAAAACTTGGACCCATCATTAGGTTTCATGAAGTGAAAAGTAAAATCACTATAAAGGAACAAGCTCTCAGAGGAACCTTTTGGAACGCATAGTTCATCTACTGGATTGTTATTAGCATGATAGAATCTGACTGTGCCTCATAAGGACTCAAGTATCATTCAGTTGCTCCAGACCCACATTTTAAAGACAGTACCAGAGCTGGTCTGCAATTTCCATTCTGCAGGCAATTCCAAAAATTAAAATTATTGTGGTATGATAAGCAGTGGTCTGGTATGAACACTGACTTAAGAAAAAAGTCAAAATGAAGAGACTGGTTAGGCATGCTTACAACTACACCAATCATAAAAACACTAGTTAATATCCATTTTGCCTGGTACATAGACAGTCTCGGAATTCATGCACAGATAACCTTTTTGACTTTGTACAGAATAACCAGAATAATTAAGTAAGCTCGCTAGCTGGACCAATGGAGAGGACTAAAAAGATTCTATGAAATTGCTATGGAAAATTTCTAAGTACAAACAAATACTTGAAGTAATCACTTATCTCGCAGGCAGAGCCATAACTAGGGCTTCTGGCACCGAGGGCAAGCAGCCCCCATGGCGCCTCCCCCCGACCCGGGCCCTGATCCATCCCAGCCCTAGTTTCCAGGTTGGGCAGGCACCTTCCCCGCCTCCAGGCAAAGCGCAGCCAGGGCCGGGTGGGGGGGTGCCTTCCCTGCAGCACCAGCCACAGCACAGCTGGGGCTGAACAGGGAGGGCCTTCCCTGCCGTGCTGGCCAGACCACAGCGGGGGCCAGGCAGGTGCCTCCCCCCGCTGGCCAATAAGTACTGCCAGCCAGGCCCAGGCGGGTGCCTCCACCACCAGCCACACAGCCACTGCAGCCAGCCAGCCAGGGCCGGGTGAGTGCCTCCTCCGCCAACTGAGCTGGCTTCCGAACAAGCCAAGTCTCCTCTTGCCTGGCCACCAGCTTTCCAGGTCCCCAGGAGCATCCCTTACCTGGCTGTGGTGGATCTCAGGAGGAGACTGGAGCTGCTGACCAGAGCTGCTGTTGGCCATGTGGCATGCCCCCCCCGCTCCACAGCATGTACCTGACTTAACATGCTGGGGGCAAGGCGGGAGCTGACCTCCCCCAGCCCCAGCCTGGCTCTGAGAGGAATGTGCCTCTGGCAAAAGCACATTCCTCTTCAGGGTCAGGTAGGGTCCATTGGCAGCCATTAAAATTCAGTGCCTGGGGCTTTGCCCCATTTGCCCCGCCCTAGTTACGGCCCTGCTTGCAGGGGTCTGCAACCTCTGGCTCTGGAGCTCCATGCGGCTCTTTGACTGCCCCCTTGCAGCTTTGGGCTCCCCATCACCACTGGTGGAGCCTGGGGAGCCTGGGGACTGTCAGCTTCCAGTCTCCTGCCACCAGGGGACCCTGCGGGCAGACCACATCAGGCTCTGTGCTCCCAAACACCATCAGAGACCCTGCAGGGGGGGCCCACTCCTGGTTCTAGCCTTTCCACCCACTGAGGACCCTGTGGCAGGTGCCCTAACCCAGCTCCCAGCCCCCCCCCCCCCCCCCCACCAGGAGGCTACACCAGTTGTGGCTCTCAAAACACTCAGTCATTTAAATTATTTTTAAAAATGGCTTGTCTTATCTTTTGGGTTGTTGATCCCTGTTTAGTGACTACTTTGCAACTGACAGTTTAGCCAGAATGCCAACCCAAAGGGACAACAATCACAGGGATAAGGGAAAAAAGAGTACTAGGACCATAGAATCAGACAAAGAGCCCTGTAGCTGGCTGCAGACAGTCTTTTGGAGATTGTCCTATAAACCAATTATAGTTGCCATCAGAGAAGAAAACTGCCTAGGACACAGGCTAATAATTCTAATATTCGGGAGACTGAACTACACTTACAGAGGACTGAACAATCCATCTGTATGAGTCATCAGAGACAGAAAAAAGACCTTCAGAGGCAAACCCTGTCTGGATTCAGCAATCAGTGAGTGAAATGACCAATGGCAGTTTTCACAAGGGGCTATGCGCATTATCTGCCATGATGCTCCCAAATGGGCACATCAACTACTGGACATCAGCCATCTGTGACTTGTACATTTGCATGTGATTTTGGTTGCCAATGGAGAATGACAAACATGGCACTGAAAATGCGTTGCCTTGAGTGTTTAAAAATAAGTAGATAAAGTGCCTGGGATATTTATCTTTTAAAAAAAAAGGAAGTGGTAATAGAAAAGAGTAACTAAAGCAAACTTAAAAATCCCAGGCCAGTATAGTGCTCAGCCAAACTGTCTCTCATAGTGCTGTGTTTCGTCCATTTATTTATTTATTATTCTTATTAATTTGCATTGTAAGAGCATCTAGAGGCCCTGGAAAGGGTACCATTGTGCTATATACTGTTCACAAACATTTTGTTGCCCCACTTTGCACTTAGGCTGTCAAAAATTCAAGGTATTCTAGAAAACCATTTTCTGTCCCATACTCTAGCATTAGGGATTTATTGGCTTTGTCCATGATGCACTGTTAATACTTTATGAAAGGTCCCAACCTGTGACAATCCCTGTCTCCAGTGATACATGTGTTTGAAGGTTGGGAGAAGAGGGTAGTAATTGTTTTCCCATTGAAAACAAACACCTTCTCATAGCCACAGCCAATGGAGGAGGCTTGATGCTGCTCTTTGCTGGAGACATCTGCACTTTGCTCCTGAAAAACATACTGATATATTGGTAATGGAGCACAGTGGAGCGCTTATGTTATCTGAAGAAGAGGGTTGGAATGAAGGCCTTGGACTGGGAAGTTGACGAGGCATATTCTAATCCAGTAGTTCCTAACCTGTGGTCCACAGACCCCAGTGGTCCATGAGGCTATTACCAGGGGTCCTCAGAAGAGAAAATTATAAAACATCCTCACCAAGGAAATGTACAATTTGAAATAAAACTAGTAGCATGTGGTGGTCTGCAAAATGTTTGGAGGTTGAAAAGGGGGTCCACACACACAAAAAGGTTGGGAACCACTGTTCTAAAATCAGGAATTCTATGAAAATTTCTACCATTCAGTGGAGTCTGGTCCATTTGATAGGCAAAACAGGGCTTTTCTTGTAACTCATCTGGGGCACAGATGATTTGATGTTATTTGGGAGAGTAGATGAACATCATCAGAATGATATGATCCCAACCTTCTCTTAGTGGGGAACAGATTTTTTTTGATTAACTGTCTATGTAGGAAGTTTGAACAAGATTACAAATGCTTGGCCTGTAAATATCAGGAACAAAACAATCATTACAACAATGACAGTTTGTTGAAAGAGCGATTATATGCAATTATAGTTATCAGATCTTTCTGTTTCTCTGCGTATTATATTACAGAGTGAGCATAATTACAACACCTATGTCATTTCTAGTGATTTTACTAAATGGAAGGAAATATCTATATATAAAAATTTCAGAGACTAGGAAGGTCGTACATATTATTTTTAAAAAATTAGGCATGTGGATCTAGTGCAAGTAAATGTATTTTTAATATTTAATAAAAAGTAACCAAGTATCTAGGTATCTATCTGTCCTGTCTGTTTTGCTGCATACATAATTGATGTGTTAATTTTTCTATAACCAAAACCTCCCATATTTTTTAAAGCATTTTTCTATGACTGGGCCATGTTTCTTTTTTTTAATGAGTGGCTACGAATAACCAAGCTGCTATTAGCAGATCAGAGATTGATTCTTCTTTTCCTTTTGTGTGACCATTTCTACTTGGAAACACTGGAGGGATTACCAAAGGATGATTTTGTCATAAATATCCAACCATTTGTGATATTTGGCTATGGACTGCATCCCAATACTCTCTAAAGACTGGGCATGTTCATCATATAGCCATAAAATCTCCTCTTTTACCATAAGTTTGCCAAAATCTATTGGGGGAGAATTTCAACAAGGACTCCTGAGAGCACACTGCATCAAAACCTGTTGTGTATCTGAAATGAACCTTCTCACTTATCTAGGCATGTGCACTCAGGGAGCAGAGCCCATCTAAACTCTGACTCACATAACTTATTTCTTCGCTGATAACTATGCATGTGTTTCAGCATAGGAATGGTTATTACGGGACCTCAATGCGCCTTTCTGACTAATTCTTCAGGTGAAAAGGAAGCAAAGGTCCTGACCATTTGGTGTTATTAAAGGCCCCATGGCACTTTTCACAACTGTCAAGGTGTTAGTTCTGGTGTCATGGCCAAATATCAACTTTGGGTAATTAAAATTTACTTCCCAATATTCCCTCAGCACTTTAAATTCCTCCTTCACTTCCTGTTCTAAATTGTTGAGTAACATTGCTATTGAACTGCTGCCCTGTGTTTCTCTGGCCAGAGATGGCCACATCTCATTGGTGAATGCAGCATACACAGATTGACTGTCAGGATGTGGGCCAAATCCTGTAGTCCTTTCTCAAGCCACAATATCCCTTGAATTCTATGGGAGTTCTTCCTGAACATGACTTGGGTAAGGACTGCAAAATTCAGTCCCAGGGCCCCATCCTGGAATAGTATCCATGTAGTGAGTGCTTGTGTCAACTTCACTGACTTTAGATCACCTCTGTGTGAGTGAAAGTATCTATCTGTGTGAAGACATTTGGAGAATTGGGGTTTGAGTTTATAAGTCTTTCAGGTGAAGGGGCTGCATATTGGACCCATTTAAAGGATTTAATTTATTATGATCATTATCATATTTTGCAGAAGTGTCCCTATGTGTCACTGTTGGGGTACAACTTTATTAAATAGGCTAGTAACAACACCAGTGAGATAAATTCTATTGACTATTAAGGATCAAAAAATCAATTTTTAAAATTCTTTTTGTGTGTGAGAGACTTCAGTAAAAGTCCAAAAAGACATTGGAGATGGAGAAATGTCTTAGGATTCCTAGGCACCAAGCTCATAAGATCTTAATATGCTGAAATGGATGCTAAACTCTTGAGCATTTGTCACTTATAAGGTTACCTTGTAAATGTCATTGCAAATGGACCAGGAGTTGGTAAGAGCCAATAAGTTAGCACTGGCTATCATTGTCTAATTTTTGGTTAACAACATACTCTAGTTGCAAATTTATTATTTGCCTAGTGAAAGGCTCATGTAAGAAGAATGCAAAAAATGTGCACAAGAGAGTTTTTTGAAAGGCACAGTGGTCATTTGGCAGAGCTTAATATCTTAGTAGAGTTACTTTTTCCTCCTATACATCCCAGATTATCTTGGGGAATATAAAAATAATTGAAGTTTGGGTAATTAAGGGGAACATTAGGTGCAGTTCTTATGATTCGTGATGATAGAGGACACTACTGAGATTTAGATAAGAAAAAGTTTCCAGTTCAAATTGATTGTCTGAGCAAAAAACTAAATAAATTGATTAGGAAATAGCTTTTTTTCCTCAAAAATTGCTCTCATGTAAAAAGGAAAGTAATCTAAACTGGTATTTTTACTAATACATTTTATGAATTTGGTTAACAACTTTTTGGAAAATGTATTCTCAGAATTGTATTACCATTTTGTAGGATAGTGTCCATAAATTGTGTCAGCAGTATTGTGCCATAGGATGTTACATCATGTATGACATTTATTAAGCTAACATCTGTTGTACATAAGAGGTATGTCCACACACAGTCTTTAAATCAAAATAATGCAGATTATTTTGATTTAAAAGATTGCACATCAACATTATGTTTCCTTATATCGAGATAAGGAGCTCCATTATCTCACAATAAGGAAAGTCATTTTGATATAATAAAACCGAGTATTATATAAAAATGACAATTAAATCAAAACTGTTATTTTGAAATAATGCTGTGTGGACGTGTTATTTCAATTTAACTTATTTCAATTTAACACTTTTGCCCTTCTCCTTCCCAGGGTGCTATCCTTTTTCTGTGTATGGGGGCATGGACGTTCTAGGGGGCCATCTTGCCACACCTCCCATGGAGCCCCTCTGCTAAATCAGACTAGCAAGTCCTGTCCATGGATATGGTAGGTCAATATGAGTTTCTAGTGGAGACCTGTTAAATCGATTTAATTTAAATCAATCTAATGATTTTATAGCAATTTTATTAAATCGATTTAACTTAAACCAATTTAACTGACTAAGTGTGGACATAGTCAATGTATTTGACTTTATCTAATAGGTACCTCTAAAGGTTTTGTAGCTGGCCCTCCAAGGCTGTGTCTTTTCATGGTCTAAAAGCGGAGGATGGGAAGTCTGTTCACAAATAAAGATTTTATATGAAAAATTCCATCACTAAGCATGATGTCTTTAAGTTTCAGTTCTGAAGTGTGCTGGCAATTTAAGCACTAAGCTGATGTATAGTCATTATTATACTTGTTAATATTTCTATGCTATTATATACTTTTAATACATATATTATGAAAACACCTTTCTAGATAGCCTCAATGGGATGATCCCATTGCCCTGAGCAGCCTTGGAACATCAAGATTAACATTGTATTAATCATTTCTATCAGGATAGCATCCAGAGCCCATAGGAAAGATCAGGGTCTCCTCATGTTGGGTGCTTGCTGTAAAAAGGCAGCTGAAGAGAAAGTCCCACCCTGAGGAATTTAAGGTCACATTTTTAAAGGTATGTAGATGCCCAAAAGTGCAGATTGGGGCCTAGCAGGATTCCGGAAGTGGTTAGGTACTTAATTCTCACTAAAATCAAGGAGCTTTTGAAAATCCCACTAGGCTCTGATCTGCATTTTGAAGCACCCAAATACATTTGAAAATCCAGTACTTACTAAAGACACAGAGCTGGGGATAGATATATAGATATATTAAAGAACATGGGGATAATAAGGTCTCTGCACCAAAGAGCTGGGGATCTAAGAAGATAAGCAACAAACAGCATGTGTGTGACAGATGGCATCAATCTCTGAAAAAGGGGCAAGGCATGAGCTATGCCAGTGATTCCCAACCTTTTCAGTAACATGGCACACTTCAATGAGACAAACAGTTCCATGGCACACCCACTTTCTTCAGCTGAATTGATTATTCATAAATGTCAGATTTACTTAGGTTTACTATGGTTATAATCTTACTAGAGTGGTTTGCAACGCAGTCCCTACAACAAGCTAAAGAAGCATCTAATGCATTAATGTTTAAAATCCACAAGAAAAAAAAACATTTCAGTTTTGCCCTTTGACCACCTGCATTTAGAATATTCACATTTTAGAATAAAAAAAACTGATATGTAGTTTTTAATTTGATGGTTAATTTTCGTGAGTTTTATAAGTTGTAATTTTTTTTTGGATAGAATATTGTTTAAGATGAAACAATATTTCTTTTGCATTGATTTTCATTACTTTTGTACAAAATTTCATGGCACGCTTGGACAGTTCTCACCGCACACCAGTGTGCCATGGCCCACTAGTTGAAAACCACGTGGTTATGCTACGTTGCCACTTACGTCAGTATAGCTTACTTTGTTAAGGAGCGTGAATAAGTGAGCTCCCTGAGCAACATAAATTACACTGACCTAAGCATCGGTGTGTACAGGGCTATGTCAGCAGGTGAATTATTATGCTTACAAGAGAACTCTAATGATACAGTTGCATCAGTGCAACTGTGGCAGAGCAACACTTCTAGCATAGAGTAGACCTTGTGCATTCCAGTAACTCACTGTCGCCATACATAAATTTCTTTCAGTCTACACAAGTCTGGAAATCGAATGGAGCCTGAACTTCCCAAATAGATTGACATCATCTCATGGTACCAACACACAAAAAAAGTGAACAGTCCAGCACTGCCTTCCCCCAGACCACTGTCAATGACTATACATGCAGTGAATTTTTGAAAAGCAGTTAGAGATCCTGGAATCATTGTCTCCACAAGACAACACATCCATTTCTCACCCTATTGAATGGTTCAGTTTTAGATTCCCCCGCAAAACCAATCAAATAAAACCAAGCTGCTTCTGATGCCCCTCTTCTCTGATCCTTTAGCCTTCTGAGATACCTTTCCTTGGGGCAGTAGCTCAGATTGCAGTGAGCCAATCATTTAATTAAGGCCCCAGACTGTGGAGGACATGGGCTCCACCATCACAGGGCTGCTTTTCAAGAAGGCATCTGTGCTTAGCATATGGCAACTATTTATTATAGCTGTTGCACTGCGAAACAATTCCCATGATAATTGTTTCTCATACATCAAGATGCTTCAATCTCTGTTTCCCACAACATTCTGCTTGTCTGGTATGTGTGTGCCAATGTCACCACAGTCCTAGCAGACAGTTGTCTACATTTTGTCATTAGCGAGGGTAAACAGACATGACTTGCATCAGGGGAGTGAAGCTGCTAATTTAGCCTGTCTTTAATACTGAACCATGAAAGGAGTATTGAATAATTTGTGGGCAATATTTACAACCCTCCCTCTCACTGCACTCCTTTTCTTCAAACACACATTGTTTCAAACTGTTAATGCCTCTTATTTGCCAACATGTGGTACAGACCTTTTGCTGGAGGGAACCTTTCATATATGTTATTTTGGCAATTAATTTTGCATTGATTTTTCCAAAGGGAAATATTTATATTTATTTACAGAATAATACTGCCCTCCAATAGAAAGTGCTTTGAAACCTATGGATGAAAAGCACTATATAAAAGTTAGGTATTATATATATTCCCTACAATATATATTGATATGGATAGCAGGGATCACAACCAAATGCTTATATTGCAAAATTAAGCCTAAAAATACCCATATATCATTTCACATAGACTGAGAAATTTATGGGCTGGCAGACCTTTGGTAAAGAAAATTCCAGTAGAAAGAAGATTACTAAAAACAAAGCGAATGAAGAACTAAACACAAAAAAATCAACCCCACTTCCCAGTGCAGTCTCCCACTCCACAGCGAAGAAAGCTGTAAAGTGAAAGTAGCTCTGGTAGGACACCAGCTTTACCCTTTTCTATCTGAGTGACGCTCCCTTGCTTGAGAACATTTCGGATCTATGTTCTTTACCATAAAAGTGTTTGTGACTGTTAAAGGTCTAGATTCTCAGCTGATGTAAATCAATTTAACACCATTGACTTAAGTAGAACACTTTGGTTTACACCAACTGGGGATCAGGCTCCTAATATCAAATGGTTTGTTTTCCCAAGCCATTTCAATCTGTGTACAACTTTTTGACCACCTTTAATGTAAAGATAATAAGTGGAGGCAGGTGACATCTGAAAGTGAGTCAGCAAAACCATCCCATAAACAGGGGCAGACAAACTACAGCCTGAGGGTCAGGTCTGGCCTGTGAGTGCCTGTGCTCCAGACCACCAGCTCAGAGCTTGGCCCTACCCCCCGCTCCAGCCATGGCACCAAGGCAAGAGCTCTGCCACCACCTCTCTCCCCTCCACCCTCCAAATCCAGCGGTGGCTAGTGCAGTGGCCGGAGTGCTGCTGCCACTCCCCTGCCCTCACAGCTCCAGCTAAAGTGCTCTGGTCCTGGCATAAGGTTACCAGATACCAAAGCCTGGAAAGGAACACAGGGAAGTATGGAAAGGAGGACATTGGAGGACCCACGGAGAAAATGTTGTATTAATGTAATATTCTTCTGGTTTTAGGGAGCCCAGGAATGCTTGCCCCTAAAAGTAAGGTATTTCAGGGCATTCCAGTGTACTTTAACCCCTAGAAGTAAAAAGCTAGACAAAATCATGTATTTTAAATTGCCTGCCAGATGGAGAATGTGAAGGTAAAAAAGGAGGACATGAAGGTAAAAAGGAGGACATGTCCTCCTTTTGCCTGACATCTGGTAACCCTATCCTGGCACAAGTTGCTGCTGGACCTGGGAGGAGGAGGGAAAGTGGCAGCAGCTTTCCTCCCATTCTGTAAGTTCTCCATCTTCAAAGCATCTGATGAAGTGGGATTTCTTCCCATGAAAGCTCATGTGATCAATAATTTTTTTAGTCTTTAAAGGTGCCACCAGACTCCTTGCTTGTTTTGTTAAAATTCCTCGCATATCTTCCTCTGATTGCTTACCTTCTACTTACCATGCTGTCTTGACTCTTAAGTAGTCGGAGCTGCAGGGAAACCCCTTCCTTCTGACTCAGGGCTACTCTAGTATCGACTTCCTGATTGACTAAACAGGTCTTCTCAGAGCTCATCAATAAAATCAATCTGATGGTGGTGAATTTACTGCTGTCAGTGGAGACAGTGATTCAAGAAGCCAAAGCATCTCCTCAGAAGCCATAAGAATTAAAAATGCATAAGATTTAATCTAAATACAGCAACAACAGCAGAAATGGGAAGATGTTAGCCTTTTACTATGGACAGTATCATAACTGAGGATATACTATTAAAAATGTTCATGGGCAAAAACAAGCTCTGCTGTTATGGAAGGGGTCCTGTGGTACTTTTAAAGACTAACGAATTTATTAAATATTATTATTCTGATAACAATTTTATTAGTCTTTAAAAGTGTCACAGGACTCCTTGTTTGTTTTTCTGAAATAGACTAACACAGCTCCCCCTTTAGAACTTATTGAGACTCTTCCAGCTCACTCTATATGTACTAACTGGGTATAAACTTTCCAAAGCAGAAAGGAAATCTATTGCTCTTTGAAAAATTAGGTTCATTTTGAAATGTTGGGCTAGATCCATAGCTCGTGTAAACTGGGAGAACTCCCAGTGGAGCTTTGCTAATTTATACTTGTTGAGGATCTGGCCCTTATGCCCGTTCGTTTAGCACATTATGTGTATACAGTATACTGTATATACATTGATAAACACAGAGCACACTAGTGCATGCAAGTTAGACTGATCTTAGGTATCAAGCTAATACTGTGCTAATTTAGTATCTTTTATAGGCCAAATTCAGCCCTGGAACAAGCAGGAACAACTCCCATTGATGTCTGGAGAAGCTATGCCTTACTCCATGGCTGAATTTGGTTGCATATTTGCACTTAAAAGTTGGGTTTGGTAATGCTGTTTTTATACATGGCTTAATGCAAACAGTTTCCAGTTGAATCAGTAGTAAAACTGCTCTTTAAGGCAGATGAATATGTAATTAGTAGAAATAATAGAGCAGTAGTCAGTCAGCTGCAAAGCTGATGCTTCATCTAAATTGTGTGAGGCACTTTATTTAGCTGGCACGTTGCTAAAGTCTATTAAGATAAATTATGAGAAGTGTTTTGAGGCCTTTCACAGAGAATGTGAAGCTTTTTATTCTTTATTTACATGTGAGAATATATATGCATGAAAGATTTTCAAACCATGAATTAACTCCAGAGGAAAACAAACCACCAGATAGACACAAAACCTGGGTTTGTGTTTGTGTTTGTTTTTTGAAAGCAAAGAAACATGCTTACAACATTTTCTGATTAATTTATTCAAAGAACTTAATTGATGTATCGCAACACAGTAGTATAATTTACATTGCATTAGAAGATGGAAGTGCTGAGTTCTTCACGCTGCCAGGCAGCCAGCTGAGAAAGCATCAAACAAGTCAGCCCTGCTGGTCATTTTTTGTCAAGTTGAAACTTGTGCTCTTATTTAAATCTTTCCCCATATTGTTATTTTTAATAGCATAAGGAAACACAAAGCTGTTTTTGAAAGTAATGCAATGTTTTATTATGTATTGTATCTACATATAGATATTGCCAAATCCTCTCATCAGTCATGAAACACCCATTGGTTTTTGAAGAACCACTGCTGGATGCAGGAAACTATTAGTAATAAGAAACTGGTTTTGTTTTTAAGTACATGTCACTTCTGTGGGGCAAGTGTGAAAAGAAGCACTTTATCTCAAGATCAAAAGTTCTAACAGAATAAGTAGTGCCAGGTGCTGTATATATAAACAGAGTGCAGCCAATCTGCATTCTATGTGGATGTTTTCAAGCTTAGCCCAATTGGCCAGCAAGGTTTTTAATAGGGTGGTTATGATTTGTAGAGATTTTGGGGCTATTCAGGGGGTTAAAGTATAATTTGGCAGACTCCGGAACCCTCCTAATCGGGTGGGCCCCCTTCCTGCATGGGTGGGCCCCACTCCCGTGTGCCTAGGCCCCCTTCCTGCACAGCCGGGCCCCCTTCAGGAACCCCAGCCACTGCCCCCCAATATCCATTCCCCGTCCTCAAAATCCACACCAGCCCCCAGTACCTATTCCTGCAATCCATCTGCAGCTCAGGCACCCCCCAACCCCCCCCCCCCAGTGCGAGCCAGGCTGCCTCCATACTCATGGGCAGCACAATGGTCCAGGAAACTGCACAGCCTGCGCATGAGCAGAGAAGCCCATCCCCATCTCACCTGCCTGCCAGAATGCGTGGCAGAACACCATTCTGGGGCCTGCTATTTTTAGGGGCCCAGTGTTTGGGCCCCTAAAAATAGAAAATGTTGCTGGAATGCTGCATTCTAGGGCCTGCTATTTTTTAATGGTGGGCTGTGGAATGCAGCGTTCTAGCACCCTTTTCTATTTTTAGGGGGCCTGGAATGCTGAACCTCTAAAAATAGTGGCTACAGAACAGTATTCCCAGCCATTCCGGCTTACTTTAACTCCTGAGACTACTTGTCATGTCCATTCACAGCAAGCAAACCAGGCACATTCAGCCTTGATTTCTGACTTTTAATTTAGGTTAAGGAAAACAAATCAAACCAAAAGAGAATGAGTGTAACATCTCCACAAGGTAGAAGGAAGAATGTGCATCTCACCTTATAAGATCCTCCATCTTGAATTCTCTCATCATTACAGGCATGAAGAGTTCTTATGTATCCAGAAAACAACAGTCACTGTGCAGATTCTGTGGGTTATTGGTCCTCCAAGCAAAAACAACACAGAGGTCAGTGGCAACTAAGAGGGACAAGTTGAGGATTTTAAAAGACTTGACTGGAATTTCTCGTAGCCATGTAAATACGGTGGGACCCATTTATAATGAACTCAAATATAGTGGAACTCCATTTATGTAATGAAGGAGCATAACAGAATCAGGTTGTTTCACTGCATTTCAATGCGCAAATTGTAATTCAGTTATAGTAAAACACTGCTTCACCTTTTACTTTCCCCAGTCACTCACAAAACTGGTCTTACACTGGTGTTGGACAGAGCATGGGGGAACTAAGTGTGAATTCTTCCCACTCTCCAGACCCATAGGAGAGCTCTATTAGTCATAGGGCTAGCTCCATGTCAGTTCCCTTTTTGGCCTCTCTGATTGCATTCTGCTGATATCAGGTCTCATGCCTTTTCAGGGCAGAATTCTGTAGTTCCCCCCAGGGCCGTAACTACGCCAGGGCCAATGGGGCTTTGCCCCAGGCGCAATGGAGTGGCTCAGCAGAGCCGCTCATTTAAAAGGCATGTTTCACGGTGCCAGTCCCAAGCGCCGCTAATGGCAAGGGGTGCGTTCCGACCGGAACGTGCCCTGGGTGGCGAAACAACACGTTACGGCTCTGGTTCCCCACTCCTAGACAGGGCCCGGTGCTACAGCACCCTCTGTATCAACTGTGCTTACCCAGCTGGTCCAAATGGGTCCAGATCTAACTGTGTAACAAGCTCCATAAACCTTCTACATCTGTTGGCAGAGTACTCAGCCAGAATTGGGATGACATTCTCTTCTACCACAATTCCTAAAGAAAGATGTGTAGGTGCATGATCCTTCAAACTGTAAATAAAGTGACCAAATACCTACCTTTTCTGGAGCTCTGACACAAAGCAGCATTCTGATGCACAAAGGCAGATCCACCAAATTACACAGCCTGGAGGCCTGTACTTATGAGTAAACTTCACCCATTGTGAAGTTGCTCTTTGATGGGGGGAGAAAAGCCTGTATCATATGTGTAGTCCTTTGCTTGTGAGCCTTAAACCACAATTGTTAGAGCAGAGCTGGTGTGAGGGATTTTGGTGCCTTAGGTGAACTATAACTTTGGTGCCTCCCCATTATTTTACAAAAAGATAAGGTTTTTTTTTTAATAGAGAAAAAAATTCACTTCCATCTTCTTTGGTGCCTCTTAAAGCCTGGCATGCTAAGCGATGACCTAGTTCACCTATATAGTTGGGTCAGCCCTGTGTTAAAGGTGTTAGATTTTGTGGTCTGTCCCCCTACAAATGTAGGATACTTTGGCATAGATTCTTATAAAGATTCATTCTTGGTTTTTATACTTGAAATCTTCCTTGTTCTTAGACAAAGAAAAAGACTTATAGACAGACAATGAGAATTCACTTGGCCAAGTATTGTATTTTTAGTTCATGTTAGAAAACCACAGATTCTGAAAGAAGCTAGGGGGTATATGAATGTTCTCTTAAGTATTATTATTATTATTATTATTATTGTAAATGGGAAGCCATCAAATAAAGCAGACTTTTTACTTTATATCTAGAATTCCTGGGCTGTGGTTATATTTTGATGAAGAGCCTTATTTCACTCCTTGAGAAGCATCTAGTTAATACAATCTGGCAAAACAGTCTGGTTTTGTGCTGGGAAATTAAATTGGGTTCCGTTTGATTCTTGGCTGGCATCAATTCCTTTGCAGTGTTGGCAAGGATGCCTATGAAATCTGGTTATGTCTGGTGTATGTGAGGTAAAGCAGATTTTCATTTTACAATTATATATTAAAAGTAGAGCAGATTAGGTAGTAGTCTATTTAGTGCACTACCTCATGTAAGCATTTCCCAGTCACACCTGGATAATTGATTTTGACCCTTTTCCAATTTTGGCTTCTTTTCCATGATGATGATTATTTCAAGCTAAAATGAAACAGATGCTGCTCACTAAATGTCTGAGAATCCTCCATTCTATTATAAATGATTATATGGCTAAACATGCTGCTGTAAGAGAGAAAACAGATGCAGTGATAATTATCCTAGTGCCTTGCATATCAAATGCTAACGAATGGTGCTCAAAAAAGGGGAATGAAGTAAAGACTAAGCAGGATTTGCTGCACTAGATCAGACAACCAGATAATGGGGTCTGCTGTTCTGCCCTCAGCCATTGCCATGCTGTGTGCTTCAGAGGAAGTAAAACCCCTTCTTAAAAACATTGCAAGTAGGATGCATTCTTGAGGCTTAGTTGTCTCATCAGCTGCATGCATGTGACTTGCTGACTGTAGCAGAACTAGCATGCATGTAACTAATAGGCTGAGCAGTGACCTGAATGGGTTTTTAATCAGCTGCCTGAATGATCTGAACAATTTTGCTCCCATTGAAATCAATAACAAAACAAATTCTGTGATAATGTAATCCAGCTTGGGTTCTCAACATTTCCATTGTCCTGTGTTTTTCAGTGGTTTGTACAGAAAGGTGCCAATTATAATGGGCTCCACTCTGTTGCTGTCATGGGGCATTGCTACTCCCAGTGCATGCACATACCTGTGACACTCAAAGGTTCTTATGAGCTCTATCAGGTAGGGCAGAGTGACCGGTCTGTGCAAGATCTTAGATCAGAGCTGGAGAAAAATCCTTTGGCTAAAATCATTGCAGCTGTTCCTGACTGCTCCTGTTTTGCCCTGGTATAACTCTGCAGCTGATTCAATTTTAAAAATGTAATTTGGCCATATAATTAGCCCTGAATAGGGTCTAATTTTCTCTGCTGTTTTATATTAATTAATTTTTAAAGGATCATGATGCTGAAGTTTAAAAATCATGTACTGGGCTTACATAGAACATTATCCAGCAAACATTTTTGGAGGAAAAGAGGGAGCACCTGAGCTCTGAGAAATTGGTTATTGCCTCTACTGACCCTACCTTCAGAATATCCTCTCTTGTTCCAGCAGCTACTCTCATTGAGGAAGGCTGTAAAGCTGTACCTTCTGTAGTGCACAAACATTTGAGAAGAGGATTTCTTTGTGGAATTGAAGCAAATGCTTCATTTATGGGCCAGGCAGCCTGCTGTGAAATCCAGGCAGTGGATGTTCACACTCAGGGATAAAAAAGGAGGAACATATTTGTTTTGAAAAGTAAAAGGCAGTTATAATGTGCAGTATATACCCACATATCCACCTCACCCCCTGGCCACCCAACAACAGTCCTAGGCATATTTATGCTAATTAGAGTTTTAGAGAATATTTTTTGGTTAAGGCACTGAATTGGCACTCAGAATATCTGGGTTCAGCTGCCGTCTTTACTACAAGTTTCCTGTATAGCCTTGGGCAAGTCACTTACGTCCAAATCCTCAAAGTTTTGTGGGTGCCTAAGTCCAATTAAAATCAATGTGCTTCTGTTCCTCCCCATCTGTGAAACAGAGATATTAATCCTTCTTTCTTCTAGCTTTGTCTCTCTTGTCTATTTAGACTGTAGGCTGTATGAGGATGAGAGTGTCTGTCTTTCTCTGTGTTTGTACAGGGCTGAGCACAATGGTTCTGTGGTTTCAGTAGTGGTCTCTCAGTGCTACCATAGCACAAATAATAGCAATGGAGTAATTTATAGACCTACAGTTTTACAAACAAATTTTTAGTCACCTCATTACCCTGTTGCTCTCCTTTGCTTTCCCCAAAACCTAAGCATTAATATTGCAATAGGCAGTAATTGAATTCATATATCCTTACTACAGAAGACAGCCTGCCTCTTACACAAATTGATTCTTTGTGTAATGTTTTAGCCTCAGTTTGATACAGGTGGGATGCACTCATGCATCTGACAGTGGGTTGCAGCCTATGAAAGCTTATGCCTAAAGAAATCTGTTAGGCTGTGTTCACACAGCCCTCTTATTTTGAAACAACAGAGGTTGTTTCGAAATAAGATGTAGGCTGTTCACACGACGCATGGTTGTTTCGAAACAATGGGTCCCGTTGTTTCGAAACAACGGTGTTGTTTTGAAACAAGTTAAACCCCATGCAGGGACAAAACAACGTTGTTTCGAAAAGATTGTATCAAAACAACGCTGTGTGAACATGTTGTTTCGAAACAACAGTGACTTGTTTCGAAATAACTGTTGCCTGAACCTGCTATTTCGCTTTGAGCTTTTTTCCTTAATTTGAATTAACAAACTGTTAATTTGAATTAAGTTATTTTGAAATAAGGTCATATTTCAGTACAAGTTGTTTCGAAACAACCCTATCGAAATAACCCCCGTGTGTGAACACAGCCATAGTGTATAAGGTGCCACGGGACTCTCATGGTTTAAGCCTGTGAAACAGTCTCCCAAGAACAGGTGAAGTCTTGTCTTTTGCATCATCCCACATTAGACTGGATTTGGGAATATACTGCAGGCAAAATTTATCCTGACAGAGGAGATTAACTTAACATGTCTTTTGTGCCTTTAATTTCTGTTGGCTGTATGATGTCATTCTGGGGGAGGGTGGGGAAACCTCCCTAGAAGCACATTAAAATGTACTAGCAGAAATAACTACATGGCAGTCCTGCTACAGCATGAGAAAAGCAATGCCATATCCTCAAAACAGCATGAACCTTAAATCTGCAGAAATCAGCTCAGAACAGAGGCCTAGCAGCATACCTCTTCTGCTTGCCACAGTAGAAGAGTACAAGTTCTGAACGTGGTGTAACCCATGATGAGCCCCACACAGCCTGACCAGATCTAGCTAGTCCTGGTGTTAATCCTTAAGTTCATTTGAGGACCAATGATGTGCCCTGCTGTAGGATATCAATTTATTGCTCCTCATGGCGATTGTGTTTTTCTACTCCTTTCTGGAGGTATGTGGCTTAACTGAAGGTACTCTTGGCTCCTCTTACTTTTGAAGCCAAGCCTCCTGATAAGGAACAAAATGGTTTGCTGCTGATCACTATAAGATGTATTGCCTTCCCCTCAAATTTAGGCTAAAACCAAAAAAAGTTGGAAACTATCTGTGATGTACTGTATAAACCCCACACTGGCAATGATGAGGTTGAGGAGAGCTGGTGAGAGCCCAGTTAGTTTATTCTATGACACATGGAGAAGAGACAGGTAATTTTGGATGAGTCCCAGCACGGGAGAACCAGTCTGTGTGGTGGTTCCTATAAAAGAATGACTGCAGGGCTTAAAGAGGAGGACTGAGAAAGGTGTTCTACAGTAGGAAGTGTAGAAGCTGGGATTAGTCCTGAAGAAAGAGGGTAGTAACAGTGAAAGGCTTCCAGCCCAGGTAGCTGCCAGGAGCTATCCTGAGACAGCTTTTCAGTAATGATTAGGAAAACTTGTGTGATAAGAAAATCCAAGTGGAAGGATGGATGCCAGCAAACAGATAGAGGTGGGAAGTGGTGAGGGATTCTAAGAAATGAACCTTAATTGCATCTCAGAAAGGTTCTGTACCAGAACTCAGAGATGAGGATGGGTTTGGTTCCTCTACTGAAGAATGAAAGCTTTGGGAAGAAAAGGGCGAAGGCTATTCAGCCCAGTGTGTGGTTACAGAGGCTTTAGAGTCACGTTTCTACTTTTTATTACCTTAGACACTGAGGTCTAACTTTAACACCTGACCTAGATCTGAACCTGAGCTACCATCACTGAGATATTTTCAGACTGAACCCAAACCTGGCTTTTCCTCTGAATCAGTGTTAATGCTGGTGCCTTGTCCTTGGAGCTACACTTGGGGACTTCCTGTTCCCTGTGCCTGGGATCTATCCCTAGCTGCCTCTTGTCCAAGGGATTGGCATGGTGGCATCTATGTTCTCTGTTTCTTCGAGCCACTGCGGTGTAACTGTTCAGTGGAGTAAGAGGCTCTGTGACTCATCAGTATGAGTCAGTATCCGTATCTGCAGCATACATAGCACTAGTAAAGTGGTGGTGGCCCATGGGAGCAAGGTGGGCGGGCAGGCAGCCACTGCAATTGCACCAATCTTGTGGGCAGGAGGAGGTGAGCTAAAACAATCTGACCCAAACCTGAGGGGGTTGGATTGTTTTCAGACCTGAACACATCACTTGCAAGTTGCAGCTAATCCCTTCACTCCAAGTTGCACAGCTCTGCCTAGAGTGAGTGAGGTTTTAAGCATACTGGCAGGAAGTCTGAGTAGCCCATTACTACTTGTAACTATAGGGTATCTGTGTGATCTGCGTAGCTGCTGACAGAGACAGAAGGGCTGCTGTGCCACACGCTGCCATGAGGGAGCATTCCAGCCAGTGAATGAATCCTAGACTGTGTTGTGTATGGCATGTGCCCCATATAGTCATGTCTATTATAGTGCTGAACTTCTTGTGCCATCCATACTAGAGAAGCTGGAAACCCTTATTGGGGATATATCTAGTCATCTCATGGCTCATAAATAAATATTCTATACAGTTTACGGTAAAAATCTGTTGGCTCCTTCCTATGTGTTTTATTAACTCCAGGTGCAATGTCCAGCCCTGAGGGGTGTCACGCCCCTCCCACACAGGAAGGGGAATCACTATGTGAAGTTAGAGGCCCATCTGTTTCAGGAAGGCTTGGAGACTTGACTTGGAGGTAGCAGTCTGGAAATTAGTTATGGAGAGGAGGCTGGGAAGTGGGGTGGGAACTGAAGCAGCTTGTGGCTACAGCTGGTGCCATTGCTAACAGCAAGCATGTGGTAGAGTGGACTCAAACAAGGGTGGGTGGATGAGTTTATGAGCATATGGGTGGGGATAGGTCTGAACCAGACTGAGCACTCATGGGAACTTGCTGAGGGTGAGAGCCTGAAGGGCCTTGTTCTTGGAATGTCTAAGGCACTTGACTGAGCGTAACTGACCCCATACACCCAGCATAGTACCAAACATTTAGGGCCCTCCGATACCCAAGCAACTCCTGGCTTGTGGGGGGGGGCTGATTTACAACTGCAAAAATATAAATATTTTAAATATGACAAGAAATGGTTATCCCATCCAGCTGTGGGCCAAGAATCCTGATGAGACTGTTTTAAATGTAATATTTTGTTCATTTGGGGGGATGGACTGAACCACTCTGAAGCATAGTAAGGAGAGAGAGTGTTTCACATTGAGAGTCATCTGTCCTCTCCAGGACTGCATCTTCTGTTACAAATATTTGTGTGTGGTTCCCTACTTCAGTGTACTTTATGTGCAAGGAGTTTAGCATATTCAGTTTCCCATTAGACAGTTGCCCGTATCTCCAAATCTACCATCCCCACAACCGAAAGTAATCAGCAGTCTCTAGAACCTTCTCAGCAGAGTGGCTGAGGATTGAATGTATCACAGAAACTGCATTACTCTCTTCCCTCCTCTTCTCCCCCCCACCATGCACTTGCTAGAGAGTGCTATGGCAATCTGGGAAAGCTTGTGTGACCCAGTGATGTGTGGTGTCTACTGGGTTCTTTCTTCCCCCCACTGTGGCTATGTAGATCTACCAGCTATATCCCCCACCCCAAGCAGAAGGCATGTATTACACTGGTGGGCACTCTTGCAGCACAGTTCTGGGGTGGTATGGGGTGGACCTAGAGCAGGGATGTTAAACTCATTTGCTACAATGCACCAGATTTGATTTAAATGTATTTCAAGTGGGCTATACATAATCTAAATCTAAATACTTTGGCACTCTTGTGGCATAGCAGAGCACTAGGTATGCTGGACTGCGCTCCCCATAGGGTTACCAGATGTCAGGCAAAAGGAGGACATGTCCTCCTTTTTGCCTTCATGTCCTCCATCCAGCAAGCACTTTAAAAATACATGATTTTGCCCGGCTTTTTACTGATGGGTTAAAGTACGCTGGAATGCCCCAGAACACCCTATTTTTTAGGGGAAGCATTCCAGGGCCCCCTAAAAACAAAAGAATATGACATTAATACTACATTTTTTCCATGTGTCCTCCAGTGTCCTCCTTTTCATACTTCCCTGTCCTCCTTTCCATGCTTTGGTATCTGGTAACCCTCCCCATACCTCTCAGTTAGAGAGAGAATGTGGTCTCGTGGAATGCAGTTTCACGTACAGAGTGCTCCATGGTGTGGTGAGACCTGACACACTCATAGCATTACGGAGCTCTGGGTATGTAAGACCACTCTCTCTCTCTCTCTCTCAGGGAGAGAGTGTCATCCTGCACGAGCCACATGTTTGACATCTCTGACCTAGAGCTTGGAATAAGAAGGGGGGATAGTGTATGAACCTAAGGAACTTATAGAATCATAGAATCATAGGGTTGGAAGGGACCCCACAAGGTCATCTAGTCCAACCCCCTGCCAAAAAAAGCAGGACCACTCCCATTAGATCATCCCAGTCAGTGTTTTGTCCAGCTGGGACTTGAACACCTCCAGAGATGGAGATTCCACCACCTCCCTAGGCAGCTTATTCCAATGCTTCACCACTCGCCTAGTAAGGAAGTTTTTCCTAATATCCAGCCTGGACCGCCCCAGCTGTAACTTGAAACCATTGGTTCTCGTTCTGCCCTCTGTTACCACCGAGAACAGTCGAGCTCCCTCCTCCTTGGAGCAACCCTTCAAGTAGTTGAAGGTTGCTATCAAATCCCCCCTCAGTCTTCTCTTCTGCAGGCTAAATAAGCCTAGTTCCTTCAGTCTTTCTTCATAGGGCTTGTGCTCCAGCCCTTTGATCATTTTGGTTGCCCTCCTCTGGACTCTCTCTAATTTGTCCATGTCCTTTTTGTAGTGGGGAGCCCAAAACTGGACACAGTATTCCAGATGTGGCCTCACTAGTGCAGACTAGAGGGGAATGATCACATCCCTCGATCTGCTGGTAACACTTCTTCTGATGCAGCCCAGTATGCCATTGGCCTTTTTGGCAGCAAGAGCACACTGCTGACTCATATCCAGCTTCCCATCCACCATGACTCCCAGGTCCTTTTCTCCAGTGCTGCTATTTAGCTGATCACTCCCCAGCCTGTAGCAGTACATGGGGTTTTTTCGTCCCAAGTGCAGGATTTTACACTTATCCTTGTTGAACCTCATGAGATTCCTCTTGGCCCACTGCTCCAGTTTGTCTAGGTCTCCCTGAATCCTGTCTCTGCCCTCTAGGGTGTCTACCGTTCCCCCCAGTTTGGTATCATCTGCAAACTTACTAAGTGTGCAATCTATCCCATCATCCAGATCATTAATGAAAACATTGAACAGAACTGGCCCCAGGACCAACCCCTGGGGTACACCACTCGTTACTGCCTGCCAACTTGACATGGAGCCATTGATTCCTACACGCTGAAACCGTTGTTCTAGCCAGTTTTCTATCCACCTTACAGTCCACGCATCTAACCCATACTTCCTTAATTTGCCAATGAGAATGCTGTGGGAAACCGTATCAAAAGCCTTGCTAAAGTCAAGGTATATCACATCAACGGCTCTTCCCGCATCCACAAATCCAGTCATCTCATCATAGAAGGCGATGAGGTTGGTCAGGCATGATTTACCCTTGGTAAATCCATGCTGACTATTCCTGATTACTCTATTTTCCTCCAAGTGTTTCAGGATGGATTCTTTGAGAAGCTGCTCCATGATTTTTCCAGGGATTGAGGTGAGGCTGACAGGTCTGTAATTCCCTGGATCGTCCTTTTTGCCTTTCTTGAAGATAGGTACTATATTTGCTTTTTTCCAGTCCTCTGGCACCTCCCCCGTTCGCCACGAGTTTTCAAAGATAATGGCCAACGGTACTGCTATCTCATGCTATCTTCTTTGCATTCTTCTACGCAGCAGTAATAGCAGCAGGGTTGATTCATCGGTGACTGCCTTCCCAGCCTTTTATTATCATTTGACGCTAATTAATATGCCATGCGCTCTCTTAAGAGCACAAGATAAGCACAAGCAGCTTTCACTAGCCAGATGGTAACATATTACTTAGGCCACATTTACAGATCTCCTGTTAGATATTTTTCTCTCTTGCACAACTCTCTGGTAATGACTTATCAGGCTACTTTATACTCTGCCATTAAAAAGAAAAGAAAAGAACAGAAAAGAAAAAAGAGTCCCACTTGAGTGAAATAAATTTCTCAAGAGCTACAGTTTGGGTGAACTCCTACTGTCCTTACTCAGGCTAAAGGCTCACTGAGCTCAACAGGAGTCTCACCTGAGTAAGGACAGAGCAAACCCTGTAAGATTAGGATCACTGTGAGGCTTCATTGTAAAAGGATTTTGTTTTTCCAGGACTCATCTGCATCATGTTTCTAGTTAGGAAGGAATGCAGGTTGTAAACTTCTTTACACATCTTCATTTCACACTTCTAGGAGTGAAAATGTATATGGTGGCCAGCTAGGCCTGTCTCTGAATAAACATCTGTTCGGCTTACTCCCATTAGGGCAAAGGTGTTAGGATAACATTCTCATGCAGATGCCTCTATGTCCTTCACCAAGGTTCACTTCCGAGCCTTTGAAATGCTCATGCTCTCACCTCATCTTATACACATGGAAATCAGATCACTGAAGGTGGAAAGAAAGAGGCAGTGAATCAGTCTGAGAAGCTGACAGGCAGAATAGGAAATTACACCTCTAAATAAGTGGAGCTGACTGTATAGTTCTATGCTACCAAGCAAGCAGCAATAAAAATTGAGGGGTGGTAAGAGTCTGAATTGGTCAGGGAATTGATAATGGCTTTGGTTCTGATTCAGCTCCCACTTAAGTCCATGGGACCCTTTGCCTTTAACTCAATGGAAGGTGGTTCTTGTGGCATAGAGTATGTCTATATGGCTAGTCCATGGGAATGAGCTTCCTGGGTGACTTATTCAGGTTAGTGGGGCCCACACTCATGCTCTAAAAATTGCTGTGTAGATGGCACTTTGCCATTGCAGCTTGGACTCCGGAGCAACCCCAATGGACAAAGCACTGTTTACACACCTAGATTCCTCTTTTAAATACACCCCAAATTCAACAAATCAATTTTATTGCTATTTCTTTTGTCACAGAAGTGTCTAGGGGTTCAAAGTCAGTGGTGTGGCCCCATTGTGCTTGGCACAAGTCCATTGTAGCAAACAATTGTAGTCTAAATAGATATGATAGGCAGGGTGAATGAAAGGGATACAATGTACAAGCAGATTGTATGTTGTATCAGCATATTTCCTGGGTTCTAACCTGGTGCCTTTAACTACAAGGCCATCCTTCCACTCTGCTATGGAATGGAGGCATAGAGAAAGCCAGGTGGATGCTCAGATACAACCTATCTATCACATAACATTAGATCAACAGGTGACTGGGTGAAATGAAAATAGAAAGGATACCTTGTTACTCAATTTATAATTAACCATGGAAACTTGTTACATGGGGTAATTGAGGCAAACAACATTATAAATTTACACCTTTAAAGAGTAAAGTCTAGGTGGCACTTAAAAGACTTTGCCAATAGAGCTGACTTAGTATATCTCCTAGTAGACGTGTAGCTCAGATCAGCAAAAATGTCCTTTTCACCTTGCAGGAAGCTGATGAAAGTTAGTACAACAAAAGGACTTGTTTGCAGTTATAACTGCACCGACACTAGGGCTTTTGGGGGAGGAAGAGTTCAGCTATGTCTGTTGTGGAGGGGATTATTTTGTATTCCTAACCAACATAAGCCATGCAAGCATAACTTTCTAGTGTACACGAGGCTTACGACTACCATGAGCTAGCTACTCTAGCTACAATAAAATCAGAAGAGATGTCAATTTTCATGTTTCACTGTATAAGCTGATCACAAACAATGATTCAAAAGCAATTCACCCCTTGTTACCCTACTGCATGAATAGTTAGGATATGTTATGAAGACAGTTCTATTTTTTTATGATCTTATGAAGCCTCCTTTTGTCTATTCCATGTTCCTGGCATTGAGTCTGGTGAGATTGTTGCTTTTTGTTTAAGGCTTTACATATATGAGAGTGTATATGGATGAGTGAATATCTTTAAAACTGAATCATTTAAGGTCCCTTCCAACCCTATGATTCTATTCTATTCTATTCTATTCTATTTAAAGCCAATGTTAATTTAGCACTTCTGTTTTGCTACCTGTGAGACTGACAAAGTTGACAAGATCCAAAGGGGTAGCTGTGTTAGTCTAGTACAGTAAAACAAACAAGGAGATCTGTGGCACTTAAAGACTAACAAATTTATTTATTGCATGAGGTTTCATGGGAGAAAATCCCACATTGTGTGATTAAGGCTTTCATGTGACAAAAGTGGGATTTTCTCCCACGAAAGCTCATGCAATAAATAAATTTGTTAGTGTTTAACTGCCACAGGACTCCTTGTTTGTTTTACTGACAAAGTTGGGTTCACTGTGAAGTCTCTATCTAATGAGTGGGTAAGGCCAACAAGTCTGAGTGGTCATAGTGTTTATTAGGAGTTTGTTAGGGTAAATTGTTTGTTCTCTAAAGTTAAGAGGCCTGAGGGGGAGGCAGGAGGCCAACATGAATAAGCCTTGTGGTCATTGTTGTATAAACTCTAAACTAAATATTGGCCAGAGCACCAAAACTCCTACTGATTGGATCTGTGTTTTGATTAGTCCTGAAACAGGCTAAGCTGTGAGGCTCAGTTCCAGATCTAGATTTGAACTTCCCCAGACTTTAGGGAAAAGTATTGGGAACTGGGAGCTTTTTTCAGGCCCATCTCTAAGTATTGTACCAGGCATTCAAGAGATCAACACAAATCATATGCCTTTAACTAGACCTCATGCAAAGTTATGCTGGAAACCTTAAGATGACCTTAATGCAATCTCTTAAAATGGTGAATAGCCTGTTGGAGATGGTTCTTTGTGCAGGTGTCTCAGTAGGTATTAAAAAGAATAAGCCTGGCAGCTCTGCACAGAACTTCTCCCCTTCAAAACCAGTGCAATATTTGGAATTCCTCCTCCACCTGTCAACTTGTACCCTGGGTTCAGAGATACACACGTGCACTCTATCAAGTGTTCTGTTACTGTTTACTAGTTGTACTGGGGGAGTAGCACATGTAGGACGCATACAACACTTCTCACTTACCAGAGCAGTGAAAATGGAGTGAAGGTGGTCATTTTAGGTTTAATGTATGTATTTCAAGGAGCATCAAATGATCTATATTGAGAGTTGTGATGGGAGTGTTTGGTTTTAGTAGTACTTCTAGAGCTGTCTGTCATCAAAAAGGCTATAACACAAAGAAAAGGAAACAAAACTCTGAAAACTCTTTCTCAGTAGAGTGGTGATGGAGATGGTATATTCACTCCAGAGAGTGGTCAGTGGTGAGAACTGCTGAATGTCTGCATATACACAATCCTGGAAAGGTCATCTGGGCATTCCCATTCATTCCAATGGTTCTGAAATTTGGTAGATTTTCTGACTAGAATAAACTGGCAGGTAACCCTCACCCTGTACATGGAGGATAGCAAAGAAAAAAAATTCATACAAAAACAAGTGTTTTAGAACAGACAACCTTAAAACCAATGCACTAAAATGGAGAAAACAAGTACAAAAGTAATTCAGAGTGGTCAGACTTCTTGTCCAAGGCATTTTAAGCACCATGAACACATTTGTTTGCAAATTTCTGGCTGGCCACTGTCGGTGCTACACTGGCCAGCCAACCCTCTCCCATGAAACTCAAGCAATAAATAAATTTGTTAGTCTTTAAAATGACCACCTGACTCCTTTTTTTGGTTTTGCTGAACTAGACTAATGGCTACCCCTTTGAAACAATCCAGAGCTGTCTGGCATTTCTAGCAGATGAAAAGGAGCCAAAAATCCCAGATTTCGTCCCCAGTTTTGTGAAAAACTTGTTGGAACTGTGTCACAGGACCAGTCTCTTCCTCCTATCTTTCATCTGTAAAATGGGATGATAATGTCTATTTACTGAACAAAGGCATTATATGAATAATTGTTCATAATTTGCTTTGACGTGACTCAGGGGCAGTTATCAGGACATGGATATAAGGCAATAAGCACCTTGGATATACCTACACTAAATATAGAGAATAGATGAACTTGTTAAGACCTTATTGGACTGGCACTAATTAGACTTGGGTTGTGCCCTTGACTCTGTTACACATTCTGTGTAACCTTGAACAGGTTACTTTTTCTCTACATTTGTAAAATAGAGATAATATTTCCTTACCTCACTGAGGTGGTATGCCAATAAATTCATGAATGTGTGTGAGGCATTCAGAGTGCTCTGCTGATGGGTGGGTTGTTTAACTACCCAGAACTAGATGCAAGGTGATAGATAAATAGGTTAATCGGGCAGGCAAGAGCTGGTCCTGTGGCGAGCACAGTAAGCTTTTGTGTACATCATATCATCTTGTAAAGCCCTCAGATCCCATGGCAAAGAACACTGCATGAGAGCTGAGATAAATGACATTAAAACAGTCCTCAAACACTGAATACTGCAGTGCTATGGAATAGTGAAGTGTGAAGCAGAGTAAATTTAAAGGAAGCAGAACTGTATTGGCATCATAAGGGCAGCCCAGCTGCAACCCATCAATATGTAATGAGGCTAACATCGGTTAATCAGATCTTGTTGAAGTGAAGTTAGAGGCTGGGAAGGAGGGTGTTGGTGCATTATAACTTTATCACACATTTCTAAAGAGGTCTGAAAGAAGCTGACTCCCCGTTGTGGGGTTCTTCTCATATCAGTGTGAATAAGCAGCACTCTATCACCTGCAAAGCCTTTAAGTGAGAGGCTGCTGACATTTTACTATTTACACCCTGACTTTGGAAACTCAAAGGGAGGAAAAAGAAGGCTGAAGACCATGCAAGTCAAAAGGATGCTGTTTCCATTGTTCCTCTATTTTCTTGACTCTGAGAATCTTCTGAGAAATTTTCAGTGGTGCACAATATAGTCCCACATAATATTTCAGTTTTTGTTACAAATCAATAAAATACAACATTAACTAACTTGAGATTTCATCCCCCTGATGTAGTTATGGAGGAAATGGATGGAGAAACCTGATTTTTAAAAAATACTATTTAATAAAAGCAGAGAATAGCATGCTGATGACAGCCAGGTCCTTCCTTTATATGGGAGGAATTCTTTTCTGTGTGTGAACTCTCAGAGCCCATCTACACTGAAAAACTGAACCATGTTTTAAGTGTTTGGAGAACAAGTAGATAGCATGGTCCCTTCTTTCAGATCAAACAGGCCTTAAACAATCTCTCAGCTGCAGAGTTTGTTTGAACTGAATTTTTCACTCAGACCTTATCCATACATGAGACTGGCCCTGGTTCCACCATGTGTGGCAAGCAACCATAAAATCAACTGTTGCAAAGGGCAGCTTTCTTTTTCCATGCATAGGGTTTTTAGTGGAGCAGCTCTCTGATGGCTAAATCTCAGCCACAGACAGGGATTCAGATAATGGTAAGTAGGTCTGCACTGCATTGTAAACCTGAGGGCATGTTTTCTATGCTTGCAAAAGCATCAGACAAAGTGGTATTTTCTCCCACAAAAACTCATGCAATAAATAAATTTGTTAGTCTTTAAGTGCCACAGGACTCCTTGTTTATTGTTTCCAAGCTCACCTTTGAGATAATGACTTCTACCAAATCAGTGTGTCACCAAAGGCTGATCTAATCTAATGTAGCTAATGACTGTATTTAAACTAAGGGCTAGGAGTAAGCTGACATATGTGAAGGACACAGTTCTGAGAGAATATCAGAAATTGCAACATTCAAAAATCAGTTGCTGAGCACTTCCATCTTTCTAATCACTTTGTGGATGATTTTTTAACAACTGTGCTTAAGCAAGTCAAGGGACATTAAGACTTCAAAGAGAAATAGCTGAACAAGAACTGATATGCAGATTCAATTGTGTGAAAGCAGGATTAATTCATGATTATGGATTCTTTTCCCATTACAACAGGTGATTTGACTTCACCTTCCTCTATGTGCTGTTTCCCAGTGTTTGAATCTTCATAAGTGCTTTGATTTGTTGCTACATTATGACCTGATCCCATGTCTTACACTCCCCTGCATTTATTTTCCTCCCATTCTGTAAATTCCTCTATCTTCAAAGCAGCTGATGAAGTGGGATTTTCTCCCAGAAAAGCTCATAAAATAAATAAATTTGTTAGTCTTTAAGTGCCACAGGACTCCTTGCTTCTAATCCTGAAAGGAGGATTTGTTAAAAGGGATACTCCGTATCCTAGTAAAGAGGAGAGAATAGAAGCTGATCAAGTACAGGGAGGAACTGACACAATACAGTCAAACAAGAGTTCCTTTCAATTACATCAAAAGAAGGCAGACAACTAATTACTGACAAATTTTATAAGGGCTTGTATACAAATGTAAGAAGCCTAAATGCTATGATGAGTGAACTTGAATGCCTGGTGGGAAATGAGGACAGTGATCTAATACAGTGTTTCCCAACCAGTGCACCATGGCACACAGGTGTGCCATCAGGTCTGAGCAAGTGTGCCACAAAATTTTTTGAAAAACTACTCAAAGAGCTTTGGATTGGCTCACTGGCTCATGAATATTCATGAGTTCATTTGGAAACTATATGGTAGTGTGCCTCAAATTAATTAAAGGTAGCAAGGTGTGCCACAGCAAAGAAAATGTTGGGAACCACTGATCTAATAGGCATCGCAGAAACTTGGAGGAATGATGATGATCCATGGGACACTAATACCAGTGTACAAAATGTGTAAGAATAAAAGTAGGTTGTGCTGGTAGGGCTATAGTAATCTGAAATGAATCAAACAATATCAAAAACCCATATAAATCCTATAATTCAAGCACGGAATTTGAGTACAGCAGTAGGACTATATTACCAACCACCTGGCCAAGATGGTAATTGTAAAATGCTTAGGAAGATTAGAGACGCTACAAACAAAAAACCCAGTAAAAAAGGGGGGATTTCTACTATCCCCATATTGATTGGGAGCATGTCACCTCAGTATGGGGTGCAGAAATAAAATATCTAGATACCATTAATGTGAATTTCTTAGAGCTGCAAGTCCTACAACCCACAAGGGCAGAGGTCTCAGAAGTGAAGATGGCTATTACAAGCTGGTTCAGCTATCTTAATTAAATTAGACATCCGTGTAGGGGATAAATACTAAAAAATGCACCATGATAGCATTTAGCTTCAAAAAGGTAAACAACACAAATGAGGCTAGTTTAGAAATTGGAAGGAACAATTAAGAATGAAACGGAAACTTCAAAATAAATAAAAATAAACCGCAGACATCTTTGAAAACAGAGAAGTCAAATCCTACTGAGTTAAATAGAAATGAACAAACTCTAGCAAGTCAGTGTAAAAGTATAATTGGGCAGGTCAATAAAGAATTTAAGGAGTTACTAGTAAAAGACACAAACTAATAGTAATTTTTTATGTACATCAGAAGCAGAAAGCCTCCCAGCCCATGGGGCCACCTGGTAAACAAGGGGGTCTGCAGTGCTGCTTCCCACCAGAGCTGGAACCCAGCTGCAGCCTTGATGCTCCCTGCTGGGGCTGGATCCCAGCGGAGGTGGGGTCGGTGCTGCTGGATGCCGATGCCAGCAGTGGCTCAGCTCGGCTCCCCTGCAGGGGCTGGCAGGGGGCCATTGCAGCAGTGTTGCCGCTCACTGCCCAGCAGCTCACCTTTGCTCCCCTAAGGGGACTGGCTGGCCGCAGCGGCCCCATTCGCCAGCACAGGTAGGGGGGACAGGCCATAGCTGTGGTGGCCCCACTCCCCAGAGCCATGGCCACAGCAGCTCTGCTCACGGGCTGGTCCCGGCAGCGCTGCCAGAGCAGTGCAGGCCAGATTCAGCTGGCGCATGGCCTGGATTCTTCCCATGGCAGTGCTGCTGCTGTGTGGTGGCACAAAGGCACCCCACCAGCAGCCAGATGGGCTGCAAAAGTTTTTCAGGTCAAAAAAGGGTCCCCAACCTTCAAAAGGTTGGGAACCACTGTGCTACAGGAACACTCAAGGAACACAAGGCTGGTGCAGCGAAGGCAAATTTCTTTACAGTGGTCTTCATTTCAGAGATTGAGTGGGATTTCCACACGTGAGCCATTCTTTTTAAATAACAAATCTGAAGAACTGTCCGAGACTGAGGTGTATGTTGAGGAGATTTTTAAACGAACTGATAAATTAAACAAGAAGTCACCAGAATCAGACATATTCACCAGGAGTTCTGAAGGAACTCAGATATGAAATTGCAAAACAACAGATTACATACCACACTTATCACTTAAATTAGCCTCTGTACCTAACAGCTGGAGGACAGCTAATGTAACACTGATTTTTTTGATAAAGGCTCTACAGGTGAGCCTAACAGTTACCAGCCAGTAAGCCTAACTTCAGTACCAGGCAAACTGGTTGAAATTCCAGTAAAGAACAAACAGAAGAATATGATTTGGTGGGGGAAGAATAGTTTTTGTAATGGGAAATCATGCCTCACCAATCTATTATTCTCTAAGGGGGTCAACAAACACAGACCAGCATGATCTAGTGGATATAATATAGTTAGGCTTCCAAAAAGCTCTTGACACGGTCCCTCACCAAATGCAAATTAAACAGTTGTGGCAATGGTGCAAGAACTGTGGGGATCAGGGAGCCATGATTCCCCACTTTTTAGGAAGGCCATAGTTTGGGGGCAGAGGATGGTGGTGCCCACCCCAAACTGCAAGCATTGGGTAGGTGCAGAACAGCACTCACAGGGGCTGCACTTTGTAGTGAAGGAGCTGATTACCATTACCAGTATTCCCCCTACACCTCCTACCCTACAAAACAGCTCCTGTCAGTGCTACTACATGACTGCCTCTGAGACTTTCACTTTGGGGGGAATGCTGCCCCTCAAACTATACCCATCTTAAGAAGTGGGGGGCATGCTTCCTTACCAGCCCCATAGTTGTGGCACAAGTGACTCCACACTTCCACAAAGGTCCCAGCAACCTTCAGGCATGAGATAAGAGGGAAGGTCCTCTCATGGGTCAAGTAACTGGTTAAAAGATAGGAAAAAGGGTAGGACTAAATGGTCAGCTTTCACAATATAGAGAGGTAAATAGTGGTGTCCCCCAAGAACCTATACTGGGACCTGTGCTGTTTAGTATATTCATACATGATTTGGAAAAAGGTCTAAACAAGTGGCAAAGTTTGCAGGCTATATGAAATTACTCAAAATAGTCGAGTCCAAAACTTACTGTGAAGAGTGAAAAAGGGGTCTCACAAACTTGAGTGACTGGGCAAAAAATGGGGTGGGAGCAGATGAAATTCAGTGTTGATAAATGTAAAGTAATGCACATAAGAAAACATAATTCTAATTATACATACAAAATGATGGGAGTCTAAATTTTCTGCTACCATTAAAGAAAGTATTCTTAGAGTCATGGATAGTTTTCTGAAAAATCTGCTCAGGGTGCAGTGGCAGTCAAAGAAAGAAGCTAACAATGTTAGAAACTATTTTTTTAAAAAAAGGGATAGAGAATAAAGCAGAAAATGTCATAATACCACTATGTAAATCCATAGTACTCCTACACCTTGAATATTGAATGTAGTTCGAGTTGTTGCCCTATCGCCAAAAAAATATATTTGAATAGGAAAAGTTATCCTCTGAACAAAGACAATCAGGGTACGGAACAGCTGCCCCTTGCAAGGACAGATTAAGAAAACTGGGAGTAGTCATTTAGAAAAGAGATAACTAAGGGGGGATGTCAGGGGGAAGAATAAATGATAGAAGTCTATAAGATCATGAATGGTGTAGAGACAGTCATAAGGAAGTGTCATTTAGTCCTTCACGTAACACCAGAATCAGGGGTCACTCAATGGTGATAATAGGTATCAGGTTTAAAAGTAACATGGTAAAGACATTTTTCCTAAAATGCACAGTCAACCTATAGAACTCACTACTAGGGGATGTTATGAAGGTCAAAAGTATAATTGCATTCACAAAAGAATTAGATAAGTTCATGAAGTATGAGTCTATCGACGGCTCTTAGGCAAGATGCTCAGGGGTGCAATTTCATGTTCTGGGTACTGCTAAACCTTGTAGTGCTGAAAGTTGGGACTGGACAACAAGGGTTGGATTATTCAATAAATTGCCCTGTTCTGTTCATCCCCCTGAAGCATCTGGAGACGGTGCCTAACAGCAGACAGGATACTGGTCTAAGTGGACCATTGGTGTGACCCAGGTTTGCATTCTTATGTTTTGATGATATTATAAAAATTACGTGAACATAATTTACAGAGAAGATACGGTCAGGATGGATGAGCAAGAAATATTTATTTATAAAATATGGCTTGTTGCCATTGTGAATGATGCATTGGAGTTTGATGTTTTCTAGATCTAGACCATGATAACAAGAGGGGAAAGGGGTCAGTCAAATGGATCGACAGAGCTGCTGAAGTAAAATATTTTGGCTATGTATATGTACACATATTAGCTTATCAACCAAACCTATGCAATCAGTAACAATCATTCAGAGGGAACCACTGGAAAATTATGCTGAGCTTGAAGATATTGGAAGTGGAATTTACTTTACACAAGTTCTACTGCCACTAAGATCAGGCGAGAAACGTTAAGTGGGACACACTGAGCTAGATTTTTTGCCTTTGCTAAAATGAAGCAATCACTCAGTGCAAGCTCATTGACATATTAAGGTAAGAACAGACAAATTCAGTTGATGGCAGACAAGTGGGGACTTGGGGCCGTGTTTCTGAAAGAAAAAAAGCCAGTTTGTGATGGAGTGATCACTCCTCTATTAGCCTGGAAAGAGTTAATGAGGCTGAGAAGAGGTCAATTAACCACACCTAAACAACCTGGATTGATGAGAGTCCAGCTGAGAAGAAACAGGCAGGGCTCTATAAAGCCAGGAAGTTGGCAACAGAAAAGGATGGTAATAGGGAGGTTTACAGACAGTTGTTGGGTGTTATAGGGTGAGGAGTGGCAATCCTGATGAGTCAGACCTTGAAGGAAAGGTTTAAGCAGGAGATTGGTGGAGTGGAAGCATAAGAGATGAAGGTGTAAGAAAAGGTTCAGGGAAATGGTAGCAAGGTTTAAACAGCAGTCAAGTCTGTATTCCCTTAGTGGGCCCCTGAC
Source organism: Podocnemis expansa (assembly GCA_007922195.1). Lineage (NCBI taxonomy): Eukaryota > Metazoa > Chordata > Testudines > Podocnemididae > Podocnemis > Podocnemis expansa. Next base: position 28,208,117 of record ML681972.1, on the reverse strand, counting down.
CTGAAACCCAGAGAAGAGGGAAGGCCTCAGTTCTCTACCAGCTACTGTCTAGGCAATAGAGCTGAAGACTACCTGAGATAGGTAGTTTGCTGAGACATTGATACTCCAGAAGTGGAGGAGAGGGAGATATGCAGTGACCTGGCTGGAGGAGCTAAGCTATGAAGAGAGACTACCCAGCTCACAGAGCATGAGAGGCTCTGAGGCATATAAATAAGTTATGGAAGGGAGTATTGGACCTGGAAGGAGCAAATTCCCAGAGCATTGGGAGGATGTGGCTTAATTGTGAGTGAACCCCAATTATACAATAGTTTGTGTACCCATTTTTTTCAGAGCCACAGAAATAAAATGTGAACTCACTGAATCAGATACATGATGCTTGTGTTCAGTTCTGAGTACTTCCATTCATAATGTCTGGAAGGAAGTTTATTGTAATCTGACCATAAGGCTTTGGAGCCAATAACAGAGCAGAGGGATTTGCTATAGGTTACTGACAGATTAGTAAATAAACTTGTAAACTTTTTCAAAAGCTTCAAACTCTATAGCTGGTTGAAAGTCAAAATGTATTTGGAAAAGTTTGTCTGCACTTTTCATGGGGGTGTTTAAAATTAGAATTTTTAGTGTGGGGGAAAAAAAAAAACTTGATGCAGTAGGTGAAGTTTAAAGCTTTCAATTAATTCTTTTAGTCTCCAAGGCTACAAAGAATGAGGAACTTATGACATGACAATATGTAGAAATACAACAGTATGTGCTCAACTTAAAAACAGATCATTGCTCTTTGTGTCATAAATTTGGTTTGGTTAATCATGACCATCTTACTTGTTTGATAAGAAAATGACAGAACTGAAGGTTGGAACTGAGAAAAATCCTCATATCCACAATTGCTAGGAACCATCAATTCTGGTTGGTGGCAAGAAAAGCTTGTAACCACCATAATGTTCTACACATTCTGTGATTAGTTGAGTTGTATGAACAAGGAGTCATGTGGCACTGAAAGACTAACAAATTTATTGTTAGTCTTTCAGTGCCACAGGACTCGTTTGTTTTACTGAACTAGACTAACATGGCTGCCCCTTCGGAAAGTCTCATTTCCACAGTTACTGAGGTTGGAAGTGAAAAAATGATTTCTTTCAAGACTCATAGGAGTAAAGAAGTGGTAGTGTAAAGCCAGAAGTTTTTCTTTGCTTACAGCATCATATGTCAAACATCTTGAATTTAGCTTTTACAAATCAATAGTTAAAAATCTTAGTTCATAAATCCGGCTACAGCCTCAGGAAAAGTTTAAGACTAAACAAGTCCAAAGTCCTGATGTTACTGTAGGAGTATTAAAACTTTGCTCCTTCTCTTGGAAGAGTGTGGAGGTTTGCAGGAAAAGTTTTTTTCTATCCATTATATATAACCATAAGTTATCACAATAAACCTCAAGGAATTAAAGCAAACAAATGACAAAAACCAAACCCATATGTATATCTTCAGCAGCTGTCTACATTATATCCCACATCATGCTCCTGGTGGACTTAGCATAGATCCACAAAGGGCGATAAATTAATAAATGGTCATTTTAGAGGCCTAAGCCCCATCTTTGGCCACCACTGCAATCCACAAAACTCTCATTCAGCTGGCACTGAATTTAGGTGCTTAAATTTGCTCAGTGCCTAAGTGTTTGCAGTAAAAGTTCCTTGATGCCCACATTTCTGCCTCTGGGCATGCACATCATTGTCTCACTCTATCAATCTGAGTTCCAAAGGGGCAGCCGTGTTCAGTAAAATAAACAAGGATTCCTGTTGTACTTAAAGACTAACAAATTTATGAATCTGGATATCTGTCATCCACGAAAGCCACAAAGCAATCCACAGCCAGGGAGAAGATAGATGTTAGGCTGCTTATCTTGCCTGCAGAACTTAATCTGCTAGGCATGCTTAGAGGCCTCTTTGCTCTGCAGGAGACATTTGGGGGTATGAGGAGCACCTCTCTCATAAGCTTTAGTCTAGTGGTCATTAGGGTACTTATCTGGATTTGAGAGGGCTCTGGTTCAAGTCTCCCCTCTGCTTGTTAAGAAAAGAGTTGAGGAGGGATCTGTTTCTTCCCAGCTGGATGTCCTACCCACTGAGCTATGAGATGTTCTGAGAGGAGGTTTCCTCAATCTCTTTTGCTGAAGTTGTTCCATGTAATTAGGGTAGAGAAAGTGAGACTTGTTGTACCTTTTGGAGTTGGCAATCCTTGGTCACATTCCTTCTCATCAGGCACAAGGAGACTTAAACCAGGGGTCTCCCACATCCTAGGTGAGCATTCTAGCTACTGGCCAAAGCCTACAGGTTATGAGGCATGTAATAGCCCTCCCCAATTTTGCTGGAATTAGGCAGGTACCTTTGTGACTCTCACAAGAAATGACTAGGGTGCCTCAGCTCCTGACTCAGGGAGAAGGCTCCTGGCTATGGATTGGTGGCTGAGATAAGTGTCTCCCTGCAGCAAGGACTTAAGGCAAACTCTATGAGACATGGACACTCCACTTGTATCATCATTTCCCACTGGCTAATTTAGGCTGTCCCTACCTAGTGTGATAGCTTTTGTGGATCGCATTCTGAGGTGCCTGTTTCTTGCCCCATTTGCTGTATGGGAGCCTAGGCACCTAACTCAGGATTTGTCAAGCCCAGTATTGTTCCACTAACTTTCTAGGTACCTAATAGTTGAGTGCCAAGTCTCTTTGTGGATTTAGACCTTTGTGAGGGTTTTTATAGCTCCTCGTGTATTGTTCTAGTTTACATAGGCTCATTTGATTGGTGTCTGAGCTTAAAAAGAAGGACCCTGAATAAAGATATATGGATACATAATGTTTTTAGGTAACCATTACAGCCAATCCTCATTAACACTAAGCAACTCTGGAAAAAGTGTTTGCATGCATGATGCATTATTAGGAAAAATCTACTGTAGTGTCACTGACAAACAAAATACTCTTGCCTTCATTCCTTTTCTCAGATCCAATGAGGGGAACCATTTCTGTACTCAACAATTTAAATGGTGTTGCTGTCTCCCATCAGCTACTGAGCTATTCAGCTTGACTTATCTGCATTTTAAAACTAATTAGTAAAATTCATTCCTATTTTTTCTGTAATGGAAATTCTCTATTTTTTCCCTTCTCCTTTTGCCATTTATTTCTCATGCCTTCTTCCTCCTCTGTTAACTGTGGGAAAAATTTTCAATGTACCAGGGTATGGCATGCATTGTAAAAGTAATTCAATTTTACACCATAGCAATGACATGATCAAGGGAACTCTTAGAAGGCTTTGTGGCCAAGAGCATTTAACAAGTATGTGAAAAGCTTCCAAAGAACCTCCACGGAAAGACAGATTATGACAATAGGACAGATAGTTTGATAGTGGCAAACTGAGAGTCATGGTAATGACTCAAGCCAAGTCAGACGTTAGAGAAAAAGCAACATTGCTGTCCTCCCTGGGGACCTGCTCATACCAAGAAATGTTGAATGAAGTGTCAGAAAATATAATGATCCATATGTCACCAAAGGCCTAATTCTCACTGACTGAAATCAGTGGGAGCGGAGCTGGCCCTGCAAGAATAAATGTGTAATAAAAAGCATACATGCAGTTAGATTTGGACTTGGCAGTTTTAGAATGTAAGGCAGATTCATTAATCACTAGGCAATAAGGTATTTAGTTAACATGTAGGCAAATTATCAGGCATTGAATTAGTTACAGGTAGTCTTCCATTTTGTTCCATGTATTTAGTGGAAACCTATAGCCAACTTCAACGTAAGTAACATGGCTCTGCAGTTGTGTAACAGAGAGTGGAAATATTCTGGCCCCACTGAAGTCAATGGCAAAACTTCCACCGACTACAGGGGGGCTAGAATTTCACCTCCTATGTGCAAAAAGTCATGCAAATCACTTACTTTGTTGCAGCATGTACATGTGATTGAGTCTGTGCAAAAACCACTAACATTTCTAACATGCAAATAAGTTTAAAAGTTAGTAGGTCTTTTTAGTGGCATCTATTCAAACAGCTGTGTTAGAAAAAGGTTTCATCTCTTAAATAGCCAAGGCATAACTAGGGCTAATTTCTCCTCCTCCAATTCAGAACGTTCATATGTGAGTTAAGGAATCCTGAGGTACATCTTTCTGTAACTGGATTTTTTTTGTTTTGATTTGGTTTGCTTTGGTTTTGGGCAGCATATAGCTTGATTCTTTCTCACATATGATGTATTTTGTACCTGAAAATTTGCAATCAAGAGCAACATCTACAGGAAGAGAAAATTAACATAGTGGCATATTGGCTCTTTTCTGCTTTATTTGTTCACAGCTAGAGTCTATTACTTAATAGAGATGCTAGAAAATAGCCCATCTGTCCACTGTGGATAAATGTGCAAGTATTATTATAAGGGGATGGATAGAAGGAAGAGTTGCCTTTGAAGGACCCATCTTTTCCCCCCTCCCCTCTGTTTTCTCAACAGTACGTATAATTTGATTCTAAAAAGGCTAATTTGCTTAAGAAAACCAGATGTGACTTCTATAGTTAACTGATTATAGACAACCTGTGGGAACTGCGTGCAGTCTGCATGGGTTACTGAGTATGGCGACTAAAGCTGAATGAACCTTCATCAAGGGTGAGCAATAATTTTCTCTGAGGGATAGCTCCATGAATTTTGTTAAGTCATCGCAAGCTTTGGTGGCTTCCAGTCATGTGACTAGAAGCAGGAAGTTTGTGAAGCGACAAACAAACTTGACAACTGGAGCATTGGGCAGCTGAGTGATTCTGTATTGGTCAGTTCCTGAAGTGGCTGGAAGCCAGAAGTCTGAGTGGGAATTGACTGAAAGCTGCCCAGTGCTCCAGTGTAGCTTAAGCAGAGCATCGGCAGCAGAAGCAATGGATTGGGTGGACCTGCTTTCACCCCCTACATTGTGGGTCAAACAGAAGTGATAGGTAGGCCGGATCCAGGCTATAGGCAATATTTTGCCCATCCTGGCTAGATGCATCACTGGCTCAGAGGCACGGCAGTAGCTTAGCAAATGGCTAATTGCTCTTACTGGATTTCAGTCCTAGGGAAATCAAGAACATGTAAGAAGTGGGATAAAGCTGAACATCCATCAGGGAGTAGGGATGAGGAAGCTGAGTGAAAGGTTGTTTTGGGGCACCCAACATGTGGGTTTCAACTAATACTTTAGTTACATGCTCGTAAGAGTAAGGATCCTGCCAACTCATAGACAATATTTATGTTAGCAGTGATCTTAAAGCCTGAGTATGAATCTGTGCTCATGTGATGGCAAACACATGTGTTTCATCCACATGTACAGCTTATCAGTCATGCAACCTAGACTAACAGAAAAGCTCCCAGGATGCTGTGCAAATCAGAGCAGGGAGGGTTCACACAATTCCATTTATTAGCAAAGGGACAGGGCTTGAGTCATGTAACTAGTGATCAACTGTGAAAAGCCACCACTGCTTCCTCCCACAGACACTCATTTTTAGTAATTTAATTATTATATATAGACCCTTCAGGATCAAAATCTATGGAAGCAATAACTCCCTCTAGTTATCCATAGCATAGGACAAAACGAGTGGAGGTATTTACTGTGGTAGGTTTCTTAAACAAATAATTACTACACACATGAAACTGTTAATACATTTATAAATCTTGTGTACTAAATGGCAAACAAAACTGAAAAACTGATGAACTATTGCATAAATTAAATTGCTTCACAGTCTGCATGGTTTTGTTTGGTGGAAAGGGGCTGCCCCAGAATTGCTGTCGTCGTTAAATGAGGATATCAGTGCCTTACAGAACAGGTAATCTGAGATTAGGATTTCGTGAGATCCAGACAAATTTTTAGATGGCACACTGTCAGAGTAAGAAGCTAACTGCAGTAGATATCTAGGGATATGTACAAGTATGTACATGTTTTATGTGATAAATCTGGAGAGGTTAGCATTCTGGTCAGGAAATGCCAAAGTTAAAGATTGAATGTGAACCTTAACTCTAACCCTTTCCCTGTAATCTTTAAAATAGAGGCATTAATTACTCGGTCATATGTTGCCCTGTGGCTCTTAAAGACTAACACATTTATTTATCACATGAGCTTTTGTGGGAGAAAATCCCACTTCATCAGATGCTTTGAAGTGGGATTTTCTCCCACAAAAGCTCATGTGATAAATAAATTTGTTAGTCTTTAAAAGTACCACAGGACTCCTTGCTTGTTTTGCTGAACGAGACTAACACAGCTATCCCTTTGGATCTGGTCATATGTTGTATTTGAGATTTGCATCATATCTTTTTTTCCTACAGCCTCACATGGTAAGCAGGCTGAAGCCATCATTAACATGTCACAGCCATAGAGTGGTTTTCCATCTAGCAGGGGCATCACTGGCACTGGGCACTCTGGGGCACATGCCCCAAACCCCAGTGCCAGTACCCTGGATCTCCGGCCCAATCGGGCTGGGGATCCGGGGCCCAGCTGCCCGCGGCGGCCCTGTCCCCAGCCGGAGATCCAGGGCCTGGCCGCCTGCAGCAGAGCGGCGGCACCTGTCCCTGTCCCCAGCCAGGGGGCGGGGCCTGCAGGCCAGGGGTGGGGCCTGTGCCTGTGCCCTGGGTCCGTCCCCCAGCCAGCGATGCCCCTGCCATCTAGAGAGGTGAAAGTGCTTTGAAAAGTCTAGTACGTTTAAATAGCCCTATCTTACAGGTTGTCACAAAGCAAATGACTGCCAAACACAGGAGTTAAAGTCAAACTTTTCAATTGAGAAATTTACACCTAATCTCATAAACCCAGAACAGCCACTCAGTCTTTAGCTCTCTTCTGCCAATTGCAATATGGACTGAATAATATTTTTGAGATAAATAGCACTTTTTCAACTGGAGCTCTCAAGATGGATAAACTTATTAGCCCCATTATACAGACAACATAGCTACACACAAAGGTTTGAAGCCATTAGCCTAATGCTTACGTTTTCAACTTAGGGGTCATGACCAACACTTCTTTATGGCTAGATTGGAGGAAGGTTCCAACAGTTTTTCTCTATGATACAAAGAAGACTGAGAACCACTGGTCTAATGAACAAGACCTAGAACTATCACATCAAAGATCCAGTTTGTTTTATCTGTTCCAGTGGGCCAGTTAAATCTGCCCATACTACAAAAATGGCTTGCAATTCTGAGTGGCCTGCAACTTGAGATAATTAGGGATCAATTTTCAGAAATGACAAACACCTCCAGCTACTGTTGTGGAATGTGTTTTTTCCAGTTCTTTTCTCATTCAAAAATAGCCAGCATGGTTTTTATTCAAACTTCATCATATGTCAAAGACCCACCAAAGCACCAGAAATTTAAGTCCCATTTTATAATGTTATCAGCATCTGGAAACAGAGTTATAATGGGGAAAATACATTCTGTACAACTGAATGGGAAATAACATTTGCTGGGACTGTTATTGCCAGTCCTAACTCTTCAAAAAACAACTTCTCAGGCTCAAAAACATGAGTTGCTTAAAAATTGGAAAGTCATGTGAAGTATGTGGGGTTTTTGTTGGTTTATTTTAAAATGTAAGTTCTTTTAAAATATAAGTATTCTTAGATTTTTAACTCATGACACAGGAACTGTAGACAATATATTTCAAATGTGACTAGTTATGTTGCATTTCTCAATTTTGGTTAAACAACTTGAAACACCTTCTAAGAAGACTGATTTTTCAGAAAGTGCTGATAACTTGCTTTCTGGCCCCTCTGGTATCTCAAGTTGGGCACCCAAAAATGAAGATGCCCAAAGTCAAGGCCAAGACGTTCAAAATGGATTAGCCTTTTTATTGTATGTCTGTATATTGCCTGACACAACAGAGCCTTGGTCCTTGATTAGTTCTCTTAGATGCTAATGCAAATGTAATTTTTTTCAATGTAGAAGATTTGTCTGCCTTTTTGTCTGCCTCTGAACAACTGCCTCTGTGCCTTCCTCTATGTAACCTCTTATGCATGGTTCATCTTCTCTGAATTCATCTCCAAGGTCACTATCCTCTCCACTTCTAAGTTCCTCTCACAAACACACTTCTGCCATATTACCTACAAGGAGTCTTGGTATTTGTATAGAAAACTCCTTTTGTTGTTTTCTTTATTGACCTTTGTCTGCATGTCTGGTCTGACTATACTAGACTGGAGTCCTTGAGATAGGGACCACTCCTTTGTTTCTGGAAAGTGCCTATCAGACATGGTGGGAGCAACCACACTCAAATAATCTTCTAAATCATGTGCAGAGCATCCAGTGACAAAAATCATAGAAAAGTCTATAATAAATAAGCAAACAGTGCCACCTCTCTATCTGTAGTGAGCCATGAGTTAGATCTTCTGTGGTGTATGTGTTTACACACACACATACACACACATTAATTCCTTCAGCCCATTAACAATTTTAATGATGCTCTTTGTTTCATAAAGGCTTCTTCTGTTTTGTTTCCAGTAAGCTGGAAGCCATCAACACTCTGCTGATGAACTGGGAACCTTTGCCATCTTTCATTGTCGCCTCTCAAATGACTCATGAAAGAGGCCTAAGAGATCAAAGGACTGTCCTGTAGTCTTCTCTCCCTCCCACTCAGATACTGATGGTATTTAGCACCCATGTGGGAATATGGATACTGGTATCCAAAGGACAGAGGGAGGGAGGGAGGAGAGGGTAGCCAAGGAGATGAATTACCAGGGGAGGGTGTTGGTACTAAATTTTCCAGTTGGGATTTCAGTAACTTTCACAGCAAGGTGAGAAGCCAAAAGAGGAACTACTTCCTCTGTAGCAAATAAACTCTGTGCTGCATTTGCATTCAAGTAGTTTAGGTTTTTATCATATCTCTTCATTCTTTTTTTTAATTTGAAATCTCAACTAATTAATTGTTCTGTAAATTCTTGTCTTCCAGAGAGGATATTGGGAGGGCTTTTTCAAGACTTAAGTATATACGCGTCTAAATGCTGTGTTTCACTGTCCACAGTACAAGCCAAATGAAAAGAAAAAAGTGATTAAGCAGCATATTCTTAGAGGATGGTTGTGAAGATCTTAAAAATTCCTGCCTTTTTAATCAGCTAGAGAGTAACACACATAATGACAAATCTATGATAAGATGGGTACAGCCTAGGGGTATAAACAAGGAATTAGGAGTTTTCTTGTGTGTTCTGCTCCCAGTCTGCCACTGATTTAATGGCTATGGTGGGCAAGTCACTTTGTTTGCTATGGCTGTGTCTACAGTACATTTGTTCTCCTCAAATGTCCTCCTGCGACCACCAGCAGTGCAGCTGTACTGAAGGTGTCAGCAAGAGCACTGGTGTAAACATTTAATCATTGTGTCACCTAATTCTATCTAGGATAGACAACACAGTGGCTAAAATTAAGATGACAGTTGCCATGTTGTCTGTGCTAACATTCTGTCCATTTGTACCATTGGTAGAAACAGTAGGTAATTTTAAGGGTGAGGGCAGTGTAGGCTAAAACAGTAGAATTACGTTTGCAACAATATTTAAACTTATTTGTTAGTCTTCACTTAAAAATAGATATGTATTTACATAGAGAAAGTTAGTTCTCACAATGTAAAATTCTAGAGGAATTACTTAAATTCAGCACCAGCGTGGACACAAAAACTAATGGATGTAAACTGGCCATCAGAAGTTGAGACTTGAAATTAGGTGATGTTTTTTAATGATCAGAGGAGTGAAGCTCTGGTACAGCCTTCCAAGGGGAGCTGTGTGTGCAGAAAACCTAGCTGGCTTCAAGACTGACCTTAGTAAATTTATGGAGGGGGAGTATGATGGAGCACCTTAAGTTGGCAATTAACTGATCATTGACTACTATAGAGGTTAATAGACCCAATGGCCTGTGATAAGATGTTAGACAGCGTGGGTTCTGAGTTACTACACAGGACTCTTCCCAGGCATCTGACTGGTAAGTCCTATCCGCATGCCCAGGGTTTAGCTACTCACCATATCTGGGGTTGTGAAGGAATTTTCCCCCAGTGTAGATTGGCATAGACTCTGGGGTGTTTTCGTCATCTTCTGCAGTATGGGGAATGGCTCACTTGCTAGTGGATTCTCTGTACACTGGAGTCTTTAAAACATTATGTGAGGATTTCAGTAACTCAGTCTTAAGCTAGGGATTTATTATAGGAGAAGTTGGGTAAGGTTCTGTGGTCTGCATAGTGCAAGAGGTCAGACTTCTGACCATAAAGTCTGTGAGTCTATTTGACTTGGTGCAGGAATCAATGAATGAATTTAAGTTCCAAAGGGGCAGCCATGTTAGTCTAGGTCAGTAAAGAAAACAAAGAGTCCTATGGCACTTAAAGACTAACAAATTTATTTATTACATGAGCTTTTGTGGGAGAAAATCCCACTTTGTCAGACCTTTTGAACTCTATAAGTTCCCCCAGCTTCAAAGCATGTGAGGAGGTGGGATTTTCTCCCATGGAAGCTCATGCAGTAAATAAATTTATTAGTCTTTAAGTGCCACAGGACTCCTTGTTTGTTTTTCATGTGTTTAAACTTAAGCATGTGCTGAGACAGATGCTTTGCTGATTGGTGCCTTGTTCCTTATGCTTTCTCTACAGTAGCCTTTTTTGGCTAAATTTTCTTATCTATCTCATCTCATCAAAGGTTCTGCTTTACCAGTGCTATCAGCAGTGGGAGCCTTAATATAGACATGGTGCCAGCAGCCACCAGAGAGATGAAGGATGATTCAAATACCAGCTGCTAAGTTGGAATCCTATCTACACTAGTCATGAGGGCTTCACCACTGCTATCTCTGGTGAAGCTGAACTGTCAGTAGCAGTGGTGTTGGGGAAGTTGTATACTGCCTGCTTTCCAGTCAATGACTTTTCCTCTATGCTGGTTTAAAAACTGCCACATTTCTTTTTCTTCCTTTTATCTCTGTTTCTGGAAGCCTTGATGCTCAAAACATTTGCAAGATCAAGCAAAAATTCATACGTGTAACCAAAGTTTCACCAGCTGGTCCTTTGCCACAATGAAATAAGACTTAATTTTTTTTTTCACACCAGAAATCAGTTAATTTAAAACACTTTCATCACTCTGCTTTAGGAATTGTGATTTACATTTTTTCCATAACAAACACTAATTGTCAGTAAATAATCCTTAAGTCAAAATGAAATAATTCTTTTGAAAAATTAAATGACTTCCTTTGACAATTTTCTTTTTTGTTTAGGACATCAAGTAAATTTCTAGCAGTGCCACACTGCAGAGTAAGTCCTGATCCTGCAGCTGGCTCCATGTGGATATACCTGTGGTGCTCGTACAGAGCCAAATTCAGCATCAGTGCCTAATTGTGTAGATGGCAATTCAGTTGGTCGTCATTGTTTTATGTCTCTTTTTAAAATTATTTTAAAAGAAATACTTCTCCATCCTCACCACTGGAAAGTTGCATGTCGCAGTTCTGTCTTAGGGCACAGGTAAAATGCAATCAGCACGATAAACATGAAATTAACTGCTACATTAGTGCTTTTCTTATCATAGATTTTCATGAAAGAAAAATCAGAACAGAGGACTTGTTTATTGAGGGGTTTTTTTGCTTTGTTTTGTGAGTGTTTGTAGGGACACAAAGAAGCATGAAAACTTCCCATTAGATATTAAATCTCTTTTCTTCACCCTCCCTAACCTAATATTAATTTTTAAGCTTGGTTTTCTTCTCCTGTCATCCCACAAATGAAATATAAAAATGCTCCTATTTCAGTTTTCATTTGCATGTGTCTGCATTTAAAATATATATTGGTCAAATCCTCGGCTAACATAAATGGGCACAGCTCTTTTAATTCAAAGTAATTGCACCAATGTATGCCAGCAGAGGATCTGGCCCCCAAACCTGCTGGTAGTTTATAGACTTTTTCTGTGGACTTTTTCATACACAAACAGTAGTAGATTTTTATCCTTAATCATAGAATCATAGGGTTGGAAGGGACCTCATGAGGTCATCTAGTCCAACCCCTTGCCAAAAAAGCAGGACCACTCTCACTAAATTATCCCAGCCAGGGTTTTGTCCAGCCGGGCCTTAAACATCTCTAAAGACGGAGATTCTACCACCTCCCTAAGTAGCCCATTCCAATGCTTTACCACTCGCCTAGTAAGAAAGTTTTTCCTAATATCCAGCCTCGACCTCCCCAGCTGCAACTTGAAACCATTGCTCCTTGTTCTGTTCTCTGTTACTACTGAGAACAGCCGAGCTCTGTCCTCCTTGGAGCATCCCTTCAGGTAGTTGAAGATTGCTATCAAATCCCCCCTCAGTCTTCTCTTCTGCAGGCTAAATAAGCCTAGTTCCTTCAGTCTTTCTTCATAGGGCTTGTGCTCCAGCCCCTTGATCATTTTTGTTGCCCTCCACTGGAATCTTTCTAATTTGTCCACGTCCTTTTCGTACTGGGGAGTCCAAAACTGGACACAGCATTCCAGATGCGGCCTCACCAGTGCCGAATAGAGGGGAATGATCACATCCCTCGATCTGCTGGCAGTGCTTCTTCTGATGCAGCCCAGTATGCCATTGGCCTTTTTGGCAGCAAGAGCACACTGCTGACTCATATCCAGCCTCCCATCCACCAGGACCCCCAGGTCTTTTTTTACAGTGCTGCTACTTAGCTGATCGCTCCCCAGCCTGTAGCAGTGCATGGGGTTTTTCCGTCCCAAGTGTAGGACTTTGCACTTGTCCTCATGAGATTTCTATTGGCCCTCTGCTCCAATTTGTCAAAGTCTTCCTGAATCTTCTCCCTGCCCTCCAGCGTATCTACCATTCCCCCCAGCTTGGTGTTATCTGCAAACTTGCTGAGTGTGCAATAAATCCCATCATCCAGATCATTAATGAAAATATTGAACAGAACTGGCCCCAGGACCAACCCCTGGGGCACACCACTCGTTACTTGTTGCCAACTGGACACGGAGCCATTGATTTCTACATGCTGAAATTGTTGATATAGCCAGTTCTCTATCCACCTTACAGTCCACACATCCAACCCATACTTCCTTAACTTGCTGATGAGAATGCTGTGGGAAACCATATCAAAAGCCTTGCTAAAGTCGAGGTAAATCACATCAACAGCTCTTCCCGCATCCACAAATCCAGTCATCTCATCATAGAAGGCAATGAGGTTGGTCAGGCACGATTTAGCCTTCGTGAATCCATGCTGACTGTTCCTGATCACTCTCTTTTTCTCCAAATGTTTCAGGATGGATTCTTTGAGAACCTGCTCCATGATTTTTCCAGGGATTGAGGTGAGGCTGACAAGTTTGTAATTCGCCAGATCCTCCTTTTTGCCTTTCTTGAAGATAGGCACTATATTTGCTTTGTTCCAGTCCTCTGGCACCTCTCCTGTTCGCCACAAGTTTTCAGTGGTAATGGCCAGCAGTACTGCTACATCCTCAGCCAACTCCCTCAGCACCCTTGGATGCAGGTATTCCAGCCCCATGGACTTGTGGACATCTAGCTTCTTTAAGTAGTCTCTAACCTGACCTTCTGTCACCAAGGGCTTCTCTTCTTCTCCCCAGTCTGCCACACCCATGGTTAGTGGGCTGGGAGCTGGCCCTTGCTGTGAAAACTGAAGTAAAAAAAGCATTGAGCACTTCAGCCTTTTCCTCATCCTTCATCTCAAGGATACCTGCGCTATTCAGTAAGGGATCTACACCATCCCTGATCCTCTTCTTGTTATTGACATACTTGTAGAACCCCTTCCTGTTATCCTTCACATCCCTTGCTAGCCGCAACTTCAATTGTCCTTTGGCCTTTCTGATTTTATCCCTGCAGTCCCAAGCAATATCTTTATATGCCTCCTTAGTCATCTGTCCACTTCCTGTAAGCTTCCTTTTTATGCTTTAGCTCAGTGCAGAGTTCTCTGTTAAGCCACACTGGGCGCCTTCCACATTTGCTGTTCTTTCTGCTCATCAGAATGGTATCTTCCTGTGCCCTTAGCAGGATTTCTTCAACATGCAGCCAGCTCTCTTGGACGCCTTTCCCCTTCAGATCAGCCTCCCAAGGGATCCTGCCGATCAGTTCCCAGAGGGAGCCAAAATCTGCTTTTCTGAAGTCCAGGGTCTGCGTTTTGCTTCTTTCCTTTTTTCCATTAATCAGCATCTTGAACTCTATTATCTCATGGTCATTGCTGCCCAAGTTGCCATTCACTTCTACGTCCCCAATCAATTTTTCTCTGTTTGTGAGCAGCAGGTTGAGAGGTGCAAGTTAGTTCAAACTAAAAAGCCATAGTTAGCTCAAACTAACCTGGCATTGCTTAGTTCAGACTAAGCAAGCCCGAACTAAGGTTTTAGATGTAGACATAGCCATAGAATTTACACCAGGGGAGCCCAAAATGTTTGTACATGGGGGCTGCCAAGCCTGATTGGTGTGGGCCCATGGGCCACAAAATTCCAAAGCTGGTCCTTTTTTGCACTATACACAATGTACAGTTATATATTTTCAGAATATATAATGGCAGAAAAGCCACTTGCATGCCATCTGCAGCCTGGGGGCTGCACTTTGTGCACCTCTGGTTTACAGTGTTTGAAGACTTTTGTTTTAAAAGGTGTCTGTCATCTTGATATTTACAAAGAGTGTTAAGAGCACTCCAAGCAAAGGTCTCTTGTCTAGCAGTTCACAACTCCTGAACTGCCTGTAAGGAAAGAACTTTGTTTTTCTAATCTATCAAGACACTTAAATGGTCCCCACCACAGTGTACTACCCTGAAATTACTAAAAGTCTAACCCTTTGGTATTACATCTGTCATGTGTATCTACACTTTGCGTGACTTGGGTGTTGGGAACCCGCAGTTCTGGAGCTGCATGTTTCCGGCCACCCCCAGCCTCCCACTGCATGAGCACGAGGTGGCCGAGCGGAAGCACTGTGGACCCTAGCGCTCACAGGGGGCGGCGGGGAGTGCAGGCTGCAGGGTCAGAGGCTGTGCTGCCTGCCCACCCTCCGCTCAGCTGGTGGTGCAGAGCGGTGCCTCCCCAGAAGGAGAGCATTTGGTGCAGAGCTGTGGCCTGCATGGGTGTGGTCCTGGAGTGGCCCACTCTGAAGAATTCAGGCCTATTTGCCCCTGGCCACCGCAGGGCTTAACTGGCCTGATCTAGGGTCTGGGGGTGAGGCTGCCTCTGTTCAGCCCTGGGGTGACTGGGGGGTGGAGTGGCCTGAACCCTTCAGAGCAGGCTGCTCCAAGGCCTTGCCCCTGCAAGCTGCAGCTCCACTCTGGCCACTCTCCTCCCCCTGGGATATGCAGGGAGTGCTGCTCCGCCCTGCCAGTGGACTAGAGAGAGGGCAGCCAGCACAGCTCCTGGCCCTGGAGACCCACGAGCACTAGGGTCTGCAGTGTTTCCACTCAGCTGCCTTGTGCTCATGTGGTGGGAGGCTGGGGGGAAATGGCTCTTCTCCTTTTTTGGGTCGCTGACCCCTGGTCTAACTGAAAGTCATATTGACAACCTGACAGGAAACTTGATTTTACTCAGTACTGAGCAGAATGCTGCAGCAGTTCTCATCTTCCGCACAAAGGTGAAGCTGCTGGAGACTACAGGTCCCACAGTGCTCCATGACAATCTGGAGGAGTGGAGATGGAGCTCTTGCACACTGAACGAGAGAGGTTCCCACACCTGAGCCATCCTTTATAGGTGAGATAGCTGGGAAACTGTCTCAGCCTGAGGTCTCAGTAAAGGAGGTTTTGGAACAGATTGATAAATTTAAACAGTAATAAATCACAGGACCAGATGGTATTCACCAGAAGTTCTCAAAGTGGAATTGCAGAGAACGTATTCTCAGTGGTTAAAGTATAATTTGACAGCCCTGGAACCCTCCTAATTTCTGGGGCCCCTTCATGCATGTGTGGGCCCCAGTTATAATGAGTGCAAAACAAGCTGCTTGTGCCCCACCAGCTGTGTCCTCACAAATGAAGCACAGCCTCAAAACCACATCACCTCAACCTTGGCCACTAGTGCCCACATCAGACCCCTTTCCCCATGTTCTCCTCCATCCCCATCAGGGGCACCGCTGGCACTAGGTTTACAGGGCTTGGGCCCTGAGTCACAGTGCCTGAGCCCCAAGTCTTTTTCCAGGCCAAGGGTGCTCTTGGCCCCCATCCCCATTCCCTAAACTCTCTACTCCAACTCCCCACTCCAGCCCTCCTAACCCTCCTCTCAGTCTTTACTCTACCACCTTCAGTCCCTTAGTTCCCATTCCCCCACTCGACCCCCCTTTAGCCCTAACCCCCTCCACACTTCCCCAGCCCCCTCTGTCCTTAGCCCCCACTCCAGCCTCCCAACCTCCTCTATCTCTCCCCAGCCCCCCACCCAGTCCCCACTCCTGTCCTTCACAGTCCCCTCCACTACTACCCCAGCCCCTACCCAGTCTTCTTGTCCCCATGCCCCCCTCCACCCCTCCTCAGACCCCCATTCCAACCCCTTGCTCCAGTGACTCGCGCTGCTCCAGACCCCTCTATTCCCACCCCCAGCCTCTGGCTCACCACGTCCACCACCTCCCGTTGGTGTAGTGCCTTGTGCTTCCACTTTGGGTTCTCAGACTTCCTGAGCTGCACAGCCAGGAGCAGCGACTGTGAGGGGAGAGTGGATGGTGCGGGGCTGCTGGATTGGCTGGGAGCAGAGCGAGTGGTGGGATCACATGTCGACCACCCGTGATCCACCTGCTCGCTCTGCTCCCAGCCAGCCTAGCAGCCCCACCATGAGCTCTCCATCCACTGCCACCTCACAGTTGCTGCTCCTGGCTGTGCTGCTGCTGCTGCTTGGCCCACCACTCAGGGAGTTTGAGAGCCCAAAGGGAAAGCACAAGGCAGTGGTGGTTAAAGTAAGGGGGAACACACCAGAATACTGCATTCTGCCCCATTATTCTAATTTTAAGGGCCCCGGAACACTGGCCCCTAAAATTTGTGGGCCCCAGAATAGTGGTCCCCCTTACTTTAACCCCTCTGTATTCTGGAGGGAGGTGAGAAGCCTGAGGGGAGTGGAGGCAGGAGAATGCACACATTCAGAGCTGAGTAGCTGGAGAGCAGCAGCTGCTGGCCAGGTAACCAGCTCTGAAGGCAGTGCCATCGCCTGCAGCTGCCAAGAAGTAGGATGACAATGCTGCGCTTCAGACTGGGCTCCCGGCCACAGCTGCCACTCTGCTCTGCCTTCCTGCTGACCAGTTGTCCCGGGAGGGGCATACACCACTAGAGACACAAAGATGGGTGGCATGATCAAATAAGTTTGAGAACCAGTGGTATTCACCCATGAATTCTTAAGGAACTCAGAAATGAAATTGCAGATTATATACCACTCTCAGTGGTTCTAATCACTGAAATTAGCTTCTGTAACAGATGACTGGAAGATGTGACACCAATTTTTTAAAGAGGCTCCAGAGGCAAGCCTGTCAGTTACAGGCTGGAAAGCCTATCTTCAGTATCAGGCACCTTGGTGGAAACTACAGTAAAGAACACAATTATCAGACATATTGATTAAAATGATTTGTTTGAGAAGAGTCAACACAGCTTTTGCAAAGGAAAATCATCTCTCACTAGAATCATAGAATCATAGAATGATAGGGTTGGAAGGGACCTCATAGGTCATCTAGTCCAACCCCCTGCCAGAGGCAGGACCACTCCCACTAAACCATCCCAGTCATGGTTTTGTTCAGCTGGGCCTTAAACACCTCCAAAGATGGAGACTCCACCACCTCCCTAGGCAGCTCATTCCAAGGCTTCACCATTCTCCTAGTAAAAAAGTTTTTTCTAATATCCAGCCTCGACCTACCTAACCGCAACTTGAGACCACTAGTCTATTGTAATTCATTAACAGAGTGAACAGGCATGTGAACAAGGCTGATACAGTGGATATAGTGTACTCAGCCTTTCAGAAAGCCTTTGACAAGGTCCCTCACCAAAGCTCTTAAGAAAAGCAAGCAGTCATGGGATAAGATGGATATCCTCTTATGGATATTAACTTGTTAAAAGGTACGAAACAAAAGATCAGCCTCACAGAAGAAGTTTAGTGAGGAGGCTCTTCTGTCTCCCTGACTGCAGCGGAGAAATAGCATATGTCTTTTAGCCTTGTGCATTCCACCTGAGTGCTCAGCTACTGGCTCCCTTCTGCATCCATGGTGGGCGATCAGTGCTCTGGTCCCTCTGGTTCTGACTTCAGCTTCTGGAGACCCAGATGGAGCACTTTGCCATGCTTCCTGCTATAGCCAGGGAGAAGGGAACACTGATCTGCCATGCTCTTAACTACAGCAAGGATCCTGCCCCAGTCTTTTAGCCCTGCAGCAACACACTCTGCCTGGGTCCTTAGGCAGCAGCTCCCTTCTGCAGCCAGTGGGAGTGGAGTGGCAGGCCACTTCTGGCCCCTAGGACACAGATTGGGAACCACTTCCCCATATAAATCCTTGGTACATACACACCTCGAATACTATACTCAGTTCTGGTCTCCCTATCTCAATAAAGATACATTAGAATTGAAAAAGGTATATAGCAGGGATGGCCAAACTTATGGAACTCAAGAGCCACACAAGTTGATTATTAAACCTTCAAGAGCCACACTGAGGCATATAGCCATATTCTACCTACTCCAAAATTACTAAGTTTAAAATTCATTGCATGCTTTAATTTTATCATAAAAAGAGGGCAAATATTGATCCTACTAATGTCAGATTCTAACAATTACTTAAGGTTATCATGAAAACTAGGCCTACGTATATAGTAAAAAATTAGCTTCTCCCTACTGTCCCAACCTTGCCACCACTTCTCCCCACCCTCTCCAATCATGCTGTGCTTCTCTGCAGCATCCCCGAGGCCCTGACCGTACCACTGTTTCCCACTGTCTCTGACCATGCTGCGCTTCTCTGCACCATCCCGAGTCCCCAACCATGCCACCGCTTCCCCACTGTCTCTGACCATGCTGCACTTCTCCGCACCATCCCTGAGTCCCCAACCATGCCATCGCTTTCCCACTGTCTCTGACCATGGTGCCACTTTGCCACTGTCTCTGACCATGCTGTCACTTCCACTGTCTCTGACCATGCCACACTTCTCCCCATCATCCCCAACCATGCCACGCTTCTCCCTACCATGCTCTTCTGCGAGCCACACTTTTTCTTTGAAGTGCTGCTTGTGGCTCATGAGCCACAGTTTGGCCACGCCTGGTGTATAGAAAGGCAACAAAAATGATTAATGGTGTAGGAAAGGTTCCACATGAGGAGAAATTAAAAGATAGAGACTTTCCAGATTGGAAAAGAGGTGACTAAGAGGGAGGAATATGATAGAGGTCTATAAAATCATGAATGATGTGGAGAAAGTGATTAAGGAAGTGTTATGCATGCCTTTACATAACACACAAACCAGGGGTCACCCAATGAAATTAATAGGTGACAGTTTAAAACCAAACAAAATGAACTATACAGAATGCACAGTCAACCTGTGGAACTCATTGCCCAGGGGTGTTGTGAAGGCCAAAACTATAATAGGGTTCAAAAAGGAACTAGATAAGTTCATGGAGATTGGGTCCATCAATGGCTATTAGCCTGGACAGTCATGAATGCAACCCAGTACCCTAAGTGTCCATGGGCTCTGCTCGCCAGAAGCTGGGAGTGGACAACAGGGGATAGATCACTTGATTTCCAGTTCTGTTAATTCCCTATGAAGTGCCTGGCATTGGTCGCTTTAAGAAGACTGGATGCTGGGCCAGATGGACCACAAATCTGACCTACCCAGTATAGTAATTTTTGGGTGGAACCTGTATTTCTCTGCATTCTGAAGTAAAGAAGGCTGTAGCTTGTTGGGTACATTGTAGGTTAGCCCATGGGGCCTTGGCCCATATTTCCATCAATCTGATGTATCTGTTAATCTCCTATTCATTACACTGTAACTTTCATGAACTGAAATACTGTAACCAATTTTTTTTTTAGAAGATAAATAAGATAGGATGGTCATTTCACCAGAACATCAGACTCTCTAGAGAGACTACTGAGAGGATATTCATTCTCCATGAACCGTCTCAATGCAATTTATAGTGTTCTATTAGTTTTTAATAGGGAAACGTGAGTGACAGCACAGCAGTTATGTTCCCAGCTCAGCTTGTCACTTTTGTGCATTTTCCCATCCCCAACAGAGTATAATGACCTCTCTAGCTGTGAAAATCCATGGGAAGCTGGTGTCTGACAGTAGTGTTCCAATGCTATTTTTTTACCGATTAAATTAGGAGACACCATTTTTTTTACCCTCTTCTTTTTTCACCACTCTCCTTCCCTTCTCCATGTTTTATGTATGCATGTCTGTATTTTACTTATTAGTAGAGAGTTGCCACCTACCAGCTGTTAACAATTCCTTTACTTCTTCCACTTTTCAACACCATGCCACCATGAAACATACTTAGTGGAAATTGCTTCCATTCCAGCAGGCCCCAGCTTCTCTTGTCCATTGAGCTGATTTAATAAAAACATTTTTCTCTTTCTCAAGCTGCCTTCTTGAAAAGCCCTTTCCTACCTTGGAGGGAAAGTCGTTATATCTGCCATCTCACAGCACAATTCAGATTTCCCAGTCTGTCGTCCTTTATTTGATTTAGATTGATCTGGTGACTGTTTCTCACAGTCTGGGACTATTTGTCCTCCTTTCCTCCTCTCTAGTGAGCTGACCTCACTCACAAAGTGAACATTTGATTTATTTATTTTTTTTAAAAAACAGTTTCTCCCACAAACTCATAATTCAGTCGTGAGTAATTACATTTTTCTGTACTGAAACTTTACCAGATTACATACATTCCCACATCTCCAGATAGTAGTACACAAATGAAAGCAAATCGGAATAAAATTGCTAACCAACTTTCCCATAAACACAGTAATATTGAAGACAGCGAGACATCTGTTGAGAGCTAATGTCCTGATGCTGAGCAATCCTATTTCCCACTGAAGCTGATGGTAGTGGATGTCCCTCAGCTCATCCAAAGACTGTGCCCTTTGATTTTTATTTGCATTATATACTCACTTTTTAAAAAAACAAGGGGTCTTGTGGCACTTAAAGACTAACAGAGTTATTTGTCACATGAACTTTTTAAATAAATCATTCCGTCATTTAATCTCTCCTTTCGTGTTCTAGTTCTTTCAGCTCTTTCTACTTAGTGGGATTTCTTGCTGTATCCTCTCTGAGCACCAGAGACTCTGCTAGGCCCAATCCATACCTCACTTGATACACACAATCTGCATCCCTTAACCTGGATTTGTCTCTGCCTTGTCCTTCCTTTATGTCTGAACCAACTTTATATATACCAGAGAAGTGAGTTATCTCAGTAACCAGGACAGATTCCCTTCCTGATTTGTCATGTCAAATTTCATGTCACTCTTTAGAGCACCTAAGGCTGTAATCCAGAACCATTTAGTATCAAATTCATTTAAAAACCATTTGATTTGGGGGCTTACACCAATCCTCCCCTCTGGCCCACTTGCCAGCCAGTGATACCACTTGTCTTTCTCTTCCTATAGCTAAGGATAAAATTAAGCACTGAATTTTGGAAGGTTTCTAAAGGTGAAAGCATGGGAATATCAATCAAAAGATATCTCTGGGCAGAACAGGGACACTATTCTCACTGGCTATGCCCACATGTAGCTTTTAAATCGAAACATCAACCATCGTTTCAATTTTAAAAAGGTCATGTCCAGATGACGTTTCCTTATTTCAAAATAAGGAAAATCATTTTGATACAATAAAACCTATTTTGGTATCGAAATGAGGGTTATTTCAAAACTGTGGTTTCAAAATAACCCCATCGGGCTCTGTTGTATTAATATGATCCACATATTGCTATAACAGTTGACCTTCCTCCCAGGGTGCATGGCACCCTGGGAGGAAGGCCTACACCCTTCAGGTGGGTGGCCAGGGAGGGAGGGAAGGTGTAGGGGGGCCCAGGAGGCAGGGGTGCAAAAGCCAGCAGTGGGGGATGTAGGGCAGGGGGATCCCTGCCCTGGGGGCTGTTTTCCCCTGCCTGGCTCTCCAGGTGAGTGCCAGGCAAGGGATTGGGTGGCAACGTGGCCCTGCCAGGGGGCCATGTTACCACACCTCCCAGGGTGACCCTCTGCTGAATCGAAATAGCAAGTCCTGGGTTCAGACTTGCTATTTTGATTTGGTGGTTTTTGCTTAATTTGATTTAACTTAAATCGAATTAATGATTTTATTTTGAAATAATTTTATTTCAAAATAACTTATTTTGAAATAAGCATTTATGTGTGAACATAGCCACTACTTTCCTTTGAAATTATGAGCAATATCCATTTGCAAATGCTTCTAGAATAGGAAGGATCAGATGCTGAATTGTGCTGTATGATGTAATTGACAACAGCGTCTCAGTTGTTCAGTTTACTATAGTGTACCTTTACCATGGGCTCTTACATAAAAAGATAATATTTGTGTCAGGTGATTTCATCTCCTAGTTCCTTTATAAATTGGTACCCCTTGCTCACAACAATGTGTTAAAAAAACAGAAATACACCTTGGCCCCACAAATGAGCTTTGTAGAATTGCATTGCTGTTATTAGAGAAGAAAATGGAAATGCCACCAGGAGTTCCAAAGCAATACATGACCTATAAGTGGAGTATCCTAATAAATATAAGATACAGAACTTAGCGATGCAGAAGACTTATTGGACAGCTGTGCAAACAAGAATTTATAGTTGGGGGTTGAGATCATGCTTCAGAATTTTTTCCCAACTTCCATTTAGCAAAGTAAAACTAAGGGGGAAGGGGAACCCAAGCAAGCTAAAAATATTTTTTCAAAATGCCTGGCAAACAAAAACTCATGAATTTCACATAGCTCAACCAGTCAGGTCATTTAATTCATCAGCTGTCTTATGCAGGATTTTTTCTGTGTTGCGTGTATAGGAGTACTTTGTGAAGTAGTATGTTCTGTTTCTTTAAGACTGCAGGAGGAGGTGGGCCAGGAGGATGCTGGTTAAAATTCTAAGCAGAGTTTTCTCTGATAATGTTCACAGAGAGAGAGAGTTGCAGGATTAATATAATTTCTTTAATCTATTGATGTTTCTTGTTCAGTGTTAGAAGAAAATGTCTCTTTCTGGGTTTCCTTACCTGGTATTAACAACCAGGAGCACATTAAAAAGCATGCATCAAACTCCCAAAATCATGAGATTGTCTTAAAGATCATGAGATTTTTAAAACAGAATATGTTTGAGTTCTTTTATGTTTATTCTGATTTTTGAAGCTTTAGGACATTACACTTTCAACCTTTTCTCCACAATCATGAAAGCTAGACGCTTACACTTATTTTAATAGAAGCTTAAATTCTGTGATTTCTGGAGATAGATCTTGAACAGAAATATTGAGAATCACAAGGGCTGGCAACGCTACAACTGGATATAAGGAGGTGGCATGCCTGTCTCAGAGGCAATAGAAAGTGACAGTTGACTGGACAGAACAGGCAAGGCAGTGGAAAATTTAGTCTGCGGTGTCTATTTTCTTTTTTTTCCCCATGGTTAATTAATAAGGCTAAACCCCACTACTGGGATAGGCTGGGACTCTGGAGGAGAGTGGGAATGTCCCATGCTTTTCCAAACATTTGTAATCAAAGTGACACTGTGCCCAGCCCTCTCAGGTTTATTTGATTATGCCTTGCATTAGGAGGCATTCTCTCTCCCTGTTTCTGCTGTACTAATTTTCTGGGACAGCACAGCATGACTTACTGGAGCAAACCTCTGTCACTACATTTTTCCACAGAGGGGAAGGATGAATTAGAAGAAGAGAGCTATACAAGCCCTAAAATATTGGATTTTCCTAGCCTGGTAATAGGATCTTCACTCTCTTCTCCCATCTGTGAAAAGTATAACCCTACAGGCTACTTTCTTTACCCCACCCTCCTCAGAGGCTTCTCCTGTTGTCCTGTTCATTGAGGGAGATGTGAGGGGGAGGAGAGCAGAGGCCCAGAGTGGCTGGGGTTAGCAGCAAAAGCAAGGATCTCATTGGGGAGAGCAACACTGGGCCCAGCAAAGAGGTATAGCTAGGCCTGAAAAAAGTATTTTAGGAAAGGAAAACTTCCTAAAAGCGAGAACTGAAAAAAACACTCCTGTGCTGCTTGTTACAGGGTGAGAGAGAATGGAAACTGAGTCTTCCAGTAGGGAGCCCCACAGGCAGGAGGGTAATATCAAAAACATGGAAGCCACTTATAAGCCAAACAGGCTTTGCGCTACAGTCTACTGGCGGTCTGGGTTTTTGCTGCAGATCATTTAAAAAACTGGTGAAGTGGCTGAAATCTGATCAAATTTGCAGACGCTGGATGCTATCTAAACCACAGAGTGTGAGCTTTTCCTTCATAGTTCAAGTGTAATTTGACAGCAGTGTTGACATCTCTTGGAATTTTCTCCTAAATCTCACAGTAGCTGGTGATGGTTTTCTCAAAGCTCCAGTTCTGGGAGCCAGATGATTATCCAAGACTCTCACCTGTCATTAAAAAAACAAAAAAATGTCAGGCTCCCATGGTTGTGGTGAAAAGTTTGAAAACCTGAACCTTAAAGGCTGAAACCTGAAGGAAATAAAAAGAAACCTAAAATATATTATTTTAAAATAATCTCATGGTTTCTGAGCCTGACTCATAATTTTGAACACTTTGGGTTGGTAAAATCATCAGACTAAGAAAAGACTATTTTAATCCAATTTGTACCTCTTCTATAGGGTCTTTTTATATGACCTCAGGTGGTTTGCAAACAATCAATTTAGCTTCACAATATCCCTCAAATAAACTTTGATTGTCATTGGAGCTGTCCTGCATTGCTTAAAATGGGGGTCCCGTTCAGGAAAGCACTAAAGTATATGCTTAATTTTCAGCATGTGCTTATGTCTGCATTGACTTCAGCAGAATTTGTGCATCATTGCTTCCCTGACCTGAGGCCTGGGTTTGGAAAATGATGAAATATCTTGAAATGTCTTCACGGTTTGGTGTGACATTATTACATTATGAACTGTGTTGGCCATAGAGCTAGACTACTGGACCCCCAAAAATCTATTTTCTTGCCTTAAAGGTGAATGTGCTTCATCTCGGCTTCTGTTCCTTTTGTATTGTATTGTATTGATGTCCTACAAACATCTGAATGGTTGAGCTAAGTCTGTGTCTTCTCTGCCAAAATTGTGTGTTTTTACAGCAAAAATAGTTAATGAGTCAATCCTAGTAGAGACAAACCTCACTCAGATAGTTTTTATTTAGTGTAGCTAGTTGAAGTCGATTTTAGGTGGCAAATCAGAGGCTCGCTTACTCAGATAATCATGCCAGAAATGGCATATTTTAGCTGTTTAGTGTAGGATCCATCTTTTTGTTCTATATTTGTATACCGCCTAGTATAAGGGGCCCTGGTCTTTGTCTGGGACTTCTAAGTAACTGCTACTACGCACATATTAATATATGTTGCCTAAGACTGGACACTGCTTGACGCAGAAGAAAACTTCCCAAGATACTACCCAGGGCCCTGGCACAGAGCCATGGAAAACAATCCCTTGTCACCAATCCCAAGTGTTCAAAAATCATGAGTCAGGAGGCAAAAAGATCATGAGCTGATGACACAGTAATGGAGACAAGGACCTGAGTGTGCCCTTCATAGCTAGGAGCGTAAACAAACACACGATTTTGTTTGTGATCATGAAAAGAGACAATTATGTTTGAATTCTGCTTCCAGCAAATAAATCCTACAGTAGCCTGATTCTTCTAGGAGCAATGCCACACTAAAGACCTTCGACAAACAGCACTAATCAGAAAAGTATGATTTTTTTTCAGTAATTTTCAAGGAAATTAACTAATGCATCCAGTATCTAAATATTCTTTCCACTAGTTAATGTAGCTAAAGTGCTGCCAAATCTCTGATCTACTTAAAAAATTGCAATAGTTTTGCTAGCTAAGACCTAAGTTAAAAAATAAATGTCACTAGCAAACAGCAAAACCTTTGCACAGAAACCATAGAGTTTTGGCTCCTAAATTAGGTAAAGGAATGGTTGAGAGTGGGTTGTTTTGTTTTTTAATGGTAGAATATGGTTTAAGTAAGGAGGAAGAAAAAGCAAATGCTCTTTCAAACGTTTTGGAAAACATCGAAACATTTCAAAGCTGAAATTTTTTATTTTACTTTGCTGGTTAGATTATGGATCCACTGATGGATCTTTTGGTGGTCTTTTTTTTTTTTTTTTTTTTTTTAACCTGGATCTAGAAAGGAAATCAAACCCTGTTTAGATGGAACAGTTGTCCCTGGCAAGAGGGCTGAAGTATAGTCTGCATGTTGTCTAATGTAAAAATGGGCATCTAGGAGAGACATGGAAGATTATTTAGGGGCTGATCCTGGATTCTTCACACTGCCGCAACTCACCCTGGCTTGTAGAACAATTAAGAGTCCTGCTGGGTGCAAAGTGTCTTATATGGTGCAGTACCTGCTTCACACAGGTTTTGGGGCCAAATTGTGTCCCTTTTGCTCATGTAGGTAAGCAACTACTCATTACTCAAGTGAGTAATTAACCCCCAGTATGAATAAAGGGTTCACAGTCTGATCCTTAATGTTTGTACATTGCTTTGAACACTAACATTTATTACCATATGTGCAGTATAAAAGTAAGATGATATTAAAAATATGCTAGAGTGGAGATTTGTCATCCACTTTTTCAGTTCTATACAGTTTCTCCTCCCCCTCTGGCCCCTGCTCTCTGACTCTATAGAATGTTCTGAATTTTCCATATCTACTTTTTTCTTTTGCCCCTTTTGTCTTTCGGTAACAGCGTTTGGCATTTTCCGGACAGCCCATACTCCATAAGGCCTCGGTGTTTGAATGCTAGAATGGCTTGAACATTGCCTGCTGAGACTGAAGAAGAACTTGAGTGAAAATAATCCTCTTCTTTGTTCCAGTTGGTTTGCTTTTTGTTTGCCTGACAGATGTTCAGCCCCTGTGCGTGTGCACGGAACGGCTCCTCCGAAGAGTCGCCAGACTCTGTGATCAGTCAGCTTATTGATTTCTGCATATCTGTGTTGCTTATCATCGCTTACACATGCAGAGGCTCTGAGGCTGAAACCTGTCTCCCTCCCACACAAGTAGGGAGAGTTCCTATTGTGAAGACACTGAGGAAAACAGACCTCTCTTGTGCTACTGTGCCAATCCTAAACAAGCTTAGAGAAAAGGGGAACGGGGTGGGAGGACATTCTGTCAAATAAGCAGATGTGATGGGGCATTTGAGTGTGTCATGACAAGTCACACAGGTGAATGAGTATATGGAAAGGCAACATCCTGGAGTCTAGAAGGTCTGTGTGCCCTGCAACTTCTCTGTTTGTATTTATTTGTCTTGGCATCCTGACCTTCTCAGATGGGATAGACAAATGCTGGCTGCTCTGGGAGTAGGAATCACTTACTCTGCTATTTAGGCCCTTAAAACAATCACAGCTACTCACCAGCTTCCAAGACTGTGTCACGTATACATTCTGGGTGGACTGTTGATCAACAAAGCACATCTATTCCCAAAAGAGTGGGATTGAGGATTATGCTGTGCCTAAGGCTAGAAATATGGCTCACTGCATCTTTGCCTTGTCTTTTTCTTGCAGTAGCAGTTAGGTGCAAATTTCTGCACAGATTTAGGCTGCATGTGCCACTTCATTGCCAAGCCCTTAAACTTTTTCGCTATCTACAATCAGATTTTACTTAATGAACCAGCTTCCCCTTGAAGGCATATTGTATTCCACTGGCTTACCACACGTTTTTTCATGCAGCATGTCATAATGCTTTCAGGAGCTCCACTATATGATAATTCTGAGATGGAAAAGGAAGGTTTCCTATGAATTTCATTAATGTGATT
Source organism: Podocnemis expansa (assembly GCA_007922195.1). Taxonomy (NCBI): domain Eukaryota; kingdom Metazoa; phylum Chordata; order Testudines; family Podocnemididae; genus Podocnemis; species Podocnemis expansa. The sequence goes on along the minus strand of ML681972.1, from coordinate 28,180,332 downwards.
AGCATTTTATGGTAGTTAAATGCTATAGTAGCTCACCATTAGTTATGAAAACAAAGTAAAATCTGTATTAATGGCCCATTGCTTGATAAGATCTCATAAACTGTAAAAGCAAATATGAATATTTGGTGAGTCAAAATTCATCCATTTTCTCATTGAAATGTTGTTTGTTGTTATAGCAAATTCTGAGTTTCTTATTCAACTTGCACTCAATCCTTGTTCTGGCAGAATCCTTGTTCTGGCAGATGTGCCATTGACTTCAACAGGAGGTTGCTTGACCTCCTTGAGAACTGGCCTGAGTGGATGCATAATCCCTAATCCACCAGGCAGCAGGTAAAATGATGTGTATGAGGGTGTGAGTTTGCAGAATGGAGTGGCATTGACCTGGTTTGTGGTGCCAATGGCACCTGCCTCTGACATAAACTTTTATGATGCCAGGATATGGTGCCTCTAACTTTTGGTAAATGTTATTCTGTTTCCAAGAACAAATATCAAAGTAAAACATATTTTATCTTGTAGCAGTGGCCTTGGCCACACTGAGAACATGGCAGCCACCTGTCCCCTTCAGTCTTCTGGAGCTGATTCTTGAGTAATCCCTTGATCCTTGATTTCTGGCACAGAGATAGGCCCAGTAGTAGGCATATGGCAGGTATTCCCAAGGCCTCATGGTTTTTCTGTTCTTGGATTTCTCTCAGGAAAAAGAAAAATGTCAGGAGTTTGCCTTGACTTTTATAAGCAAAGCTGTATCAGCAGAAGCACTCCTCTCAAGGTCTGATCTGGTTTTGAGATTCTCTGCACCATTATTGTAAGTGTTGAGCAGGTCAGGGGATACTGGAGAAAATAGCTGGTGGTGTCACTTCAGTTTTGGAAATGCCACCAACTTTCATCTGTCAATAGGTTGTCAGTTTTTGGTCCTCACTGATGCATATTGAGAACTGGCAGAGGAGGTTGGGGTTAAAGTAGGCTGGAATGCTGTTCTGGGGCCCACTATTTTTAGGGGCCAGAGTTCCAGGGTCCCTTAAAATAGAAACCCCAGGCAGAATGCAGTGTTCTGGGGAGTTCCAGCAGGGGAAAAGTGCCGGCTGGCTTACCAGCTCCCCTGCACATGCGCAGGGCAGGCTGCACTAGAGGAGCCTCAGAGCACAGCCTGGAGCAGCCAGGGGAGTCCAAATAAAGGGTGATCCTCCCCCACCCAGCCCCCAGGAGTCTGGGGCAGTGCTGCATGCTGCTGGAGGCCAGAGAGGGCTGCCCTTCTGCTGCTGGTAAACAAGCATGCAGCCTGGCTTGCTCTTGGGCAGCTCCTGCTGGGGAGCACTGGTATAGCCTGGGGTGGGGCATCGGGCAGATTTGAATGGGCAGCAGGGGCGTTGCTGGCATTGGGCACACCGGGGCACATGCCCCGGGTCCCCATGGCAGTGCCCCGGATCTCTAGCCCAATCGGGCCTGGGATCCGGGGCCTGATCCCCGGCCGGCTGTGGCTGCAGCGGCCCCGTCCCCGGCTGGGCATCCGGGACCCGGCTGGCCGCCCAGCAAGCCCTGCTCCCTGGCCAGGGATAGGCCCGGGGGGGCCGCGCTGCCGCAGGTGGCTAGGCCGTGGCCGGGCCGGGCCAGGCCAGAAGCAGCCACAGACGGCCGGGCCCCACGTCTGCGGGCAGCCAGGCCCCAGATCCCCAGCTAGGGATTTGGGGCCTGGAGGGCTGCCTGGGGCCATGGCAGCACCGTCCCTGGCCAGGGATTGGGGCCCTGGCTGCGGCCGTGGTGGCGCGGCCTCCCCCCGGCCCTATCCCTGCCAGGGGGCAGGGCCTGCTGGCTGGGGGTGGGGGCTGGGCCCGTGCCTCAGGTCCCTTCCCACCCCACCAATGCCCCTGATGGGCAGGGTGACAACTGATGCACTTGGTACTGAGAAGTGGTTGCAAATGCCTATTTGGGCATGTGCCCACACATGCATTAAGGGGGCCCGGATGATGCGGGAAGGGGCCCCAGATATTAGGATGGTTCCTGGGCCCATCAAATTATACTTTAACCACTGAGGGCAGGCAAAATTTAGAAGAACAACTGTGGCCTAAAACCTTCTCTATGAAAACTGCATGGTGCCCCACTGAATATGTCAGACAGGTAGATACCTCTTTTGAATCCGAATCTCCTTAAGAAATGGCCATAAATTGCTGTCATATACTTTATACACTGAGCCCAATCCAAGGCTACAGCCACTAGTTGTGCAGAATGAAACAACCTGTTGTGAATTAGAATCTCACACTGTGTGAGCTGCACTGGATGCCAGTAGGTGTCTGGGCAGAGTGCAGAATTTTAACCCATAAAGCCTTGAATGATTTCACTGCCAGAGATCCCATGTCTCCCTTTTTTGCTGACAAGTTTAAGGGCCATGAGAGCTCAGATGGTAGCGCCCTTGATACGAATATGGGTGGGTTGATGAGTGAGGACTAAATTGCAAGGCATTATCTCTGAGGGAGTCAACTTTGGAATTTGTTTCCCTTTTGATCCCCCATCTCAAGGCCAGATTTGTTCTCCACCTGCAGGCTATGAAAAGCCCACTCTTTTCTTAGGCTTTTAGGCAGGAGAATGGGTTAAGGATTTGTAGGATTCATTCTTCTGACGGTTTATTTTAGCACTGTAGCTGCTAGTGGATATATGTCTGTTCTACAGTGGGCATGCCCAGAATTTTAAAGATACTTAGGTGTTGCTGTGCTCAGTGTTGTCCTGCCTGAGTCTACTTTTCAAAAGGCATCAGGCACTTTGGAAGCTAAATCTCTTTTGAAAAATTTACCCTCCTAATTCAGCGAGGTGTTGAAATGCTGAACTTATATCTTCACTGCCACGGCAGAACTATCAATTGAGCAGGTCTGTGAAGACTTGTGCAGTTGAATGGGAAGTGCTAGCCAGTTAACTCAATTAGTTTACCTCCTCAAAAGGAGTAAGTCTACATTTACAGGAAGGCATCTGCCATTGACACAATGCCATGAAGACACTACACTACCTGAACATAACTATGTTGATGGGAGATATGCAAGCTAAATTACATTATATAGCTTGCGTCTCTCCTATCGACTGCTGCCACCAGTGTAGACCAGCCCAGAGTGTAGCCAAGCCAAAATACCTTTAAAAATCAAGACAATTGGCTAACTCTCTGCTCCAGTTGAAATCAATGGGAATTTGACCACTGATTTCAACAAGAGCAGAGTCAGGAAAGAAAATAACCTCTAGAAATCTTGAGGGCAGGGGTTTTTTAGCTTACCTTTTTATTTTTATATAAATCTGCAGTATGATTTAGCAACCAGTATTCTTCTGTGACTTTCAGTGGTTCTTTGAAAAACTATTGTAGAAACAGAAGACTGTGGTATCTTTTGTGCCACTGTTGTGGTGTTTGACTAAGCAATTTAATTATTTCAATAAATGTGTGAAGTAATAGAGGTGCTCCATCCTATGGCCCACTACTGCAATTAGATCCCAGGGGAAAAACCTCTGCATTAGTTCAGAGCCTCGCAGGCTGCTGTGAAGCTCCATGTAGTGTAGGAGGAAGGCTCTGCCTGCATGGATCTGCTGGAAGCAGCTAGTTGATGATAAAACTGCATCTCATCTTTCTGAGGTCTGTGATACCAGGAGCAAACGGACAAATCCTGGCCTCATGCTCTCATTAAGTGGAGAAGCGACATCCGGTTTGTAGGACTCGGAGCAGTGGAAAGCACATAAGTAAGCAGACAAGTCAGTTCTGGTGTCATGCAAAGCACTGTGGGACAGTAGTTGGTAGACTACCAAGCTAGTGCGAATGAGTGGTGTGTGCACACAAACATTTGTTTGCACTAACTCCATATGCAATGAAGTTAATTCACTTTCAAAGTGGAAAATAGCATCTACATTAACTGGCAGGTGGTTCACTTAAATCTTTTGCATCACGTGGACAAAGTTTAGTCACATGTCTGCTAACTACAGCTAGCCCAGATTCTGCCTCCCATCTAGACAAGCCCTAAGACTATGTTATTTTCAAATTGCCTGGATATTATCACTAATGAAGAACTGCTAGCATAATGATGTTATACAATTTTTAAAAATGGAGAATTTGAAATAAAGACAAAAGGCCAAGCTTTTCAGAAGTGGTCACTAGAAAATAGTAGATGCCGCAGTCTTTTTCCTGAAAATCGGGCCTCTTTCTATGCTGAGCACAGGCCTACTGAGAATTGGGCATCTTTAAAGCTTCTTGAAAATCTTGGCCTAAAGTTTTAAAACTTGAAGGAAAAGAGAATTAAGGGGAAAGGGCTGAAAGAAATGGGCTAGTTTGGGCAGTTACTAATAAAGTTGAATTAAGGGGTTAACTCCAAACTGGAAGCCATCAGTTAAAAATGCCAATATATGGCATAGGTTAAAATGTTAGGACTTTCCTGTATGCAATGTTATACCAGTTCAGATATGATTTTTTTTAATCAAACATTAAAATGATGCAAAAGACTGTGTGGACACTCAGTTTAAACCATGTTTATTTCAGCTTATCTTATGACAGTTATGAATAGGTTACCATAAGACGGTCTTAAATCAAAAATCCACCTGGAAATGTGTGCTAGTTTAGTTAAAGCAGTGGAAGTTGGCATGCAGGCACTTCACAATGTCTCTCAGAATATAGTGCCCTGGCTTCTAAGGCCTGGTCTACATTACAGACCTATAGCGGTATAATTACATTGGTCCAGCATATTAAAAATGGACACCCCTGAGTGATGTAGTTATACCATCCTAAGCCCCCAGTGCAGAAAGTGCTATGTCGGCAAGAGAGCTCCTCCCATTGGTATAGCTACTGCCTCTCAGAGAGGTGGATTGAGTAGGCTAAGGAAAGAGTTCTCTCTTGTCGATGCAGAATGTCTTCATTAAAGTGCTACAAGGCTGCAGAAGTGTGAGTGTAGACCTGTCCGGAGTGACCAGGCAAGTTTGGAGCAGGTTATTTCCTTTTTGGGACACAAATATGTTACCACAGACAGAGGGCACCTTGGCGGAGTCTAATTTATTTACAACCATCTACGGTCACAAGATGGGCTCTTAGATGGCAAAGCAAAATACAGTTATAAGTCAAATGTAATACACTGCTACAGTGCTACAAGAACCAACAGTTGGAGCTAAATTGAGCCTTTTACAGGCTGTGCTGCAGGGCTGTGTGAATGTGAGGAGGGCCACTTGGCAGTGCTCTCCTGCACTGCAGCCCATCGAATTACTGTCAGCAGGAACAGGATGAGGGTTTCCAGCACGCCCCCTGCAGTGGTGCACATGAGTGACATCATCAGTGCCATGTAACAGCGCAGTCCCCATTTTGGCGCCCCTCAAGCATCGATGCCCCCTTTGAAGCTTACAGCACTTACCGCGTTGCACTGGCCCTACTGTCAGTCAGGGGCCATGTGAGCACTGGCCCAGTGGACAATGTGACGAGGTAAATTGTAGGTGGCTGGCTGCCGGCCAGAATGCCTGGTATGCGCTAACAGAAGTGACTCACTTGCACACGCATGTGCGTGAAGGATGCTGAGTCACACGTCACCCACAGATTTGCTGCTTGGCTTGCACTGAGCATGTGCACATGACTCAAGCCGGCTGCCTTCACTCTGGCCCCACCCCACCACTATCTGCAGGGCTGTCTCTGTATGGTAACACAATTCCTTGTTGGGTGTTAATGGATGCAGCTAAATCAGTACACAGCAAATTTAACTGCAAGTGGCACTAAGGTCAAACCATGTTTTAGCACTGGTTTGTGGGGATCGCCATATGCATTTGCACCTAAACTCTTCAACTGCACCCATCAGTAACTGTGTGAGCAGGGGTTAAAGTAAGCCAGAATGCCCCAGAACTGTGTCTGACAGGCCAGAATTCCAGGGCCCAGCTTCCAGAATCTAGAAAAATCGGGTCCACACATGCAGGAAGGGAGCCCAAAGATTAGGATGTTTCCAGGGCCCCTCAAATTATACTTTAACCACTGTGTGTGAGTAATTTTGCTAGAGTTAGGCAACACATTCCTGATCTTATACATTCAGCTCCAAGCAGTGAAAAGGAACTCTTAAACAAGGATTTTCACTGAAATATTCTGGGTTTTTTTTTTCAATTCAGTCGGTCATGAAAACCAGCAAAAGGCAGACCCTAAATCTTTCACTAGTGTTTCTTCAAACATTATTTTCTCTAAAATTTTGTGAATTAAGCCAAAGGAGAACTCTTTTTTGTTTTTGTGAAGCAACACAAAAAAACCAGAAGTATTTTTGGATTGCTTGAAATCAGTGAACGAACATATTTTGCAGAAACCCCCTTAAAAAAAAAAAAGACTCCCTCTAATTCTGGTTAGTCAAGCAGCTCCTAAGTACACAAGAGGAAAGAGAAACGGAACATGATCAGTTTGACTCCCAGTAGCTGTTAAACCTGTCAACCAGTTTCAGAATACTTGGCAAGAGTTGTAAATGTAGACCTAATGAGATTGCAATTGCTCTGCAACTAGCAAATAAATACCTTTAATACCAAAAGGTTTGTTGCTGCATGTACTGACAGAAACTTCATTTTCTCTTCTGGTTTGAATCTTCTATTCCATTATGCTATATTTAAAAAGATATGTCAAGGGGTACAAATGAAGTGTAATGGCTACCAACCCATTGCAATCCAAAATACAGCTTAACTTATAATGCAGCTTATCAGAAAGCTTGTAAGAACAAAAATCTTGTACTATTTTTTTCTAAGGACTAGTTTACAGTTAAAACTTGCAATAGCATGACTGTATTGGCACAGCTGTGCTGGTGTAAGAGTGTTTGCATACCCAAATTATGTCAATAGGAGAGCGCTCTCTCACAAGCATAATAAAACCACCTAAATGAGCAACAATAACTGTGTCGGCAGGAGAGCATCTCCCATTGATATAGTGCTGTCCACATGAGTGCTTATGCTGGCAAAACTTAAGTCACTCAAGGATACATTTTGCTTCACATGCCTGAGCAATGGAAGTTTTGCTCCTTCCCCAGAGGAGGCATTCAGATCAGAGATTTTATTTTCACAGGACCATTCTCTTCAATAAAATCTGAGGTGTTAAAAACATCTAACAAAGATTATTTTTGTGCCATGAATCTTTGCAGATGACACACAAATTGGGAAGGTGGTAAATAATGAACAGGACAGGTTGCCATAACAGTGTGATCCCAGTCGCTAGGTAAGCTGGACACAAGCAAACAATACGTGTTTCAATATGGCTAAATAGCAATACATCCACCTAGGAACAAAGAATGCAGGCTGCAGTTACAGGTTATGGGGCTCTGGCCTGGGAAGCAGTGATGCTGACTAAGATTTGAGGGTTGTAGTGGATCACCAGCTGAATATGAGCTCCCATAGTAATTCTGAAGCCATACTGCCATGTTCTCAAGTAGGGATCTCAGGTAGAAGTAGAGAGGTTATTTTACCTTTGTATTTGGCACTGGTGTGACCCCCTGCTGGAATGCTATGCCCAGTTCTGGTGCCCATAATTCAAGAAGGATGTGAATAAATTGAAGAGGGCTCAGAGAAGAGCCATGAGAACGATTCAGGGATTAGACAGCATGCCTTACACTGACAGACGCAAAGAGCTCAGTCTAGTTAGTTTAATGACAAGAGGGAGAATAGTTGACTTGATTAGTCTGTAAGTACCTACATCAGGACAAATTTTTAATAGTGGACTCTTCAGTCTAGCAAAGAAAGGCACAACACAATCCAATGGCTAGAAGTTGAAGCTAGCCATTTAGAGTGGAAATAAGGTCTTATGTTTTTAATGGTGTAAGAAATGAATCACTGAAACAACTTACTGAGCATTGTGGTAGATTCTGTCTCAGTGACCTTTTTAAAATCATCACTGGATGTTTTTCTCACAGATATGCTGTGGAATTATTTTGGAGAAATTCTGTGGCCTCTGTTTTATTATATGATCAGACTCACTAGACAATCACAACGATGGTCCCTCTGGCTTCAGAATCTCTGAATCTTGAGCATGTTCCTTTAAGCTTTCTCTTTTTGCTGCAGTGTTAATTATTGTAGGTTACAGTAACATGCTCCTTGAAGGAATCCCTCTCTCCCCTCTCCTTCCTATTCTCTGAAATTATCAACATTAGCTTTGAGCAGTAGTTCTCAACCTTTCATGGGTCACAACACACTTAGCAACACTGCAGGACATGCCAGGCTGCCTTGCAAATCCAGCCATTCCCCCAGCTTTCCATGACACACTTACTGCTGTGAGGTGACAGAGTAATGTGTCCTGACACAGTGGTTGAGAAACACTGGGTTAGCAAGGCACCAGCAGCAACTGTAAAAAGGTCCAGAAGCAGACATTATTTACACAAAAACCCATTTCAAAAACAAAACCTTGATTGCTTTCTTGCAGTGTCAAATATATACAACTTAGCATTGCTGTAGGAGAATGTAAGGCATTGCCCCATCCTGCAGCCTTTACTTAAACAAAATATCTGGTGGAGTTGTGCCTGTGAAGGAGCTCAGGATACAAGGCTCTGTTAATGGCAGGCCCCATAGTGCCATGTTCTCTAGTTTATGACTGCCCCAAATGGCCTAAAAGCAAAGGACAGTTGCACTAAACCAAGCAAGGATGAAGGAAGGAAAGAAGGAGATGAGGATGGGGGCGAAGAGGAAAGGGACTTTTTTCATCTCCAGCTCTCAACATTTCATGATCACTTGCTCAGAATGCCTGGGCATCTCACAGGCCAAGAATAAGAAAAGGAGACTCTCAAGTTACATTTCTTAAATTGATTCACTCCTTTTTGGATCTGGGGGATAACTTTCATTTTGCTGGAGTTTGTTCTGCATTAGTTCCTACCCCCCTCAATCTGAGGTGCAAATAGACCCAAAATCTCGAATTTCCCTGCCCTGGTGACGGTTGAGGCTTCCAAAACCTTTGGACAAACACAGGCATTTGAAGTTTGTAACAGAGCCTCCTGCCAAGTGGGTTTCATCCTGTCAATGGGAACATTTCAAACACATTTACTTTTAATAGCATTTGACCATTTCTAAGCATCTAATTCATCCCAGGCTATCATAAGAAAATGGAAGCCAACCACTCATATTGTCCCACAACAGCTGGGGCATGGGTACCTGAACAGACTGAGGCAGCTGTGGAAGAAAAGGGGTATGACATGACTGATAGAAAATGAAACTGCTTGGTATGCCCTCAGCTTCAAAAATAAACATCTTCAAATTCATCCCAGGAAAATCTTGATCTGAGTTAAAATAACTAGATCAGCTTCATGGTGTTTGTCTTTTTTTCAAAGGACAAGGCAGAGGAAGATTTGTTGCAGGTAAAGAGGACATACATATGTAGGTCTCACTCCTGCATGGTGCTGTGTACTTTCCCTTCCTGTGATTTCAACAACATGGTATGCAAAATACATGTGCAGTTTATACAGTGCTTTCCAAAATACATGTTTAAATCCATCAAGCCCTTTTACCGTAAAATTTTTATTACAAACGGCAGCTGACCTCCCACAGACACTTTGCTGCTGCTGCTGTACAAGCTATGCAGCAATATGCACCCATATGTCTGAGATCAAAATAAAGCCCCATCAAAATCAGTAAGGCAAAGCCCTAGGGAATCCAGTAAAATACTCTGTGGTTATTTTTATATATACACGTAATTGTTTGGAGGCCTGTGATGCCAACTAAATATTGCCATCTGCTGGTTCCTGTTTGCACTGTCCCACGTACAGTCAGTTCAACTCCATGTCCAAGAAAAGCAAGAAGTCTTGTGGCACTTAAAGACTAACAGATTGATTTATCGCATGAGCTTTCGTGGGAGAAAATCCCATTTCGTCAGATGCTTTGAAGAGGGGGAACTTACAGAATTGGATGAGAATAAATGCCTACAAGTGTAAGACATAGGATCAGGTCATACTGCAACAGCAAATCAGAGCATTTGTAAGGATTCAAACTCTAGGGAACAGCACCCAGAGGGAGGGTGAAGTCAAATTACTTGTTATAATGTGAAAAGAATCCATAGTCACGATTCGGCCCTGCTTTCACACAATCTAATCTGCATATTATTTGAATTTTGGCTTTCTCTTTGAAGTCTTGATGTCCCATTGATTTTCATGAGGAATATCATTAACAAATCATCAATGGAATGATTAGGAAGATGGAAGCACTCAACAACTTGTTTGGGTTTTTGGTTTTTTTTTTGGTATGTTACAATTTCTGATGTCAGTTTTGTGTGCATTTATTCTTCTGCATAGGGACTGTCCTGTTTGTCCAATGTATAAGGCATGGGGGAATTTCCAGCACATGATGGCATAAAACACATTAGTGGATGAGCCAGTGGCTGACTTCCCGAAACACATCTCTGCAACTTTCATGGTTTGAGCAAAGTAGCTAGAACCTGGGAGCTGACAGAAGTGCTTGGACCCAGCAAAGCAATCAGCTCAAAAAAGCGCTCACCGGTCAAAAACAAAAAGTGCACATCTTTAAAAAAAAAGTCTCAATCTTTCTGCAGAAAGGGGCCCTAAGTGAAACAGGAATACTGCAAGCTAGGGAGGTAGCAAAGTTCCCTCTCTATTTATTTTGGTATATAAATCTATTCCCCTAGCTCCAGTAGGTAAATCTGAGTTCTTTGCTTCCAGTAAGCACTAGCCATATTCTGATGCTTGACATTTCTTAACTTAAGGGTACTTGTATTGCAGTAGTGCCCCACAGTACAGCCTCCATCAACTCCACAATCCAAGTTGTTAGTCAGAGAGTTTCACAAACATTAAAGAAGTAGCTACATCCTGGCAGCGGCAGTTGACTAATATCATGCCTGTTCTGTTCACTGAGGCAGAGAGCCGAGCAAGGTCACCCAAAACTAGGGTTACCAGATACCAAAGTATGGAAAGGAGGATAGGGAAGCACAAAAAGGAGGACATTGGAGGACTCATGGAGAAAATGTTATATTAATGTAATATTCTTCTGTTTTTCGGGGGCCCTGGAATGCTTACCCCTAAAAATAAGGTATTCCATGGCATCCCAGCATGCTTTAATCCCCTTAAGTAAAAAGCTAGACAAAAATCATGTATTTTAAAATGTCTGCCAGACAGAGGACATGAAGGTAACAAAGGAGGACATGTCCTCTTTTTCCTTACATCTGGTAACCTTGCCCAAGACAGCAGAGTCGAGACTAGTGCTGGAACTAGAACTCAGGTGTTCTTGCGTCTTAGCCCTGTGCTTGGACCATGTTTTATTACTGTAAGTACTTTGGGCAATGCATTACCATCATATAAAGGCTCTAGGGAAGATTGGAGACCCTCTGTGCTGGGTGTGGTCCATAGCAAAACGCCTGCCCTGAGAGATGTAAAGACAATTGTGGAACCTTACAAACAAATTTGTTCTATTCAGCAATAAAGAGTTTGTGTGGGTGGGTGGCAGGGTGGGGAGATAAAAAAACATGCTTCATAACTGTGCTGCTGTAACCCTACTGTTTACCTATCCTAGGGTGATTGTTTAAAGTCAAGCAAATCAGTCAATAGAGCTATGTTTATGAACTAACTTTGTTTAAAAAGCAAAGAAAGCTGGTGCAGTGGCTAGCTCCTTTACGGGGTTTATGAGTGGATTATATATTGTAAACTCTTCCCTTGCTGTGTTGTCCTTCCTTGTAGTGCACACATGCAATCTACATCTGCTTTACATGCAGAAGGTCCTGGATTCAAACCCCAGGGGGTTGGACTAGATGATCTCATATTCTATTCTAAAAACACTAGAAAAAAATTGTCATCCAGAAGGGATACCAGCTCAACCCCCTTTCTGACTAACCAGTAAACTATGAAGTCCCTTCAGCTACTTTTCCAGCTGCAAACTTGCCAGTAAGGCTTGAAGATGAGCGATGATGTCATCAAAACAGGACTTGAACAGGAAAGTCCAATTGGATGAAATGATATAGGCCTCTCTAGGTCAGTGGTTCCCAGCATTTTCTCTGCCATGGCACACCTTGCTACCTTTAATTAATTTGAGGCACACCACCATATAGTTTCTAAATGAACTCATGAATATTCATGAGCCAATGAGCCAATCCAGAGCTCTTTGAGTAGTTTTTTGAAAAAAATTGTGGCACACCTGTTCAGTCCTGACAGCACACCTGTGTGCTGTAGCACACTGGTTGGGAAACATTGCTCTATGTCACTGGATTAAATCTTTCCCATACTGGGAGTGAATGCAGCATTAGAATCTCCTGGCAGCTCAGTAAGTGGCATATGTGAAATGAATTTGGGGGTCTCAGTCCAGTTACCAATGAAACAAGCATCTACTCAACTGGCATCAATGGGCCCTTGGTTGGGCATGCTCAGATTAGGTAAGGATTGAGTGTGCATAGCTATGATTTCATTCATCCCCAAAAATGTTCACTGCTGGACAGCACTGACACCAAGTGGTAAGGGAGTAAGGCGAAAACTGTGCTACCAGTATCTCTTTTGGCTATGTCCACACACAAGCCCTTGTTTCAAAACAAGCTGATTTGAAATAAAGGCCTTATTTTGAAATGCCTTATTTCAAAATAACAAAAAAGCTATTTTGAAATAAGGAAAAAAGAGGGAATCAAAATAGCATGTCCACTGTGACATGTTATTTCGAAATAGGGGAGGGGAGGGGCAGGGAGGCCTGTGCTGGGCCGGGGATGCCCCGCCCCTGGGATTCCCCTGCCCCCCCCGCCACTTCTGCAGGGGGCGGGGGGCTTCCTCTGCCCCCCTGCGGCTCCTGCCAGGGGTGGGGGGTCTTCCCCAGCGCCCCCCCACCAGTTCTGCCACTGGCCGGTGGCCCCAGCCCTGCCCGCTGCAGAAGCAGCAGGGGGACACTGGGGAAACCCCCCTGTCCCTGGCAGGAGCTGCGGGGGGGCCGCGGACCCCCCCCGCCTGCGGCCAAAGTGGCGGGGTGGCAGGGGGAGCCCCTGCCCCCAGCAGGAGCGGTGGGGATGCAGGAGGGGGGCACCAGGGAACCCCAGGGGCGGGGCATTCCGGGCTTTGGGGCAGCCCCAGCGGCAAGGTGAGCCGCCCCTGGAGCGGCCAGCAGCTCCCCTGCAGCCTGGGCAGGGGGCAGAGCCCTGGAGGTGCCCCAGCCGGCTTCCCCCTGCTTCACCTTGCCGGGAGTAGGGGGGGTGAAGGGGGCTGAGGCACCCGTCCCCCCCTGCTCCCAGCAAGGGGAAGCAGGGAGAAGCCGGCTGGGGCACCCTCGGACCCCCTGCACTCCACTCAGCAGCCTAGCCAGGGTGCTGATCCCTGGCCAGGGTGCTGGGGGGGTGAGACCTTCCCTCAGGGTGCTATGCACCCTGGGAGGAAGGTCCCTGTTATTTCGAAACAATCCTTGTTTCGAAATAACATGTCCAAACGGCGTTATTTCAAAACAACTGGTTTTGAAATAACCCTCCTTTTGAAAGCAAAGTGGTTTAAGCTGTTTCGAAAGGAGGGCTCTTGTTTCAAAACAAGGAGCTCCCTCCTTTTGAATCAAGAAAACATTGTGTGGACATAGGGACTTTTGTTTCAAAACAACCAGTGTTGCTCCGAAATAAAAGCCCTGTGTGGACATACCCTTTGTTCTGAGTATAAACAGAATGTCAGGCCTTGTCTATAGGACAAAGTTGCACTGATATAGCTTACAATGCAAATTTAAATGGCTATAGCCCAGGGGTGGCCAAACTTATGGAACTCATGAGCCATACAAGTTGATTATTGAACCTTCAAGAGCTGCACTGAGGCATATAGCCATATTCTTTTACCTACACCAAAATTACTAGGTTTAAAATTCATTGCACGCTTTAATTTTATCATAAAAAGAGGACAAATATTAATCCTGCTAATGTCAGATTCTAATAATTACTTAAGGTTACCATGAAAATTAGGGCTCTACAGTAAAAACTTAGCTGCTGCTAGATGTAGAAGACTACAAGCTAATGGCGAGTTTTTTAAAATCCTGACTATGCTGCACTTCTCCCCACCATCCCCGACCATGCCGTGCTTCTCCCTACCATCCCAACCCCCTCCTGAACTCCTAGGCTGGGGCTGCTTTCCTAAATTGATTTGCTGACGTTCTTCTAGGAGCTACAATTTTTCATTCAAGATCCACATATGGCTCCCGAGTCGCAGTTTGGCCATGCCTGCTACAGCCACTATAGGTAACTGGCACAAACATTTATTTCGGTATGAGTAGCTTATTGCAGTTCTGTTTAAGTCTACTGGCTACAAGTTTTTATTAATCCAAAAGGAAACTGTACACATTTTGCACAGTTAAACCACTGTAACTTTCCTATGTAGACAAGGTCTCAGTCTCCAAGTCTGACAACTGGGCATCTTTCATGATCACTAAATTCATGCATCATTTAAACAAGGGGAAACACTCCTTTCTGTCTGTCCTCACCGCTACTTATGATATTAAACTATTTCAGTATCTTATGCAAGGAAACAGACTTCTCGGTTAGCAATGACAGCAACTTGTCACCCTTTTATCCTGAAACCCAGATACACAGGAAGCTCCCTTGGTTTTGTACAGCCCTGGGATCCAGCCCAAATTCATCAATGTTCACTAAACTTTAAGTGAAGTTTCAGTGATTTATGGTTTAATGTGAAAATAATGCACAAATCTCTATTGCATATGGATTAATATGAAATCACATAAAGCTCAGATGTTTTAACAGTGCAGTTTGAACTTGAAACCCTGAAGTTCAAAAAAAAAAAAAAAAAAAAAAAGAACCACACTAATCATTGGCACAAACCCTTTCAAACAAATTGTTACAGCTTTTTTCAAGCCAGGTGCACAATGTAACTTGCATACAAAGAAATTACGGCAGTAACTTTAAATGTGTCATTCTTGCAAATAACTATCAAAATGAACATTAAGAACTTTATTAACTTGCTTTATCGAAATATAAAAACCAAATGGTCCAATGAATAAATACTTGAAGGAAGGTTTCTAATTATCTTCCTACTCCCCATTCCACTTCCCAAACCACTTACTTATAGTGACATCAAGTGACTTCAGAGCTCTAGTATATAATTCAAGTTGTTTCTTCTCCAGCTAAGGGCATGAAATCTCTGCTTCTTAGAAAGAACAAGAGTGGCACCCAGTGGTCAACTGTTTTAATGAACTCCTTGAAAGATCACCCTATTAGTCAAATTCCAAATTCTGTGTTAGTCTAGTTCAGCAAAACAAACAAGAAGTCAAGTGTCTGACAAAGTGGGATTTTCTCCCATGAAAGCACACGTGATAAATACATTTGTTAGTCTTTAAAAATACCACAGGACTCCTTGTTTGTCCTACTGTCAGTCAAATTTTGGCATTCACTAGACTTAAACACAGTGTGAGTCTGTAACAAATGTGCCTTGCATCTTGCCAAGTTCCAAAGGGGCAGCCGTGTTAGTCTAGTTCAGGAAAAGAAGCAAGGAGTCCTGTGGCACAGGAATCCTTGCTTCTTTTGTAACAAATGTGGATCAGTAATTAACCCAACATGCAGACCATAAGCTAATTGATAAAGGAAAGGAGTAAAATGAGTTACACTGAACAGGGGAACTGAGGCAACATCAAGAACAGGCAAGCGGACTAGGAGAACTGAGGTATATTCCTCTGTAGGGCAGAGATGTGCTATCAACTGTGTGGGATGAAACAAAAATGGCTAGATATAGGCACCATGAAAACAGAAAAGTCTCATTTCTTTAGCCTTACTACTTTTGGTATCTACGTTGACCCTTCATAGAACAGACAAAGCAGTGGTTTGCAGACTCTGAGAAGAAACAAGTAGATACAAAATAATTAAAACATAAATCCTCAAGGCATTTACTTCAAACTAATTAATTTTGCATAAAAATGGCTATGTCAGAAAAAGGAAAGTCAGGCTGTAGCTAAATGGGATATAGGAGTGTGATATAGTACCTGTGCATTCTTTTTTATGCTGTCCTTTATCACAGAATTATAGAATCATATAATCATAGGGCTGGAAGGGACCTTATGAGGTCATCTAGTCCAACCCCCTGCTAAAAGAAGGCCTATTCCCACTATATCATCCCAGCTAGCAGCAGCATTGCTGGCTAAGGGTTGGGGACTTCCCCCCCACCCCTGATCCTGCTCTGGGCCCTGATCTGGCCACAGCCACTGCCGCTTGCCAGCAGCAGCAGGGGCCAGCTCCAGCTCCAGGCCACTTGCTGGCAAGCAGCAGGAGGCTTGAAGCTGGAACTGGCTCCTGCCACTGCCTGCATGTGGCAGGAGGCTCGGAGCCGGCTCCTACCGCTTGCTGGCAGCAGCAGGAGCTGGCTCCAGCGCCAAGCCACTTGCAGGAGGCTCAAAACTGTAGACAGTTCCTGCCACTGCCAGCAAGCAGCAGGAGTCAGCTCCAAGCCTCCTGCCACTTGCAGGCAACGTCAGGAGCCGGCTACCGCTTTGAGCTTCCTGCTGCTTTCTGGCAAGCAGGCTGGAGCTGGATCCAGCCCCTTCCGCTGCACTGGCAGGAGATGCAGGGACTGCGTCCTGCTGGCTCTAGTGCAGCGATGCCCCTACCCGCCAGTATTTTGTCCAACCAGGTCTTAAAAGTTTCCAAAGATGGAAGTTCCACAACCTCCATAGGGAACCCATTCCATTGCTTGACCACCCTCCCAGTGAGAAAGTTTTTCGTAATATCCAACCTAGACTTCCCTAGCTACAGCTTGAAATCATTGCTCCTTGTTCTGTCCTCTGTCACGACTGAGAACAGTCTAGCTCCCTCATCTTTGGAGCACCCCTTCAAGTAGTTGAAGGTTGCTATCAAATCTCCCCTCAGTCTTCTTTTTTGCAGACTAAATAAACCAAATTTCTTCCATCTCTTCTCGTCAGTCATCTGCCAGAGCCTGCTAATCATTTTTGTTGTCCTCCGCTGGACTCTTTATAATTTGTCAAGATCCCTTCTGTAATACGGAACCCAAAACTTCACACAGTATTCACAGTATTTATCACCTGGATGTGACTGACTAATATTTGGCAAACCAGCTGGAAGCCCTGCGGAATCGCTCCTTTCTGGGGTGATGTGACAATCTGATGATCATTCTAGTGCATTCATGCCAGTCTCACTTCTGGGGACATTCAGCCTATGCCCACACTTACACAGTTAAATAGATTTAATTTATATCAATGCAATAAAATCAATATAAAAACCATTAAATCGGTATAAGTTAAATCGATTTAACAGGTCCCCACTAGAAACTCAAATCGAAATAGCATGCCCATGGACAGGACTTCCTATTTCAATTTAAGAGAGATGCACCATGGGAGGTATGGCAACATGGCCCCCTAGAAGGGCCATGCCCCCACCCAATATATAGAAAAAGGAAAGCACCAGGAAAGAGGAGGGCAAAAAGTGTTAAATCGATTTAACGGTTAAATCAAAATAACATGTCTGCACTGTGTTATTTCAAAATAACAATTTTGATTTAACCATCATATTGATATAATACTGTTTTATCATATCAGTATGACTTTCCTTATATTGAAATGAGGGATCTCCTCATTTCGAACTAAAGGAATGTCGTGTGGACCTACCATTTTTTAAATTGAAATAACCAGCATTATTTTGATTTAAACAGTATGTGTGGACATATCCTAAGAATCCTTCTACATTTAGCAAGAAGCCTACATTTTTAATACAGAGGCAAGACATGCAGAGCAGGAAGAGTGGTCTCAGCATATTTTACTAAAAGCCCAGTCTGTGGCCTTGGAAAGTTGGAAGAACCATTTGCAAATATGTGAGTTTTCATGTTCAGATGGTCTGAAAAGCCTGCTTTGCTGTCTCATCCAGTGCAAGTCTGTTGTTTACCTTGAACCCAGCATCAGGTAAATGTAAAAATACACTGTCTGAAGTGAAATGATGCTTCACTCCAAACTACTGCACTGAATGACTGTAAAGCAGGGGTCCCCAAACTGTGGGGTGGGCCCCCTCCAGGAGGGGCACAGCAGCGTCCAGGCCAGATCCACTGAGGACAGGAATGAAGTGCCACACAGCCCCTCTCAGCGCAGCTCCTTCCCTGTCCCCGCCCCAGCACAGCTCCAAGCAGCAGCCACAGCTCCAATCTGGACTCCCAGGAGTGAGGAACACACAATGTCAATTTTTTTGGGGGGGGCCACTACTCTAAGGAGCATATGGCTATTGTGGAAGCACCCAAGAACATCAAGAACATGCATAGTACAGAGGGCTATATTTTGCCATAGACCATGCAATCTTGCACTGGAGGACAGAAGATTAGACTGCTCAGGCCTCAAAGCAAATCACACGGTTCTAGCTAAGGGTTTTGCCTCAGTAGTCATTCCCTGTGGCTTTCACTTGGTTTGATGGTATTAGTGGGATCACATCTGTGTTTTGCACTGCTAATTCATGGAGTCAGGAGTGCAACAATTGTTCCACCCTTAGCTTACACCCGCAGTTGGTACTATTTGCTCAGTCTGTGAAGAAAAACTCCACTAGCCTAATGAGAACTCAAAATCGTAACTTAGCCACAGCAGCATGGCCAGCAGCAAGTGGTGGTACAAGCTACATCTTTTGTATGTAGTTATGGGGTCCAGGTAGCTTTGTTCTCCATTTAGCCAGCCTGGTCCATTGCTCATAGCTGCCCGTGCTTATTGAGCAAGCGTGAGTAGGGTAAGTCTGTACAAGCTGGGAGTCACTCTCACACTCACCTGTGAGTGCAGGTAGTCTTAATGTCATTGTATTCCAGCTTGGTCACAGAAGAGAAGTTACAACATGGAAGGCTCTCTACTGTAAACAAAATCATTGCAATTTTAAATGCTTTTCTGAAAAGGTTAAAAGTATTTATAGTGAGAGAGGTTCCACCTGAGAAAATGTTTGCAATTAGTGCTTTGTTTTGTTTTTTAACTTATTACAGTAGCTTTCACAATAATACTCGGTCTCTGTTTATCAGTTGTTACTGGCACCTCACTTGTTTTTACCCTCTCACAAGCACTCGTGTGGCTGAGGTTGCTGAGGCATATGGCAGCCTCCCTTATGTTATGTGCAATGTCACTCTATACCTTAGATCAGGGGTTCCCAGCCTTTCCAAGTGGACAGACCCCTTTTCAAAATAAAAAAATTATGTGCCCCCCCTTGGGCAGGGAGAGGTCACCCTGCTGCTGGGATCCAGACATGGACAGGGAGAGGCACCTCCACTGCTGGAATCTGGCCCCCGCCATGGAGTGGTGGTGCCACGGGGCTCTGGCCCCCACCAGCCACTGCAGACTGGCAGCACTCCTGCCAGCTTCCAGCCCTGGCTGGGGGGCAGTGGCGCCTCTGCCAGGATCCAGTCCCTGCTGCGGGGTGGTGGCACCCACACTTGGTTCCAGCCGCAGCTGTGGTGAGTGTCCGCGGCCCCCCCCCACAACACCTCTGAGGCCCCCTGGGAGGTCCACAGCCCACAGGTTAGGAACCACTGCCTGAGATCTCTACAGTTGGGGCTGTCCTTGGGATACAGCCAGAGCCATCTGGGGGCAGGTGGGGAGAGTGGTGACCGCCCCAGGCCTGCACCATTGCCCACCCGCCCACTGCTGCGCTGTCTCCCCCACAACAAGCTGAAGGTAGACCCCCACCCTTTCAGTGCAGGTGGTAGGAGGGCAGGGTCCCCTCCACAGGCCGATTGGCCCTGGGCCCCACCCCACCCTAGGGATGGTCTTGTGTACAGCCCAAACACACGCTATAGGGACCATGTGGGCACAGTCTTGCTACACATCCTCTCCTCCTTGGACTGGCGAACAACCCGTACTCAGTGGTGGAGACATGTCCTTGGATGGGTTATGCCATCAATGATACTAGCTGCTAATGCCTCAGACTTAGGGGTGAGGAGCTCAAATCAAGCATCTCCATACCAGAGATGGCCTTATGCTATCAGGGACACTAGGCAAAGGTCTATTGTGGGCACTCTATAGGCTCCCTGCTGCCAGCCCCAGTTCCTCCTGTGGCACTGGCTCCTCCCTCCTCTCCCCGTGCCCCAGCTCCCCCAAGGACTTACCATTCCAAGGTAGATGCAGCTTTTGCTGTAGGTGTGGACAGGGCCCTTCACTGCTTGGATCCCTAGGCAGGTGCCTGCTTTGCCTACCCCAAAAGCTGCCTCTGCTCAGTACACCAAGGGATGTGATCACAAGAAGAGTGTGGCCTCCATGTAAATGTCAGAGAGCTCACAGCAATACAGCTGGCTTGCCAAGTGTTCCTTCTCTGTGTGATGGGCAAAGTGTTCTGCAGTTTAACAGCCAATACCATTGTGCTGTTCTACAACAAGCAAGGTGGAGCCTGTTACACAGCATGTGTCAAGAGGCTCTTTACTGTACAAAATGACATTTGTATTGTGGCACCCAAGCACCAGGAACATATTAGTGGACCTCTTCACCAGGTCCTTTTTGTCTCGTCACGTCAGGTCACTTCACCTAGAGATTGCTGGTGGGATGGGCTGGATAGTGGGAGAACTACCCAAGTGGGCCTATTAACATCCAAACAGAACAGGAAGTGCCACTGGTTTTGCTCAAGCCCCAGTCTTAACAGGGGTTCTCTATCCAATGCCTTCCTTCTACCGTGGGCAAGAACTATAAGGTATTCCTTCCCGCCAATATCCCTGATTCATCAAGGTAACAAGTTGAATGTGAGCCTAATAGCTCCGATGTGGTAACGACAACATTGGTTTGGCACGCCAGTGGAGCTCTCAACTGCATCCTCACTGGAACTGCCAGTATGGCCAGACCTCCTTTCCCAGACTCACAACCATCTTCTACACCTGGGCCTAATGACCCTGCACATGACAGCAGTGTGGCTGAACACTGATGAGTGGGCTTGCTCAGCTCAGGTTCAGCAGGTACTGATGAGCAGCAGAAAGGTATTTAAGGAGGTGTTTAAGGCCCGGCTGGACAAAACCCTGACTGGGATGGTTTAAGTGGGAGTGGTCCTGCCTCTGGCAGGGGGTTGGACTAGATGACCTATGAGGTCCCTTCCAACCCTAGGATTCTATGATTCTATGAAAGCCCTCTACCAGAGTGACCTATCTGGCCCAAAAGACAAGATTCTTTTAGGGGGCTTGGAGCCATAAAAAAATCTCACCTTACCAGACTTCAGTTCAGCCCCATATTAAACTACTTTTTTTTTTTTTTTGCAACTTTTAGTTTAGCCCCCCTCATGTGTGAAGGTTCATCCTGCAGCCAGTTTGGCTTTACACCCTCCAGTCCAGAGTAGATCAGTCTGTTCTCACATCATGACAATCAGATGCATTAAAAAGCCTGGATCCCACCTAAACTTCGTACCAACAGGGGTTAAAGTAACTTGGAACACAGCTGAACGCCATTCTGGGGACCACTATTTTTAAGGGGCTCAGTGGTCCAGGCCCCCTGAAAATGGTGCTGGAACACTGCATTCCGGGGCCTGCCATTTAAAAATAGCCAGCCGAGAATGCAGCGTTCCGGTTCCATTTTCTATTTTTAGGGGCCTGACTGCTGGGCCCCTAAAAATAGCAGGCCCTGGAGCAGTGTTCTGCCATGCCTTATGGCAGGCAGGGGGAGAGCAGGCGGGGGGGGAATGCCTGGCTAGCCTGTGCATGTGCAGGCTATGCTTGGTGGCAGAAACCTCCAAGTGCAGTCGGCAGGCTGCATACCATATATACTCGTGTATAAGCCCAGTTTTTTGTGCCTGACAATTGCCTTCAAAACAGGTACTCGGCTTATACATGGGTCAGTATGGTAGATAGAGCCAGCCCAGGAATTTCACTGGGCATGCTCCAGGCTGGAGCCACAGTGTGGCCAGGACAGCCATCTTGGGCAGTTGGCCTGGGCTAGGGTTGGAGTTAGGAGGGGACCCCAGGGTCTGGAGTGGCCAGGTAAGGAGGTATTGGGGGGGGTCAGCCTGGGGGTTGGAGGAGGCCAGGAAAATGGCAGCAGGGTCCAGAGGTTCGGGAGGTGTCTGGAGACTGGGAAAAGCTGTGGCAGGGGTTGGGGAGTGATGGGAAAAGGGGTAGAAGGGGTGCTGGGGAGCAGGGAAACAGCAGGGGGAGCGGACAGAGCAGGGAATGGATGGAGCAGGGGGACAGAGGGGGAGTGGAGAGAGCAGGGGGACAGCAGCAGGGAGCAGAGGGAGCGGCGGGGGAGAGGGGAAAGGCAGCAGCAAGGGTTTGGGAGTTAAGGAGGGTGTCGGGAACTCCAGGAGAAGCCAGCAGCGCTGGGTGGGGCGCAGTGTTCCCTCTAAGGGCCCAATGCTGCTGAGCAACATATGTTGCTCACTGCATGCCCCCCCCACAAGTGGGCCCGATCCTGCCCCCCCCGCTCAAGCTCCACTGCCTGCCCAGCCTCCTGGCAGCAGGGCGAAGCAGCCAGCCCAGCCTACCCCCACCCAGCCGTGCCTCCCACAGAGGTGCAGGGGGCCAGGGCTGCGCTCCGGCGTGCGGGGTCGGGGCTCTGGAGCAGCCTGCTCCGCTCCCAAAGAGTTTGTGCCACTGCATCCACAGTCCCCTCCTGGCCTGATCCATGGCCTGGGAGCGAAGAGGCCCAAACTCTTTGGGAGTGAGCCACTCCAGAGCCCCAACCCTGCATGCTGGAGCTCAGCACTGGCTCCCTCTGCACCCTGAGGGGGCGCGGCTGGCTGGGGTTAGGCTGGACTGGCTGTTCTGCCCCGCTGCGGTGAGGCTGGGTGAGCAGGCAGGTGGAGCAGCCTCTGGCCCTGATGTTCCATGCCCCCCCCAATCCCCACCCATGGGAGTTGGAAGGGGGTGGTGGTTAGGGCCCCCTTACCTGGCTGCCAGAGCAGCATGGCCTGGTGCCTGGCTGCTCCTCCAGCTGGAGGACCTCTCACTGAGCACATGTGGAGAGTCTGTGCATGCTCAGTGAGAGCTTACTCTGAGCAGGAGTTTTAAAAACTCCCAACTCAGAGTCACTCTCGGGGCAGGGACTGCAGTTGCTGGCCCTGTTCAGCCGGCAGCTTTCTATGCACCAGGCCACCCCAGGGACTGTGCAGCCATGAAGCTTAGAGGGAACATTGGAGGATTAGGGGCTAAGGCCAAAAGGGGACCTCGGCTTTTACACGGACCACCCATTTTTGCCTCTTTTTGGGGGTTCAGAATTGGGGGGGTTGGCTTATGCACAGATTGGTTTATACATGAGTATATACCAGATGTGGCCAAACTGCAGCTTGTGAGCTGCATGCGGCTCTTTAAAGAAAAATTGCAGCTCCTGGGAGAGCGCAGGAGGGAAGGGCGGCATGGTGGGAGCCAGGGGCAACAAATTTGCAGTGGTTGGGGACAGCAGAGAGGCAGCGGCACGGTGAGAGCCGGCAGCAGAGGAGCAGCGTTGTGAGAGCTGCAGAAAAAAGCAGCCTGGTGAGAGCAGGGGAAGGGAGGGGAGGGGCAGCATTGTGAGAGCCAGCAGAGAAAGACAAGCACCCAGTAACTGCCAGATTCTACAGTTTACCGACACAATATTAATTTCTACCCTCCTTCTCTGTATGCATTATGATACAGTCTTCAATTGCATCAGTGCATGATTTTTTAAAATACTTTTCTTTTTTGATATTGTTTTCTGGGTAAATATTTTTAAAATTGGCAACATAAATTGATCAGGAACAAGTCTAGAATGAACTACAGATAAGGGATGATAATTAACAATTTAAACCTGAAAAGCAATTGTAAATTTTCTTTTTTAAAAATTACCTAGCATTTCCAGATATTGTAATATAATGCAGAATTATTTCTCTTGTGTTTCTATTTTGAGAATTAAATAAAAATCATCAGAAATGACTGAAAATTGACACAAGTGTTACATCCAAAACCACTGACTGTCAAAAGGCTATTAAAAAAAAAACCTCTATTTAAAGAATGTTACAAGTACTTATTATGGATCATGGTTCATTTTCAGCATGCAAAATGATTTAGACTTAGGATAGACCACCACTACAGAAAACTGGCTTTAGAAAAAAAATTCCTTAAGTCCATTGAACAAGTGTGCCTGAGACATCAGTATGTCATCTGTTTGCAGAAGGAACTGCTAACACATTTATTTTATAAGAAAATTTTAATTAATATAACTGTCAATTCAATTACCAAGATAATTTACATTCACTGCAAAGTTCAATAGCAGCACTATACTTCTACTGATTAAATAGCATTCAACATGTATTAATTTTTTGTTGTATAGTCAAAATCCATTTATATTTCAGTGCAGTCTTCATGAATGACTCTATGGGTATCTGAGCCCATTGGACAAGAGTAATTGTTGTGAAGGGCTGAGGACGGAAAATTGTGTTGTAAACTTTCTGAAGAAAAATGTCTCACCAATAAAGATTTTACTTTGCATTATAAAAACCAAATATTGATATTTAGAATTTATACAGGGCCTGACCCCAAACTGAATAAACTCAATGGGATTTTTTCCATAAGTATCTTCTGTGTATGGACTCCAAAGCACTTACTGAAACAGGTTCTGATCTTGCACTTTCTGTCCCCCTAAATTCTTATTGATCTGTTGTGATTCTAAACAGTTGAAAAGGTGTCCGTGTGTGCATCTATTCACAGGATTAAGATGAAAGCAGTATTTTCCCTTACTATTACTCTCATTTTAAAATTAATTGTGTCTGAGTCCTCAGACCTTTTGTCTTCACTGTCCATAAGTGTTTTAGTGAACAAGTTTACAGGCAGAAATATTGGCAGGGAAGCGGGGGCATGGTAGGTGCCAGGCTGGGGTGGGAGGCAGAAGTTCGGCATGGTCGGGGAGAGCAGAGAAGCAGCAGCGTGGTAAGAGACGGAAGGGAAGCGGTACCAGAGGGTGGGGGAGAGAAGCGTGACATGGTCAGAGAAGCCATAGCATGTTTAGATTTTTCTCATAGGCCCTAATGCAGCTTACTCGTTGTTAAAATAAAATCATGTTTTACAAGTCCTAAACATGATGTGGAACACTAATGTGAAGGCTGTTTCCCCACTCTGGCACTCTGAGTGCAGAAGGTGGGGGGTCCGCAACAGGCCAGAAAAGCCACTGGCCTTAAAGCCTGCTCTTAAAACTCTCCAAGGCCTCCAGTTCCTGGCCTTGGAGTGGTATCGCTGCCACCACCCAAATGCAAAAAAACCTCTTGAAACCCAGGAAGGTGCACTTGGGAATTCCTTCCTGTGAGGTATCCTCAGTCACTTTTATTCCTCCCTCAGGAAAGTGACTGAACTCCAGCTGCAATATGAGCTGGAACTGGAACAAAGTCCTCCTTAGTAGCTGCCTGTGCTGTCTGAGGCATGGGCACACAAACGTCTTGCCCTTCCAGGACACAGAACCAGCACTTCTTAAAAGGTAAAATCTTTAATCAAAAAGAACAGATAAAAAACACAGAGAGTTGTTTCTCAGGGAATTAACCTAGGTAGTTACAGGGTGGGGGGGGGGTTACATGTGCTTAGCACAGAGAAATCCAAAAACAAGCCAAAACAAAGAAAATACCCTGACCGCATCTAAATAAACATTCCCTGTTCTACCCACACCTGGTCAGTAACAAATTTAACTTATCTTTGGTAAGGATGTTGCTGGATTCTTCCTTAGGCCCCTCTGACCTCCTCCTTATCCTTCCAGGAGCTCTGCTACATCCAAACAGGCCCAGGCAAGGCTGCTGCTCCAATTCAAAAAGCTGTGCTTTGTTCCTATTGGCTGTCTTGGGACTCACTGACCACAGTGTTAACCCCTTCCTCCCCAAGGGTTACTACAACTAAGAAATGAAAATACAAAGGAGAAAAGTTTAAAACTGAAGGTAGTTTACTTTCAATTTTTGGCACAACCTACTGCTGTGAAGCATCATATTCCATAATGAAATTCAAAACATTGTGCAATACTTAGAGATCAGCATCTCAGAGCTTTTACCTGCTGCACTGACAAGTTACTGCCCAGATTTAAAAAAACACTTGCCACAAGCCTGTAGTGTTCTACATCTAGCAACAGCTAAATTTTTACTGTATAGGCCTAGTTTCATGGTAATCTTAAATAATTATTAGAATCTGACATTAGTGGTTCAATATTTGCCCTATTTTTATGACAAAATTAAAGTACACAATGAATTTTAAGCTTAATAATTTTGGAGAAGGTAAAAAAGTGTGGTTATATGTCTTAGTGCGGCTCTTGAAAGTTTAATAATTGACTTCTGCAGCTCTTGAGTTCCATAACTTTGGCCATCCCTTGGTATATACGGTAGTTTCCCAGCCCAGCACATGGCTGCCTGGCTCGTGGGGGGGGGGTATTGGGGGCAGGGGGAGATTTTGGGGATGGGTTTTGGGGGCAGGGGGTGGATTTTGGGAACAGGGGAATGGATACTGGGGGCAGTAGCTGGGGTGGGGGGAAGGCATTTGGGGGACAGGCACTGGGGTGAGAAGCAGGCATGTGAGGGGCAGGAGCTGGGGTGTGGGGGAGGCCCACCCAATCCCAATCTGGGGCCTGCCAAATTATACTTTAATCCCTGCTACCAAACATGGTGCCATAGTTTCCACACTTCTGAGGACGTTCCTCCTACTGTTCTTCCTGGAACCACACAGTTCTAGTGATGAATTTAGAGGGCCCACCTGGGTTGTTAGTTGATCCTGGGCCTTCTACATCAAAAGGACCAAGGCTCAACCGTGCCTTAGGGGATCTGATATGGCTCATCTCTGAGGAGGGGAGTGGCTTGGGTGGAGTTGAGGATAGCAGCTATAAATTCAGTCTGCTGGACTGCAGATAGTTTACTTCTGCTCATTTATGAACAGGCCTAGATGCTGGCAGATGGCCCTTACCAGACTTAGGCTCCTGTGGGCCTGAGCTTACAGACAGCTCTGGTTGAGCCAGTTGTCTAAGTAAGGGTACAGCTGTACTCACTGACATCTCAGGTAAGCAACCACTACTGTTACACACTTTGTGAAGACACTTGGGGCAGATGATAGGCCAAAGGGCAGCACCATAAATTGATAAATGTTTGTTCACTGTGAACCAAAGAAAAGGCCTGGGTCTGGGGAGAATTGAAATGTGGAAATACACATATCAAGTCAAGGTCAGCAGCATACAAGTCCCCTGCTTCTGAGGAAGAGATGGTGGAGTCTAGGGGGACCATCTTGAACTTCAGCATCTTTAGATACTTGTTGAGGAAGTTCAGGTATAGGACAGATCTGAGGCCCATTTTTGCATTAAGGATTTAAAAAAATAAATAAAGGGGGAAAAACACCTTTCGTTTCCCTAGAGGAATCTTCTCCATGGCACTCACCCACAGGAGGGTTTCCATCACTTATTGAAAAGTTGCTCATGAGGATCTCTAAGGACAGGCTAAGAGTGGGGGGCAGACTTTGGAAGGTATAGCCAGTTGATAGGGTGCTGAAGACTCAACAACTACAATATAATCTGAGCCCATGCAGGGAGGTAGGGCAACGGCAATTCAGAATAAAACAGTAGATGGATCCTGAGGGGAGGGCAAGGTGCTATCTTTGGGTGCACCCATGTAATGACTGATGTTGCCCACTATAGTGTTCTGAGGGGCCTGAGCCATGGAGGAGGTTGGAGCCGATCAACTACACTTAAAGCCTCTGCCTCCTATAGGAGCCACACCATGGAGGGCCCAGGACTCTAGGCTATTATGGCAGAGGACAGCACGGTAGTCTAGAGTTCAGTACTCTGTATAAGCCTGAGACCACAAGATAGTCCTAGAGTCTAAGGACATGGAGCCTAGTGTTGGTTAGTTCAGAGAAGAGGGTGTTGCCTTCAAAAGGTAGGTCACATATTGATCACTGTACCTTCCAGAACCAAGGCTGTCCCTAAGAGCCTGCAGTGTCTGGAGCCAATCGCATGTGGGACCCACTGCGCTGGGGACTGCCCCATGATGCCACCCCCCTGCCTCAAGCCAGCCATTCTGCCCCTGGGGGCAGGGGCTCCACTCCCCTGCCCCACCTCTGGACTGGCCCTCTACAGCCCCAGGGCAGAACAGCTGACCTAAGGGAGTGGTGGGAGAGCAGAGCCCAGCCCCTGGGCCTGCTGTTCCCTGCCCTGTGGGTGGAGCAGGCTGGCTCAAGAACAGAGGTCTGGTTCCACTCTCCTGTCCCTGCCTCACTGCCTTTGGCTGCCCCAGGGGTGGAGGACAGCACAGTGAGGGGGGAGAGGAAGCAGTGTAAGCACAACACTGCCTTGCTCACAGCAGGACAGCATGGGGCTCCCAGACTCATGGAGACAGGGGCAATTGCCTCTCTTGCCTCCCCTCTCCCCCCAAGGACAGCCCTGTCTGAGACAACCCTGAATGCTGCAGCAACGAATATCTGCACATGGACACCAGAGAGGCCATTGATCCTCAACTGAACCTGCTACATCTAATGCCACCTGTAAGGCAGCCCTGGCTAGTCTTGTCCTTTTGCAAGACACAGAAACTCCTGTCTAGTCTCATGTCAACAAATCCTTAAACTTTCAGGGAGTCCCAGTTATTAACTATATATGAGAAAAACTGTTTTACAACTATATCACAACAAAGCACATTAAACTGCAAGAGTATTCCAGTAACTGTCACAGAGGGGAAGAAGGAAGTGAGGGTGCAAGACCCCATTTTATATTATATATAAAATCTGCATGAGCATGGGGCTACAGAACTGGCTGTATGGGTACTGCTAAGGCAAAAAATCTGCAGTAGCCATGAACATGAGCATGCCCACACCTAGCAAGCATTGAGTTGAGATGCACAATGACTCAATACTATGCCATCTTCCAAATTCTGCAGACAGCTGAAGTGCATCTGCTGCTGCTGGAAGCTTCTCAAGCTGTTGCAGAGTGAGAACACTCAGTTTGGTCACTTCCACTGGTGCTATTCAACAGCGGGCTCCCTGGGAAAGCTTTAACCAACAGCAGATAGCAAACAGAGCTACTTATGGGCCAGGATAATCCAGAAGTGAAGAGTCTAGGACATACATATGGTTGTGGAATCATTCCCAACACAGCAGCTGGAAGATACTGTAAAGGTCATGATGGGCTTCAGACTCTTCATGCTAATTCATCAGAAACAGATATGAAAGATGAGCCCATGAGCAAGGTCCAAAGAAAATGCTGTTAGGATTCCCTGCACCCTTCTCACTTTCACAGAAGTAGGGAGAACTGGCTTCTTACCTCATTGCTGGTCTTTGGTTACCGGCTCAGCCCCTAGCTATCAGGTGTGTGATAAGATTTCCAAGTCCTCTCTGGGTTAGGATGGACAGGAGGGATAAATGGCATAAATGAGACTGTGGAGAAAGAGGGAGTTATGGGTTGGAGAGAGAAAGGGAAACACTGAAACCAAGCCAACAAAGAATGTGGTAATACAACAGAGGAAGAAAGTGGATTGAAAAGTTATTTCATTCTGAGTAACAGGCTTCCTACTAACTTTTACACATGTACAATAAAACTGGCAGCTGTAAAAACTGAAGAGTAATTAAATCTGCCCATGTGCTGTCAGACAATTGACCTATTTTGCACCACTCTGTCTCATTTCTCCATTTATCCAAATTAACCCATATCCCAATCAATGAATGGATTTGCCCCAGTTTCACCATGGAACACCACCACTTTTCAAATTCAATCAGCAGTGTCTGGAGAGCAAATATTGGACATTTCAAACAGTTAACTTTTGTAACATTCTTTTAATAAGATACATGTCAACATAATACAAGTAAATCAGATCTGTTAAAAATTAGATTACATAATGAAGACTTAATTGACAAGTATGCTGAATTAATCTTTCCGTAATTGAACAGTCTCTTCTTTAATACCATCTTTTGAGATGATGCAGATCTTAAGTGCATCTCCAGTGTATACATCTCTCTCAGCTGCAGAAATAAAGACATCTTTAACTAGTTGCATAGCCTTTTCCAGGGTCAAAGGCACATGCTCCACATTTTGCATATTCTTGAAGCCAACCTAGGAAAGAAAGAGTATTGGATTATGTTTAGTTCTGCAGGTTTTTAAAAAATTCAAATAAAAAGATTCCATCTAGCTTGTAAAATTAGCTTAGTCAGCCATCAGAATTCCTTGAGTTAATGGTGAACAGAAACTTTTTTTTGAACACCTACGTACAGGCAAAGGGATCTGGTTCAACCATTTAAACTTCAACGTAAGGGTGCTCAGAAGCTGGTGCATAAATGGAGGTGTGTTAGTAGTTAGTAATGTCATTATACCCACTGAGTAGAGAAAGCGGCTAATTAGACTCAAGATAAGGCAAGCATGGTTTTTCTTCTCTCCAGCCAATATACAGTGGATTTATGAAAACCAGCATGAATACTCAAATTGTTCAAAACAAAGTCTAGAACGTCTCAATCTAGAACTACTCAAAGGACAATCAAATATTCTATGCTGGGACACCCAACAGCGCAATCTGAGTACATACTGCTTTGAATAACTTTCAGAACATTAAGATTTTGCGGCAAGTGTGGATGTTTAAGTTTCTAAAGGTTGTCTAAGATTTTCACTTTACGTTTGTCCATAACAGAAGAGTGTATGGAAAGCACCTCCATTCCAGTCTAAATATGTAATAACTCTGTTAGACAAGTGTCAGGGGAAAACAGCTGGGAAGGAAGGACACACACAGATTACGTAGATGTAAAAATAGTTTCTGACAAAAGCAAGGCTAGTTTACCTGGTTATCAAGCAGGGGTTGTAGCATGGCACTTGCTGAACCACCAGCTTTGAAAGCATCTCTCTGGTATGAACCTACTGGGTCAAAGCTATACACTGCTCCCTTCCCTTGAAGAG
Source organism: Podocnemis expansa (assembly GCA_007922195.1). Taxonomy (NCBI): domain Eukaryota; kingdom Metazoa; phylum Chordata; order Testudines; family Podocnemididae; genus Podocnemis; species Podocnemis expansa. The sequence goes on along the minus strand of ML681972.1, from coordinate 28,149,678 downwards.
AAAAAAGTTTACATTATGTCTAAACGCCAGAAAGCTGTTTTTTAATAACGATATACAACATCTACTTTAGAAACACTACATATACTAGTTTCCAAGCCATCCTGAGACAAGATTAATAACTGGATCTCTGAAGAAAAGGTAAACAGAGGCTTGAGGCTAAAAACTAGCTCTTATTCTCAGACTAACCCATAGTATAGAGGATCTCCTTGATATGCTGGCTGGAGCACAACCAAATCATTGGAAAAGCTTAAAAGCCAGGGATAGGAGCATACTTCTGAGGTGCTACAGTAATAGTTACCTTATTTTAATAAAACTACTGCTTCCCTCTATCCATATATTGCCAATGGTTTTGATTTGCAACAGTGTATTTGTTAGTTTCGCAGTCCATTCAGAAAAGGAATATGCTGATGGAGTAACCTCACCTACTCATAATAATGAAGGGTATGAAAGGTAAAGACAGCATTAAGATGTCAATTGGTAAAACATTTTATTACTACAAATATTTCATCTTTAAACTAGATGTTTATGCTTGGCCCCCAATACAGATCCAGTCCCACGAACAAATCACTGGCAATGCACACCATTGGCATTCCAGCGTTCTATGCTTTTCAGAACTGCTGGAAAGATAAACAGCAAATTCCACTCCACCTTGAAACAGTAAACATGAAGAGACAGAAAGGTGAAAGTGTTTTTAGCAAATTAATTATTTCAGTTGTGTAGAAGTCATTTAAATATATAGGATTTAGATTTTGGAGTTCATACAAATCCAGAGACTAAAGGAAGTAATATAGCAATATGCTGATGAAAACTAAGATGTGTCATGTAAACTATGCATTATTTTACCTACTTAAAGGGATTGTAATACTTATCAAAGCTAATTTTAGAGACTGCTTTGAGATCCTCAAACAACATGGTAAGTGAAGAACTATGTTATTTCACGTAAATGAAGCAAGAATACAAGTTTCTTTGAACACTGTACCAGCAGTCTGCTTCAGCTGAAATATTACCCTTCATCAGCAGAAACCAGTCTCCTTTCTCTTTGCTTTCCACAAGCAAATCTCAGTCTTTACCTTCTTCATCGAGCCCGCCAATGATGTTGTAAACATAGTAAGGAAAGAAGCGGCGAGAATACAGGATTGTAGACAGCATGGCTGCAATAGCCCCAGTGGTCATGGTCTTGTTATTGGAATGTTTGTACATCTGCAATCACCAAATGGTGCAGCACACAAAAAAAGTGGGTTAAACAGTAACACCAGAATAATAAGTGAACACAAGTAAACTCTAACCACTATTTTTACACCAAGTAAATGTCAAAACAACATGTCACCGAGAAGAGTGTGTAACAGAAGTATAATTGAAATACATTTCAGGATCATGAAAATTCTTTGTGATCTAAAAACAAACTATTTATTGCAATTAAATGTTGTGTACATATTGAATTTCTTAAAGAAGATTATGCACAAAATTCAGATATCATACGGAAGTTTGTATAAAAACAGATGTCATTTATCTGGTTAATTACTACTAAGATATTAAAATTCAGGGTTTTTTTTAAATCTGCATTTTTTCTTCATGATTTTTATGTTCTAATTGCCTAAGCATTTACTCAGCTTGGGCAGAAAAGATGTATATTAGTACATTTTCACTTTCTAGTTCTTTCACTAGCAGTGCTGCAATGCTGTGGTATAAATGTTTGAAACAAAGCAGCTCCCTTTACTTTATTACACTTCTGTTTCAGTTTCTTCCCTGATCTAATTATTGTCGTCTTCTATAATAATTTAATACAGTTTTATTATTTTTGTTTTTATATATAAAATGTCAAATATCTAACTACCTTTAGTCTTGCTTCAATAATTTTAGTCAGTGTAAGGCAGTCTCCATGAAAACCACTGCATCCAATGACTGTTTGATCCGTTCTGTAAAATGCAAAGTTTGTAATATTTTGGTAAGCACTATATATAAACTGTCAACTACAGCAAATTATTAGATCGATAAACAATGCTAGGAAAGCACTGAATGTATCCTGAGCATTTTTTTAATGCAATGTATCAGCTGAAAATGATCAGCCAATTCTTTATAGACTATTAGGAAGTAATTTGCAGATCAACATGGCTCTGCAGACCAGTTTTGGAACTTTTCATCTAGTGGTTAAGGGGAAGACTATGAGCAAAGAGAACCACGTTATAGTCCAAATCCTGTCAGATAATTTGTGTAGTACCATGGGTATGTGTCTCCAGCTACCACTCTGTAAGATTGGAATTACAGGATTTACATGCCTTACAGGGCAGTTGAGAGAGTTAACAATTTTAAAGCACCCATAGACTCTAAGGTCAGAAAGGACCAAAATGATCACCCAGTCTGACCTCCTCCACAATGCAGGCCATGAAACGTCACCCACCTCCCCACCCAGTAATAAACCCCAACAGTTCTCAACAACTGTGTTGCCCCACAGTAGTAAGCGTGTTGCGGCGAGCCAAGGGAAGTGTGGGTGGACTGGTGCGTCCTATAGGATTGCACCTGCTGCCAAGTGCATCACGACCCACAAAAGGTTGAGAATCACTGCAAACTATGACTAAGTTATTAAAGTCTTCAAATCATGATTTAAAGACTTTAAAGTACAGAGAATCCACCAGCAATTGAGTCATTCCCCATGCTACAGAGAAAGGTGAAAAACTCTCATAGCTTTCCCCTATTTGTCCCAAGGAAAAATTCCTTACCAACCCCAATACAGCAACTAAACACTCAGTCAATCAGACACCCAAGAAAAAATTCTCTGTAATAACTCAGAACCCATCTCCATCTACCACCAGGAGCCAAAGATCAGTCACTTGCCAAACTAGGCTGTCCCATTATAACATAACCTTCATGAATTTATCAAGCGCAGTTTTGAAACCAGCTAAAGTTTTGGAGTGCTGGGAGATCACTCAGTGGAAGGAAATATACAAATGCAAAATATTAAACTTTTACTTAAATTAATGAAGGGCAAAATCGTTTAAAGCTCAACCATTTACAAACTACGCCACTGAAAAATTAACAGTTTTATACGTAGATGTTAAATGTTATTAACTTTAACAGACTACAACAAAAGCTTTTTCTCTTAATCAGAGGCATAGCCAGTCCCAGTTTTCTTCCCAGGCACCTGAGTCTGCAGGGTGGCCCCTGCTAAGAGCACCTTCCAGTCATGTGACCAGAAGCTACCCAAGATGCTCTAGTAGTTGTTAGGTAGCAAGTGGAACAGGGAGGCAGCAGACTGAGGCCCACTCACTGCAGCAAACTTTTAAGTTCCTACTGCTGCTGGGTGGGCCTCTTCTCCAAGTGGGTAGGCCCCAGCCCACCCATGGCTACGCCCCTGCTCTTAATATAAGACTACATTAGTATTACACAGTCACCATCGTACAGCAGACAGACAGTACCAGGGTAACTCATCTCTGGACACTATTAAAAAGTCACTGATATGCTAAGCAGTTAACCAGGAGAAACCTAAACTCATGTGAACTGTGCCAAAGATGACAGAAAGAGGGTTTGTGTCTGTAGCTGGTGGCAGTCTGAAGTGTGAGTGACGCATCTGCCACATTTAAAAACGTGTAATAAAGTTTTTAAAGGGGATGCTATCCAGTGAAGGAAATACTGGAGGAATGGGAAAGGAGGTTGATAAACAGGGGTTGACAAATTTTTAGGTCAGGTTCCCAAATGAATACCAGCAGAAATAGTTTGGTAGTCGGATACCAAATGGATATCCACAGACCCATTTTTGTGGATTCCATCTCAGCTGTGGATGGAAATAAATAAATCTGACAACTCCAACAAAAGGTACAGCTGCTGACACTGCATCCCCTTAAATCAGTGGAGCTGCTGTTATTCTCATCAATCTTACTGCTGTAGTAGGTCCAGTCCTGGCACAGAGCCAGATGGGGGAGTGTAGCCCCTGCCACCCAGTCCTGGGGTAGAGCCTGGAACAGGGCGGGAGCCGCTTATGTTAGTCCCTGTTGATAAAGCAATTGCTGACAGGTTCCCAGCCAGTCTCTCCTAGAGTGCTCTTTGAAGTGACACATGGTCTACTAAAATAATAATAGACTTTTTGACATATCTGATATACAGACACCACAGGAAACAATTTGGTACCTCAATTACTGAATGCCAAGAATAAGCAAAGCTATTCAGCACACAAACTTTAAGTGCCGGTACAGTTAAGTGGTAACTCCTAGGGGTGTCCATCAAAAAAAAAAGCAGAACTTTTTAACTTGTACTGAAATAATCAAAGACATCAGGTAGGTGTCAGTGACATTCAAGCAGCAAAACACCAACTAAAAAACTTGATCTCATTTACAGGAACACCATAAAGCCTAAATTAAACCCTTCCATGTTTACTTCCTGTCTCACTGCAATTTTTTTTTTTGATACAGCTGTGACAAAGAAAATGCTAATCATTCACTTTCCCCAAGATGCTCTACTCACACCATCACAGGATTTATGAACTAAATTACCACAAACATCAAACTTACAGTTTATAGCATTTTGGACTGTCCCGACTGTGAATTGCGTAGCCTTCACTCAGTCGCGTATCTGAGGCAACAATAGAAAAATCTTCACCAGCAATTGCCAACACGGTCCTTAAAAAGGAGGGGAGAAAAAAAGCTAATATATAATCATGATTTCTCATGAACACTCATTTAGGTGTGTTTCTCAGAACGGTGTGTAAAGTTTTGTCACAATGATGGAATGTCTTTTGTTCTGCAAGCAGTTATGCTTCCTGCTAGATGTCACACTGTCCACAACTCAAGATTTCCAGAAGGGTTATTTCTTTAAAAAAAAAAAGTGCTCCTTCACCCTAAGTGGCTGCTTCATGTCTTGTATGCTTTTTTTTGAGGGGTAGAAGATTGTCTGTATAAAATCAATCATGATTGAATCCATAGACGACACAGAGAAAGGCAGCACACGGGCTTAGGGTAACAAACCTGATAGTGACCCACTGAAGGGGCTAAGGATGAGTAAAGAATCAATCCTAATAAAGGTGAACTCTTACACAAAGTCAGAAGAAACGGCTAAGACACTTATGATGGGGAGATATAACTAAGTATCAATGCCTTTACACATAAGAGTTTTCTTTTCATCTTGTCTTAATGCTATCCTAGTTTTTTCAAATGACATCTGTGACAGCTGTCACAAGTAAGTTACAAACTGAGAAGTAGGGATGGTGGTGGGAAACCGGAGTAACTGTTTTTAGAGCTAGCTTAACATTATGAAAAATTCTCTGAATCTATTAACTAGGGCACCCAGGTCCCACAGATACAGAAGAAAAATATGCACTGAAAACATCCAACCTACTGGCAGCAGGTAGCTCTCAACACACTGGTTGCAACTTTAATAAAATGACAAGGCCATTTTGTTCTCAGAACAATTAATGCTATACCCTATGATCACTGCGGATAAAGTCTAAGAGGCACATGTTATACAAAGAGTGACACATGCTCATCTTGTCAATTTCCAAAGGAACAGCCATGTTAATCTAGTCCAGCAAAAAAAAAAAAAGGCAGGGAGTTGTGTGGCACTTTAAGACTAACAGATTTATTTTTCACATGAGCATTTGTAGGAGAAAAATCCACTTTGTCAGATGCTTCAAAGATGGGTGAACTCATCTTTGAAGCATCTGACGACATGGGATTTTCTCCCACGAAAGCTCATGCAAGAAATAAATCTGTTAGTCTTAAAGTGCCACACGCCCATCTGCCACGGTCCTTTGAGAGAAGGGGGAAGAGACCACGCGGCAATCCAGGAGATTAAACCCTGCACCACAGTTGGCTGGGTTTAAAGGCGATCCCTCTCCTGGACGCTCCCGTCCACACACAAGGCTGCTCCTAAGCCAGAGGGCTCAAAGGGGCTTTTCACCGCGCGCGGCCCATCTGCGTCCCGCCCCTGCCGGCTGGGCCCAGCGCGGAGCCTGGGGGCTCCTAAAACTCCCGGATCTCGGCCCCCCTCGGGCTGGCTGGCGGCCCCGGCGGGAAGGGAAAGTGAAAGCGGCGGGCGGGGCGGCTCTTTACCCTCCGTTGAAGGTGTAGGGCGAGAACCGCTGCTGCACGGGGCCGCCGAGCTGGTGGCCCGCCCCGGGCCTGGGCTCCCCATAGCCGGCTGTGGACAACATCCTGGCGCGGACCCCCAACCGCTTCGCTCGCCGCTGCTGTCTCACGGCAAAATGGCGGCGCCGGAAGCGGAACTTCCTCCGCTTCCTGTGACGTCAGTTCCTGTCTGGCCGCGGCTCGATCGCCGCTGCTCCGCGCGCCGCCTGCCGCCCGACCGCAGCGCCGCCTGCAGGCTGGAGGCTGAACGCCCCGGCAGGGGTCAGCCGCGTGCTGCGTCCTCCTGCCGCCGGCGGCGCGCGCGGGGGCCGGGGCAGCAGCATCCTGGAGCCGACGGGTCCGTGGCTGCTGAGACTGAAGGATGGTGACATCTCGCGACCCTGCAAACATGTGCATTTGGAAGAGAAAAGCTAGTTTTAGAGAAAACGAGCAGCAGGCTTAAGCTGGAAAGAACAGGATTGTCATGGTGTGGTTGACACTGTTCATTCGTCCCATGCTTTTAACTGCACCTAGCTGATATTGATGTTGTCTACTTCTCAGGAACAGCGCTCAGGTCTGTGGCGCCCCCCATGCAGCAGAGCGACGCCAGCACAGACGAGGGACGTCATCAGGGGAACGCAATGGCAATGTCCCCTGTTGGCGCCCCCCTGCAACGCTTACCCGGCTTACCGGGTCGTGCCAGCTCTTCTACTTATATATTTGATAAATCCCTTCCCCAAATTTATCCCCTCCAAACAGGAAGGACCCGGGGCACCGGCCAGGCCTCGCCCCCTGCCATCAGGCCACGACGCCTGGCCAAGAACAGGGCCGGGAGCAGCTTCTGCGGCCGCGGGCAACTGGGCCTCGGATCCCCAGCCAGGGATGGGGACGGAGCAGCTGCCACGGCCGCGGGCAGGTGGGACCCGGATCTCCGGCCCACTCAGGCCAGAGACCAGGAGAGGCAGGGCCCCCCCAGGCCCAGGGCACTGGTGCCAGGATTCGGGACATGGGCCCCATATGCCCAGTGCCAGCAACGCCCCTGCCTCCCAATTAAATTAGCAAGCATCTCATCAGTCCTAGTCTCATTGGCATCAATCGGAGTACTCACTAGGCATAAAGCACATGCGTAAGTCTTTGCAGGGTTGTAGCTTAATGTCTCTGATCTGTTTTTCTCTCTTTATGCTGTTGCCAGAACACTGCAGTATGCTACCTAATTTTAGCAGTATGGAGTGAATAAAAACAGTTATAGCAGCCTTGCTTGTGTAACCCTTCTGCCAGGGCAGGCTGGCAGAGCAAGAGCTGGTTTCTATAACTAGGGGTTTCCCAATAATGTAACACCACCAACCGGCTTGAGCCCCCACCCAGATTTCTGGGGAATCTTGCACTGTTCCCTGGGCGCCCCAAAAGGGGTAAGGCTTCCCCACTCGCAAGCATGAGTCTGAGTGTATTAAACAGAACTTTTAATAGTAGTAAAACAAAGTGTAAAAGGCTAAATAACAGATCAGCACTGATCTAGAAAAGCAAAATTCCCAGCAACCCACACAACATAACAGAACATACGAGACTTAATGGCAAAACCGGCACTGATCTGGGGAATCAGTGCTAATCAGGCTTCCAGCGTGATCCCACATATAACAGCAAATGGTGGGTTACTCATTAGTAACCATCCTTCTTTGAGATGGGCTGCTCACATATATTCAGTTACAGGTGTCTACATGCCGCAGCACATGGTAGCTTGGAAAGTCTTTAGCATTAGCCTGTCAGGTCAGGGCACGCGGCCAATGCCTCCTCCACGCCGACACCGTGGCTATATAGGTGACCGTGACCGTGACCCTCCCAGTCCCATATACCTTTGCCAACTCCATTAGCAGGGACGCTGGGAGGGACCTGAATCATAGAATCATAGGGTTGGAAGGGACCTCATCTAGTCCAACCCCCTGCCAGAGGCAGGACCACTCCCACTAAACCATCCCAGTCATGGTTTTGTCCAGCCGAGCCTTAAACACCTCCAAAGATGGAGATTTCACCACCTCCCTCGGCAGCTCATTCCAAGGCTTCACCACTTGCCTAGTAAAAAAGTTTTTTCTAATATCCAGCCTCGACCTCCCTAACCGCAACTTGAGACCATTGCTCCTCGTTCTGTTCTCTGTTATTACTGAGAACAGTCGAGCTCCATCTTCCTTAGAGCATCCCTTCAAGTAGTTGAAGGTTGCTATCAAATGTGTGTGAGCAGCCCATCTCAAAGAAGGACGGTTACTGGTGAGTAACCAACCATTCTCCTTCAAGTGCTGCTCACATCATTCAGTTACAGGTGACTGCTAGCCGTACCCAAGGATGGTGGGAGGAGTTACAGTCTACCCACACTGAGTACAGCTCTGCCCACAGTGGCATCATCTCTAGCCTGTTGGGCAATGGCATAGTACGTTGTGAAGGTATGAACTGACGACCATGTAGCGGCCCTGCAGATCTTTTGGATCGGGACCTTGGCAAGGAAGGCCATGGAAGATGCCTGAGCTCTGGTAGACCAGGCTCTCACAGTCTCTGGGAGAAGCGTGTTTGACCTTCCATAGCAGTCTTTAATGCAGTTCACAATCCATTTGGACATGCATTGGGAGGATACCGGAGAACCTCTCATGCGTTCAGCAACCTCCGTAAACAGTTGAGAGGTCTTGCGGAAAGATCGTGTGCGCTCAATATCGATTAGGAGCACTCTCCTCACATCTAAGGTGTGCCACCGTCTCTGGTTTTCTGTCACCTGAGGGTCTGGATAGAAGACCGGCAGGCAGATCTCTTGATTCATGTGGAAGGGGGTGGCAACCTTGGGCAAGAATGAGGGGTGGTGACGCAGGACCACAAAAGCCACCTTCCAGGACAGCACGAGCAGGGTGGCTGAGTCCAAGGGCTCATAAGGCGGTTCTGTCAGAGCCCACAGCACAACATTCAAATCCCACTGTGAAGTGGGTTTATGGGTATGGGGAAAAAGTTTTTCCACCGCTATCAGGAATCTATGGCAGATAAGGTGTGAAAAGAGTGGAGCCCCATCTACTCTTTGGGGAAAGGCCGAGATTGCCGCCAAGTAGACTTTTAATGAGGACAGAGATAGGCCTTTCTCTCTTAGATCAAGAAGGTAACCCAAAGTTGCCTGAATTGGTGCGGAGGTAGGGTCTATATCTTTGTCACAGCACCAAGTGGAGAAGTGATTCCATTTTGCCATGTAGGTGGACCTGATGGAGGGTTTCCTGCTACCAACCAGGACCTTTTTAACCCTATCTGAGCAGTGTCTCTCTTACTCACTGAGCCAGAGAGCGTCCAGGCTTTCAGGTGCAGGAGGCCTGGGTTTGGGTGCCGAAGGCATCCTGAGTCCTGTGTCAGGAGGTTCGCCCACCATGGGAGGCGGAGCAGGGTCCTCACTGACATGTCCTGAAGGAGAAGGAACCAGTGCTGTCTGGGCCGGTCTGGGGTATCAGAATGATGAGTGCCTCATCTGCAAGGACCTTCAGAAGCACCCCATGAATCAAGGGAATTGGTGGGAAGGTATACATTAGGGCCCCCGGCCAATTGAGGAGGAAGGCATCACTGAGAGAACCTTTCTCCCGACCTTGGAGGGAGCAGAACCAGGGGCATTTGTGGTTCTGCCCCGTGGTGAAGAGGTCGATCTAAGGGGTTCCCCATCTGATTGTCAGCTGGGAGAAAACCTCATTTTGAAGGGACCACTCATGATTCGCCAGGGGTTTCCTGCTGAGTGAGTCCACTATGCCATTGTCTACCCCAGGTAGGTGGGCAGCAGTCAGCGTGAAGTGATGGTCTATCACTAGTTGCCAAAGCTTGGTTGCTTCCTTGCATAGTGCCGAGGAGCAGACTCCCCCTTGACGGTTCATGTAGAACACAGCCGCTGTATTGTCTGAGAGGATCTGGATGACCTTGCCTTGGATCTGGTCTTGGAAGGTCATGCAGGCCAGTCTGATAGCTCTGAGCTCCTTCACATTTATGTGGAGGAGACTGTCCTCAGGGTTCCAAATGGCTTGCGTGGAGAGGCCCCTGGACAGGTGGGCACCCTAGCCTGAGTCGGATGCATCCGTTATCAGGGTCACTGAGGGCTTGGACTCCCTGAATGGAATTCCCCCCATCGTGAAGTTGGGGTCCCTCCATATTTGGAGGGACTCCAGGGCATATTGAGGGACTGAGAGTACCTTGTCCAGACGGTCCCTTTCTGGTTAGAAGCTTGTGGCGAACCACACTCCCTCCATATTCCAGAACAGGGGCCTTTGACTCTGCCAATTCCCTGATGCGAATACATCTCTTCTCACACTCCAGCATATTGGAGATCGGTGTAGTTCCATTCTGATCCTCCCCCGGGGCAATACCCCGTGCTATACCCCCAGGATCAAGTGCACTCTTTCCATGATTTGCGTCATTTTCGGTCCCCTGCGCTCACGCACTCCGAGGGTACCTCACCACTCGCAATGCTGATACCTAGAGCCCTGCTCAGATACAAATAAGTGGATCCGTATCCAACCTGAATCCACAAGAAGTGGCCCGCAGATATCCGTGTTGTATCTGCGGATGCAGATATAAGGCGGCTATCCTCAGATATCCCGGATTTGCAGTGCTCTGCTGATACCCCCACCCACCCCCAGATAGAGGGGGGAGATCTAACAACTCCTGGGGCCTTCCATTGCCTTAACATTGTGCCTTCCCCTGCTTCTAACCCATACCCAGCCGAGCAAGGCTGGTTCCTCCTACATTCCAATTGTGGGACCTTCCCTTCCCGTTGACCTCTCAAAAGTGTTGGTTTGACCCCTTAACACAGTGGGCTCATACAAACACTCCCTGGCCCCATGTTCTCCCTGTCCCTTTCTCTCCCCCTCTGTCTCTCTTTTACTGATTCTTGGTATAGGTCAGTAGGCCAGCAGTTCTGGACTCCATCTTAGCCTTCCTTATAAAACCAGCTAAAGCATGCGTCATGAGCCTGAGACCAGGGGACACACCCTTGCCACCTCGCTTTGGTAGGTGTCTTAGCACTGGCCTCTTATGTTCCTCATCTGGTGGTGCCCTATCAATTTGAGAATTTGCTGCCATATCTCTTTTCCACTATAAGGTGACCTTAGGCCTCCTTCTGCCCCTGTAGGTCATAGACAGGATGCACTTGAGGGGTATAGACCTCTGTCCTTCCCCACTTAGACCAGGCCATTCATCCTACTGGCTCCTCCAGGCCTGGGGTTTGGCTGTTTCAGGGGTAACCGTGCTGAAGGCGGGAAAAAAAACCCAACTCTGCCCACCATTCTTTGGTATGGCTAGCAGTCACCTAGTGCTGAGTATATCTGAGCGGTGCTCGAAGAACAGTGGATTACTTACCAGTAATCATTCTTCTTTGAGATGGGCTGCTCAGATTCATTCAGAACCCTCCCTCCACCCATGCAACTCAGAGTTGGTGACTTTTAGGGACTGAGGAGGGGCAAGGCTGCGGCCATATATATAGCTATGGGGTGGCCAGGGGGCATTGGCCACCAGACTTGTTTTGACAGGCTAGGGCTAAAAGGTTTCCGACCAATCGTGAGCTGAGGCATGTACACCTATTACTGAATGAATTCAAGCAGCCCATCTCAAAGAAGGACGGTTACTTGTAAGTAACCCACTGTTCTCTCTTTCTCCTGAAATTTGTATTTGCTTGAGAAAAGACTCATGGTTGGCTGGAAAGCTTTTTGCCCTAGCGTGTCAGAGCAGGGTCAGTGGCCAAAGCCCCCTCTGTGCCGCGTGTGCAACTATATACATGACCCTGACCCTGACACTCCTCAGTCCCTTCTTTTCACCAACTCCGAGTAGCGGGGACAGAGGGAGGGATCTGAATGTATGTGAGCAGCCCATCTCAAAAAAAGACGGTTACTACAGGTAACCCACTGTTCTTCTTTGAGCGCTGCTCACATCATTCAGTTACAGGTGACTGCTAGCTGTGCCAAGGATGGTGGGGGGAGTTACAGCTTACTGACTTCGAGCACGGCTCTGCCCAACATGGCGTCATCTCTGGCCTGTTGGACAATTGCGTAGTGCATCATGAACGTGTGTACTGATGACCATGTTGCTTCTCTGTAGATCTCCTGGATTGGGACCTGCGTTAGGAAGGCCTTTGAGGACTCCTGTGCTCTCGTTGCGTGCGCCCTAACCCTCCCAGGTAGGGGTGTATTTGACCTTTTGTAGCAGTCTTTAATACAATTTGCTATCCATGCCAATATACACTGAGTTGTCACTGGCTGGTCTCTTTTACATTCTGCAGCTGCGACAAATAGGATGTCTTGCGCAACGGGCAGGTGCAATCTATACAGATCAGGAGTGGTCTCCTGAAGTCTAAGGTGTTCCATTTCCTCTGGTTCTGCATAACCTGAGGGTTTGGGAAGAACATCAGGAGATAGATGGAATGGAGAAGCCACTTTAGGGAGAAAGGTTGGATGTGAACGTAGTAGCACCTTGTCCATAAAGAACCTAGTGTACGGAGGTTCTGAGGAGAGGGGTTTTAGCTCAGATACTCATCTAGCCAAGGTTATGGATACCAAGAAGGCCACTTTCCAGGATAGGACCGAAGGAGTGCAAGAGTCTAAGGGTTCATATGATGGTTCTGTTAGGGCACAAAACACCACATTCAAGTCTCACTGTTGGTTAGGCTCTCTGGACTGTGGGTAGATCCTTTCGATTCCCTTTAGGAATCTAGTGGAAGTCAGGTGTGAGAAAATTGGAACCCCTTCTACCTGCTCATGTAGGGCTGAGATCACCGCTAGGTGTACTCTGAAAGAGGGGGTCGAAACACCCCTCTCTTTTAGGTATAGGAGGAGTCCAGTATAGATTGGATTGGGGCTGACTCTGGGGCTATCCCGGGACCAGAGGGAGAACTGCTTCCATTTATTGCTGTAAGTGGCCCTAGTGGAGGGTCTTTTGCTACCAATTAGTATCCTTCTGACTCTTTCTGAACAACATCTGTTTCATTTAGCCATGCAGCCTCCATGCTGTTAGGTGTAGCATGTGGGGGTTTGGGTTATGCAGGCAGCCTGCATCTTGCGTCAACAGGTCTGTTCTGTGTTGAAGGTGAATTGGAGTGGCTATTGATAGTTGCATAGTATTGAGTACCAGGGCTGTCTGGCGTAGGCCGGAGCTATTAATATCATGTTTGCTCCATCCCTCTTTATTTTTAAGAGGACCCTGTGGATCAGAGGGATTGGGGGAAACACATACATCAGCGCCCCCCTCCCCCAGGATCAGGAAGGTGTCTGATAGTGAACCCCTCTCCCATCCCCTGAGCAAACAGAACTGGGGACACTTCCGGTTGTGGTGTGTTTTGAATAAGTCCATTTGGGGTGTGCACCATAGCCTGAAGATGAACCTCACTGCCTCTGTGTGCAAGGACCACTCATGGTGTGAGAAAAATTCCATGCTCAGTGAGTCTGCTTTGTTGTTGCTTGCCCCTGGCAGATCAGCCGCTGCTGGGGTGAAGCTGTGTCTCAGGGCCAGTTCCCAAAGGTTGAGAGCCTGCATGCACAGGGCAGGGTAGGAGGCCCCCCCTTGATGGTTCATGTAAAACATGGCAGCTGTGCTGTCCATTAGGACTTGGACTGTTTTCCCCTTTACTATGTCCAAGACCCTGAATGCCAGGCGAATTGCCCTGAGTTCTTTTACATTGATGTGAAGGGGGCTGTCCCTGAGTGACCAGGTTCCCTGAGTCAAAAGGCCCTCTGAGATATGGGACCCCCAACCCCTGTCTGAAGCATCGATGATCAGGGTCACCGAAGGGTTGGAGGTTTCAAAGGGGATCGCCCTCAAGGCAAATTGGGGGTTCCGCCAGATTTCCAGTGTTGTCAGGACCTTGGGTGGTTAGAAAGGGTCTTGCTTGATGGGTGCTGGCAGGGGTGAAAAACCATGGTGAGCCAAAGCTGGAACAGTCTCCTATGAAAGTGGGCCATTCTTATCATGGACATGAAGAATGCCATGTGGCCCAGGAGCTGAAGGCAGCATCTGGCTGTAGTGATCAGGGCACTGTGAAGCTCTGAAATGATGGTGCAAATGGACTGAAACCTTGATGGGGGCAGGGATGCCTTTCCTTTGTTGAGTCCAGTAGGGCCCCTATGAACTCTATTTTACTTTTCAGGGAGAGCTTGGATTTTTCTAAGTTATGGGGAGCCCCAGCCGTTTGCAGAGTTGCAGGGTTAACTTGCCACTGTGCCACACCTGGTGCTTGGATTTCCCCTTTGTCAGCCAGCCTTCGAGGTAAGGGTATATACTTACACCTTGTTTTTTTAGGTGAGCTGCTATGGCCACCAAGCACTTGGTGAACACCCTGGGGGCCAGGAAGAGACCAAACGGAAGTGAGGTGAATTGGAAGTGTTCCCCCCTGACGAAATGGGGAATCTTTTGTGTTCGTGTTTTATCGCTAAGTGAAAATAAGCGTCCTTGAGATCAAGGGCTGTGAATGAGGGCCGCAAACCAGTCCTGGGGATCTAAAGCCAGGATAATTTGTGAGAGGGAAACCATATGGAACTTTATTTTCCGTAAGTGTTTGTTTAAGGATCTGAGGTCTGGAATTGATCTCAGGTCCTCATTTGGCTTGGGGAACCAGAAAATAATGGAAGTAGAACCCTTTCTTGCATTCTTTTTTGGGAACTCTTTCTTTTCCCCTAAAGTTAGCAACTTTTTGCATTCCCTTCATAGCAGCAGGTCGTAAGAAGGGTCCCTGAGTGTCGAGTGAGGGGCCAGTTTTCTGTCCCGAGGTTTGGATTTGAATTGGATGGAGTATCTCCTGGATACCATATCTAGTATCCAGTGGTCTAATGTGATGGTGGTCCACTGGTGCAAAAATGGGCCTAGTCAGTTTTTGAATAGTGGGGGCTGGCAGGTGGGAGTGGGATGGCCATCTGGCGATAGGTCAAAATCTCTTTGTCTGGTTGGCAAAGCGGGAACTGCCACCATCCTGGCGGGGTGTCTGGGAGGATGATTGAGGTCTAGGGGCCCTCCCTCCCCAATCTCTTTCTCTGTCAGGGCCTCCATATTGGCGCTGAGGTTGTTGGTAAGACCTCTGACATGATCCTTGATGTTGCTGCTGTTGTTGCATTTGTTGAGGCTGTTGCTGGGTCTGTTGTGGCCTGAACGAACATCTGGACACCTGAGATGTATACATTCCTAAGGACTTCTGGGTGGCCCTAGAGTCCTTCATCCCATGCAGCCTGGAATCTGTAGAGTCCACAAACAGCACTGGGCTGTTGAAGGGGAGATCCTGTGTTGCCTGCTGCATCTGGGAGGACAGGCTGGACCCCTGCAGCCAGGCCGCTCTCCTCATAGCCACTGCTGAGACTACACCTGGCTGTATCGAATGCATCCTAAGAAGTCATGAGGGCATCACGTGAAACCAGCATCCCCTCTTCCACCAGGGTCTCATAGTCCCTTAGGTGTTCTCAAGGGACTAGCTCTCAGAACCACACCATGGACTTCCATAAGTTAAAAATGTATCATCTGATAAGTGCCTAGTGATTGGCAATACAAAGCCGGAGGGCCAAGGTGGAGTAAACCTTCCTCCCAAAGAGGTCCAGTCTTTTAGCCTCTTTGTTCTTTGGAGTGGAAGCCGGCTGTTGCTATCTCTCCTTTTGGTTGACCATTTCAACCGCAAGGGACCCTGGTGTGGAGTGATTGAAAGGCAATGCAAATTTTTCAGGTGGCACATGATATTTGCATTCATCTGTCTTGGAAACTGGAGGAATGGATGACAGTGTCTGCCAGCAGGCCTTGGCTATCTTGTATACCCCCTTGCGGAGTGGCACAGAAATTCTGGCAGGGGGGGCCATGTCACCCACATCTAAGAGGGGGCCAAAGTCCTCCCTAACGGCCTCTACCTCCAGGTTTAAGTTTGCTGCCATGCAGCACAGGATGTCTTGGAAGATATGAGGGTCATCCCTATAAGTCAGGGGTCTAGGGTATGCAGCCTCACCTGGGGAGGAGGACGAAAGAACCCTTGGCCTGCTGTGCTGAGCTCGGTCAGTGCCTGAGTCAAACTCTTCCTCAGTGGCCCCCAGGGAGTGAGAGGGTCTGGAGGAGGGAGGTCTGGAAGAGCCTGGTGTTATGGGCTTGTCCTGCGAGGGCCAGTCCATCCACTGCCTGGACCATCACCTAAATGAATGTGCTGCCGATCCTTGGTACGTTGGGGAATGGCCTCTCTTGCCCCAGTGCTTATAAGTGCTTCTCCAACGACTACGCCATCAGCCCTTTGTCTTAGTCGGTGCTAGAGAGGCAGAGCGGGCTGATGTCGGTGCTGAGGTTGCCGGCACCGAGGAGCTAGTACAGGAGCCCCCACATCATGGTGGTGTTGGTGATCACTTGTGCTGATGCTTCCCTGCCAGTTTTTTGGCTACAGAGGTCAATGCCGAGGATGAGGGCAAGCATCAGTGCTGCGACTCAGTATCAGAGGTGCCAGAGAAACCAGATCAGGACCTCACCCTCCTGGAGCCTTGCGACTGTGGCATGGAGTGCTCGCGAGAGGTCTCTGGGGAGAAGGTTGGATGCACCCCTTCCTCCTCATGCTAAGGCTCGGAGTGCGTCGGGGATGAAGCTGGTGCCAGAGTAGCTCTTAGTGGAGTGGAGGGGGTTTTACTCCATCTCTGTGCTGGAGATGGACTATGCTCTGCAGCTGCTCACACCTTTGATAGAAAGGCAGGCTTGTCTCTAGGCTTGGAGGGCTTGGGAGGCATGGGAGTCAGCAACTGAAGGAGAGCCTTCACTGCCTCGAAGGCCTCCAGTGTCGAAGGGACTGGAGGCTGCTCCAGGTCCTTCCTTCAGGTAGAAGGTGATTATGGGGAGTTCGACCAGCACCGGCGCATCGGTGCCGAGTCTGACCCCAAGTGAGGCTTCTTTTCCTCCAGTGGATAGTGGCACCAAGGGGGCTCTGGTGCCAACTTGGCACGTGGTGCCTGTCAACGGAGGTGGCAGCCATGATGGCCACCCCGCCCCACACATAGCCCCCCTGGATTATGCTGCTCTCAGGGAGAAATGTTAAGTATCAATCTCCCTGATGGGCCTCATCTCCAGGCCATCCAGCTCAAGGGGAAGAATATTAAGTATCAATCTCCCCTGATGGCCCTCGATCTCCTGTGTGAGTTTCTTCCTCCCTAGCTTTGTGTCGACAAGAAGGGGGGTGAGTTCCTATCCCCCCTGAACAGTTTCTAGGCACCCCCATCACCACGAAGGAGGGGTCATTGTCTGGGGTCTCAGTTCCATCATTGGTCCTGACCAGAATCCCACTCCCAAATGGCTATTTTTACTCTGGCTGTGCAAAATTCTATTTAAACCCCCTGTCTCAGCTAGCTTAGTGTTCTCCCACCCTCAAATGCTAAAGGGCACGTTGCAACCCGGTTGGACTGATCCCCCGACTGAGACAGGGAGCACCCACCCCCAAGACCTTTTTTTTGGGGTGTACATGAATTGCCATCCGAACGATTAAGTACTGGGATGTTGCAGCTGGTCTGCCTCCTCACTTTGGGTTCCACTGCGGTGCTAGGGCAGGTATTATAAATCGATACAAGCCTCCTACTTCTCTTAATTCTTCTCTTTGGTACCATTTATGTATAGTCTGTAATTGTAGCTTCCTTATTTGAGTTTTGTATAGTCTGTGTAGCTGTTTATTATTCCACTTGTAGCCTGTGTAACCTTTCCATGATATAGAGGTTTATTGCCTAGCATAGTTATTACTTCGTCATATGTTTTATTAGCCATTGGTGTTTTGCATTCTATTGTATAGTTGTTTGTTGCTCCACTTCTGCTCTAAACTGCTAGCCCCAAACCTCCCCAGTATACACGGGGGGAGTGTGGGAGTTTAGTTTCTCCCATCTGACTCCTTCACTCCTCCACCCACCCTTCTTGGCTAGCAAGGAGGAATGGCTTTGAGCCATTGGTAAATATGCGTTGGGTGGGCTGATCAGTGCCTGTACCGATGTTGAGGCAGTAAAAGGCCAGAAAAGTCCTTGACTTATTATGGCCGCCCTCTTGTAGGTCATTGCTCCAAACTGTTATTTAGCTATAAGTACTTTTGTTGGTTGTAAGTGTTTTGCATAGACTTTCATGCTTTATCCTGTTGTTTGGTTATAGGTGTTTTACAGGTGTTTTATATGGACTTCCGTGCTCCATACTGTTGTTAGGTTATAAGTGTTTTACCTAGACTTTCTTGTTCCATACTGTTATTTGGGCATAGGTGTTTTACATAGACTTTCTTGTTCCACACTGTTAGTTGGTTATAAGCGTTTTATATAGTCTTTCTTGCTCCATATTGTTAATTGGTCATAGGTGTTTATGGTATCACTATAAAAGTCGTTTTTTTTTTGTTTACTTGAACTGGTGTCCGTCTCATTGGTGGGTGTCGCCGGTCCATCACAGTTACATCGCGAACCCGGGGTTCAACAGTGCCAATGGTGTTTTAGGCACCCCAGACTTACTGGGGGCTGGAGGGAGAGCCTGCTCCAAGACCATCGTATGCTGCCTTTGCTCTCTCTCTTTCTGGGTTGTTCAATCAGCCGGGTGAGTCTCACCCAGGCATTTTAGGCACTTCTCATGAGGATCACTCACTAGAAAGGCCATGCTGCAGCTGGTGCAGAGTTTGAAGCCTGGCATGGTTGGACTTGGCAGTGGGTCGGAGCGATGTTTGGACTCCGGACACTGAGTGGACTCATGGGGGGGGGGGGGGGGGGGTTTTTAAACCAAATGAGTACCTGAGATCTTTTTAGGGGGAAAAGGCAATATGCTGTGTTTATTACAAATAAAGAGAAAGTTCATAAACTTATTCCTATGCCCACACACACACACACACACACTCATTCACTCACCCAAGCATACCATACAATGTTCTGCAGTCTGTGTTATTACCAGTCCTGATGGTGCTGCTGCTGGAGTCCATGTTAGTGTCTGTTGCTGGGGTTCATGGCAGCTGCCTGGCCAGGGAAGCTGGATATAAAGAGGAGCAGGGTCTTCATCGGGCATGCACCGAGGCTCCTTTCTTCCAGGTGGTATGCAGAACAGTTCCCCCTTTTGTTTTGGGATCTCACCCAGTCTTTATAGCTTTGTCATGCCACTCCAGGTGCTCTGGGACAATTAGTCACCAGGCAGTTGTGGACCTGACCCTCAGCTCGTTTTCTTGGGCGTCTGCTTCTGGGGTGGATCCTTCATTCCTTTGTTTTTATGCGAGTCATCCACATTCTTCAGCAGTTAAGGTGGGCTTCTCACTTCAAGTGGACAAGCTGACAGCTTGAGGCTGGTTCACACCTAGTTGATCAGAACAAGCTGGCAGCTTGGGGCTAGTTCACACACACATCCACACCTTATAGCCTATTCAGTCTTACACAAGATGGGGCACATTGGTTTCAAAATGGAGTTTCTACATTTACAATATGGAGTACGGAATGCTACAGAGATTGGAGAAAAGGTAGTGGTATAACCAGACCTTAAAGATAAATAGGGACAAATTCACACAGCTGTATAGGCTGGGACTGTGTGGCTTGGGGGCAAGAGCTGCTCACTTGCAGTCAAGTGAGCCCTAGAAGCTAGTGGGTTGAGTCTAAGGCTCTCCCCAAAAGCCACAACCAATCCAGGAGAAAGTACTTATTGCAATCTACTAAAACTAAATGGAGATTGACAGGAACTAATGTTACAGAGTTGTAAATGTTAAGATAAGACCATCAATGTGAAGCAATTAAAATGAAACAAAGATTGGCAGGGATAATATACAAATATTGGGGTACTATTACAAATGGGAAGTAATTCATTAGGACTTAAGAGAAATTGACTGAGGCAACATTACCAATAAGAAACATTGTTACAACCAGTCAAGATTGTATGAAGATTGACAGAAAATAAGAAACAATCAATGAAGGCTCATGAAGATCAAGGCAAAACTGGAGTGAAGTTACACATCAGTGAAAGTTGTACAAGAGTGGATTAGAACCAATAAACTGTAAAGGAAGTTTAAAGATGGAGTAAGTTTGGTTTGGAAGTTCTGTGTCCGAGGCTCTGTGTTTGCTTAGACAAGTTTATTAAGGCATAAATCCGGAGTGCTAGGGGTTTAGATTGATAAGAAGGTAGACTGTTTCTATAGATACAAGAGGTAATCCACAAAGGTTGATTATAAAATAATCCCTCCTCTCAGGACCCTGATGGGAAGCTATCACCCTACTCTGGTAAACAGGTTGGCGGAGTCTGACCACTCTCATTGGTCAAGGACAGTAACTGTTACCCAAATAAGCTGTAAACAACAACAGAGGCGGGCTAACTATATGCTGCCTATTAAGTATAATCTAATTATGTAACCTGCATATTAAAAGTAGTAATACCATGTATGGATTTTAGGCATGATGTAACTTGTATTATGCATGAGCTTCTTGCATTATATATATTGTATTTTGCATGTTAGAAGGTATATATGACCAGTAAGCCCTAGACTGGGGGTTCTTGCTCAGAGAGGCTAGCTTCTCTTTGCTTCCCTCTGATGCAGTTCCTTTTATTATTCAGCTGAATAATAAACTTTGAACCACACCTCGTTCTCTGCTCATTGGAGTCTCGGCTGGGAATGGGTCTGCTTCATTGGGAAGGCTCTGGTGTGCCTCTTTCTGAAGTTGAGGGCCAGAGTTAGATTTTCCCCAACAAAACTCAATAAAGTTCTGAGTGAGCCCAATGAAATTATGAATGGATCCATACGGCTATAGATAACAACCACCACCATATCCCCACAGGGATACCAGGTTGTGGGAGGGTGATATGCACAAATAGATTTTCTAAATTAAATGGATGGTTCATACACATTGAGAAAGGCACTTGCACAAATGCAAAAGCAGGCTGCTCTGGTACTGTTGCTGAGGGCAGGAAGAAGAGACTGAGGAGAGTCAGGGTGAGGGTTGTATATATAGCTGCATCCGTGGCACAGAGGAGGTTTTGGCCACTGACCCTGCTCTGACAGGCTAGGGTGAAAAGCCTTCTGGCCAACTGTGTGCTGCAACATGTAGACACCTGTGACTAAATGATGTGAGCAGTGCTTGAAGAAGAACAAAATAATATAGATAGGCTTACAATCCAATCAGCAGCTGGGGACCCCTTTGTGACTGTGGGCTTCAGCAGGGGAGATGATTTCCTCTGAGGCTGGTCAGTCTGCTTGAGATCCTATGGTGAAGTCCATTGAAGTCAGGGAATGAAGTGGTAATTATAGCCCATGGCATCCTTTGTTTCATAGGAAAGGGGTGATCAGGACCTCCCCTAGCCATGGAGACTGCTGCTGATGGGTGTTAATTGCTGCTATTAAACATCTAATAGCTACTTAAACACTATCACTTTTATAGATTATTACTTAATCACTTTGTTTACTGAATAGAGTGGAAATGTGTCTGGGGGGCTTCCACCCATCTTCAAAGCACCTGAAGAAGTGGGGTTTTCTCGCAGGAAAGCTCATGTGAAAAATAAATCTGTTAGTCTCAAAGTGCCACATGACTCCTTGTTGGTAATATTGCTAAACGAGACTAACACAGCTAGACCGCTATCCCTTTGGAAACTGACACTATTGTTATATCATCATGAAATCTTCTCTTTGCCTTACACCTGGCAAATCACAATAACTGGAGTGTGGTGTGCAGATAATTTTAAAGGGGAGCATAAAAGCATTCTGCCCTGCTGGAGAGACTGTGCAGAGTGCCTGGCTTTAAGGACTGTTTCCAAAGGGGTATTGTGGCATTAAGGACTGTGAAATTGTATGGACTTCTTTTCCCTTTACAGAGACATTTACTTATAGAGGCAAAACAACACGGAAGCTTGTTTCCTATGCCACCCATGAGCCAAATCTATAGCAGTGCAGATTAGTGTATTATTTTGCACTCCCCCCCCCCCCCCCGTTATAGGCTTGCCACCTGTGATCCCAAGAAGGTGGCTGTCCCAGGGGATCTGTAGTTGCTCATTAAGCCAGTGTTTCCCAACCAGCGTGCCCTGGCACACAACTGTGCTGTCAGGTCTGAGCAAGTGTGCCACAACATTTTTTGGAAAAAAACCACTCAAAGAGCTCTGGATTGGTTTCTTGCCTCATGAATATTCATGAGTTTATTTGGAAACTATATGGCAGGGTGCCTCAAATTCATTAAAGGTAGCAGGGTGTGCCAGGGCAGAGAACATACTGGGAAGCAGCGCGTTAGGAGACACTGGAGGATCGCGATGAAACGCAATAGATGCAGCAAACCCAGGCACGAGGCGGCAGCCTCCTGTCTACCTCTCGCCTCCCCCCCGCCCCAGTGTGCGGCGAAAGGGGCGTGGTCTGCGTGTTCGCCGCTGTTTTCACGGCGTTTGATTGGTGCGCGCGCGATTCAATTGGCCAATCACACGCCCCGTGGCGAGCAGGCGGGTTTCCATAGCTCAGGCGCCTGCCCACCCAGCGGGAGGGGGGCAGCAGTGGTGCCTTCCGAAGCCGAGCTCGCGCCGCGGGGTTGCGCCAGGGCGCGACTATTGGCCGCCTCCCCCCGCCACTAGCTTTGCCCTCTCTCAAGATGGCCGCCGCGGAAAAGGCGCGGCGGCCGGAAGTGACGCATTGTGCGCGCGCCGGGGGAAGGGCGCGGGGGCGGGCTGCAGCAGCAGCAGGTTGGGACGGCGCCGGCGGGTCCGTGCAGCGCCCGGTGGGAGCGGCAGGTACCGACCCCCCCGCCACGTCCGGGCGCGGGCCTGGCTCCGCCCCGCCCCGCCTCGCCCCCCTGGCCCGGCCGGGCTCCGGCAGCCGCCGCCTGGCGCTCGCTCCCCGGCCTCGCCCCTAGCCGCGGCTGCAGGGCCTGGGCCTGGGCCTCGGCCTGCTCCCGCCTCCGCCGCTGCTGGGAGACTCGCCCTGTGCGCGGCCCGGCCCGGCCCCAGCCTCTCGGGCCTGCAGCCGGGCAGGGGCGGCCCCGCCAAACCGGCCCCGTGTAGGCCCTAGGCGGGCTCCACTGAGCCGCCCCCTCTCCTTCCCCGCCTGCACGGGGGCTGGAAGGGCCTGGGGCTGAGGAGACGCGGTAGCCGCACCGTGCGGCCCGGGCTGTGCACGGGCGTCCCCGCGCTGAGGGAGGGAGAGAGCCCGTTAGGTTTCCTTACACGCTGGCGTGTTGCAGTGACAATTAGAGGTGTTGTTAGGGTGGTGTTACCATGCGGCTTATTGTTAAAGGCTTTGAAGATGGAAAGCGCTAGGCAATTACTAAGTGGTGTCTTGCTGAGCCTCCCGTTCAAGCCAGTGGGGTTTTTTTCCACCTGAAGCGTTGGTTCAGTCTTGAAGACTCTCCCTAAGCGATTCCCAGAGGGAGAGCCGTGTTAGTCTAGTCCAGCAAAAAAAACCCCAAGGAGTCGGGTGGCACTTTGAGACTAACAGATTTATTTTTGGCATGAGCTTTCATGGGAGAAAATCCCACTTTGTCAGATACTTTGAGTTCACCCATCTCTGAAGCCTCTGATAAAGTGGGATTTTCTCCCACGAAAGCTCATGCCAAAAATAAATCTGTTAGTTTTTAAGTGCCACCCGCCTCCTTGTTTTTGTTTTTTTTTTAATAGCAGGGGTGGCCACACTTGTGGAACTTAAGAGCCACACAAGTTGATTATTAAGCCTTCAAGAGCCACACTGAGGCCTATAGCCATATACTTTTACCTATGAAACTATGATTTGCTGATGTTTTCTGTGGGCCACACATTTTCATTCAAGAGCCACGTGTGGCTCCTGAGCTGCAGTTTGGCCACGCCTGAGTTATATCAAGGGGAGCAGCTTAAACACGAATGAAAGGTCTCCTAGTGAGAGAAAAAAAAAAAAAAAACAAACCAAGGAGTTGTGTGACACTTCATGACTAACAGATTTATTTGTCACATGAGCTTTTGTGGGAGAAAATCCCACTTCATGATTTGATGTTACTGTATGACCTGATCCTATGTTTTACGCCCCCTTGCATTTATTTTCATTCTGTTCTGTAAGTTCACCCATCTTCAGAGCATCTGACAAAGTGGGATTTTCTCCCCTGAAAGCTCATGCCAAAAATAAATCTGTTAGTCTTCAAGTGCCACATGACTCCTTGGGGTTTTTTTGCTGGACTAGACTAACACAGCTGCCCCTTTGGAAATTGACACCCCTGGTATAACTTCATATGCATTATTTCAGGCATGGCCAAACTGCGGCTCAGGAGCCACACGTGGCTCTCAAATGAAAAATTATGGCTCCTGGAAGAAAATCAGCAAATCAGTTTAGGAAAGCAGCCCCGCCTAGGAGTCCAGGTGGGGGTCAGGATGGTGGGGAGAAATGTGGCATGGTCAGGATTTTAAAAAACCTCTCCACTAACCTGCAGTCTTCTACATCGAGCAGCAGCTAAATTTCTATTATATAGGCCTAATTTTCATGTAATTATTAGAATCTGACATTAGTAGGATCAATATTTGTTCTCTTTTTACGGTAAAATTAAAGTATGCAATGAATTTTAAAGTTAGTAATTTTGGAGTAGGTAAAAGTATATGGCTATAGGCCTCAGGGCAGCTCCTGAAGGTTTAATGATCAGTTTGCACAGAACCAAGGGCCGGGGCTTGGTGGAGCTCAGGACAGAGCATCCCCAGAAGTCCCTTGCCTCTGGAATGTGCTCTTTGCACAAATGTGCCTGAACTCAGAATAGGTCATATTGAGACTGTGTTGCGATAAACACCTTTGTCTAATCTTTCTGCCAGCTGTGGGCCCTGCAATCCTTGGCATCTAGGCTGCACTTCTGCAATTGTTCTGTTGTTTTAAAGTTGGAGGGGTGCGAGGGTTGTATTGTGTTTGATCTTTTTTCACTTGGATAATTCCCCCACTACACCATATAGTGTGGATAGTTTGTGGGTGGGAGCTGTGTAAATAAATATAGTAGAAAATGATATATTTTTAATGTTAATCTGTTAACACAACCTCTTGGTTTTGTGCATGGGGGGCAGTGTGTTTAAAGATAAGCAGCTGACCAGGTTTTCTTTAATCTTTTAAAACACTTCCCTCAGGGCTGGAAATGAGTCTGAGATGTCAGCTCAACAGGTAATGGTTTTAGGAAGCTGACAATTACTGGAAAATTTAATAGAGGCATCCTGGTTTAAGCTTCTAACTGAGGCACTGCTAGTGCAGCCCTCTAATACAGGAAAATCAAACAATTGCTGTGTTCATTAAAAAGATATGTGTAGATGTCAGTTGGAAAACCCCACATTTTTTCTAATTTCTTCTGTGTAAGGTGCATATAATTCTTTGGTGAAATGTCCCAGTGCTTTATTTTTTTTTTTTTTGGCTGGAGCTGGCAAAGAAGATTATTTATTCTTTCTGTTTTTAATAAGTTTTGCTGTTAAATCACTTTCAGCAGTCTGGGCCTCAAGAGCTACCCCATGACAACAACATGTGCAAACATAAGAACTAGAAATCTTGGTTTCAGGCTAGTGAAGTAAATTAAAAAAATGATTTTAAAAGTGTATGAAAATACTTGATGATGCCCTTTCAAATAAAACAGACCAAATTCTACCATATGTTGCACAAATACACTCTTAGTGAAATCATTTGAGTTCAGCTCGTCCAGTTGAGAGCAGAGTTTAGGTATCTGTGTTTTGGATCTGCTATTCTGTGTATAGTGAGCTGTAAGTATCAAATTAACTTCATTTAATATCTTGGTCAAATTTGTGCAACATTTCATCTCAGATTAATTTTAATGCTAAGATGTAATCTTTTAGCAATATTTTAAAATACTTTACACAATTTTGATGTTATATGATTGAAGTCTGAGATAATCTATAAACAAAACTGTGCTATATTATTTTTAACTTTATAACAAAGCAGTCAACCCTCTGAACACTTAAAATATGCCTATATTAGAAATGCTAGAACTGCACAACTGTGGTATACAAACTTGCTACAGCAATGGAATGGGTTTTTCCACCAGTATAGTAAATCGGCCTCCTAGAGGGGCAGAGAAGCTAGGCTGATGCAAAAACTCTCCTGCCAGGCTAGTCGTTGGGACAAGTCAGTTTAACTGTGCATCTCATCTGTGAATTTTTTACACACCTGAATAATGTAATTAACTCACCTGACTTCCTCGGGTAGCCCAGCCCTTAGGCCTATGTGGAGTCCCACTGAATCCAATGAGCCTACTAGCATGAGTAAAGTTATATGCGCACACAGATTTTTGGAGTAAAGTTTCAAAAGCAGCAGAATGTGCCCAAAAATATATATATTTAAGGATGGCTATGTCACATGGCAGCTGGTTTTAATCATAGTGGGTTTTTTTTTTTTTTTTTTTTTTTTTTTTTTTGAAACATGGCTATTAAGAGACTGCTTTTTCCCTTTCAGGTATTGGATTGTAGTTTAGACTTCCACACAGACTTTTCTGGAGCTGATGTTTTCATAACAGTTTTTAAGAGTGACTGAGAAACTAGTTGCTGGAATGCTTTAGGGAGGAAAAAGCCCCTGCGGGTGTGGAATTACTTTTATTGAATTGGTGGAAGTATTTCTATCCTGACCAAAGAAGTAACTGGAATCATGGATCAGAACAACAGCTTACCGCCTTACGCCCAGGGGTTAGCGTCCCCTCAGGTAAAAACAAATTTTAAAACTTACTTGTGATACAAATTTCTTTGCAAAAGAGATTTTAGTTTCTTGTATGTAACCTGAGTTGAGTAGCGATATGAATGCTTATGCATATGAAAAGTTGTTTAGAACTAAACAATATGAATGTGCTTATTTGCTAGAGAAAGCATCTGTTGCTTTTGGACGTACTTTATATGATTACAGGTACCAGCATAAAAAATAGTGGTTTACAGTCTTTGGAGTATTTTCTACCATTTAATTCTCAAACATGTAAATTACTGTTTTATTTGTTCTAAATTCATTGGAGTGAAATTGTAGTTTGTGTGTTCCCATCTTCCAAATGTTGAAGAACGATTGCTCTGCAAATCCAAAAGTTTCTTCTGTGAATTGTTTGTCTAAAACAGAAGAATATCAATGGGACACTAAACTATTCAATTTGACAATTGACTAGTTGAAAAACGAAAGTCCAGTTCATGATAAAGCCCGTTTTCAAATGTGCTTACAAAAGAAAATTAGTAAGGGTATTTTGGTTGTTCTTTTAATCTTTATAAGGATCTTTCCAATAAGGGAGAAACTTCCATCTTTGTAATTCCATTGATTTTAATGTAAACGTTATGCCGAGGAGTGGGAAAAATGCACATATGAACAATATAAAGAAATTAAATGAATATTTTTGTAAATTTAATGTTTATATGAATGAAGAGTTCAGAGACAATGTCATTCTTTATATCTAGATTTAAATAAAACAAATGTTAAGGCCTTTTTGGTGACAGTTTGAAATCACTGAGTTTAGTACCAGTCATCCACAAATATCACTGTAGCTGGCACCCTGATTAACTTTTTTGTACAGGCAACTGAGCATTAAATTTGCATGAAGCCTGAATTCCCTTTTTAATTTCTGGACATTCTTTCATGTCAGGTTCTGAAGCATATCTGCAAGGTGATACATGGAAGCTGCCACTGCCAATGCTGTATCTTTCTTTCTTTCTCTCTCTCTTTTTCTTTTTCTTTTTTAAACAGAAGGATGTCAGTTTCCAGGCAGTTAATTTGGCATTTTTTACATGCACGAAATTCACTGTGGCTTTTTTAAGTGAGATCTGTTAGACGTTAACATATTCTTCAGAAAAACAAAGTTCTGAAGTATACATTGAAGGGAATAATCCTTCATTGGCTAAAAGAGAGGAGTAATGGATTTAGTTTAATAGAGAGATTTTTTTTTTAGCTACTGTGCTAAGGCCTGGTTAATGCAAGGCAGCTTATATCGACCTAACTATGTAAGTGTCTACACTAAAACTTTGCTCCCAATGACATGACTACCCCACTAGGCCAAATTAATAATTCCACTTCTATGAGAGGTGTAGTATTAATGTCGGTGTAGTTAAGTTGATGTTATGTCAGTGTAGACACTGTATTGCTTACGTCAAAGTGTTACTGGCTGTCAGGAACTGTCGCAGAATGCCCCACGTCAACAGAACAGTCAGTATAACTGCTCCTGAGGAGGATGCTCATTGCTAATGCAAGGAGCGTGGTGTGGACACGCAAAAGTGAATTAATTACCACAGCAGCTGTATGCCAGTGCGAGTTAGGTTGCCATAATGTTGTAGCACAGACATGCCCTGTTGGTAAGTTTTTTTTTGTTTTTTTTGTTTTTTTTTCTCCTCCATAAATCTCTTCTTGGGCTGGAAATATACAACCCACCATTCTTTTCCTTAAACCCATACAAGAAATGTCTGATTTTTTTTTTCCCTCATGGAACTCATGCTTCGTTCTTTATGCTCTCTTCTCCAGAACGCCATGACACCTGGCATTCCAATTTTTAGCCCAATGATGCCCTATGGCACTGGACTGACACCACAGCCTGTCCAGAGCAGTAACAGTCTGTCTATCCTGGAGGAACAGCAGAGGCAGCAGCAACAGCAAGCGGCACAGCAGTCCACATCACAGCAAGCAACACAGGGAACATCCAGTCAAACGCCACAGCTCTTTCATTCACAGACTCTTACTACTACAGGGCCTTTACCAGGAAATACGCCGCTCTACCCCTCTCCAATGACTCCTATGACCCCAATAACTCCTGCAACACCTGCATCCGAGAGCTCTGGGATTGTGCCACAGCTGCAGTGAGTATACTTCCTAGATTTTTACGATCCATTCTCTCCGCCCCAGACAAAGAGCCGGTTAAATCAGCCAAATCGCTAAATCTTTAAAATTTCTGTCAAAGGGGTGGTTCGGTAGCAGAACTTGGATTTCTTGCTGATCTTTGTCAGCCATGTATCTATTATGCAGTGGGTTGAGTTGCTTAATGTCATCCTGTCTCTTTCTGTGGTAGCTTTATAATGCTGTAACTGGTTTTGGCTATGTGCAGTTTCAAAAGCCAAGCAAACCTGGGGTGAAATATGATTTGGATTGACAATTTTATATGAAGCACATATAACCTCAGCTATACTTTCAGCTGTAACCTATTGAATGCTTGCATGCTGTGACGGTTTTTAAAATAACAAGTGCTGATCATAGTAACTTATTAATCAAGCTGTGTGTTAAAATTGAAAATGTAAATCTACAATGGAAGGGGAATTAAGAGGAAAATCCCCAATAATCAACTATAAAAAAAATTATTCCTAATATATCATTTTGTTTTCTAGTTGACTAATGCGTATGAGTTTATATTTTATTTCCCTAAGCATACAGCTAGTTTAAGGCATTGGATCTGAAAATCTTTTTTGCTGTATTTAGCCGTAGAAGGAAAATAGTAATTAGGGTTTTTTTTACTTTGTCAATTCATAGGAAAGGGTAACAATGGTGGGCATTTTGTACTCAAAACAATTTTGGAATGACCCTTTATATGCTGTGCAACAAACTCAATTTGTCTCCCTCAATTTAACAAAAATCCTTTTCTTTTAACTGTTAAGAAAGAAGAGAACCTTGTGATATTTTGGGAAAATTGGGAGAACTTTAATTTGCCTCAGTTTGGTTCTTGTTACCACCCCATGCTAAAGTAATCCTTGTTTAACTTCATTGACTATGATGGAGTTACAAGTAGAGGTGTATTTGACCCAGAAAAGCTTGTTAGAACAGCACAATCCCAGTGTCAGGTCATGTATAGTTGAGAAAGATTTTTGAGAATCCTTGATTAGCCTTATCAACTAATCTTTCCCAATTTGTCTTCAGGAATATTGTGTCCACTGTGAATCTTGGTTGCAAACTTGATCTAAAAACTATTGCACTTCGTGCTCGAAATGCTGAATACAATCCCAAGGTAAGTAATTTATAAATTCAATGGGGGATAAACTTTTCACAAGCCATCAAAGAAACAAGTCATAAGCCCAGTTGACTCTTAAAAATTTTGTTGGTAGAGCTGTATCAGCAAAAATCACCTTGTAGATGTTTGTGTCTAAAAAGACCTGATACGAAGAGCTTGATTGGTAGAGCTTATATCAATTCAGCAAGTGAAATAACCTGTACTGAGAAGTGGTTTTTATACTGGCATAACTGTGTTTACACTGTGGTTTTTGCTGGTGTAGAAATGTTGCCGCCACCCCACCTCCCCCCAAAAAAAACCCAACTCCAAAAACCATGCTCTTTACCAACATTGCTAGACTGGCAGAAGTTTTTTGTTTAAATCTGTCCGTAGTAGATTAAACGGCAAGTCCTACTTCCTGAACTCAGGGATTCCTGTGTTTCTACTCCCCACTTACCATTATCATCTCCATCCTCAAGTGCAGTGTTTCTCAGCCTTTAGTGGACTAGAGAACACATAAAGGTATTAATGACTTTACATGGTGCACTCGATGAAAATGTTCCCAAAAAAGGCGGTAACAGTGGCAGGAGACTAAAATACCCCAGGCACATCAAAGCTACCAGGTGTGTGTCAGCATCTGTCACCATGAGCCTGGAAGCTTTGCTGTGACTGGAGATCTTAAATTGTTCCTTCCTCCCTCCCCACTCATTCCCCCCATACCTGACTGGGAGGGATTGGGGTAGGTCGTGGGATATTTGCATAGTGTCTGTTGGACACTAATTGAGAAATGCTGCTCAAGTGTGACTGTAGAGTCCAATTTCTTTGTATTGTGAGTCTGTGTAGCTCAAAGTAGAGTGCGCCAGGGTGTTTTAGAGCCTGTACTCTGTGTACTCACAATGTTTAAGCACAGTTGTTAACATGGGTGCAACCAGTACCTCCCAAGTTTGCTCTTTCTTCTTAGTTTCATGATAGACGGCTGAGATGTTTACTGGAGTTGTCATCAAAGGACCAGCTAGGGCCACATGGTGCTGGGTGGTGTTTGACTCCATACAAAGATGGGTTTCCATTTCATGACAACTGAGTCTATATTTGCTCGCTCTGTGTGGCCCACCAAGGCACCAGTTTACAGGTTTCCAGTGACCAGCCATCGTGGCTCCTGGGTGGAGACACACATCTGACTATGTTCTGACAAGTGTTTTTAAGGCTGCTCAGCTCCCTGATTTGCACTATATCCAGCAAGCCAGACTGCTTACACTCAAGTGCTGGCCTTTTACCTTTGCTTTGATGGGTATAACTGATGTAATGCCTGCAGTTAAGCTACCAAACAGCTCCTTCTACACTAGCACTTTTATCCTTAAGGCAAAAACATTTGCAGAGAAACCATATTAAAATAAGAGAAGAACTAACATACTTGGCTAAAAGCTTACCAAAGGTCACCCTGCTATGCTTTGCATTTACACGTGGATCAAGTCAGTGACTCCCAAAAGGGCCAGTAGGGCCCGTTTCATGTGCACAGGGGCAGCTTTTATGAGGTGGTTTTGCATACCAGATGAGAGAGCCTCCACATCCGATTCTTGGAAATCCTGAGTGTAGATCCCTGACTGGGTAGCCGTGTGATGAAGCTGTTGTCCAGCCTTACTTACAGCCCTTCACAGTGTATTCACCTCACCCCATTTCATAAGCTCTGTCCATTGCTGCCTAACCACCTCCTGCATCCACTGGAAGAGGGGATAGATCATAGGCTGGGGCCGTTTCAGCAACTGGCTCAACATGAGGTCCGTGGACACAGCTAACTTCTGCCATTCATCATTTGAAACCCACACAACACTTCCCCCTTGATCCTGTATCTGTGCTAAGCTTCCAAGCCCTCTTGGGGCTGTTGTTTATATTGTTTGGCTATATCCTGCAATGCATGCCGCATATGGCTGCGGACAGTTCGAGTTTGTTGGGGATTTGCCTGTCCTAAAGAACCTCGGTCTTGTTTGTTGTTAAAGGTCAGGCACTTATAGTACCCTTATTTGGGCCCTCATCTCCCTTGGTCCATTCCTTGTCCGAAGATTTCCAAATCTTGCCATCCCACATCTCAGGATCCCATTCCTGCATCATGAGGGCTTGCAACTTAGGGAGTGCCACTCGGGGGTTGTGCCTGCACCACCTCCGAGCATGTGCTATGGTAGCCAAATGGACAGCAGCTGCTGTGACTTGATCCTCCAATCATTGGGCCCTTCCCTGCGCTGCCTCCAGCACTCCTTGCAACATGCCATTTTGATCATTAACCACTTCTAATTCATCTTCCAAACCCTCCCGTGTACACTGGAGGGCCTGCTTGTCTTCACTCGCATTTTCACAGTGGTCAGGAGCAACCACCCTATGTCCTTCAGTGCACAACCCCATTCTTTTCTATCTTCAACCCCTCTGTATGTCATAGGGCAGTTGAGAGTGGTGCCAGCACTCAAGTCCTGTTTCCAGCTAATCATGGGAGCCACCTAAGTCATCAGTTGTGCAACTGAAGCCTATTCAGAGGTGGGAGGCCTAACCCGGCGTCCTGTTCTCATCTAGGCCCTGCTGTTTATTATCCCACGTGGTCAGGTCACCACCTTGATCCTGTTTGTGATGTCAGTTATGTTATGTGTTTAC
The DNA here is from genome assembly GCA_007922195.1 of Podocnemis expansa. Taxonomy (NCBI): domain Eukaryota; kingdom Metazoa; phylum Chordata; order Testudines; family Podocnemididae; genus Podocnemis; species Podocnemis expansa. The sequence continues at coordinate 28,117,184 of ML681972.1, read as the reverse complement.
ATATGGATTGAGTCAGTGACAAGGTGACCACACTTGATTAGAATTAGAGGGTTTATTGCAGGGGTACAGTGCTTACGTCCCTTCTGCAGCCGGGGACTCCACTATGGCAGTGGACAGGTTCCTGAGCGTAGCTTCCAAGGCACTGCCTGTAGCTTCCATGGGCCAGTTGGAGAAGTCCAGCATGCATTGGACACTGCCCTGACATATGAGCCAGCATAAGCAAAGGGGAGGGGAGAGGGGGACTACTATGTGACTAGGAGACCCATTTATACATGTAGCCTTGGTGTTGTAAAATAAATATCTGCAGATCACAGGACAAACCTTGACTCTAAACAAGTAACTGCACATGCTGTTAGGTGCCAAGGCCATGAAGAAGTGACCGTGCACGTCCTCAGGTGTTTAGCTCATGGCCAGGGCGCACAGTGGTCAGGGTGGAGGTGCCACTTTTTATACTGTACAGTGGTCTTCCATAGTTTTCTTTACACACTTCCAACTCCATCCTAGGGCTCTGGTATGTTTTAGTCCTTCAACACCCACAACTGGATTTTCCCCATGGTTACAAGTCCATCTGTCTTACATTCAGAATCAGAAAGCAGACCGGGCAATGCAGCTGTTCCTTTATACAGATTGGGCCTTTAATTGTTGATCTTTTGTAACAAGTGATCAGAAGACAATGACCCATTCATCAGGGTGTAGCTTCAAAAGGCTTGGTTTCTGCATAACTGGCATTGGAGAATTTGTTTTAACCTCTCTACGGATTCCCGAGGAAATCCACTTAATTCTTATTGTTCCAAACATCCATGCTTGGCATATTTTCATTAGTGTTTAGATCCCCCTGGTTTTACACCTATCATGTCTTTGCCCAAGAGAAGTTGTTGACAATCTTGGCTCACAGTAGTACATAAATTGAATACCAGAAGGCCTTTGAAGGCTGTTGCAGGAAATTGCCATATGTGCTATAGCTATAACAGGGCCCCTGTCTCAAATGACTTGTCTTTGTTAGTGTAAGTTGGGAGAGTGTCTAAAAATACGTATTAATACACAAGAGTGGCAATGGCCACAATAAGTCAGACCAATGGCTCATCTAGTCCAATAGCTTGTCTTCCTACAGTGGCCAGGGCCAAGTGCTTTGAGGCAGTGACTAGAACAAGGCAATTACCAAGCGATCCAGGCCCAGACTCTGGCAGTTCAAGATTTAGAGACTCCCAGAATAAGGTGTTTGCATCCCTGACTGTCTTGGCTAATAGTTGTTGATGAACTTATCTTATTTTTTTTTTGTAAAGGCTGTTATAGTATTGGCCTTCATAGTGTGTCTTAACGAGTTCCACAGCTTGAACTCACTGTGTAGTATTTCTGCTCTTCGCTTTAAATTGGCTTCCTATTAATTTCCCTGTGTTCCCCTAGTTCTTGTTATATGGAGGCATAAACACTTCCTTATTCACTGTCTCCACATCAGTCATAATTGTATAGACTACTACCACATGCCCTTTCAGTTGTCTATTTTCTTAGTCAAATGGTAATTCAGTCTTTTTAATCTCTCCTCACATGGATGCTGTTCTATTTTCCTAATTGATTTTGTTGCCCTCTCCTATATTTTCACTGTTTAATATAGGAACTTTTTAAGGAATTGATTAACTATCAAGCCATTGAGCTGCATTTGTAAGGAAATGTAGTGTGGATGTAGGACCATAGCTCCACGTTAGATTGGGTGAGTGACAGTTTTAAATTGAGTTGGGATATTAGCAGGAGCAATAGACTCAAAGCATGTGACTAAAAAGAATGAGATCATGAGAGAGAATTCTTTGTTAAACTTGTATTGACTCTTAAAATTCATGTTAGTTAAATTATGGGCTTAAGTAATAAAATAAAAGTGTGGTTAATTAGGTACCAGGTGCAATAAATAATTGGCTATATAAGAAGCTGCTTAATTTGCCTTAGCTAAGGTCTAATGATTGGTAATGACATCATTTGTTTGTTAAAGAGTGTTTAAAAAAAATGCTTAAAGTGGTTCTCAGTCAATATCCGCTTGAACAAGCTGGAGTTGACCCACCTGCATCTGAGCACCACAGGCTCGCACATTTGTAAGTGTCTTGATCAAATGTTTTGTTATCTTTGAATGTAGTAAATTGCTTTATTTAGGCCAGGGGTCAGCAACCCCCAGCACCCGTGCCAAAGCTCAGGCTGGCCCTGCTCCCCTCAGTATAAGAGCTGCATGCCGCACTGCACTTCTGCGCTGTGGAGTGTGGCCAGCAGGGACAAAGGAGCTGCAGCACATGTGGCCCCTGACCCTTGCTGGGCAGGGCTGGAGGGGAGAGGGATGGGTTGACCTGCCTGCTTTTGGCTCTGACCTTGGAGCTGGAGGCCACCCGCCGGCGGGGGGAGAGCTGGCCCCGGCTGGGACCCTGGAGGTCGCCTGCTGGCAGGGGTGGCCCCAAACCAGAGGCTTAGCCTTGCTCCCTTTTGGTCCTGCCTCCGACACCCGTTTGAGGATATGGTGGACAGGGCTGGCATGGGGGTGGCAGAGGTTGCGAACCCGTGATTTAGGCATTTTAGGTGCATTTAGAGCAATTGTATAAATACTTTGGCTTCTGGATTTAACAAAGTAATTTATGGTTCATTACTGTGGTGATAACATCCTGCACAAATTGTAATTTCAGCAGTGGCGTAACAGGCCAGGAGCTACATGGAATAGCTCAGGCCCTTAAGGTTTGGTTGGTTCAGTAGGCACAACGCTGGGAAACAAGGTAGGGGATAAAAGCAGATTACCTTCCTTGCAAATTACACCCAAGGAAAAAGAGGATAGACCAGTGCTTACGCCTCTTCAGCAGACAGGAACCCCAGCTAGACGATTGCCAGCGAAGAGCATAGGGAACGGTGTCTTGTGGCGGCAGATACAGCAGCTACGCCAAGGATGAAGTTCCAAAGGGGGGGAGCTAGCAGACAGATCTGGTTATCTTCTTTCTTATTTACTACATTTCTTTGCCCTGGTGTGATGCATTTATTTTTGTAAAGCATGTAAATTATGTCTTTGGAGGAAATTCCGGGCCAGGGCCAGGGCTGATAGTTCCAGCCTTGGTTTGACAAAACAACACCTGGGTTTTATTGTGCACAAACGAGGTTGCTTAGGGGTCAGGGCTGAGAAATGGCTACACCACATTCTAACTGAACTGCAACAGGCTTCCACTGGTCACTGCAACTGGTGTTGGAAATAATTTTCCTAATTTTATTCAGGTTTACCACACAAGCCTTCCTTTATTAGTCTAAGAGGCCAGATGGAGCTGGTTACAACCAAAACACAAATATAAGCAGAGTTACACACCTGTATTTAATACCCTGTGAACAAGGCGGGTATAAGCATTGTGCAACATGCTCACATCCAGCTCACGCCTGGGAGACTCCTTCCCTTCATTGCATAGCTCTGGAGGGCTAAAAAAAAAAAGCTCTGACAAAACTAGAAAACCTTGCCTTTTTTACACACTCTAACAAGCGATGTCGGTACTGGGTATTGGACCTTAGGGCTGCACTCTGCTTTGTTCAGACTTTTACCCCTTATCTCACTTTCAGTTTTTTTAAACTACTGGACAAAACATTTCTAACCAATTACTTACTGCACTTGGTGCCCAGTTAACCATGTTTTCTTTGTTTCCTAAACCTTAAATGAGATAATGCTGGTATTCTGATGGGCCACTACAGGTTTAACACAAACAGTCCTCTCAGTCGTTTTCGGTCACATGCTTAAACCTGTTTCTCATGTGAATATCCAAACTCAGTTTAAAGCCATAGTTTACTCAGATCTAATGTGGGCCTAAATTCTTACACGTTGCGATCAGAGCACAGAGTTGTGGTTAATGATGCTCCTGGGGTGTGTTTGGAGTAATTCAGCTGACTTTCAATGAGAAGAATTTGGATTTCTCGTTTCTGTCCACTACCAGCATCCTGATGTTGGGCAATCCTTTAATTTCCCTGTTTCCATTTCTCATCAGTAAAATGCAGATAAAACAGTAATGTAACTTTTAAGGGTGCTGAGGCCTAACAAGACAAAATCAAACTTCTGTGTGGAAATTACCTATTATAAGCAATGGCAGTACAATGGAAAGATTGCAGAGTGTCTGGCTTTTTTCATATAGTTTGGTTGGTGCATTTAATAACATGCTACATAGAATAATTTGTTCCCTTTTAATGAGTGTCTCACTTCTGTTTAATTCCAAAGGGGTAGCTGTGTTAGTCTAGTTCAGCAGAACAAACAAGGAGTCCTGTGGCACTTCTAAAGACTAACAAATTTATTTATCACATGAGCTTTTGTGGGTGAATTCCCAGTAAGAGAAACATTTGATTATAAAAGGAAAATGCAAAAGTAAAAATACTTTTGCAGGTGGAATCAGGCATGGTATTTAAAGCTACATTTCACTCATTTTTAAAAATTGTTTGGCTCTCAAGTTGACAGTTTTCAGAACTAAGAAGGCTGTATGAGTGGAAAGTATGGTATTGAGCTGGTTAATGAGTTTAAAATTTGGTAATGTATTTATTTGTATAGCATTCTTACAGCAATAATCACTAACGATTTCAAGTTATCCGTTTCAGCGTTTTGCTGCTGTCATCATGAGAATAAGAGAACCACGTACTACTGCACTTATATTCAGTTCTGGAAAAATGGTGTGCACGGGAGCTAAAAGGTTTGTGTAACTCTATCTTGGAACTGCTTATTAATCAGCCTGTAATTAGGATCACTTGACCTTTCCAGGCTACAGTATTTGCTTGCTTTGGATAGATCTTGACACAGAGGCCAGCTGGCAGCCCAAATATTTCTTTTCAAATAAGTGATTAAGTTAGAACCACACTTTTGGTGAACGCACCATAGTCCAAATGGGATTTAAAACAAAACTCTCATTTAAAAAATGGAATGTTACAGAATCATAGGTGTGCTCTAATGTCTCTTGAGAAATGTCTGGCTGGGTGGAGGAAAGTGAGAATAGAAGTGATTTGGCTTCTCAGGGATTTCCCTCATCCATCCCAAATCAATCACTATGACTCACAGGTTCCTGCATTCTGAGTGTCCTTTAAGCACTGGCCTGCAGAGTAAAGCAAGATGTTCTCACTCTGTGTACGTAAGGGCAGAATATGACAAGTGTTCCCAGTACCACACACCCGTGTTTCCATTGCTGTGAATACACAGCTTAACACAATACCTGGTTCATTAAATCCAAGCCATGAAGATGCTGTGTCTTCACCAGCAAACAGCGAGACACACAGTAATACTGAGAGCTAAGTGGCTCTTCTGAGAGAGTATTAGTTACAGGTCACCATGGAATAAGAAAACATTGGAGGTATCTTAACTTTCAAATGACAATTCACAATTTTTGAATACAAAAGTCATGAAAAGTTTCAGATAATGTTTAGCTCTAACAATATGCTGTACCTAAGTTGTTCTGATCAATGTCTAACTAACAATATGGAGAGGTGTTGTAGCCATGTCAGTCTTGAGATATTGGAGAAACAGTGTGGGTGAGTTGCTGTCTTTTATTGGCCCAGCCCAATGTCTGTTACCTTGAAAGCTCGTCCCTTTCACTAACACAACTCTGTTAGACAAACGTTTGTCCCGTTAACAGATGTCACCCACTTTGTTTTCCTAGTTGGAGATAGAACTTTACTCATTTTTCCTGTAAAAACCAAAAAGACTGAAGGAATTTAATTTACTAAGCCAAGTCACACTGTGCAAATAGAGCATACATGTTGTCAAACTTTTGTGATAGGCTGCCTATCATTTCAGGAGATCAAGTGGGTCACCAGAAACACTTGGCTTCTACTGCCCATGACAACATCTTTTTAGTTTATCTACACAAATTTAGTTTAAATTTAATGAAGCATTCTGTACTATTGATTAAAATCCTGGTTAAAATCATTTAAATCTTGAATGAAAACAATCCATCCTGTCTGGTTTCTACATTGACTGATCATTTGTCTTATATGACCATAGGCACGTGGCCAGCAATGCCTTAGGTTCTCATCCATAGAATTACATATTCACCTTATAGAGGTGCTGGGTGATTAACAACAAGGAGTCGTGTGGCACTTAAGACTAACAGATTTATTTTTTGCATGAGCTTTTGTGGGAGAAGATCCCACTTCGTCAGATGCTTCGAAGATGGGTGAACTTTGAGCACTTGATAGTGAAGAGTTACATTAAGGGTTATGTTTGTTTGCTTATATAGAGATACTCAAAGGCTCCTGAGCCTCAGCTGGTTCTTTAATTTGTCTCCTATGGCTCTTTACAGCACATATTAAAGCTGATTTAATTATTAGCCAATCAGGATGCTCCTACTATGCTGTTTCTCAGCTCAGCTGATAAAATCATAGTTGCTCAGTCATTTTGCTGTGAGAATAATATATATGTATAGAAAAACTATTTCCTGTGTACTGCTTAACTATGACTATACAGTACTATAGTCAATAAAATTCAAGAATTCATGCTACTGTTGCTCTTTGAGTAATGTTGATTGCATATGTGGCTGTACCCTACACCTGGGTGTTTTATAGAGATTTAAAACAGCTAGACCCAGTGGCCAAGAAGCTTTACTCTGTGAAAAGAAGCACAAAGAGCAACCACCCAGAAAGGAAGAGCTAGTAAAAAAGGGAGGACAAAACAGTCAGACTAACACATTCAAGTACAAAGTTTTACCAGGCCCTATAGTCTAAGGGTGAAAGGGCAGGAGAGAAGGACTCTGGTGGCATACTGAGAGAGAGATTGGGAGAGAATGAATACTCGCTGTTCCATGAACTGTAAAGGCTTGAGAAGGATATTAACGTGATGGAAAACAAAGTTAGGAGCTGGTAGCAATGTGTGTGTGCATTTTGACATACGACTTTGTATTCATTCCCTTCAGTTTTTGTATTTACATATTTGCTTTTTAAAGCTGGTCACTTCAGTAACACTTCCTGTGGAAATACAATGAATGTCTTTTTCTCCCTCCAGTGAGGAGCAGTCCAGACTGGCAGCAAGGAAATATGCCCGAGTTGTTCAAAAATTAGGCTTTCCAGCAAAATTCTTGGATTTTAAGATTCAGAACATGGTGGGAAGCTGTGATGTGAAGTTTCCCATCAGATTAGAGGGACTGGTACTTACGCATCAGCAGTTTAGCAGGTAAATAAAAGCTTACTGTGATTCATTATTGCTGCAGACTTGATCCAGAGAGCTAAAAGGGAGCATGGGTTAGACTGGGAAAACTTTTCATTTTCATTCCTCTTTTTCCTTTGCTGCTGGCTTTGTCAGACAAGCTAATTCACCTCAAGTGCTTGCCTACTAATCTCAGATTGCAGAACTGTTTTCCTGGTCCGTATGTGGAAGCATTTGCAGATGCAATATTAGACCTGCTGGCAAGTAACAAGCAGGTGAAGATACCTGTAACTGTGAAATTCTGCAGGAGGTTGTCAAGCACAAAATATCCCATGAACTAAACAGAGAAAGGGGTTCATTGTAACACTGAATATTGAAAGTCTGATAAGAATAACAACATAAAATTGTCTGAGGCCTGCCCTCCACTGACAGTGAGGTTTGACATAATGCTGCTTACTTTGACCCCCTGTAGCCTGACTCCCTGCTGTGAGAGCTGTACAATCAAAAAAATGTAGCTGCAGTTTGATCTGCAAACTCCATGCCTGCAAGTGGCAGAGCACTGAGGCTCAAATCGATACTTCCTTTTCGGTCAGTGTAGCTAAATAGCAGCTTTTCTGGTTTTTCCTGTCCCCTTTACTATGGCAAAATAGCTCCTCCCTTGCTTGCAGTCCCAAGAAGTTTTCAGTTAATTCCTCTGTTGTGTCTGCAGCAGAGAAACAGCATGGAAGGCTTTTTCCTGCCCTTTTTTTTTTTTTTTTTGCCCCTTTGGGGGAGGGGGAGCAGAAGATGACTGCGTGCCCACAAGCTTCTGCACCTATTACACACAGTGTAATGCCTTTCAGGAAGTAATATGACCAGAGGGGACATGACTCCAAGCAAGCAATTTGCAGTAATCACTTGCTCTTGCCTTCTGTAATTTGACAGCCTCAGATCGAATTACAGCCACACCCTCACTGTAGGCAAGGCCTGAGTGATTTAAACAAAACACTGAAGGCTTTTGTTCACTGCATCTGTTTCTGTGCAAAATAGATGAAAGAACATGTTTAAACAGAGAGATGCTGGCTCACATAAAATGATCCATAATAAAAATCATGGTATGCTTAAAATAACAGTTTAGAAATTGAGACAAGTTAAACCATTAAACTTAAGTCATTTAATTTTTAGGCTTGCATTTTTTATAGCTGACTCCTGAGTATATTTAGCTCTTGGATACCTGTGGTTTTAATGCAAATTAAATATAAATGGAGGTGGGGTAGCTGCTTGCCGTTGCTAAACATGAGCAGGATGAATTGATCAGTTTAATATCAATTTCAGGTTTAGTTCATTATACAGTTTTTGCTTCCCCATCTCTCTTTTTCCTTTCAGTTATGAGCCAGAGTTGTTTCCTGGCTTAATCTACCGAATGATCAAGCCAAGAATCGTCCTGCTTATTTTTGTTTCTGGAAAGGTGGTTTTAACTGGTGAGTAATCACTATTGATGCTTTTAACAGTCTACATTTAGGATACATACAACACAGGCTACTAACAGCATCCCTTTAAAATGCTAGACGCCCTGCCCTAAATGCCAGCCAAATGAGAGAAGTGTATTATTCACTATGCTGTTTATTGGAGTGGTGGTCAGGCTGAGAGCAAAAATGGGTTGCACACTATCCTTATTTTTACATTGTGTTCTAAAAGCCTTTCTTTTTCTGAATGAAATGGCATGAGCTGTAACTTAAGACTTACATAATGTCTAGGAACTTTTTAAACTATACAAATGTGCAACTCCGCTATAAATGCAATTATGCTGTCTTGGAAGTGTGAGACTATTGATCATATGAAATGTGATGACAGAAAACAAGCCAACAAAAATTGTATACTTAAAGCAGTCCAAATAGTATATGGAGGGCAACTAGGGAAGAGACACCATTAAGTGTGACTGCAGATGCATCATCTATCTCTGAATCACAGCTAATAATTGTGAAATGCAAGTACATTATAATACTCCTTATGTACTTTCTAACTTTTGTTTCTAGGTGCTAAAGTCAGAGCAGAAATTTATGAAGCATTTGAAAATATATATCCTATTTTAAAAGGATTCCGAAAGACAACGTAACAGCTTTTACATACTTTTAAAGAATTTTTGGGGGGTACATTTTAAAAGGTATTAAGTATGGCACAGTAGTAACCAGAGATGGACTTTCAGTTACAAGCTGCGACACCAAGGCTCGGAGTATTTTCCAGTTAGTGCCTACTTCCCTGATACTCATGGGAAATTATTATTTTTGTGGATTACGTCTGAGTTATGGTGAATTGCTTTATTGAGCTGATCTCTGGGTGGCTCTTCCCAGCTTTATTTATATTTTAGCTTTGATTAGTTTTAATGTCAATTCTTTTAGGCATCCACAAGTTGGTTTGACAAATGCAGCCATACCACCAGATGTAAAAACCACTTAAATTGCTGTATAAAGTTTTAACCTTCTTTCATAAATGACATTTTTTATAATCTTACTTTAAAAGTTATGATTTTAAAAGTTTTATGGTTTTAAAAGTTTTGTTCTCCATTTGTAGATTTTTTTTTTTTTTTTTGGTGCCAGACATTCCCTCTTTCCAGTATTCAGCAGGACAGAATAAATTTATTAATGAAAATGGGTGGCTGTAAATATTCCTCTTTTTTGAGAATTGGTCATGTTTTTTTCAGATCTCTATGTACATTAAATACTGTTTATAAAACTGTAGGGGAAACCCTTCATTTTAAGAAGTAACCCTGCTTGACCTTTGCTGCTGTTAATGTGGTAAATGCATGCTGTAGAAATATGTAATGTACTGAACACTTGAGTCTTTTATATGATTTTCTTAACAAGCCAGTATTAAAGTAGTGCATTTGCCATGTGATTTTTTTTCTGATCCTATTTTCTCAAAATAGCAAATGCGTTTTCCATGATAGTCTGGTTTGGTTATAAGCAGTTGGGTATTTTATGCACCACTGATTTCACTGGGTTCTTTGTTCTTTTACTTATGTGGTACCAAGTTCCAGGGATAGCTGTGTTAGTCTATTTCTGCAAAATCTATAAGGAGTCCTGGGTGGCACTTAAAGGTTAACAGACTCGTTAGTCTAAGTGCCTCCCAGGCCTCCTTATGTCTTTTACATACAGTGTATTTTCTACTTTCAGTGTGAAATCAGTTTAGGTTCATGTTCCATGTTTTATCTGAGTGATGTGTAATGACTTATAAATCAAATATACAACTGTTTGGCTGAAAATGTGCATTGGAAATCTTGCGTAATTTAAGTGGTGGTGGTAAAGAAATTTTTAAATTCATACCTAAAATCTTGTGCAATATTGCAGAGCCTTTCATGATTCCAGCCTCACTTATTTTTAAACTGACATTTTCCCAGTTACTTCCAAAGAACTGCATGATCAGCCTCGCTGGGTGTCTTCAACGGAACAGACACAACACCCTTATGACAGGCTTGGCTGGATTCAAGTGTTTACTCAAGGCTCAACCTCTTTTAAACTAGGTAACTCTGATACTGCTGTTTCTGGCTAGAGCCAGACAAGAAGAAACTGAGAGGCTGTAATGATGGCTATCTCCCAGAAACTTGGAGTTTCAGAAATAGTCTTGTGGAAAAATCTATAGTTAAGGTTGGCCATATCTTCCCCATCCCATCAAAGTCTTGTAGAAAAAGACTGAGGTAAGTTTAAGTATTCTGAGAATACTCAATCCCCCTCCTCTAAACTAAAGTGACAGCTTCACTACTAATCTTAAAATTATGCCTATGACTTCTCTATTATTAATTAATGGACTTGGGTTCTAAGGGAATGTCAAAACATTTGGTTAAAAACCAACAAAGGGTTTTTGCCTGATTCACGCATTTATAGAACAGGGGGTTCTTAACCTGGAGTGCCCACACCTGAGTAACAATTTAAACAATGCCCACCCAATATACTTCAAAAATGACTTAAAAGCACAATGGAAATTGATAACCAGTGATTTTTTTTTTTTTTTTTTGGTGGGCACAGAGCCTCTGAAAAGGTTAAGAACCCCTGGTCTAGAGGCTTTAGCAGCACCTGCATTCCTTTGTGGCTAAACAGTTTACTTCTGCAGATGCTGTACAGACTTGGCTGGGTACTTACAGGACTATTGTGGGAAGCAGGGGTTGTGGTGGATGAACTAATGCAATGTAGTGGCTAAAAGGAGAGAGGTTATTCTATGTCTGTATTGAGCACTTTTGGGACTGCTGCAGGAATAGTGTCCAGTTCAAGTAAGACTGAAGAGGGTTCAGAGAAGAGCCCTGAAAATTAAAGGATTAGAAAAACATACTTTAGGGTCAAGCAGTGTAATCTATTTCACTTAACAGAGATGGCAAAAGAACGATTTAATTATAGGCTGTAAGCATCTACATGAGCAATCATTAGAGCAGGTACCTATCCCTGCAATAAACCGTGCTGCCAACTTTGCCCCACATATCTGCACAAGAGCCAATATTACAGGACCTAATCAAACCAGCTACTCCATCAAGGGCTCATTCACCAATGTGATTTATGCAATCATGTGCAAGAAATACCCCTCTCCCTTATATATTGGACAAATAGGACACTGTCTATAGAGTTATCAGACGTCTGGCAAAAGGAGGACGTGCTCCTTTTTGCCCTGCTGTTGTCCAGGCATTCCTGTAAAAGTGCCTTTTGTCCAGCTTTTTGCTGGAGGCTGCGGCAGCTCTCTAAAAATACAAGCGTGCAGCTCCAGTATGTGTTCCTCTGCTCCTCAGGCCAGCTGCAGCTGCTTCTGGGGTTAGGAATTTGGAGAGGATTCCTTGGTGGGCCCCTGCACCTTTACTGAGAGTGAAGAGGGCCAGCTGGGGCCAGGGAAGTGGTTTTGCTTTGTTTTGTTGCTTCTGCTCCTCATCCCTGGCTTCTTTTCCCTGGGCTCCAGCTCAGGTCCGCTCCCCTTTCCCTCCACCTGATTTTGGAGAAGGCTTGATTTTATTTTTTGGAGGGGCTGGGGCTTTTCTTCAGCTTGATGGTGTCTCTGCTGTGGCTAGAGACAAACCTGTGGCAGCTGCTTCCCCTTCTGCTTTGCTGCCCTGCTTAAAGTTTCTGGGGAGGTCTCTTTCTCTAATGGTTCAGGTAAACCAGATGTTTATTCCTCCTAATGTACTTTGGCTTTTTGGCAACAAATCTTTTGTTTAGTGTTCAAGGAAAGTTCACTTTTGATTGTGAGGAGGTTTGAATCCCTATGATCTTCCTTTTCTCAATGTGATTTTTTTTCAGTTTGCTTCTCCTTTCTAAGAGGAGATTAGTCCACTATAGGTGTATCCTTAAATTTTATTAAGATACTCAGATGTGCAAGGTAGTATACATTCTAAAGTAGCTGCTGGACTGGGCCTGATCCTATAGTTTAAATGAAGTCAGTGGAAAATCTGATTGAGCAAGGATTGCACTATTTATCCCTTTGTTGGTAGTTTATCAAATCACAGAAAACAGGTTGGTTTTGCCATTTGCTTGTATATTCTATTATTTTTATTTTACTTTTAGGGAGAGTGTTTGTTTCTTTTTGGTATATTTAGGAAAAAGCTGATTGCATCTAAGAATAGGTGCTGTCCTCTTGGGTGGAGTGTTTCATAGTCACAAACATCTAATTCTACCCCCCCCCCCCACATGTATTTCACATAAAAGCAAGCAATGTCAACTATCATAAAATAGATATATATCCATCTGTGGTTTATGGCAGACATAGGATATGTCCCCAGAAATTTGCATTTTAGGTAAAAGGTTATGTTTCAGGCAGGGCTGCACATAAAAACCAGCAGCTCTCACTTGTTCTGATTTCTCCTTTCCTGTATGTAAAATTTAAAGAGTTTGTCTGATTTTTTTTTAAATACTTCAAAGTGAGGCTCAAAACTGAGGCTAGACAGGGATTTCTGTGCACTCCCCTGCCCAATTGTCAGTAAGTGTTAACCAAATTAGTGAGCACACCCCTAATTTCAAATCATGGGGAGAATACTGCTGACATTACTTTTCCTTTAGAAGCCAACACCTCAAATTCTGTTAGACTTCATGTAGTCAAGAGCCTGCCTGTCTGTCAAACAAGAGTGAATTCTGTGAAGGAACTTACTGTTTTAAATTGCTTTTAATCTTGTCCATAATTACATTAAATTTGTTGGAGGTTTGCTTCCATTTGCAACTCACAATGTAAAAGTATCAATCTGGATGGAGTGTGCTGCAGTGTGATTCTCCTTGCTATAAACATTAAATTTTGTGGTTGGCTTTATAGTTACTTTAATGTTAAGATGAAAAATATTTAAGCCATTCATTTGATATTCTTGAGCTGCTGTTCTTGCAATTAATCTCACACTGTAGGTAGATTTCTCTGGAGTTGGGTGATCAATGGGACAAGCATTTGGGGTGGCAGTAGCTGGGGTGGCTGAATGGGGGCTGGGGAGGGCCCTGGATGTGTGTCCTCTGTCCTCCTTTCCATGCTTTGGTAACCCTAACTCTCTATGCAAAAGAATAAAGGGCCACAAATCCGACCCAAGAAACCACAACAACCTGTGGGTCAGTATTTTGATCTTCCTGATCTCTCCATTAATGATTTGCTAGCTAATTGCTGTGCTCACACAGATGAATACTACTAGGTCAAGGTCTCAGAGAGAAGCTGTTGAAATTGAATTTATTTGCATAGTGGGTTGCAGTGCACCAGGCAGGACTTCATAGGGGGACTGGATTTTTCTCTCCTTACAACAGGTGATTTGACCTCACCTGTCTCTGTATGCTGTTCCCCAGTGTTTAAATCTTTACAATGCTTTTGATTTGTTACAGTTTGTCTTATAACTTACAGAATGGGAGGAAACAAAAGCCAGGGAGTGTAAGTTCCTTCACCTTCAAAGCATCTGACAAAATGGTATTTTCTCCCTCAAAAGTTCATGCAATAAATACATGTTAGTTTAAGTGTCTTTGCTTGTTTTTCTGAACTAGATTAACAGGGCTGCCCCTTCTGGAACTTGGCAGATATTGTCAGGGCTCTTCCTTTAATGTAAGAAGAAATGAAGTTGAAGCTAGTTAAGTTCAGCCTTGCAATAAGGTTAAAATTGTAAATGGAGAGTGATTTTAATTGCTGGACATTTCTAAATTGAGTGGGTGTTTGTGAAACTTGGCAAGAGAAATCAGGAAGATTAATTTTACAAAAACTGCCTGCTGAAAGGGGAGGACTGTAAGGTTGCTGATACTGTATTAGAGCTTAAATACCAGTAGGCTGTAAAAAGTATCTTACCCTGTTAATCTGATCATCTTCTGGTGTCTAAAATTGAACATACAAGGCAGCAATGAGACTGCATGAAGTTTCATATTATGAAAAAGGATATCATGGAACTCATAGCCCATATGTACTTAATAGTCCTGTCCTGAGAAAGTGAATGGATAGCCAAAAACATAGGTGGAGCATATGCTATAAGATTAGTCTCAACTTGAACTATAATTTCCTATTAAACTTATTCCCACACTTGACTATATCCCCTGCAGCAGTAGGTGCAAAGCAGTCATTTTCATGTCTTACTCCAGAGGTAATTAAGTAAATACACACTGTCAACCACAGCATGAGGAAGTACATGACTATCTGGCAGTTCACAAAGTAAATCATGCAGTAACTGGGTTTCAGATGTAACCACTGGCTGCTAGAAGTGTCTGAGTGAAAGCAAAAATTGTTTTAAAACATGCTATGAAAGGAGACAATGGTATTGTCACTGTGTGTGTGTGTGGGGGGGGGGAACTAGCCATTTGGTTTCATTGTCCAAGTTGAAGTAAAAGCTAGAAACAGTTGAAAAATTAAATTCCTTCAGCACACATACTGGTCCAAAAAATCAACAAGGTCTGGTTTATTAACCTAATCATTTAATTACAATATACACATTCCAAGTGATAGTGCTGTGGACTACTAGCACAGTATGAAATTAGTTCAATTACCTTATCTCCTTGCAATGTAAACACATGCATTGAAAGTGTTACGTTTCAGAGAACACGAGGCATATTGAACTAGCCAAACTCGATTAATTTCTCTACAAAAACTAAAAATAAATGTGCAACAGTTAAATAGCATCTGCAGCAATATCCTGCTTCCAGATGAACTCCTCCATGTACCCAGTTGCCTGGTTACAGTTTTCAGCACATGTGTAGACCACCAGCGTTCCCCAGTCAATACTTTCTCCTAGGCTATCTGCCTTCAGGTGGTTCAGCAGCTGTGGCATAACCTTGGAACACAAGACAAGCTTTGTCATTCATTACAAGGCAGAAAGGCTTTCTATCCCTCCCCCAGCAAGCTGCCTTGTCATGGTGGTTTTACTGTGCTCCCGTGAAACCTGACTGGAAAAGTTTATGCAGCAAAGAGAATCAAGTTATTTCAATAACTCAGGAAAACCCCACTAAGAAACAACTATAAATGTATTAAAACAAGTCCAGAACACAGCTCTGAATGTTTGTTTGCTAACCAGGGCAGTTCTCTTGTTCTACCTGCTAATCTCTTTGTAATCTGTCATTTCAAAGGGGTCTTCTAACTTTGTTTAGAAGTCCTGCACCTGGATGAACACCTCTTGAGGACAGCCTAGAAGAGGGGGGAGGGAGGCACTCACTGACCCTAAAGACCATTTTAGTCCTACATTTCTCACCTTTGAGTAGACACTGACACAAGTGTGTCTTGCAAGTGCCACACAACTGACTTGTTTGTTTTACTCTTAAAAGTCTGGGAATGGGAGAACCATGATTAAGCTATTACAGGTACCCAAGAGGATATAATTAAGTAGAACCTCTTAATATTTTCTAAATCAGAGCAGCCCCATGTTCCCAAGTGAATTCTAGAAAGCTCCAGCTCCCACGCTCCCTACCAGACCAGCTGCAGCAGAGCTGAGACTGGAAACAGCCAAAAACATTTTCCCATTTCCTAAGAGAAATTTTTTGAAAATATCCCTCCCCTGCAATGTTTTGCACATTTGCTTTTTCATTTTGAATTCAGATGACTTTTTATTTGGGGAGAGGGAAGGGATGCAAATTTTTCACAGGAGGAAAATTCCAGCCCTAAGCATTTACTTTGGGAAAAACAAAGGATGAGGTCACTAAAGCCTCTTTCTGCTGTAAAGACAAATCATTAGTGCAGCTCAATATCACCTGTTAGTTTGAATAGGTTGCAAGTGGATGAAATAGTGCAGGGTGCCATAGCATTAACAGGCCCAGTGTCAAAATGTGTTTTTTAACAGAGGTGGCTCATAGCTACCCAGGGAAGATGCTGGTAGCATCTGAGGACTTTAAACCAATATCATCGCATGACTTTATTCCAGTGAGTGTCTTTTTTAGTTTGGAAAGGGTTTAAACTAAACCAAATAAAGCCACTCATGTACTGCAGGCTGCAACCCAGATCGCTGCTACTGCTGTGTCCCCAGCCCACAACCCCTTAACCTCATGTGTATCGTGCAGACAGGCCAGCCAGACTGCAGCCCCAAGAGGAGGTACTAGGATAGGCTGAGCATCGGTCACAAGCTGTGGTTTGTGGGACTGCTATCAAAGAAGGCAGGATTCCTGCACTTTCTTCCCTGGTTGCAGCCTCACAAATCTGCCTAAGTGGAGTTCCCCCCTCCCCCACCAATAAAATCTAAAGAAAAAAGGGCCATTACACTAGTGACTGAGGTTCCTACACTTCAGCACAGCCATCCTGTGAATTCAAATATAGCAACTCGTTTCACTCTAGCCGCAGGCTAAAACAGATTTCAAATTTAAGACATATCCTGGGATCAGTTCACACATACCTGGAATTCAAATATCCTTCGGGCACCACATGAACAATCTGGGATATCTTTCATCTGAGGAATGTTTTCACCTGAGATCCAGATGGGGCCTTCTCCTCTTCTGCAGTATCTGAGAATCTGAAATGGAACAGAAGTATTAAACAACTGGCAGTCTTGTTGGTTGCATAATTAACAGACAGAGCTATGTTTAAATGATCACCAATCAAGGTTGTTGTTTGCCTGCTAAAAACTGTTAGTGAAGTTCACTGTAATTGGGTGTAGTCAGTGGGGTTTTTGTTTTTAAAAGAATGAGTGCTTCATCCGGTTTGACAGCTTAAGGAAACAAATCCCCCAGTTTCCCCAAGCCATCTTGCATCACTCCCACAATAAGCAGCAATACTTTGCACTTCCATAACAAAATGATCTCAAAACCTAAACCAACCATTTAGACTCCAAATTCCTATGTGGGAATGGGTTCAGTTGGCTGATAAGTCCTGTAGCAGGAATACAAACAGAACCGAGGTCTCCCAATTCACATTTATGTCTTGATTACAAGACCACATTGAAACTCATGCACTGAGTGAAATGATAGTTTCACCTTGTAGCTTGGACACATGGTGGGGGGGGGGGGTAAACCAAGAAAGGAAGCAGAGGACACATGAAAGGGAGGACAGTCATGCAGGAGAAGGGGAAAGAGAGAGGAAAGGCTACTCGGCTTGCTTTCTCCTTTTCCACAAGAAAACAGCAGATCAGATCCCCCTCGCCCACTGGCTCCTAGCTCCACTCAACTCCAGAGACAAGTATCTTCATATGTCAAGCTTTAACAAAGGTGGTGCAAGTCCAGCAGAGTCTGGGCTGTTGCAAGAACATCAGGTAGACCTCACACCGGGGAGCTTTATCCTGTGTTGGTATCAATGTGGATTGCATTCTAGTGAAACCCCTCTCCATCTCTGACTTCAAGATTTTAAGATATCTGGATTAGAGCCATAATTTGCAGAAACACAATCGGGATGCTCGGTAACATACTGCAATATCATATACACTGAAAATAAAGCAGGCTTCCATTTTCTGACTGTGAGGGAATTAGTGTTCTAAAAAATTATTTTCCCTTTTACCTGTTCTGGCTCTGCAGCTATTCGATTTTTAAATTTCTTGAATATCTTGTCCTCCTGAGTCTCATGTTTTGCCATTGCCTCCAGTGTCTCCTCATCTAGTGACTCGAACCCTTCACCTAAGGGGAAGACAGACATCAAGTTAACATAATATGGTCAAAGTTAATGTTTACAATACAATATTTACGTTTCTACTCTCTTCTAAAAATTAGTCAAAAGTGTCCACTATTCAGGAAAGCAAACTGCAACATCAGGGACAAGCATCTGCCTGCATGGAAGGTCAGCAGATTCAGCCAGTTGTATGGCTCTTTAGTTCTGTAGCACTTTAACCATAATTTCTCCATCAAACCATTAGAGAGGTGTATGCAAGGAAAACAGAATTCATTCAGGAAAATGCATGGTCAAACATGGAGCACAAAACTGACATACTTTCTGAAGCTGCCCCTCCAAAAAATAACCAATAAAGTGTGCCTGTGTTTACAGCTTGAAAAGGTAACAGTGAAAAGGCCAGTGTTTCAGCATCCCTTATAGAGTGCGGACCACCATGCTCAGTGATTCTGCCGTGTTATAGCTTTAATAAACTGGACCCACAATGTTTTAGACAAAGTTAAGTAATGGTTAACTTACAAGTTTAAAAATGTGTAGCATCTTCTGTGTCATCACAAGCTTCAAACCATGCCATATCTGAATTCGAGTTCACTTAAAGGAGTATAGTTGTACAAGATTCACTCAACCCTTCACAAAAAGGAGCTAGGATTTACAGTTTTTAATTCAGAATTAAGGAGTTAGCAAACCCATTTTAAAAATAGGTTTAAAACTTTCTTCTAGCACAGGCAGAACTTTAGAGAAAGCTGGCTAAGTATTTTAAAAGCTACCAATTACAAGTTGCTTCCAAAAGCAAACCTAGACGCTAAAGAGAAGCCTTCAAGAAATTCTTTTCCCAAACCAGAACACTGGCACAGTACTATGAATCTAGGCCCTAGTCACCTCATTAGTCTGCTTTCAGTAAAACTTAGAAATGGTAATTTAAATGAATCACATACACTTTTACACACATCATAACAACATTCACATGGTGAGGAACTGAACAGCAGCAGTAGCCACAAGGGTTATTTTTGCCAGTTTTGTGAATATTTGTAGACTAATCCTTTGCAACATGTAGCTATAATTAACACTTGATTTAAAATTACAGAATATTTCAATTTGTGAAGGGATATAGTACACATTTAGAAAAATCCCTCTTGGAAACCCATTTGATGTCTTACATGCACGGCCTGCAACCTCCAATTCTTCATGTGTCACCAAGTCCTTTTGTGTATCTGCATCTGCTTCATCAGGGGCATCCATTTCCTCTGGTTCTATTACAATTTCATATTCTGGAAAGAGGAACTTGTGGTCTGGAATTGCAGCATCCAGCTGAGCTGCAAAACAAAAGAACTAGCAAATTTTTCATTTCACTGCTTTATACTATATTTCATGTTCTCCCCAATGACTGCTTAAAACAGCACTGTCAAGGTCAGCATAACAAATATGATTATTTACGTAATGGTAGTGCTTCGAGGCTCCAATGAGGATTGAGGTCCCATAGTGGCAGGCACTGCACAAATGAGTAAAACATGTACAGTTCCTGAACTTGTGCAATAACTGCCTAGGATTAATGATAAGAAGCAGCAGGTAGATGAACAGACAAATCAGAGTTATGATGGAGCAGAATACAAAATACAGACACGTCTGCATCTGTATGTAGTCCTAATGGTCAAAGTATAAAAAAATCTCACCGTACAGTGATTTGTTCCAATAGTTAAAATACCAGTTGTCTGGGCTGAGAGAAGTAGATTTATTAAAAACAAAGAGCACACTGCAGAGAGCTGTAAAATTGAAAGTCTTCCTTCTGACTGGTGCACTCACATGAGTCAAACACATAATACCTAGGATGTCTCCAGTATGTGCCTATTTTGTAGAGAGACTAGGACGCATGCAAAAATGTAGGCATGCTGCTGTGCTCACCAGAGCCCACATAACTGGAAAAGATGACCACAATATCTGATGAAACAATTAAGCTTTTATTTTCAATAAAAATAGTATGACATATACAAGAGACCTCTTTGCAGCATTAAGTTTGTGTGTCACTAACTTAGAGATCTTCAGTCTGTGGGGCACACTTGTTCTGAGGGGCACAGCCAGACCTGCCCCCACAGGGAGTGCAGAGGGAGCCTCTGCCCTGAGCGTGGTCTTTGCTCCTGGCCTCAGCCGCCTCCCCTTCCCACAGCTGCAGCATCTGGCCCCAGAGATGGGACCTGGCTCCAAGGGTTTGAACCACAGGCCTCCAACCATGGCCCAGGGCCCAGCTCCCAGCTGTGACCCCTGACTGGGGCTGAGAGACAGGCCACAACTGGGTGGGGGAATAGGGGAGCAGGATCCACTGACAGCTAAGGAGTTAGTGTGGGGGCCAAAAGATCTAACACTCTGCAAACAAGTGCTTATGAGAAAAGAACACAAGTAGGGGTAAAGCAAGGGCTTTCATTTTTTCCAACAGTAGTGTACCCGTTTCAGGAGTTTGAGTTGTCTTGTGTACCCCAAGTTTTGCCTGACTTAAAAACAAGACATAAAAATATGGCTAACTTTCTCATTTTTACCATACAATTATAAAATCAATCTGAATATAAATATTATGCTTGCATTTGAAGGTACAGCATATAGAGCAGGAAAAACAAGTCATTGTCCGTATGAAGTTTTAGTTTGTACTGACTTCACAAGTGCCTTTTGTGTGGTTTGTTGTAAAACCAGGCAAGTATCTATAGGCAGGGACATCACTACCCCAGAAAAATATTTGGGGCCCAGACCCAGTGTCCCCCTCCCTCATTGAGCCAGCTCTCATCTGCTGACCTCCTTCCCCCCAGCTCCAGGCCAAGTCCATTCCATCTCCTGCCGAAAAAACTCAGGCAAGCCCACAGATCATGCTTTGTGGTCCCAGTGGCAGCAATGCCCCTGTTTAGAGTTGATCTATCCCTTCAATACCTCTGCATACTCCTAGTTCAGAACCACTAGGGTAGAATACAAAAGAATAAAACCTACCAAATGCCTGTTAGCATGTTGTCTGATTACTAACCTTGAGTGTATCCCTTAAAAATGACCTGCAAAGTGGAACAAAAGGTTTATGTCCATTCTGCTTTTTATGACATGAAGGCCAGAAAGCTGTCACTGGGACTGAAGGTTTTTGCTTTAGAAATATAAAAATATTGTATTTCCTGTTTTCTCTAAAGGGCTCTCTGAACATGGATTGGGACTCTACAGCTCTTAGTTGAGGAGAGATGCTGTTGAATCTTTAACTGAAAAATCTTTACTCCCATGTGTGAGTTAAGTAAGAGTTTAAAAACAATGAATTGGAAAAAAAAAGTGCTCTTTGCAAGTTGCTTTCCTGATGACATAGGCTGATTGACTAATTTTCCAGAGAGGCAAAGTAGAGAAGATCTTTATTTCTGAAGTGTAAGTCTAGCAAAAGAAGAATTCATAGAAAAAAAAAATCTGTAGTAAGGATGATTTACGTCAGATGTTAGCAAAATCCTTCTAATTATAAGGTTAGTTAAGCAGGGAATAGGCTTCCAAGATCCACTTTCTTGACACTACAGTACAAATCAGGGATAGACACATCACCACCACCCTATACTGAAACCTACTGATCGGCATAGTTACCTACATCCTTCGAGCTTCCATCCTAAACACACCACACGATCCATTGTCTACAGCCGAGCCCTAAGATATAACCGCATCTGCTCTGATCCCTCAGACAGAGACAGACATCTTGAGGATCTCTGTCCAGCATTCTTGAAACTACAGTACCCACCTAGGGAAGTAAGACGACAAATTGACAGAGCTAGACGGGTTCCCCGAAGTCATCTACTACAGGAGACACCCAAGAAAGAAAGCAACAGAACACCACTAGTCACCACATACAATCCTCAAGTCAGACCTCTGCAAAAGATCATTAAGGACCTACAGCCTATTCTAAAAGATGATCCCTCTCTCTCTCAAGCATTAGGAGACAGACCACTCCATGCTTACAGGCAGCCCCCTAATCTTAAACAGATACTCACCAGCAACTACAGATCTAACAACAAGAACATTGAAGCAGGCACACACCCTTGCAAAAAACCACACTGCCAAGTCTGCCCACATATCTACACAACAGATACCATCACAGGTCCTAATCAAGCCTGCTACTCCACCAAAGGCTCATTTACCTGCTCATCTACTAATGTGGTCTATGCCATCATGTGCAAGAAATGCCCCAACACCTTATATATTGGATAAACAGGACAATCGCTCCGTAAGAGACTGAATGAGCACAGAGCTGATATCAGAAATCAAAGAACAAAGAAACCAGTTGCTGAGCACTTCCCTCTTCCTAGTCACTCGATGATGGATTTGTTAACGACTGTTGTTAGAGCTGTACCTGGGACATCAAGACTTCAAAGAGAGACAGCTGAACTCGAATTAATATGCAAGCTAAATTCTGTGAAAGCAGGATTTAATCGAGACAATGGGTTCTTTTCCCATTACAAAGGGTAATTTGACTTCAGGCTTCCCATGGTTTGAGCCTGTAAACTGCTCTGATTTGCTGTTACTTTATGACCTGATCCTATGTTTTACACCCCCTTGCATTTAGTTTCATTCCTTTCTGTAAGTTCACCCATCTTGGAAGCATCTGAGGAAGTGGGATCTTCTCCCACAAAAGCTCATGCAAAAAATAAATCTGTTAGTCTTAAAGTGCCACACAACTCCTTGTTGTTTTTTCAATGGACTAGACTAATACGGCTATCCCTTTTAAAATTGTAGAATCCTCGTCACTTGAGATTTTTTTTAGAACCCATTGGACAAAAATGTATCAATGACGGTCTAGGGTTACTAGGTCCTGCCTCAGCTGCAGAGGGTGGGAATAGAGCTGTCACGCTCCCGTCCAGGCCTACATATCTATATTTCCATTCATGCCTCCTTTATAAGTCATAAAGCAGCATAAGGCACACATTTATTTTACTTCCCTTGCAAGTCATTTATACACCAACCAAGACCTTTGGATGCACTGAAAAAGGTTTGGTTTTTGTTATAGTTCTGCAAAAATTGTACTGACTTGAACAGTACTGTATTATTTTGGCTGCATTACCAGCATTACTTTCTTTACCAAATAACATACCTTATGGAAGGTGTATTTATTAAAATAAAAAGCTGTAGCTGAATTTATCATTATTTTTGTTTGCAGTGTTATCCCATATTATTGCTACCCCATTATATTACTTTGTATTATTTTATTACAATTAAATGAACCAAGTCAGATATCTATCACACAAACTTTGCTCTATTGCAGTGTTTTCAAACTTAGGATCAGGACCCAGTACTGTCGCAGGGCACCCCTTGCTGCTGCCACCAAAAGACTGGAATGCGTTGCTCAAATATGTAAGTGTTGGGTTGTGGGCATAAATAAATAATTTTTTAAAACTGGGTGCGCAGGAAAAAAGTTTGGAAACCACTGCTCTATTGTTACACCCAGGTTTCATAAAGCTCCCTTTCCACACTACAAATATAACTATGTTGGGACCTGTTTAAAGCTGTAAGGATGTTTTCAGGACCACAGACACCTCGCAAAGCAGACAACCACTACTGGCTGTAGCAGACAAAATCATGAACTCCAGAGTTCTGATTCAAGGAACAGGTTTAGCTCAGCATGGGTACAGTGCACCACATCCTATTTATCAGCTGAGGTATGTCTAGCCATTGATCTGGCTCAATATACACAGAAGCCTTAAATACCCCAGTATCAGAGACTGCATCAGATAAATAGAATCAAAATTTAGTATTCTCTTTATACTAGGAAATTTTTTCCTGGTTGTCTGCAGAGATTTGTGAAATAAAGATGTGGACATGACTGTCTATTTAGTTGAAAAGGAAATATAAACTAGTGTACTGTACTGTGCGTCTAGCAAACAGAACAAGGATAATGGTTTGCTATTCTCCCTACTCGATCATTAATAATATAAGCACATCTTGTTGAGTTAAGATCATACTTCTGTGTTCCATACTGTACTACATTTTAAGAATTTCCCTTTAAAATATAAAAGGCTTCCAGCCAAAATCGTCTTAAGTTTATTTTAAATTCCATTTAACTCACCTGACTGCGAACAAGAAAGTTTGTGTCCTGATTTCCAGTCCACAGTCTGATGTTCTTTACTACAGTAATGGGCCTGGTGACACCTGGAACATGTCTTTGGCCCTAAACAGCCACAGACTCTACACAGATGAGTACCACACTGAAGCTGCAGGCTCACACGGGGCGTCCCTTCGGGAGGGGGCATCTCAGGCGGCGGATCATAGGAGTAGGTGTCATTCTTCCTGGGAAGCTGGTTCCTAAAAACTGAAAGAAACAGAAGTTAGGAAACCAGACACCACGTGTCCAGTGATGACAGTACAGGGCAGCTCCCGAAAACCCTCTAGTGATGGTTTGGGTGACTGTTATTTGCACCATGGTACGCCATTTGTTAAATGCACCTAGGACCCGTATGTATGGGCCAAGTTACCAACGGTGCTTCCTCTGCACCCTGAAGTCTTCAAACCATGATTTGGGGACTTCAGTGATTCATGCCTAGATCTGTCATCTGTTGCAGGAGTGGGTGGATGAGGTTCTGTGGCCTGCGTTACACAGGTCAGACTAGATCAGTGGTTTTCAAGCTTCTTTCTGGGTCCTTCCCCAGGGCTGCGATGCCCCTGTCCCTCACTCTCTCAAGCGGTGGGAGACAGACCTCTCCTTGCCTACAGACAGCCGCTCAATCTTAAACAGATACTCACCAGCAACTACAGATCTAACAACAGAAACACTGAAGCAGGCACACACCCTTGCAAAAAACCACGCTGCCAAGTCTGCCCACATATCTGCACAACAGACACCATCATAGGTCCTAATCAAGCCTGCTACTCCATCGAAGGCTCATTTACCTCCTCATTTACTAATGTGATCTATGCCATCATGTGCAAGAAATGCCCCAACACCTTATACATTGGAGAAACAGGATGATCACTGCGCAAAAGGATAAATGAACACAGAGCTGATATCAGAAATGAAAGAACAAAGAAACCAGTTGCTGAGCACTTCCATCTTTCTAATCACTCAATAAATGATTTGTTAATGACCATCGTCAGAGATGTGACTGGGACATCAAGAGTACAAAATGAAACAGCTGAACTTGAATTAATATGCAAGCAAAATTCTGTGAAAGCAGGACTTAATTGAGACTATGGGTTCTTTTCCCATTACAAAAGGTAATTTGACTTCAGGCTTCCCATGGTTTGAACCTAACAACTGCTCTGATTTGCTGTTACTGTATGAGCTAATCCTATGTTTTACACCCCCTTGCATTTATTGTCATTCCATTCTGTAAGTTCACCCATCTTCAAAGCATCTGAGGAAGTGGGATTTTCTCCCACGAAAGCTCATGCGAAAAATAAATCTGTTAGTCTTAAAGTGCCACACGACTCCTTGTTCTTTTTGCTGGCCTAGACTAACACGGCTATCCCTTTAGAAATTTTAAAAATACCTTATTTTGTCTGGCTTTTTCCTTACAGGGGTTACAGTATGCTGGAACACTCACCCCAAAAACCCTATTTTTAGGGGGAAGTGTTCCAGGGCCCCCTAAAAACAGAAAAACGTGACTTTAATGCTACATTTTCTCCATCTGTCCGCCAACGTCCTCCGTGCCGTGCCTTGGTATCTGGTGCCCCCACCCGCACTGAGCTGTTCCCAGGACACACTCCGCCCCCACCCCAAGAATTCAGAGGCCTCGGGTGGGGGTGGGGGGACACGCTGCAGGGTCTCTCCCCTGGCGGGCGCTAGAGGCAGGGCCGAGGTGCCCCTGGCTGACTCCTCCCCGGCCGGGGCTGTCTCCTCTCACCTCGCAGCGGCCCCTGGAGGCCGGGCCGGTAGCAGGCGGGCCGGCGGCAGCAGAAGACGAAGAGGCCGCGGTGGAAGGCGTCGGGGCGGCCGGGGAGCGGCGCGTAGAGCTGCAGCAGGAAGGCGCAGGGCCGGCCGCAGAGGCCGCAGCGCAGCCCCTCGGGAGGCGGCAGCCCGCCCTCGCCCAGCCACGCCGGCCGCCCGCCCACCTTGCTGGGGAACTGGGCGCTGCGCAGCCGCCACCAGGCGGCCGCCTCCTCCACGAAGCCCAGCTCGGTGCGCGCGCCCATCCTCCGCGCGCCAGCCGCCGCGCCGCACGCCTGCACCGGAAGCGCTCGGGACCCCAACGCGCCCGGCCGGCTCGCGCACCGGAAGTGCGCCTCAGAAAGAAGCCCGGCCGGCTCGCGCACCGGAAGTGCGCTTCAGAAATAAGCCCGGCCGGCTCGCGCACCGGAAGTGCGCTTCAGGAGGAAGGCCGGCCGGCTCGCGCACCGGAAGTGCACTAGGCACAAACGCGCCTCCGAAGGAAGGCGGCTGTTCCAGGCTGAGGAGGAAGCGCGAGCGGCGGGCGGGCCTGTGGCTGCCGCTCGTCCGGCCCAGCTCCGGGCAGGGGGAGGGAATGAGTCTTGGAGGGAGAAGGCAGCTGGTGAATGATCCGTCTGCGGCGGGCCAGGGCCAGGCCTCTCCCCTGTAACGGCCCCGTCGGCCACGACCAGGCTTAGGTTTACCAGCTGTCAGGCAAGAGGAGGACATCTTTTTACCTTCACGTCCTCCAGCTGGCAGGCAGCGCTGGCTCAACGGATTGTGGCGGCCCAAGCCAAATTTTGATCTTGCGACCGCTCCTCCCCCCATCTCATTCATGGGGGTTGAAACCGGTTTTCCAAGGTGCATAAATCTCCAGTGTCTGCCTGCAGAGGGATTTAAAGTGCACTCTGCCTCCATGACTTAAGCTGCAGGTTGACTAACAGTGCCTGAGCTGCTAGGAAAGAGTTGAAGAGGCGGGAGCCAGCCTGATCTTCAGGGGGGCTAGGTGCCCCTAAGAACTGTCACCTGAAGCCATGTCTGTCTCTTGCTTCACAGTAGAGCTGGTGTAGTGTGAAAAAGTATGGTTTAGGAGTCTCTGTTACACTACAGCAGCCCTGCCCCCAGGGCCCTGCAGTTCACTCAAGGGTTACAGGCAGCTGTTCCACAACAGCCCCAGCAGAAGAAATTTTAAGATACACACAAAAAAATTAGAACAATGCAAAAAGCCAAGCAATCAAACATTAGGTGATGCCAGAACTTAGGTGGCCAGCACCCCTTCTCTTCCAGTCATGTGTTTGTGCAGCAGTAATAGTGTTCACAAGTCTTTATTTTATGTGTAATTTCCTTTTTGTCTTAAATCCTTCCTCACATATCATATTGACACCTTGAACAGTCCTCAGCTAACACAGAATCCATTTAGGGTAACAGAGGATTGTCAGCTTTGCTGTGGTCCAAGACGAGCTCTATGAGATACTTTGTCAGTGAGTTTTCACAGATGGTAACTGACAGCACCAAAATGGTTAGATTCATGATCTTGGTTCCTTTCCATGTTTTTTGTCCCAAGCTACACCCCCTACTCCTGGGTCCAACTCTTGTCTCCTCTGAATTTAAATATTCACTTTCCTCCTTTCTGCTGCCAGGGCCTAACAAGGAGAGGATGTTTCTATACTTCTGTTCTGGTGCCTAGGCCCAGAACCAAATGTGACACAGACCATCCCAGAACTAAAAAACTGCTGAGAAAGTTCCACTTACTAGCTCTGGCTGGAGTATGCCCCGAATGTTTGGAAGCTATGGGGAATTTAGCTTGGAAACTGAAGCAAGTCTGTACTGAGCAAGCTGTAACAGGTTTTTGTTTTTCCCCACAGTGACTTAAAATTCAGCCAAATTTGGGCAGATTTTCTTGGGATAGGAAGACATCCCTGACACAAACACCTTAATAGGTGGTGGTCTTGGTATATATTTATACAGTATACACATAGGTCACATGCCAGTTGAGAAGAGCAATAACACTGATGAAATGCATTTATAAAGCCTCATTCACAAAGAAACAACAAGGCATTTCACAATAACTATGGGTATATTTTAACAACTGAAAACAAATGATTAGAACTGCTTTAAAGTCAGTTTTAAATGCTGGGGCGAAATATAGGCACAAGTTAAATTCTTTGTAGTGCCAGCTGTACTTAAAATAAATACAAATCAAGTTATATAACAAATGATAAGACAGAAGTAGCATTTGGGGCAATTAAAGGAAATTTATTCTACAAAAGAAGAGAACGGTCATATCATAGATATGATAACCACCAACATTTGTCTCAATATTATGTTTAATGTTAAGCTTTTAGTTTGTAGGTTCATATGTGAAACTGTAACTATCTGAAACAAACCATTTCCTTGTAACAAATCTAAAAAAATATTGAAAGTAGATGTTTCTGTGCGTATTTTCTTTAAATACGTACCCCAAAAGATCTTATTTCATTTAGTTTAAAAAGAAACAATAAGGATTCACATATAATTCTAAGTATTGGGACTAACAAAATTCACAACTGGTAATGAAAGCATTCCAACTGAACACTCTTTGCTCACCATCTAATATAATACATATGAAAATTCCAAAATGGAAAAGGCAATGTGTATTCTGTACCTATCCATAGTGCAACTGAGTACTTGTCAGTGTTCTTTGTGGATTATAGTGCACACAGTCAAGTAATTCAAAGCCTTTTGATTAATATTAAAGTCTTGCAGTCACAGGTTTCCTTATGGGTGCTGGAGAATCTAAGGATAAAAGACAAGCACACACATTGCTTAGAAAACTATGGTGCTGAAAGCATCTGTTTAACTTCTTGTTTTCCATAATTATTTAAACAACAAGGAGTTGTGTGGCACTTTAAGACTAACATTTATTTTTTGCATGAGCTTTCATGGGAGAAGATCCCACTTCCTCAGATGCTTCCAAGATGGGTGAACTTACAGAAAGGAATGAAACTAAATGCAAGGGGGTGTAAAACATAGGATCAGGTCATAAAGTAACAGCAAATCAGAGCAGCTTACAGGCTTAAAGAATGGGAAGCCTGAAGTCAAATTACCCTTTGTAATGGGAAAAGAATCCATAGTCTCGATTAAATCCTGCTTTCACAGAATTTAGTTTGCATATTAATTCGAGTTCAGCTGTTTCTCTTTGGAGTCTTGATGTCCCAGGTACATCTCTAATGACAGTCGTTAACAAATCCATCATCGAGTGATTAGGAAGATGGAAGTGCTCAGCAACTGGTTTCTTTGTTCTTTGATTTCTGATATCAGCTTTGTGCTCATTCAGTCTCTTACGGAGCGATCGTCCTGTTTGTCCAATATATAAGGTGTTGGGGCATTTCTTGCACATGATGGCATAGACCACATTAGTAGATGAGCAGGTAAATGAGCCTTTGGTGGAGTAGCAGGCTTGATTAGGACCTGTGATGGTGTCTGTTGTGCAGATATGTGGGCAGACTTGGCAGCGTGGTTTGTTGCAGGGGTGTGTGCCTGCTTCAATGTTCCTGTTGTTAGACCTGTAGTTGCTGGTGAGTATCTGTTTAAGATTGGGCACTGTCTGTAGGCAAGGAGAGGTCTGTCTCCCACCGCTTGAGAGAGTGAGGGACAGGGGCATCGCAGCCCTGGGGAAGGACCCAGAAAAAAGCTTGAAAACCACTGATCTATTCTTTCTTGGGTCTCTCCTGTAGTAGATGACTTCGGGGAACCCATCTAGCCCTGCCAATTTGTTTTCTTACTTCCCCAGGTGGGTACTGTAGTTTCAAGAATGCTTGATAGAGATCCTCAAGATGTCTGTCTCTGTCTGAGGGATCAGAGCAGATGCAGTTATATCTTAGGGCTTGGCTGTAGACAATGGATCGTGTGGTCTGTTCAGGATGGAAGCCTGAAGGGTGTAGGTAACTATACCGATCAGCAGGTTTTCGGTATAGGGTGGTGGTGATGCGTCTATCCCTGATTTGTACTGTAGTGTCAAGAAATTTGTACTGTAGTGTCATCTGGACACATGGCAGGGATGCTCTTGAAGACTTTCAGAGAGACTTCAATAATCTCCACGACACCATTAAATTGAGCCTGGAACACTCTACACAGGAGATCCACTTTCTTGACACTACAGTACCCACCTGGGGAAGAAAGAAAGCAACAGAACACCACTAGTCACCACATACAATCCTCAGGTCAGACCTCTGCAAAAGATCATTAAGGACCTACAGCCTATTCTAAAAGATGATCCCTCTCTCTCTCAAGCGTTAGGAGACAGACCACTCCTCGCTTATAGGCAGCCCCCTAATCTTAAACAGATACTCACCAGCAACTACAGATCTAACAACAGGAACACTGAAGCAGGCACACACCCCTGCAAAAAACCACACTGCCCAGTCTGCCCACATATCTACACAACAGACACCATCATAGGTCCTAATCAAGCCTGCTACTCCATCAAAGGCTCATTTACCTGCTCATCTACTAATGTGGTCTATGCCATCATGTGCAAGAAATGCCCCAACACCTTATACATTGGACAAACAGGACGATCGCTCCGTAAGAGACTGAATGAGCACAGAGCTGATATCAGAAATCAAAGAACAAAGAAACCAGTTGCTGAGTACTTCCATCTTCTTAATCACTCGATGATGGATTTGTTAACGACTGTTGTTAGAGCTGTACCTGGGACATCAAGACTTCAAAGAGAAACAGCTGAACTCGAATTAATATGCAAGCTAAATTCTGTGAAAGCAGGATTTAATCGAGACTATGGATTCTTTTCCCATTACAAAGGGTAATTTGACTTCAGGCTTCCCATTCTTTAAGCCTGTAA
Organism: Podocnemis expansa; assembly: GCA_007922195.1. Classification (NCBI taxonomy): domain Eukaryota; kingdom Metazoa; phylum Chordata; order Testudines; family Podocnemididae; genus Podocnemis; species Podocnemis expansa. The sequence goes on along the minus strand of ML681972.1, from coordinate 28,086,410 downwards.
GCTGCTCTGATTTGCTGTTACTTTATGACCTGATCCTATGTTTTACACCCCCTTGCATTTAGTTTCATTCCTTTCTGTAAGTTCACCCATCTTGGAAGCATCTGAGGAAGTGGGATCTTCTCCCACAAAAGCTCATGCAAAAAATAAATCTGTTAGTCTTAAAGTGCCACACAACTCCTTGTTGTTTTATTACTGGACTAGACTAACACAGCTATCCTTTTGAAATTGACATAATTATTTAAAAATTGTTAAGTTGTACAATTAAAAAAGTTCCAAAGCCATGCTGGAATCAATCATGTAAGCAAGAACATTTTAAAAAACAGCATATTTTTCATTCAGATCTCTCAGTATTTTTACTACATGTAACACCAGACATAATGTGACTTTCTATGGGAGTTGCATATCTGTCTGTGGTTTGTGACTTTGAAAGTCTCTCCGTACCCATGTTTAAATAATATACCAATAAGAAATATTCTTACCAAACATTTCTGCTGTTTTATTGAGTGCCTCTTTGTTTACAGTGTAAGTAAATCCATTGGCACTACATAAAAAAAACCAAAAAACAAAACAAAAAGACAGTAATAGTTATTCTTCTGGGATGAGAAAAATATTTAAGGACTACTTAAATTATCTTGAGCAAATGAAAACAATATTCTCTTCTTCCTCCATCAATTTTAACCACATAATCAACCCTGAAAGGCCTGCTGACGCATCACAGACATATTTAGAAAAAGTCATGCTACCAAGAGATAGTACAACTTCTAGAATGTATTTTGTTCTCTGTATCTTCCTTCCCATTTTTCTGTAAAACCTTGGGACAAGTGAAAGAAAAGTGTTTATTATATGAGTTTTAACTACCCAACTGAAACTGAGTCAGATGTTCAGTTGGTGTAAATCAGCACAGCTCCATTGACTTCCATGGCATGATGCCAATTTACCTCTGCTGAGGATGTGACTCTTAAAAAGTCTATTTTTGTACCATCACAGCTATGTGCTGTGGAAAGGATGATACCACTGCAGTAACAGTATCTCACACTTACAATTTCAAAGTCTTGACTAATTCATCCTCAACAACTCAGTGACGTAAGAAAGCATCCCTGTTTTACACAGGTGAAAATGCTTGAAGTAGTCTGTTGACAGCATTAATTGAAATCTGAACATTTGAGCTGGAAGGTCACCCAATCATAGAACAAAGCTAGCACACTACTAAGATCACAGAACCCTGAAGAGCGAATATTCACAATAAATTGGATCAATTGATTATGACTAGGCTGTAATTGTAAAACAATAAGCCTATTAGCATAAAGGGAAAAATGCTAAATTTGCCTTGTAATTTGCTCACTACAAACTGCTGGCTCCACTAACAAATACCATGAGACACTCCCTAATATATCTGGAATGTATAAACTATCAACAAGTGTATACACACAGTATTTTTAGAGCATTAGTTAGCCCTAATATTTGTTCTTAACTGGAAATGTTAAACTGAATAGCTTCCACTTACTTGATCTGCAAGTCAACACTACAGTACAGTCAGAATGAGCTGTTTACTACAATGAGTGGTTTCCATTTTAAAAAATGCTAAAAAACCTAGATATTTTAAATAGATTTTTTTAATTTAAAAATAATCAGTGCAAACAGAGCATAATCCCATTTAGTCAAAGGTCTTTGGGTAAAACACCTAAACCCTCAAGATCAAAAAGAAATGAGCTCAAAGTATTTAGGAGCCACCCGATGAAGTCTGTAAATCTCTATTTCAGATCCCATAATCCAACCTAATATACAGTGAAGAGATGCCATATTTGGGGAACAGGAGCATAGACAGGCATCAACTTTGTGACTCAACATGACACTGGAAGGTATATAATCAAACTTTTAACTTTAGGTGGTTCCAGTTCAGGAAAAAAAGTATTTCATAGTTCAGCCATTAAAGCTATCTTATGAAAGAACCCCACCGTCGTGTATGTTGATAATGATATACTAATCAAAGTATCTGCAACGTACAGTGACTGACTGATTGATTACATTAGATCCTATTGTTGGAGATAGCCATCATTGGCTATAGATCCATAATGACAATGCATTGTCCTGTGACAACATATTTACCTTCCAGGCCCTAGCAAAATTCTGTATTTTCATGCAAACCCTGGAGCTTCTTGCATTACTTACGTTTTCATCTTCTTCACTACATTTAGTCGCACAAATGCTGCCAAGGCATTTTTCTGCAAATCAGAAGACAAAGCCTCATAACACTGGGTGCTTCCTGCAAAGCAAGCACAGTGGACAATTAAAAGTCCATTTCTTACTCCTCAAAATATTACACACTGAAACGTATCACAACATCACCTCTACCATACAAACCATACATACCTGTCTCAAGAAGCTGAAAAGCAAAGTTACGGATTCCAGGTATAAACTGTTTCTCCGTAAAGGCCTCTTTTGTTTCTTTTGAGAGGTATCTGCAGATTATCTAAAAAATAACATTTCAAAAAAGTGTTTTGGGCTTTCCCTGCTATTTTGAAAGTTGAAGTTGTCTTTCACTATAAAGTACTATTCTTAAAGAAATAACATTTCCCTCTAATAATCTGGAAGATACCTTTAAGTCAGCCTAAAAAAATAAAGCATTTGAAATGCAAAGCATTTGAAAATTTTAATATTGCTTGCAAATAATAGGTAATCATAAGAATTTGAGCATTTAAAACTAGACTGACAATAATAAATCATATTAGAAATTTGTTTATGGTCAATGTATTTGGAAAAGTTGCCTCACCACCAACAGCGATGTCCCTTCTCAACAACATCCATTTTACAAATGGGAAAAGTGAGATACAGATGTTAAGTAACTTGTCCTAGGTAAAAAGTGACTCACTGGGAAAGCCAACAACAAACCCTGACCATGATGATCCAGCCAATAACCAACACTTTCACTTTGGTGGGAATCTACTATCCTCTACTAACATACTACTTTATTTAGTAAGTGTAAAGTGTAATTTAGTTTTGGTAGACTTGAGGGGGGGAGGGGAGGAGAGGTAGAGGAAGAATTAAAATAGACATTGAGGGGGTGAAGAATTCCCATGCAGGCTTTGGCCAAACATACAAAGAACTTCTGTCATTTGCATGCTATCCACTTACCCATGCTAAAGAAGTCCTCCTTCTAAGGACTGGCAATTAGACTACTGCTGATAGATTCACTGAGGGGATGGGGTTTATAAATCCAGAAGCAAGACATTGCAAGGGAGGAACTAGAGCTAAACAAAACAGGTAGTCTATTCTTACTCTTTCAACTGAAAATTTACTAATTTTATTTCCGACTTGGCTGAGGGTACTTTTTGTGGTCAAGGTGTTTGTTGCTCTCAATTTCTCTTAAATAAACTGACTTCACAGGACCAGAACTCCAGCCCTCACATGCAGATTCACTTATATAAGCTGCTACAGCTCCACATATGCTGTCTCAAGAACCTGCCACAAAAGAAGTTAATTACCTTGAAATTTTTAAAAAATCTGGATCAGGTGTAGGTTCCCAATCTCTACATCATCAGACAAAACTTACTACTGTCATGTACCTTTCCCCTTCCAACCCTACTCAGGCTAATACTTAGTACTACAGAAGAACCATGACTCATGTCACTCCTCATAGAACTTATGAGTTGAGGATAGCTGAGAGAGAGAGAATAGACAAGAACTTTGAAGAACTGTGTACCTGGTAACCTTCCATAAAAGGCCTAAACATAGTTGCCAAAAAAGATGCTACAGAACTTCCTTTATCTGTAATGAAGATTTCCTGAGGAGTCACTTGAATCACATCACATTTTGTGAGAAGAAAACATCCTTCTTCAAAGTCCTGGGAGACAAAGGAATAAAGTGTAATGGGTACTTTTCCAACTAAGACAAATGCAATGCAGTCTCCTCATGAAAATAAAGCATTCAGCTACCATTAGACTGCCTCTTTTGTTTCTGAAAGTCTTCTAGAGATTCACATATATAACAAAGATCAATTTCTAAACAGGTACTGAATTTATATTTTCATCAAATTTATATTCTGAAACTGGAGTCCTCACAATATAACGACCCCTCTATATTCACAGGAAGACCTCAAAGACCTTCTCTTGTCTACTAAAGTAGTTAACATTACATTAGCTTACACCACTTCATCCAGGACTTTGCCTCAATATAGACAACTTTTAAACAGGTGTTAATTAGATTGTCATGATCAACCCGAGGCTCCCCATCATCATCATCGACCCCAACTTGCTAATATAATACCATGTTAAAAGCTATCTAGAGTAGAGCCAATACCATGGTTGAGCTGGAATTTGTGATCATAAGGTCAACTTTTTTTCCTACTTAAGGTGGGGGAGATTTTTGAATGCTTACACAGCATTTAGTTTTTGGCACATAACTCCTATTGAAAGTCAACAGGAATTCAGCACCTAAATCTCTGCCAAGGTCAGTGAAACATTCCATTGCTAAAGAAATACTTCGGCACCAGCTTATTTTGGCTCAAAAAGGGTAGATCACATTAATTTTCCAGCTCCTGCTCTGGCTGTGGTGATGAGCATTGTGTCTTACCTTTTCCAATTAGAAATAATCACTACATTAATTTGATATTTCAAATTAGCCTATGGAGCAAAAATTAATGTATATAAAATATTCATAGTTCTCCTTTATAAACAAACTATAGGATTTCTTTTACTATATTGACAAACCCTTTAGAAATTTAAGACTAATATATTTTTTCTTTTCTATATCAATATGTATTCACACTTCTTACAACTTTGCAATGCTATTCCAAGGTACATAAAATGTAGTGCAGTTAGGAGTGATACCCTCCTGAAAACTTCTGAAGTGTGAACATCTCAGCTCTGCAATCAACATCCAAATTGGTTCTCATACCACACTGCAAAAGCACTGAAGGTATTGTAAGAGCTGCACTTTGTAGTGCCACCATAATTAAGCTTTTAAACCGTGTTTCCAGTATAAATGAGGGATGTAAAAATTCATTTAAAATTTTCTTTTAAATGTTCTATTTATATGGGTGGGGGGTGTGAGGGAAGCAGCTGTGCTGGTCTCAGCTCCTCACTGCTAAGCAAGAGCTGCTTAGCTGCCATTCCTCTGCCACAGAGCCCTAGCTGGGCACCTCTCACTAGCAGGAAGTGGAGCCAAGCCCAAATGCGGTTAACCCCTCTGCACTTCTGGTGGAAACTTCACTGGGCTCGCAGTTGCAGCTACCCCTTGCCTTCCCATTGGGTTCTGCACCTCCCATGTGCCAGAGCTGCCTAGCTGTTCTGGATTCAGCCCAGCTGCACCCCAAACCACTCCCCCACCCCCAAAACTAGGCTCTACACATTCCCTTCCACAACAGCTTTGTGCCGCTCCATGAGACAGACCTGCCCAGAGGCTCCCCCCCGAATTTAAACATAATCAGCTGCTAAACATTTTACCATTTAAATAGTTAGACTTTTTATATCTTTAGTGTAAAACACATTTCCTTCAAGTTTGATGGGGTGGTGTGCAGTGTTTGTTTATTTTAAGAAAAAACTCATTTGGACCTGTAAGTTAGCATATACAGTCAGAACCAGGAAGGTTTTTCTTTATGTATAGAAAAGCTGAAGCTATTTTAAAGTATCATACATGCAACATAAAAATTTGTCACCCCCACCCCTTTTTAAAGCATTTTAACTAATTTTTTGAGTAAAATAAGACTTTGGTAGCTAGTTGGATCAATCCTGACCTATTTAATTTCAGTGGGAGCAGCAAACACACAGGATACCCTCATCTTTCTTGGTGTGTTTTGTTTTGAATTACACGTCTCAGAAGACATCACATTAAGTTGCATTTACACCATTGCACATTTTATGTACTGTATGTAGCTACACAAAATCATCTGTCATAACCACACTGAAAGGGCAATAACTTGTGGACAAAAACCTTTTATAAATTCATTGTATTTATACAAGATGCATGAAGCATGGCATTACAACAACAGAGAAACATGGCTACCGCTCTGGAAAAAGAGAGTAGTAAAACATTAATGTAGTGAATTTAACTATTGCAGAGAAAAGTAGCACTCATTCTGTTCTACAGCAAAACTACTACTCTACCACAACAGTTTTTAGCAGAAATGAGTGAAATATGCAATATCCAACTAGAATTCCTGGGAACATTTATGTAGGCAAATGCAGCCACTGTATACTAGAATTTAGCCAGAGGATCAGGATTAACACACTTTACGTTTATAAAAACCAAAATGAATAAAAAGCCCTATAAGGTTTCTTTTCCAAACCATGAGAAGTGAGAACAGTACTTTTACATCTCACTTTAAAGACTGGGTTTTTTTTGTTTTTGTTTTTGTTTTTTTTTTTAGCAACAAGAAGTTCTTTAATGCTATGCAGAGAAACTGATGAAACTCTTAAGAGCAGAAGTTGGCATTCACTGAGTAACCTATACATGGTTTTCTCTCCATATGTTCTTCACATGTACTGACCAGGCTCACTTCTGATTAGTTGAAATCTACAAATCTCAAGCCCAAAATTTGTCACAGAACTTCCATTAATGAGATTCCTAATACTAATCCATCACATACTTTTATTTATTTATAGGATAATTTTACCTTCAGTGCAATGCCAGGGAAGAAGATAAATTCATCAGAAAAAATGTCTCTCAAGAAGTTGAAGTAGTTATAGATTTCCTCTAGGTGGGTGGAGAGAAGAGATACAAATGTTAAGGTTATATAACATTATTCATTTAAGTCATTTGTAAAATAAGAAAAAAGAAGCCTTCAGTGTAAAAGGAATCTTCTGACAGGGTACTATTACAGCCAATTTTATTTTGGACAAAAATGAGCATGCACAAAGAAACAGTCAACCTGAAATAGTATCACTTATATAATTTATGCAAAATAATCTTAAAAAATGGAAGAAGTTGGTTGTACTTGTGCAACCTCCCTGAACACATAGTAAATACTGTGGGATTTTAAAAAACAACCTTTTAAAACCAAACATTTTCTGTGAAAATACCAACCTCTGCTACAGTTCAGTGACACAAGGAAGGAAATGGAGAGTGTTTTACTAATACCTCCTCTCTCTGGGAATGAATCTAGGCTGCTGGTAGCACTGGGGTATGACTACACATTCATGCACCTGAATAGTCAGAATTAGGCCAAGTCCATACTAAACTATTATACAACCACATTAAATAGCAGTCAAACACTACTAAAGGAAGGTACTTTCAAATACTGTTCCAGATAAAAAACTGGAGTGTGGAAAACTATTTCCATTCTTTGTTTGCAAGAGTTATTAGTCCTCCCAGTCAAGCTAACAATGCAAATTATAATGCAAACAAGAAAATGCTTGCAGAGTATCTACTGTCAAATCAATAACATGTTCCAGATCAGTATAAATAATGCCAAGAACTGTAAGATTTATATTATCTTGTCCCAACACTTAATATATTGCAAAACCATTTGCCATTGTTCCCAGAGAAAAGCTGTAATGTGGCTGAGAAAATTATTTAGCTGGGGGCTAGTGTGAACAGGGCATTAAAAAAGCTGAAATAAATAAATAAAACAACAAATCTGATGCCCGAGGGTCTCCCTATGAATATTAGTGTAAATACTCAAAATTTGATTAGCACCCAGTAATGTCAGCAGGCCCTCTAGAGTTAGGATAGGATCACAGTTCAAAATCATTTGGACAAGCTGGTGAAACAGTCTGAGATAAACAGGATGAAATTCAGTGAGGACAAATGCAAAGTACTCCACTTAAGAAAGAACAGTCAGCTGCACACAGACGAAACGGGCAATGACTACTAAGGAAGGAGTACTGCGGAAAGGGATCTGGGTGTCATACCGGACCACAAGCTGAACATGAGTCAACAGTGTAACACTGTTGCAAAAAAGCAAACACTATTCCGGCATGTATTAACAGGAGTATTTGCAGCAAGACATGAGAAGTAATTCTGCCACTCTACTCCATGCTGATTAGGCTCCCACTGGAGTATTGTGTCCAGTTCTGGGCACCTCAGGTATGGATACACTGGAGGAAGTCCAGAGAAGAGCAACCAGAATGATTAAAGGTCTGGAATGCTTGACTTATGAGGGAAGATGGAAAGAACTGGGCTTGTTTAGTCTAGAGAAGAGGAGGCAGAGGAAACATGATAACAAGTCCTAAAAGGTTGTTACAAAGAACAGGGAGAAAAATTATTGTTCTTAGCTGATGATAGGACAAGAAGCAATGGACTTAAATTATAGCAAGGGAGATTTAGGTTGGACATTTGGAAAAAAAATTTTTAACAGTCAGGGTGATTAACCACCAGAATAAGTGGCCTAGGCATGTTGTGGAATCTCCATCACTGGAAGTTTTTAAGACCCCAAGTTAGACAAACACCTGTCAGGGATGGTGTAACGGGGTACTTGGTCCTGCCATGAGTATAGGGGACTGAACTTGATGACCTCTCATGGTCCCCTTCCAGTTCTATGATTCTGAACAGCTCTGAATGTCAGGCTAACAGCCTTTGTAATATATTTATGTTATTTGAAGTTACCTTTTCTGAAACTTTGTATCATCTGCAATGCGACTGCCACCAGAGATGGGCGCACAAACACATTTAACAGCTGGTTCCTGTAGGCTCCACACATGAGGATGGAGAGGGCTTGTTTAAAAATAAGCTCCTCTGTTACTCCGTCTTCCATTCCCGTGTCATTTAAAACCACTTGGCCATTGACAAGGCTCACAATGTTGGAGTGCAGGGCAAGGCTGGATGTGACTGCTTTTTTGGCACACAGATTATCTAGTAGAAAAGACAACACTCAGGCAAATACTACAGGAGAAATATACAGAATGTGTATTATTACGTTGTATCAGGCAACCTAGAACAATTTTTATGTCTGGCAACGATTAGCAAAGAGTTCCAGAATGATCCATGTCAGAAACAAACAGAAAAAACATGGAAATAAATAATTAGCAGGATGTAATTACAGGAATGCCTGAAGACTCTCATCTACTTGCATACTGTTTCAACATAATTAATACTCATTTTCACAGAGTAGTTTTCCTTAGCAAAAGGAATATAGTTTTCTCTGCATACCAGGCCACTCGAGGAATCCGCCAAAAGCCTGTGTTAAGTCTTTCAGCCAAAGTGTCTTTTCAACCAGAAGTTCAAAATTTATGGCTGGCAAATTCTGGAGCAGGACAGAAGCAACTAACATCCAGGGGTTCAAAACCAGGTTTTCTATCTGTAGAAGCTCCATTCTGTAGGCTACATCAATGACAAATTCCTGGATTTCCTCAGATAGCCTTTGGGGAAGATGCCTAAAAGGAGAAGTCTAATCAATATAATACATTACAAGTGAGGAGAAGTTCAACATCCTAGGATACAATATCCTAATCCCATGAGTCCTGTACTCTACCCTCATGTATATTCTTTCATGTAGACAAGTTCCAAAGAGGGTAGCTGTGTTAGTCTAGTTCAACAAAACAAAGAGGAGTCTAGTGGCACTTAAAAGACTAAGCAAATTTATTTCTCGGATGAGCTTTCATGGGAGAAAATCCCACTTCTGTTAATAGTTGTACTTATGCAAATGACTAACAGATCAAAGCTTCAAAGAAAAACTGCAGAATTAAAATTCATATGCAGATTCAACACCATCAACTTGAGGGTTAAATAGAGACTAACATTACCCCCCCCCATTATAACACGGAATTTTGCTTTCCTGTCGTCCCCCCCAACCTTCCTTCTATATGCTGTTCTTCCATGTTTGAATCTAAACAACTGCTTTGATTTGCTGTAGAAGTCTGACCTGATCCTATGACTCACATTTCCCTGCATTTATTGTCCTCCCATTCATCAGTACTTCTCCATCTTCAAGAGTCTGACGTGGGATTTTTTCCCACAAAAGCTCATGCAATAAATAAATTCAGTAGTCTTTAAAAGTGCCATTAGATTCTTCATTTATTCTCTCATGTAGAGAGACTTCTGCCCATTTTATGCATAGTTTGGTACCTAGCATAATTGGTTAATTATACCAGTAAATGGGACCTAAATTATGAAGCAACGTCTCCAGATTTAAGCAAGAACTATGTAGTGCTGTTAAATTATTACAAAAATAATACAAAACATTCCACTTAATTGAAAAAATTCCATAAATATAATGTAATGTGAATATATATTACTAATGGAAATTATTTGTTTGCATTACAGCAAAGAAACACCACTCCTGCAAGGAAAAAGCAGCTCAGGAGGAGAAGGGAGACGTTCTGGACTCTGTGTCCAGCTAGGGAAAACAGCCATTTAGTGTATTTATGTGATATGAACAGATATTGCCAACAACATGGGAAAAGCTACATTTTACAGCTATTTACGTGGCTACATACTTGCACTGTGTATGGGGCTCTGGTTTTGGGTGTTAAACAATGACAAACACCTCACTAAGTGTCTGGAAGCCAAAGCTGGTTTGTAAAGAGAGTATTGTAAAATTTCAGAGTTGGACTGAGGTTCTTTCTGCCCTGTGAATAGTAGAAAAACAAAGCAAACAACTTTTCTCCTTGAAGCCATAATGTCTGCCCTCCCTGCTGTAGCAGAAAGAGGCTTGGATGAAGTGAGCTGAAGAAAGCAGCCAAAGAAGACAAAGGTGATGGCAGCATGCTGGAGAAAAAGCTTCTAGAAGATGGTGAGGAAGTTAGCAGTCATCTTCTCCATATGCAGGGGATTCATGAATCCTTTGCCCCACAGGTTTGCAATTAGAAAATGTTTCTAAATCTCTGATTGCATGTGGATTTTTCAGGGAAGTGAGTTGCCAAAACAGTTAAATCTAGGGCGCTTTGTTCTTTACATTATAAGATTTAAAAATATATTTTCTTATTTACATATAATATTTATATTTCACACACACACACACACACACACACACGCACGCACGCACGCACGCACCCACTCTCTCTCTCTCAATACAAAATCTGTATTGGTCTAACCTTATTATGACCCCTTAAAACACAAACAGAAAAAAAGATGTGCTGAATCCATGAGCACCATCAAGAAGTATGGAAAAGCAGCTTTCAGCTCAACACAAGGACAGAATCATAGGAAAATATCTATCTTTTGAGCCAAAATTGGCTTAGTTCTCAATTTAAAGGAAGTCATCCCATTGAACTGAAAGGAGTCATGAGCTAAGCACCTGGAACCAGTTTGTGGAAGTGTTAAACCAACTACTGACAAGCAGAAAAAGAACGTTTTCCCCTTTTCTGCTAATACATTCAAAGTTGAGAAATTAAATGAGAGCTCAAAAAGAACAAAACTTGCTTCTCTCTTCCTGTCAATGAATAAAAATGGAGAGCGAGAGGATGTGATCAACTAGTTTTAAAAGACTGAAGGACAAGTCAAACCTAAGATATTGTTTCATTTTCAAGAGTCTTAGACAAGTAAGAATTTAAGCTCCAATCACTTAGGCATATTTGAAAATTCTCCCAGGCTGATGTGAAATAATCAGTTTAATTCACTGACTACAGTTAATCCCTGTTTAAAAAATCATTTAGTTGTACATGAGAGATGTTTTGTTAAGTATATGCATTCAAAAATCTTTACGCTTGTTTTGTGTTTTTAATTAAATTTCCATTACCACCCTAAAGCAGACCAATACAAATGAACAAAAATGATTATATCTAGTATTTAAGACATAGATCATTCACTGTTTTCTGACCTACTAAAAATGTATAAGTAAAAATATGAAAACAGTAAACTATAAGTGCACATAATTATACTGTATAGTAGCAAAATATGTGCCAATTGTAATGTAAATGTTCTATTTAGTTGTAAATTAACGTGTCTTAATGACTATATCAACCAATGAGAATACACTTTTCTTTAGGGAAAAAAAAAAAAATCACTGAAATACAAATGGAAAAGTTGATTAAAATTCATTTTAAGTTGAGGCTTTCCACTTGGTAATTTAAAAATCAATCCATCCTGCTTAAATCTGCATCTACAAAGGCAATTGTGATTCTTTTTCCCGTGCAGACTCTTCCACAGTTATCAATTCCATAGGGACCTCTGGTTCAGACTACTGCAATGTGCTGTATGTGGAGCTCTCATTGAAGGCCACTTGATTTGGAAGATATAGTTGATGCAGATTGCTGCCACCCATCTATATGGTGCACCACACAATGAACAGTACCACAGTTCAAAGACTGCCCTGAATTCCTATTTGTTCCTGGGTTCAGTACTGAACTCATTCTATAAATGGGAATCGCTATATAGCATGCATCCTGGCTACCTGAGACCATCTCTCTTCCTATGTTCTGCTACACCAAAGGAATTCAGCTGGAACGCCTCTACTTACAGTTCTATGGTTTGAACACCAGGAAACAATGTCCAGGGCTTTGGAATTCACTCTTCCCCATCCTCAATCTGTTGTTGACCAAGTATAATGAAAGGGGAGAAAACTGGTGTTTGAGATGCATCCACATGTGAGTGTGCCACATTAAGATGTGTGCGCACCAATGCATTCTGGATTGGAGATTTTCATTTACAGGTCCAAATCTGTGCCCTACACACCCACATGCTCTGGCAGGAGGGTATACAGAGAGGGGCAGAGCTGCTGCCACTCCAATTCCTCCTCAACCATGAAAATCCAGTGTGAGACTCCTAGACAAAAGGGAAGGAGGGAATACAGTGGTGCACCCACAGGAATACATACATCTCCAATAACTCAGATTGCTTTACAAAGTAACCAACCTCTCCTTCTTCAAGCAGTGTGCCTACAAGTGCTCCATATCAGGACATGCCCTATTTCCATCACAGAGGAGGGTTCCAAGGAGATAGATTCTGAACGGTATCACCAAAAGCTGTGCCACCTCTGGCAACAATCACAAGACTGTAGTGTTGGGAGAACATCTGTACCAAAGATCAGCAAGCTGCCCTGAAGACATCTTGGATAGGTATGTTTCTCAGCAGGATTAAAGAGATAGACTGAACCCTGGTGGAGCAAGCTACAATTCTCAATGAGAGGCAAACTCCTGTTGCTTTGTAACAGGTTAAGATGCACCCTGCAATTCCTCTGGTGGTCCTTTCACTTGTTCGGCAACTGAGATAAAAAGTCTGAGTGATGCCCTAAAAGGAACTAGTCCTTTCTAGATAAAAGGCAGGAGCTTTTCTTCCATCCAATGTATGAAGGCTCATTTCTTCGCCTGAAGTGCGAGACTAGGGATAAACATACCAGTAAGTGAATCTCTCAGCTGATGTGAAATTCTGAGGAAACTTTGGGAAGGATGAGACTGTGGACAGTGTCAGCTTGTCACAATAGAACACAATGTGCTGCAAGTCAGCCATCAAGACTACACACACTCCTGCCCTCCCAGACCAGGTGATGGCTGTGAGAAATAAGGTTTTATGAAACAGATGGAAAGGGAAACCAATCATCATAAGTTCAAAGTGCACCCAGCACTAAGTTGAAGATGCCTTTGCCTCATCCTCGCTGGGTTTGTGAAGACTGAAAAACCTCTCAATGAGAGGGAATGAAAGACTGTCATAACAGCTAGGTGAACTTTAACTAAACTCAAGATAATCCTGTGATTCTGAAATTAAATTGGTAATCAAGAACAAAGAGATGAAGCTGCAGCAGTATAGATCATTTACTCACCAAGTCTAGAAGTGTTCTCATCTCTTTGGGGGAGTTTCTGTCACTGAGGGTTCTTTGCTATGAAGCAGTATTGCCTGTACCTCTGGGGAGCAGTCCAGTTCTATACTAGAAAGTCATTGAGCAGCTACACTGTCAAGAGAAGCACTAAGAGGTTTAGGTGGGTGGCAGTTCCCAAATCCTGGGTGAGAAGATTCACTGACCAGAGAAGTAAAAAGAGGTGGCCACAGAGACATATGAACCAGCTTTTGGACAATACATTCGTCTTGAAGATGACTTTGCTATGAAGATGGCTACTAATTTTTTTTGTTTCAGTTTGTTCAGATCCTGGAGCAATAGAAAAGTCAGGGCACAAGCAATACACAAGGCCAAAGAATGATTAGGGAATTTCCTGTTGAGTTGTGGCTGCGCCCCCCCCTTGGGCAGAATTATCTGCACTTCACACTGGATCGAGCTGCAAAGAGATCTATCTGTGGATGGCTCGAGGTAAAAGATCTCTTGGAATGCCTCACTGGTCAACTCCAACTCCTTGTCAGTGCTGCAATGTCTGCTGAGGGGAATCCACTACTGTGTTTGGTAGCTCTGGTAAATAAACTACCAGATCTATATGTGGTATAGTATGCCTCAATTCCATAACTATATGGATTCAGTGCTTAGATCGGGATCTGGCTTCCATTGATTGATAACACATTGCAGCTCTGTTGTACAGCATTACTCTGTCTGAGTAGCCCCTGATGTGCGGAAAAACTGCTAGCAAATATAACAAACCACTCTGAGCTCTACATGTTGACATGAAGGATAGCCACTCAAGGATTTCACTTGTCCTGAACTATGAGCTTTTGCAAGTGTGCATCCCATGCTGTCAGAGAGGAGTCTGTAGTGAAGATCTCTGAGAAGGTGGGCTGAAAGAATGCAACTCTTACAAACTCCTTCCACCAGTTTAGAGAACTGGGGCCCCTCGGGGCATGGGCATCACTTGGATAGACCGTGTCTGTTGGTTGTGTAAATGGCTGTTAGCCAGGTCTTAAGACACTTGAAGTGTAGTCTCATTAATGATGTCACAAATTTACAGGCTGCTGTCTGCAACTTCTGAGTTGTACAAGCTCTTGCTCTAGTTCATGGACTCTGCTGTATTGCTGAGATGAGGCTGGATAAAGTGACAAATCTGCCTGGGCAGGTATGCTTTGGAAGTGCAGGAGTCTGAAGTGGCCATGACTAAGTCTATTTATTGAGTGGATGTGAGCACTTTTCCACATTAAGTGGGAGGCCCATCAATGAAACAAACACAGAATCCTACTGGTTACTGTTTGAGCTTCAAGGAATGCTGATCTTTCAGGAGCCAATCATTCAACTAGTGAAAGATAATGATTCCCATCTGACAAAGATAGACTGTAGCAGAAGCTAGGACTTTGGTAAATACTCCTGCAGCAGCAGAAAGGCTGAAATATAAGATACAATATCAATAGTGGTCTCTACCCACCACAAAACATAGGCTATGTCTGGGTGAAGGATGCATGGCTATATGAAACTAAGTATCCTGAAGATCGAAGGAGACAGACCAGCCTCACAGGTCCAGAAAAGGAATTTTCGCTGTTAGGTCACTATTCTGAATCACACTGAGTGTGGACAAAGGTGTTTAGGGCACCGAGGTCCAGAACTGGTCTCCCACCTGTTTGTGGGTGTGTTTGGGTTTTTTTGAGGGGGGGTGGGGCTGGGATGGAGCAGGAATCAAATCAAACCCTTTCCCAACAAAGTCCAATGGGACAGGTTTGATCCCCCCAGGGGATTGTAACTCCTGCCTCAGATGACTTTTGTGGGAGAGGTCCTTGAAGAATACTGGGAAGCTGAACTAGATGGAGTATCCTGTAGATGCAACTTCCAAGATCCAGCTGTCCAAGAGGATAAGCTCCCAGGAAGATAGCAAAAGAGACAGGGGATGTGAGTTGGGGGTGAGGAGGGGAGGGATGTGCAATATAGAATCTAGCATGGGAGGGAGATGATGCCTCTCAACCAAATCCAAACCCAAATCTGCAGAGCTGGAATTCATATGCAGACTAGACACCTTCACACTGGGTCTGAATAGGTTTTTGAATAGCTAACTCATTACAAAAGGTAATTTCCCATCTATTAACATTCTCACCTTCTCAGCTATTGCTGTTACAGGGACCTTTTCCACACAAGCTTTTTCAGAAACACGTTAGCACTTGGGCTATTAGTACCTGACTTTTAGAAAAACAAGGTTGAGCTCCTGACTAGTCAGAGCAAGTGAAAGGGAAGAAAAAGAAAAAAAACCTGAACTGCTGGCAGCACGGAGATGAAAAGAAAAATGCTATTCTCTAGCCTTAGCTATTTGGCATGAGTGAAAAACAAAAATGCACGCTAGATCTGTACACAAGCTATTAGGAGATCCAATGTTTTGGTACCTTGGGACCAAGTTATAAGGACTCCGACTGATCCTCCCAGATGCCAACGTTCTGAGCGATACAGGCTGCCCAAAATATACGTGTATGCTTCCAAAATTGTCACTGAGTATTTTTCTGGCTTTCAACAACCCCTGAAGTAGCGAGAAGGGAAGAACATAAGTTGATATTACAGGGAAATGCAAACAGGCAAATACACTGTATTACTGAATAGATTTACATACAGATGTAGACTCTTTTGGCTTTGGGACTCCTAGAAGTTCATAGGCATAGAGAGATTCTTCTAATATCCTCTCATAGCTGATGCTGATTGGAACAAGGTAGGTGTCAAAAACCTCTCCTTTAAAAAATGGCTCCATCACAATACTGAGAAGACCTGCAAATAGGTAGGAAAGGAAAAAAACAAAAACAAAAAACAAAACATTCTTGGTCTTCTGGAAAGGAAATTAAGTTGAATTTCAATTGAAAGGGGACATCTGGTTGTGTACTAATAGACAAAAACTATGTTAGAAGATATGCATTGTGTTCACATTACACAGAAGTAAGCAGAAGACAAAGTTGTCTGTGCTTTAAAACAGAATGCAAAGTATTACATTTTATCAAATACCTGTGCTGTATTTACACAATATCGTTGCTTTGCATTTATATATTATCTTCCATCCAGCAATATCTCAGCACTTCTACAAACATAAGTTAAATTTCATGACACTTCTGATGATGGATGGCTGAATGACCTCTGTTGCTTGTAACAAAAGTTAAGTGATTTGCCTTCAGCCATACAGTGAGACAGCGAGAGCCAAGTGTGGAGCTTCAGAATTTTGTACACACCTATCATTTGTATTGCAATACCATCTAGCATCCCCAATCATGGGTCAGGACTCCACTGTAACTGTAACCAGTAGACTTAGCTGGTCTGGTGGCCTTTGGGATGATTCCAAACAGCTCCAGAATGTATCCACCTCACAACAAAGCTGTTCTATAAAATGGTGTCCTCTGCATGGTGTGACCTCCCCACACACGTGCAACGTCATGCCATTTGGAGGATGCCATTTTGTTCCTGAATGTGGGCCACAGAGGTGCTGCACAGCTACATGTGTGGCCTATGTCACTGAAGAGGTTGGACCACCATGCACCTCTCCTGCATTCTGTTGTTTTGGT
Organism: Podocnemis expansa; assembly: GCA_007922195.1. Taxonomy (NCBI): domain Eukaryota; kingdom Metazoa; phylum Chordata; order Testudines; family Podocnemididae; genus Podocnemis; species Podocnemis expansa. The sequence continues at coordinate 28,069,205 of ML681972.1, read as the reverse complement.
TTTCCCCTCCCCCTGAAGAAACACAATAAAGTACTCTAGTGAAAATCCCCAAATTCAATAAAGATTGTAACTTTTAACCAACATACCGAACTTTGGAGTCAAAGTCTTTGCAGTGCGGCTTCTAGTCCCTTCTAGAAAAAATTCAATTGGAGCATAGCCATTCTTCAAAAACAAAAACAAAAAAATAAGTGATGGGGAAGGGGGAGAAGAAAGGGAAATCAATACGATAACATTTCATCTTCTCTTTCCACATAGTAAAAAGGCTTATTTTAAGCCAGAAGCCACGCGAATCCAACATCTATACCTACATCCATCCATCATCTTCAAAGCAGCATATACTTAAATTAACCAAAATACATTTTTGCATTACTGTCTGTTTCATAAATGTATGCACCAGTGAGGTGAAATAATTATTTAAAACGTAATTTTTAAAAAATTGTTCAGTAATTTATTTACCCTTAAAATTGTTTTTACATATTCAGCAAAAACTGCCCAATAGAGTCTGTTCCCACCAAACGTACGTCGCATAAAAAAGGCACCAGACCTTCGTAGCAGCTCACCAACTATTTTCATTCCTAGAAAATCTGGAAAGAGGGGAAACAAACAAACAAACAAACAAACAAACAAACAAACAAAACTTACTGATTAACGTTTGGTGGCACAGTCAACCAGTTTCCCTAAAGCCCTCACCTCAGTTACTGGCATAAAGGACTAATCCCTTGAAGACTGATTGTAAACATCCTCTATTATAGTGACAAGTTCCAGAAGGGTAGCTGTTTTAGACTATATACAGCAAAAACGAGATTCCTGTAGCATCTTAAAGGCAAACAAATTTCTTCAGGCATAAACTTTCGTGGGATCTGATGAAGTAGGTTGGAGCCCATAAAGGCTTATGCGCAAAGAAACTTGTTAGTCTTTAAGGTGCCGCAGGACTCTTATTATCCTCTATTAGCTTTTGAGTGCACACAGAGACAGCATCTACACACTGCAGGTCAAGCTTTTGAATTTTGCATTTGTATGTGCAAAGGGGCACTTAAAGTCACAATGCTGTCTTCTGACATTTAGATGACCAGTCTTGAAATCTGGTCAATATAGTGACTCAAAGTTCATAGATGTTTTAGGCTTGGTCTGCACTAATAACTTATGTCCATATAACTACGTTGGTACATATAAGTGCTGAAAAATGCAGTTATAGCAACCAAACTCCCAGTATACACAGTGCTATGTCAACGGGTGGGCTTCTCACACTGACACAACTACCGCTTCTTGGGAAGGTGAAGTACATATGTGACAGGAAGAATTTCTTCTGTCAGTGTACACAGCATCTTCATGATGCACTGCAGATCTGCTGCTGCAGTGCTATAAATGTAGACAAGTCCTCAATAATCCTGAGAGGCAGCAACATGTCTATTTAAATATGTTCTAACAGATCCACAGCTGATACAAGTTGGCCAACTCAATGAAACCATGCTCCTTTGTAACAGCTAATGCTCACCACCTTTATGAAGACAGGAAAACAGGAACTCGAAAGTCCAAAGCTGTTACCTGTTTACAAGTCTTATGGAATATTGACTACCCCTTTCGGGGTTTGGTAAGCTGCATTATAACAATGAATTGTTTGGGGAGTCACATAATGCAGAAAAAAATTTGACCTGTTAGATTCTTGGATCTTCTTCCCACCCACTGTATTGGGAGCCTTCTAAAGTTGCATAGTGAACATCAAAGTCAGTAAATACGAAGGGTAAGAGTTCAACAGCAACATTAACTTGGCTGCCTTGAATATCTTGTATACCTTTATAGCATGTACAGAGTATTTTCAGCATGTTTTACCATATAAAAATGGGGGGAGAGGTGTGTTTATAACTGAAACTGTTTCAGTTTTAATGACAGTAGCTATCACCATTACCTGCTATAATAATATCTCTGCATCTTAAAAATGGATTGTTGAAAGAAATACTTGCCCATTCCTGAAGCAATGACAGGCAGAGCCAAGTCATATGTGTATAACAAATAAGATAGCATCAGAAAATCTATATAACTTCGGTGACTGGGCAGCAGGACAACTGGATGCTCCTGAATGGCCTGTTGTAACTGAGAACAAACACAAACAATATTTATGGGAACCCCTTTAATGAAATATATCATTGAAAATTCCAACAAGAACGCAGAACAGAATGCTTTTTGCTTTTAACATGACATAAAAGTTAATTTCGTCAGAGGGCAGCCCTTCTGCTTATCAGTGTTCTGTAATTATTTCAGCTTTGCTGACAGAAAACGTTGAGCTACAGTCAAACCTTAAAACATTAGCATTAATCTAGATTTTCTCAAAATAGAGCTCCCCTTTAAACATAAATCTAGTGAGACTACTGGCTTGTTGAGGCAAGTGGGGGATAGGACTTATTTTTGGGTCTTTCATGCAAGGTATGTAGAAACATGACTGTTACTTTGTATTCTTTCCAACAGTCTCTTTGCAGTTCTTCAATATATTTTAGGTACTTGCTAAATTAGATATAACTGAAATAGTTACCGGTAGATAAATTTGTTAGTCTTTAAGTGCCACAGGACTCCTTGTTTGGTTTTTTTGAAATACATATTTATGAGCCAGCTTCTTATTCTCTCAGGTATACCTATCACTATGGTGTAATTCCCAATGAGGTTCCCATGTTTCTATTATTCTCAAATCCCATTCTTCAGTGCTTTTCACTATGTCTCATTTCATCATGTGCCCAAACTTTACTTTTTAAGACCTTTCTTTATCAGCTCCTACTACTAAAGGTAAATTAAAGAAAAAAAAATCGCTTTATGCCTTTTAGCAACAAAATTTCATAAAGTTTCCCCATCCCCCAAGCACTCTAGAGGAAGTACTCATGTTATTTTATTTTAATTTAATTAGGAATTCAAGCCCGGCTCATGAAACTTTATACTGAACGGAGAACTGATGAAATGGTAACATCACAAGAGAGTGAAAACTGAACCGATAGGGAGGAAAATATTTTGACAGATTGTGTCTTTTTTGTTAACCATTTAACTTAAAGACTAATTGGTATTTTAGAGCAAAGAAGTCTTTCATAAAGATTATTCCTCCCATTTCAGTAAAATCAGACAAAAGCTCACATACAGCTTTTGACCCTGGCAAGAAGTCCTCAGGGTTGGAGGAAGGGAAAAACAAAAGGGAAGATCAGAACTGACATTCTGGATATTGCCAAGGTAAACAATAAGACCAGAGCCTTTTAGGCCTTTCTTTATACATAATCAGCTGAGAGGTGTATGCAATTAAAAAACATACACTGTAAATCATTCTTAGGATTAATCGTTTTCTCTGTTTCAAAATGTATCCCAGTCATAAGCCTACTCTGCACAATGGGATAAAATGCATTAATTATGAAATCGGCCAATACTTCTGTACTGAAATTAGGAGTTTAGCGTCTTTGAATTCTTTACTCACATCTAGGTTTCTCCCTTTTTAAACTGCTGAAAGGGTTATCCTAGTTAACCTAGGCTTTGCCACTTCTATTCTTTAAATCCTTTGGATCTATGTTTGGGGGCAGATTGAAAGCCTATGCCTGGGTGAGTGGAATAGCCATCAGTTATATCAGCCTTTATACCAATACTTACTTTCTGAATTCCTTCTTCATTCACACAAACCCTCTGGAAAATGCGTTTAAATATTTTACTCAAACTGAAAGCAAAAAATCGAATCGCTCCTATGTGTAAATTGTGACCCATCTCATCCAGGATTTCAGTAGCTGCTTCTTGTATAATATCAGCTGACTCGCCTGTCTCTTTTGATAACTAAATAAAAAGCAACAATAAGATCAAAAGTCATTTTTCATAAATAACAGTTTAAACAAGACTATACCACAAGGTATACCCATTATTCTGTCAAACCTAAAGAAAGTTATTAGAGTCAATGCAATGCAATATATCATAAAATGTTTCAAATATTATTTTAGAGAAATGTGGGTTCTGCTTCTGTGACAGGTATAAATCTAATATTCGTGGTTCTGTTCTATTTAAATGAAGAAAAAGTACAGCGTAATCCTCTCTGGAACACAGTAGCTTAAATGATCATCATCTAAAATTAAGTTTTGTAAAAGGCCTGTATTTATTTTTATAATAAGCCATTAGGATGTGTTCCCATCCATTAAATTGTACTGGATTTGTACCTTTGATGGAGAGTTACATTTTATAAGAGGATTCCTGAAATTGCCTTTCTGACAAATCAATGCTTTGGTCTTCTTTCACTGATTAATCAAATTAATTTTAAAAAGCCAGTATTTTCTTCCAGTGTATTCATAGAAAAATTTTAAAATGTTTTGGGGGTAAGTTTTTAGAGGTGATCAAGGGATAGTAACTCCATTACTCATGCACTTCTTTGTAATCCCTTTGGCAATGTCTGGCTGAAATGCACACAAAGTACCGTGACTACAAGTGTTGCATGCTGATGTTCAGTTTTAATTGTGGCAAACCTTTCATCTGGGAGATTGTTACTAAAGAATTAGTAGGAATCTCTTATTCCATACATTGACTCTAAAAACATTTCCCAAAAGATACTCTTTATGATTAAATTACAGTTAAATAAAGAACATGCACTGAACAAAAGCATGGAGAATGCAATGAAGATCAGTGAAGAAACCACATCTCAGGCTAGAGAGGTGTACTCTATTTCCCTTATTAATTATGCTTTCATTTCCATAGCTGTAAAGGAATCTCTCTCTTGCTACCCTCTCCTCCTACCCTCCTCCCTTCCAGCTAAGTGGCTATTTCAATGTCAAATTGATCCATTCAGACTTCCTTTTCTACATAATTTATTTCAGCCTGAACGTTTTCAAATCTAGGAAAGCCTGATTATTTTAGCCACACAGAAGACACCAGTGACTCCTTTCTCAACCCCAACCAAGCAAATCAATATTTAACAGGACGTAGATTTTTATTACTTATTCAAGACAGGCACTTTACTCTCAATTCATCTGTAAAACGCTTGCACCACTCTTCAAATAATTAATTTATAGAGTACATCTCTCTTACATAAACTAGTCACTTAAGCCATAAAACTAAGGAACATGAAAGCCCTATAAATCAAAATAATCATACAAAAACTAAAGCAAATAGATGCATGTCAGCCCAGGCCCTGAAACTTGCTACACCACCTTCAGCAAATTGCCAAGGGTGCAACTTCTGAAGATGTGTGAGGAGAGAGGACACAGTCAAGTGAGTAAGTTGTCCCTACTGAGACGGGAGGCTGTTGTACTCTACACCAGCTGTAGCTGGTAGGTATATTCCCAAGGCACACCAAGGATAACATCTTGCCATAGTCTGGTGGAGAAAAGTTTGGGATTTGACTGAATTGAAACTGACAAAATCATTTATCTCCACAGTTAAGCTTACGGTGCAGTAGAGTGTGCGCCTCCCAGCCCAGGAAGACAGACTCAAGATAGTCCCACTCAGGTTAGCATGCTAAAAATAATAGTGTGGATATTGTGATGGGGTGGTGGCTCAGAGTAGCTATGTAAGTCCAAGGCTGTTGACCTCTTGGGTCCAAGCTTGAGCTACTAGTCCAAGCTGCCACTTCCATACTGTTATTTTTTGTTCACTAACTCAAACAGAACTAATGTGAGTCTGTGTACATGGGCTGGGAGGCTCACTCTCAGTTGCAGTGTAGAAGCATCAGGGGGTTTCTGAGTGCTGCTGGCACTTTGCCCTCCCTTGAAAGGGTGGTACTGAAATTTCAGAAGAGGCTCTTAAAGTAACTCTTATGTTTCAATTTCCAGAGGGGTAAACATGTTGGTTTATTTCAGCAAAACAAACAAGGAGTCCTGTGGCATTTTTAAAAACTAAAACATAGGAAGACATTCTGCAGCAAGGGATCTGGGTGTCACAGTGGACCACAAGCTAAATAGGAGTCAACAGTATAACACTGTTGCAAAAAAAACAAACACCATTTTGGGATGTATTAACAGGAGTTTTGTAAGTAAGACAAGCGAAACAATTCTTCCACTCTACCAGGCCCTGATTAGGCCTCGACTGGCATACCATGTCCAGTTCTTGGCACCTCATTTCAGGAAAGATGTGAGCAAACTGGAGAAAGTTCAGAGAAGAGCAACAAGAATGATTAAAGGTCTGGAACACTTGACTTATAAGGGAAGACTGAAAGAGCTGGGTATATCTAGTTTGGAAAAGGGGAGACTGAGAAAGGAGATGATAATGGTTTTCAAGTACCTAACAGGTTGTTACAAGGAGGAAGGAGAAAAATTGTTCTCCTTAACTGCCAATGATAGGACCAGAAGCAATGGGCTTGAATTATGGCAAGGGAAGTTTTAGGTTGGACTTCAGGAAAATAGTTCTAACTGTCAGGGTGATTAACCACTGGAATAAGTTGCTTAGGGAGGTTGTGGAATCTCCATCATTGGAAATTTTTAAGAGCAGATTAGACAAGCACCTGTCAGGGATGGTTTAAGATGGTATTTGATCCTGCCATGAGTGCAGACGACTGGATGTGGTAACTTCTCATAGTCCCTTCCAGTTCTATGATTCTCTGTCAACTGACCATCTTATCTAATAGATAAGTTCATGGGTTCATCAATGGCTAATTCTCTTTAGAACCCACTTATATTTTTGGCTTTTACAACATCCCCTGGGGCAATAAGTCCCACAGCTGAGTGTCCCCAGTTTGAAGTAGTACTTCCTTTTGTTTCTTTTAAACCTCTTGGCCCATTATTTTCATTTGGTCACTCCCTATTTCTTGTGCTTTGTGAAGGGGTAAATAATACTTCCCTATTCACTTTCTCTAAACCATTCATGATTTTAGAGATCTGTATCAACCTCCCTTAGTCATCTCTTTTCTAAAATCAGTCCCAGTAGGGGTGTTGCTGACTAAAAAGGGTCAAGTGCCAGCCCTGAGTCCTGCCCTCTGCCCCTCCAGAGCTGATCTAGGTCAGCACCAGCCCAGGGCAATGTAGGTCATGAGCCCTGCAGGCCCAGCAGCAGTGACTCCCGAGTCCCAGTCTTTTTAACCTTTCCTTATATGGAAGCTGTTCCATACCCCTAACCATTTTTGCTGCCCTTCTCTGTACTTTAACCATTTCTAAGAAACTATTTTCCGAGATGAGGTGACTGGATCTGCATACAGGATTCAAATTGTGAGCGTACCATGTATAGATACAGTAGCATGTTATTTTCTTCTTTTATTATCTATTGCTTTCCTAATGGTTTCTAAGAGTCTGCTTGCTTTTTTGACTGCTGCTGCTCATTAAGTGGATGTTTTCAGGAAACTACCCAATATGACTCCAAGATCTCTTTCTTGAGCAGTAACAGCTAATTTAGACTCCATCATTTTATACATATAGTTGGGATTATTTTTTCCAGTGTGCATTACTCTGCATTTATTAGTATTGAATTTAATCCACCATTTTTGCCACCTAGTTTATTGAAATCCCTTTATAACTCTTCATAGTCAGCTTTGGATTTATCTATCTGAAGTAATTTTTTAATCATTTGCAAATTTTGCCAACTCCCTATTCATCCCTTTTTCCAGATCATTTTATGAAAAGGTTGAGCAGCACAGATCTCAGTTCAGATCCTCAGAAGACCCCACTACTTTTCACACTCTGTTATGAAAAGCAAGCATTTATTCCTACCCTTTGTTTGGTTAGTAGCTATAAAGTGTTAGAAATTGCCATTTCTCCATACCCTCACCATCCCCTCCTTGGAGCTAGAACATGATCCAACTGTCCTACCCCATTAGGGAGTACCAAACAGGGCAGAAGTTAGTTCCCTAGATCCTAGGAAGTGGTGGGAGAAAGCCAGCTGAACTGGGTTCCCCCAACCACACTCTTGACCCAACAACCCATCCCCAGTCTGGGATACTAGACTTCTCTTGCACCAACTAAAGCAGTGAGCCATGTAACTCAAGCAGCAGTAGGCTGTGCTGAAATGCTCAAAGTTCAGGATTCACAGCCTGATGATGCTGCATGATAGAAAGGGTTTGTTACAAATGTTTCTACTGTTTTGTTTTTACCATTTTTCTTTAAAGAAAGCTAGGAAATTATATTTAAAAACCCCATACTTATTGAAAGATTTAGGTTGCAAAATTAACAACTCAAAAGGTAGAAAATGTCAGATTTATGGTTACCTTAATTCTAATATCCACTCTTGCACCAACACATATGCACTTTACTATTACCACAATTAGCATAAAGCACAACCCAGAACCTTATCTCTGCCTCTTTTCATCCTTCTATTCACACCTCTGAGACACTTTTTTTCTTCAACACCAGTAGATGTGGATGTTTGGGGTAGTACTTGATTTTGCTGGGAGTGAGTATTTAGTATAGGGGCACATGTAGGAGGGTGGTTAGAGGATGGATGAAAAACTAAGTTGCCTGTGGGGGAAGGCCAGGGGTTAAGGTATTTGCACTAATTGTAGGTTAGAAGAACAGAGGATATTTAATTAAGTGGGTTACTTTTACATTTCCCAGATTTTGTCAGGTATGTTGTATGTATTACAACCCCAACTATTTCACAACAGTGGAGGGTTTTTGTGTATTGATTTAATAGTTTTTAATGCTTTACTGTTTTTGTGCTCGGAGTGGGAGGAATCATAGTGCACAGCTGGTGACTCAAAAAAGAAAAAAGGAAAAAAAAAACCAAAAAACAAAAAACCCCAAACACCAGGATCGTGTGCCTAACATACCAGCTCTCAATTATAATGTAAATACCTGCTAAAAATAATCCTAAAACCTTTTTTAAAAAACAGAAAGCTGTCCACTGCACAAGATCTACTCAGGATACACTACTCTGCCAAGTTTTGTCAGACAGAAAATTAGGTTTTTTCTTTTTTAAGAGGTATCAATCAATGAAAAGTAAAACTGAAGGAAATAATTCACACAGACTCCAAATTCAAATACTATTTTTGTGAAATTTAACACTGATCTGCCACACTTATAGAGAAAAATTGAGTTTATCCTCTATCTTAGAATACAACACTGGCTATGCAGTCACTAGCTGAGTCCTTCAAATCAAAGTAATCTTATTGATTCAGCTGCATTAGGCTTATATACTTCATCATATTGCTTTTATCAAGACTCATGGAAAAAAACAAGCAGAATGGGTAAACCCTGCAACATGCTGGCACGCCTGCAAAATCAAAACACTGCTTGGATAAGCTGTCATCTACTACAACCTTTGACTACACAGAAATATATTTATTTTGCCTGCTAGAAAAAGTGTGGTGTTCAAGTTATTGATTTATTTGTCTTTCAAACAACAAATAACCTGTTTTACAGAGATCAGAAAAAGGATTCTCCCTTTCTCCCATGCAATGTCTACCTGAATTCCATCTACTACATATTACAGCCTCATTTTTTGGTCTCACCTGTTTGATAACATATTGAACTTGCTCAGACTGCAGAACACTACTTTTAATGGCACTTGGCTTGCAAGGTGCAAGTCCTTTGTAAACAACAGGAGTGTAACATTTCATTGCATGTCGCAGGTCACTGGACTGCCGTCTCTCCTCCAAGATATCTTCAAACTCATCCCTTTTCTTTGATGTGAGTTCTTTCTGCTGGGAAAAATACAGAATGAGACTGTACCTTAAAACCAGCCAATGCTCTTCTTAGATATAACAGTTAAGCTTTATCTGCTGTCAAGTAATACTTTTATAATGTTTATTCAAATTACCACGCTTTGACTTCATATACAAATATTACAGCAATTTAGCGTTCCCCACAGAAAAGAATTTGGCAGAACAAATGAACTTTGAAAGTCAACAAGGACCCACAGTGGAAGTTCCTCATGCCTCCAGCTTCTTCACGAGTGAACTAATGGGTTGCAACCTAAGCACCTCTGATTTCAACTACTGCAGTTAGATGCAAGGAATGAGGTGATCTTTGTGATATCCAAGATGCAACTCAGCCAAGATTAAGGATAAAAATATCAACCCTTCAAATTACACCCCAAGTCAAGCTGGAAGGCAATGCAAATCCCAGAGCACAGATGTAAAATAGTCCTTGAAGGAAACACCCTTCAGCTGGTGCAAAAGGTGATGGCCAGCTTGTTAATGTTTCTGGGTCACTTAAAGCATATGTTGCTTTTATCCAATCCTGAAGACAAGACAAGCATGGATCACTGTGGTAATATCCTCACATAAAGAAGAGGACCTGACATATCTCTGGCCAAACATAAGAAGTGGCTTTTCTGGACACTGATACTAACTCAGCATCTAGAAGCAGCTGTAAATCCAGCAAGATCTTATGGAGCAAACCTGAATGACAAAAGGCAAACTCTTCCTTTTGAGGGAGCTGATCTTTTCTGTGCTATTGCTCTAGCTAGCTCCCTTAGTCTTGGTAGAACTGTTTCATTCACCTCACACCCCTCCCTACTCAAGCAGCAGCAGCAAAACACTAGGCACATCAGTTAACTGTACCAGCTGGATTCAATAAAATGGAAACAAAGCTGACAGTCATCTGCATGTTGGAGATGCAAGAGTTCAAGCTGCCTCACTGTATCCCACAACGGCTTCAGGTATGGTGAATAGGAAGGGTTATGATGAGATAGAACCCTTCAGCAGCCAACGCAAGAGGACTGTTGGAGGAGGCAAGCACCAAACTCTGTGGTCTCTTGGCCTGAGAAGAAATCACCCATCCCTGCCAATGACCACAGCAACACTGTGGTCACTTCTACGGTCGGTTTCAGGGCACAGAACAGTGCTAATTCATATATTAAATACATGTATAATTACATCAAACATATTGATACATAAATAAGTTACAGCCTTTAGTTTAATTAGAAAAAGTTATATCAAAGTAGCTGATAGAGCTGGAAAGGGCATGGGTCCAACTCACAGTGGTAGCCTGAAGCACAGAGAGAGAAATGTTCCCCTCATGCATTTATGAACCGCAACAGAATGTCTATTCATGCCACAAAATGTATCAAATAGCCTGCACCAAACGTTTCTGCATCAAGTATACAGGAACCTCAAACCCGGCTGACAGAGCTGTGTATAGTACTGGAGGACTCAAAACTCTCTGTTCAAAGGGAAAAGGCTATATTTTCTACCAACATCACTAGTCTCATGATATAGGTAAGGGCACTGTAGTTTCCCACATGCATTCTAAACTTCCAGCTATATGTCGGTGCTGCAGTAAAACCCTCCAGCTGCTACTGAAATATGGCCTGACTGAAGTCCACTGAAATCAGTGAGAATCTTTCCAAGTATTCAGTGGATCATGGATTAGGCCAGGGGTGACCAATCCAAAAGATAAGAGGAGCCATTTTAAAAAATTCCTTCAATAATCAAGTGTTTTGATAGCCACAATGGATGCAGCCTGGGAGGGGGGGGGGGGGATGATGGGACTTGGGCCAGGGCGCCAGATGCAGGGTCACCTGGCGGTGGTGGAGGGAGTCAGAACCAGTAGCAGTCTCCCCCACAGGATCCCCCAGTGGCAGGGAGGGCAGCAAACACAGAGTCACGAGGGGCCAGCCAAAGGGCCGCATGCAGCAGCAGAGCTGTAGTTTGCAGACCCCTGGATTAGGACCATAGTCCTCAAAACTTTGTCCAAAACAGAAAATATTTGTGATTTGTGTGCCAGTCCCTGGGAAGTCCCAATTATAATGGGATTGCTTGTCTGTGACGTAGCTAAGTTAATTTCCAAAAGGATAGCTGTGTTAGTTGAGTCCAGCAAAAAAAAACCAAAACAAAACAAAACAAGGAGTCGTGTGGCACTTAAAGACTAACAGATTTATTTTTCTCATGAGCTTTCGTGGGAGAAAATCCCACTTCGTCAGATGCTTCGAAGATGAGTGAATTTACAGAATGGAATGAAAATAAATGCAAGGGGGTGTAAAACATAGGATCAGGTCATACAGTAACAGCAAATCAGAGCAGTTGTTAGGTTTCTCCCACGAAAGCTCATGAGAAAAATCAATCTGTTAGTCTTTAAGTGCCGCACGACTCCTTGTTTTTTTTGTAGCTAAGTTAACCTTGCTTTTAGAACCTTCACTCTCCCATTATCCTTATTTGTAGTCAGAGCTGCAGCTAATTTAGCACTACTAGAATTTTTTGCATGTTGTTTCTCTTTTTTTATATGTAAAAGAAAAATGAAGAAAGTGCCTTAAATATGACACCATAGAAATGAATAGTTGTGCTGGCACAGCTCCTCAAGTGTTTAACTGCACCAAATGATAGTTACACAAAAATCTGGAGTTGCAGCATACACAGCCATTGTATAATGCAGATTGGTGCAACACTTTAGCTTTAGTGTTGCAGATAATTATGAAACTAAAAACCTAAAAAAATTGCTTAATTGTGCTTGCATGAAAGCAAGTTTACAATTGTTTACAACTATGTTATTTTAAAAGCTGATTTCTTCAAGCTTACCGAACAACTCTTGTGCATAAAAAGGAAGTTCTGGGAGATTTTGAAGTCCAGCCATTCAAGTTACCTGTATGTGTGTGTACATATACCCCCCTCCTTCATTTTGCACTTAAATAACAGAGGTATGCCTTTTTTGCCCACCTGGTTATCTAAGTCAAAAGAGAAACAGACTTTATACATGTGTAGTATACATGTAAAGACCAAAGAGAAAAAGAAATAGAGAGGTAAGAAGTCACAAAAAGGGAAAATATTAGATTAAATCTCTACCAGTTGTTAAATACTATGTCCATCTGTAGTTCTTTACTTAAAAACACTGAACGAAATCAAGTATATCATAAAATTTTCAATCTTTGCTTTTCCTTCTAGTCTCCAACTGATCAATGTGCTACAAAACGCGAGTACTCTAAAGTGATATGCCTGGTATTAATGTGTTTAGTGTGTCAGCTGTTGTCACTGACCTCTCTGCATCAATCCTCCTGGCCAAAAATAAAGCAGGCAAAGAAGAATCTATAAAAAGGAAATCCAAGTCTGGGGCTCGGCACAGAATAGTGATAGTTCATATATTTAATATATGTACAATGACATAAAATATATACATAAATATATGTTAAATACTTTATTTCAGTTAGGAAAAATCAAGCCTTGCAAATTCGGCAATCTGCAGTTATGTAGAAATGAAAGAATGCAAACCGCAGCTTTGGCATTATCACTCATATCAACTGCTGCCAGTGTCGACACAGAATGCTTGACCGGTGACAGCAGAATTAAAAAGGGCACTGTCAAGTTAAGAGTCACATTTTTAGCTAACTGAATGGAAGGATTATAGAAACAGCTTCACTTCCTTAGTTTGTTCACTCTGTACAATTTGACAGTGCTCTTCGTGTAGACAACTTCTCTTTTGCGCTGGTTTGTTTAACTTCCTGGCCTCAAGAACTGATGGGGAGACCATGTTCACACACTTCCCCAAGCAATACAAGCAGAGTAAAGTTCCTATTTCATGCAACAGCAGAGCTATTCTTTTGGTTTAGCAAACACCATTAGTTAAAAAATTATATTAAATGTTTTAAAATGCATCATCAGTTAACAGTTGTCATGAGACATATTAGGTATCGTCTCTCTCCCCCATATCTCTTCAGAATGGTAGGGGGAAGGTTTAGCATCCCACCCCCCAAATCCTCTGCATGAAGTGGAAAGAAGTAGTCCATGAAAAGCCAGTTTAGACATGTTGCCTCCCTCAGCATCCACTTTCACATAGCCAGGAGAGAGATGAAGGGAAATAGCCATGACACAAGAGGGTCCTCTACTCATCCCTGGATCCTGCCATATGGAAAGGAGGCACAGTCAAGTCTGGCAGCAACCCCCAGGCACCCTCCACAGTGCTGTGGAGTGGCCCTGGCTAGGAGGAGCAGCAGCACAGGAATGAGAAAATTTCCCACTGTGCTTAAACTTAGGGCTAGGAAGCAACAGCAGATGCCTGAGCATAGTGGAAGAGGGATTCATTAAGCACTGAGAGTTTCTCTGAGCATAACAAGAAGTGAAAAGGCCATTGTTTCTGTTATGGAGGGGCAGGAGATGCATGAAAAGGGAGTTGAGCTTCACTTTTCAGGACCCTTGTACAGCAGCTTTTGTGCTGGGAGTTGGGAAGGGCAGTCTTCACACTGGTGGTACCAGGGAGAGCTATGAACGGATGATACAGAGAAATCTGTTAGACTCACAAGGACCATCCTTGGGGCAAGGAAAAGCTACCATCTTTGCTAATAATCATTGATGGACCTATCCTTTATGAACAGATCTAAATTTCTTTTTTTAAAAAATCCAATTATTGTTTAGGCCTTCACAAATATCCCCTGGCAATGAGTTCCACAGGTTGACTGGCCATGTGAAGTTCTTCCTTATGTTTGTTTCAAACCTGCTGCCTATTAGTTTTGCCAACTTCTTGTGTTATATGAAAGAGTAACTAGAACTACCCTATTCATTTTCTCCATGCTACGCACGATGTTATAGACCTGTAATATATTCCCCTTAGTGATCTCTTTTTCAGGTTGAACAGGCCCAGTCTTTTTAATCTCTCCACACAGGGGAGCTGTTCCATCCCCCTCAACAGAAAGAAAGAGGGTGCATTTCTTACAGTCCCTCAGTTACTACTGAGGAAAGCCCTCTGGAAAGAAGGGAGAAAGCAACTTTGGAACCTCCATTTCAGTCACAAGAAAACAGAACAAAAGGTTGACTAAGAGGAATCTCATCAAAGCATTAAAAGGAGGAGGCGAGAACTCTGTGGTTGCTAAGAAGGCTAAAGGTGTCAAGGGTAGGAGTCAACAGCTGAGCTGAGAAAGGAAAGGGAGAGCAGAGATATTAAGTCTTGACGACAAATGGATTGGGAAAAGCAGAATAACCAGGAGGCAGGATAAGGTAAAGGAGATGGGTGGGTTACACAGGGGTCATCAGAGAGAGAGAAAACAAGGAGTCCTGTGGCAGTTAAAGACTAACAAATGTATTTATTGCATGAGCTTTCGTGGGAGAAAATCCCACTTCTTCAGACGCTTTGAAGATGGGGGGAACTTTCAGAATGGGAGAAAGTAAATGCAGGGAAGTGCAAGTCATGGGAATGGGTCGCGGTCTAACAGCAAATTCTTGGTGAAGCTGAAGTCAAGTGTGGCTGTTTGTGAAGACAGGAAGCCAAACCTGGAGGTCTAATAAAAAGGTGAGGAGAGGGAGGAGGCAAAGAGGCAGACAGAATATCAACATGGAAGCTGAACTCAGTGTGGGATTGCAATGACAAATCGCTGAAGCAGCATAAAGGGGATGTGAGCTTCCATCTCTATGCCAGCAGGGAGCTCTGCTGACCACATGGGACTCCACACCAGTGTAAGAGTAAAGGGATCAAGTCTCAAGCATCCCCTATTCAAGAAGCACCCTACTTTAAAGGTTGAGTTCCCATCTCCTTTCCAGACTCCACACATGCATGTGGTTTTCAGCTCCTCTTAAATTTCTCCAACAAATTCCTGTTAGTTTGAAGTTTATGATTCTGTGTGTAGGAAGGACAACTGACCAAATTAGAAAGCTGAACAAATTTTGCTCAGTTATCTGAACGGAGAGGAGTTTTCCTATTATGTTCTACTGCATTCAATTAGGTAACTCAAAAATTGACTGAAACAGAAATGTCAGGCTGTGCGAGTTCTGTAGCTCCTCATTAGGCAAGGGAACAAAATTCACTTTTATTACAGTTTTACAGTAAAAATGCTGGAGCTGGGAATTTCACACACGTATCAGTGTAAGCGCACAGAAGGAGAGTAAATTTTTCAGCTACAGCCACTGCTGACTTCTCAGAACCACCCTACTATTGCTATCCCACTACACAGCCACAAGGTACCTCTAGAACTGCATGGGCCTGATCCAAACCTCAACAAAATGAGAGTCTTTCAGTGGACTCCAGTGGGACACAGAAGCTCCCTACACCAAAATCCCACACAAAACCAGATTACAAGTAATTAGGAGAATTACACCAGATGATGTCACGGCACACCTCATGATTGAACTTTGTGACTTTGTACTGACCCACAACCATTTTGGGATTTGAAGACAATTTATACCTCCAAGTTAGTGGCACTGCTATGGGTACCCACATTGTCCTACAATATGCTAACATTTTTATGGTTGACTTAGAACAACACTTCCTCAAGTCTGGTCCCCAAGTAACACTCCTGTACTTATGCTACGATGACTACACCGTCATCAGCCGGACCCACGGTATGGATGCCCTTGAAGATTTCCATCAGAGATGTCAACACTCCACGATCAACCTTAGCCTGGAATACTTTACACAGGAGATGCACTTTCTGGACACCACAGTGCAAATTAGTGATGGACACATAACCACCACCCGATACCAGAAACCCACAGATCTCCAAAGTGAACTATATCCCTAGAGCTTCCATAACGGACACACCACCCTGATCTGTTATCTATAGCCAAGTCCTAAGATATAACTGCATTTGTTCTGAAGCATCAGACAGAGACACCTTCAGGGTCTCTATTAAGCATTCTTAAAACTACAATATCCACCTGAGAAGTAACGTAACAGATTGACAGAGCCAGATGGGTACCAAGAAGTCAATTAATACAGGAGAAGCCCCAGAAAGAAAATGACAGAATGGCACTGGTCATCACCTACAATCCCCAAGTCAAACCTTTACAACATTATCACCAAGGACCTAGAGCCTTTTCTACAAGATAATCCCTTACTCTCAAGCCTTGCTTACATTCAGCCCCCCAACCTTAAACAGAAACCAGCAACTACAGACCTAACAAAAGAAACATTAAAGCAGGCACATATCCCTATAACAAAAGACACCATCACAGAACTTAATCAAACCAGCCACTCCATCAAGGACTCATTCGCCTGCTCACTCACCTATCTGATTTATGCCGTCATGTGCCAGAAGTAGACTCCCATCTTGTACACTGAACAGACAAGACAGTCTCTGCACAAAAGAACAAATGGACACAAATCTGACACCAGACATAACACTCAAAAACCAATAAGGGAACACTTCAGCCTTCCTGATCTGATGACCTGTTAATAGTTGTACTTGGGCAAATGGATAACAAATAAAAACTTCAAAGAGAAACTGCAGAATTGGAATTACTATGCAGATTTGACACCATCAATTTAGGGCTGACTAGCGACTATGATTTTTATTTTTCCCGTTACAGCAAGTAATTTTGCTTTCCTTTTTCCTCAGTCCTTGTGACAGACTGCTGTCTGATTCTGGTCCGTGAGCCACTGTGACCTCCCAATCCCCACTCCTGAACCCTGACTTATCCCACTTCACCAGATGACAGCTCACTCCTGAATCACTCCACACCAGCCTCCTGCATGTAATGGCCCCAGGCAGTGGAGGTGCATTCCCTAGACACCTATGGGGCAGGGCCAAGCAAGCACCCTCAGTCCCCAGAAACCACACCTGGAGCCCCTGTCTTAAAGGGGCTGAGACGCACCCCAACCACCATAGTCTCACATCTGGCCATTTAATAAAGAAATGGATTGCCCAGCTTTCCTCGTTCACACTCTCTGAAGTCCACAAACATGTAGATAAATCAACTACTAGTTTATTGATCAGGATATGATTTTAAGTGAGTATGTAGAAAATCAATGCAGTCATTTAAAAAAACAGTCAGGAGTTACTATGAGAAAATAACAGATATAACACACATGCTGTTCTGTTAACACTATTACAGTTATGCTCACCTCACCACTTAGTTCTGGCTGTGACAGTTTGCAGCCATTCTCTGCCTATTTCTAGACAAGGCCCAATTCTTCTTGCAGATGTTTAAAGATGTAGTTTCTCTGGCAAAAAGCCTGGAGCGGCAACAAGTATCTGTCTTTGTTTTCAGTCTCCTTTCAGCCCCCCACCCCTTCCCCGGCCAAGGTGACCACTTCGTCCCATCTAAGCCAAGTACCTCAATTTGCATGGTTTTTACCACCTCCTCCAAGTACTTGCTTACAGCTTTGGCTGTTAACATGCTGCTGGAAAACAACAACATTTCCCCCCCACCCCCTGAGCCACGTAACCTGCTTCATGTGTGCATGCATACATGACACTGCAGGAAAGAAACATGATTCCATAACCATAGGGCAGAGCGTTCAAAAGGGAACCTTGCAGGGCATAACTGGCATCATGCCACACGATTATACCGCAAAAGTTAACAGAAAAGTTAGATCGGTGCACCCCTGGGTTGTGATCTGAGTGCACCTGAAGACACTCCTATATAGTACTCTCAAACTGCATTGATTTGCTGGAACAGTCTGATCTGATCCTATTACTTACACTTCCCTCCATTCATTTTCCTCCCATTCATTTGTACTTCTCCACCTTCTAGCATCTGACTAAGTGATATCTTCTCCCACAAAAGCTCGTGTGATAAATTTTTTAGTCTTTAAAAGTGCCACCAGACTCATTGTTTGCTTTCCAGTGGGCAACAATCAGATCCTTCGACAGCAAAAACATCTTTAAAGTAATCAGTGTCCCCATCCCCACCTCCCATTCTCTTTCAGAGAGACAGGAATATGTGCAAAGATAAGCATGACTGTAACATTAAATTTGAGAAGTCAAATACCTAAAAAGCCAGGACATTACAAAAGCTAGAATTTCAATCATGACACAGTGAACATATGATAATACTGATTAAAGTAGTACTTTAGCTGGTTTCCCTTTAACAAAGTATTTGCACCACAGCTGCAATAAAAACTTTTTTGTTGATAGGGTGCTTTATTCAAATTTCACTCTAATCACTTTTTATTTTCTTTCATCTTAAGAAAAGAATTCAGATGGAAAAGAAATCTCCTGTAAAGGGAGAGGAACTGAAATAAGCAATCACTTTCACATGTAGGAGTGTAAAAAGATGTAGCTGATGTCTTCTGGACAGAACCCATACAGCAAAACCAGAAATTCAATCAGCGTTAGTTGAGAAATTTAGATGACAATTTATAGCACTGTTTATTATTAATTTAGACAGCTATCAGACTTGCAAGTCTCCTTCTTGTCTGGACCTGCTTTCTTCCATTCCTAAATAATTCCCACTACCATGCAGGTGGTGAGATTAGCTTACGCCACCAACATCACACCAGCAACACATCTTGTCATTTCTAAGGGTGCATTTATTACCTCATCCCAAAGCGTTTCCCCCCAAGACTATTAACTGTAAAATGCCACAGCTACATTTTATCGGTTTTATTTGTCCTAGATACATTTCATCTCCTGCCTGGGATTAAGCAGAGGCAGATAGAAAAACAAACAGTGATTAAGCAGGCAGGAGGAAAAGATATCAAACGAGGTAGGATGCGCTAGTAAAGCCAGAACAACGACAGACGAAAGCAGGAAGGTGCACTTAACAGTAAGATCCCTGGGTCTTCAGGGTAAGAATGGGGGGGAAAAAACTAACATCTTGGCTCAGAAAACACACTCCCGCTGCCCTAGGCAGGCAGCTGGTGCAGGGTTTCTAATAACACACAGCAAAATCTTGCCCGCCCCAGCTCCCCATTAGGGTGGCCCTGAGGGTGGCAAACCTCTCCCCACGGCGGGTGGCCACAGCTCCCCCAGGCGCTGGGAGCTGGCAGCGCGGGTAGCGACTCGCCATCGGTAGGGTTCAGAGTGAACAGCCCCTGCGGTCTCGGCACCGCCTGCCCGCAGCGGGCCGCGCCGGGGGAGGACCCGGAGCGCCGATACTCGCCCCTCACGCGGCGGGGGGCCCCCAGGCGGGCCGAGGCCAGAGGCGCGGGGCGGGGGCCGCAGGCCGCGCCCTCCCCCAACCGGCACCTACCGAGTACATGGGGGCCCCGAGCCGGGAGCGTCCCGCCGCCGCCATCCTGCCCGCGCCGCCTTATCGGTTTCCTCCGCCTCCACCCGGCGCGCCCATCCCCCGCGCCTCTGCCTAGCGGGCGGCTCCTCCGCGCGGGGGAGGGGAGAAGCGACCCGTGGGCGCCGCCATGTTAGACCTCAGAAGCGACGGCGGCCCCCGGTGGCCAAACTTGAGGCCGCGCGTGCGTTCTTGGCGGCCGGGCAGAACGCGGAGAGCGCTGGGGATGAAGCGGCGCGCGGGCGAGCACGAGGAGCAGGCGCGGGAGGGGGCTGCGCGCTGCTCGCTGCTGGACGCGGTGCTCGGTTCCCTCTACGATCTCGGTGCGTCGGGGCGGGAGCCGCGCGTGCAGGGCTCTGTGCGCCTGGCCTCATGTTGCCCCCGCTTGCTCTAGGACAGGGGTGGCCAACCTTTCCGGATGAGGGCCACGTTGCAATTCTTTTTTTCACTGGGTGAGCAAATTTTGGCTAGGGAAGGCATAGGAATTCATCTTATTCTTAATAAAATTTCAACCGTCAAAAATGAGCAGCAGCTTGCAAATTCAGTTTGGTTCTCTAGATCTGGCTATGTTCTGTAAAAGCAAGGCTGGCAAGGAAGAGAAGAGGTGAAGGGGCAGGATGGGAGGGGTGGCAGGAGAGGGGGAGGGTCAGGGCTGGCCATGGGAGGTGGCAGGGAGAAGAGGGGGAGTGTGGCAGGGGTGGCAAGGAAGAGCCAGGAGGAGCGTGGAGAGCCGGGAAGGGGAGTATGGCAAGGCAGAGGGAACATGGCAGGAGTGGCAAGAGAGAAGGTGTGTCTGGTGGCTCTCCAGGCCAGATAAGAGCCCTTGGTAGGTGAGGCTGGCCCCTGGGATGCAGGTTGGACAAGCCTGCTCTAGCAGGCCATTGCAAACTATTTGCACACCAGATGGGAGCGTGCACTGGCCATGCAATTTGAGTGACCCTAGAAAGTTTGTCCATGAACCCTGTATCCCACCCCTTTCCCTAAACTGCCCTGTAGGCAAGCTTCCCCTGATCAGGGTGCAGGCAGCAGTCAATTCCTCTCCAGGCCAGGAGATCCGTCGTTCCTTTGGCTGTTGATTCCATAGTTTCTTTTCCACATGGCTCTATGATTCCTGTAAAAGCTCTTTCCTTTCCTCTTCCAGTTACCTACTTCAGCATTAGTCTTTACTGGTCTAGCAGTCCTTACTGTTTGTCATGTGCCCGTCTCATTATGGTCCCTGCGGCCCCTTGTGCAAATAAACCTGTGTTGATCTGTTGTTCAAAAGAGGATGGGGAGGGGGGACAGAAACTAAATATCTTAAAGTTTGATTAATGGATGCTTGAGAGAGAGAGCTGATATATTTGTTTTGAAGCACAGGAGAGGAACCACTTATTAGAAATGAAAAGAAAAAGACCCAAAAGAAAAATGTGGAGAGCAAGATGGGGTCAGAACCCACCAGAACAGTAACAGAAGATAGAGGTGTGTGTCCTGATTCAGTTATCCCAGGCAAAAGGAAAAGTGCTTCTGGTTTCTTTGAAAAACTGAAAAATGAACTCCATCGTGACAGTAATAATTCAAAAGGATCCATCCCAGAATCTAGCAGGCCTAATGCAGCATCACTGGAATCTACGCAACAGGGAAAGACGACAGAAGTAGAAATTGTGACATTTCATGGTTGGAATAAAAAGAAGAAACCTAAATTGGAACACACTCAGGGAAGTGGTTCAAAGGTAATTGGCCATTCATTCAAATCAAAGGAGGTGGGCCGAGGTGTGGGCCATGGTTCTGAGGTGATAAGAGAGCATTCTTTTATGTACTTTTCCGACTGGATATGCTCAGGGTCTAAATGATTGCCATATGTGGAATCAGTTGGGGCGTTTTCATCTTCCTCTGCAGATCAGGTGTTGGTCACGTGTGTGCATCTCTTAATCAGTTTTCTGCTATTGCAGGGGCCTTGGGCACAGTTGCACCTCAATCCTTTCTAGTTTCTGCCTGTCAGGTAATAGTCTTTTAAGGGGTATCATACCTTTGTTGTCTAATTTGGAGAATCAGGTGACTCAGGGAATTGTGGATGGGATAATGACCCAAATCATTATCTGCCTGTGGTTGTCCGGTGGTTTCACTCCAGGTCTTAGTGTGTGTGCTCAGATCCCAGAAACCTCCATAAGAACCGACTGTGCCTTGCCCACTTGTTGGCAGAGTCAACGGAGAGACAAGGGTTGACAGAGCCTGGCAACTGAACTATTGCCCAAGTCTAGGAGAGGTTTCCTTCCATTATGAGTTAGTTACAGAGTTTTGCAATTGGGTTAGCTAAGATTATCTGTCTATTTCATAATTATGTTTATTGGCTTGGAATCTAAGGTTCTGATACCAAAATGAGCTTTGCTTGGGTGGACGCCTGTGCCCTCATGGAACCCCACTGCCTTCAGCAGGGCTCTGTGTAGGTCCAGGGTGCTGCCAGAGTAGAGATCATTATCAGATTGGGACTTTAGTCGTGAACAGCTAGTTAGAGCTGTAAACCATTGCCCATTTTAGGATGCCCATTTCTGTTGTTCATCACTCTATTCTAGGAGTCTCTTTACAATGCTTTTCTGCTCCCCAACACACTCCTTCCCTTCTTCCAGCAACTGAGCCCCCTCAGAGTTGTAGGATTTTTGGTTGAGTCTGCACCTGTAGAACCTTGGGTAGTACAGCCTTCTGGGCCCAGCTGATGCGTCTTGGCAAGGCAGCGTGTAGAAGCTTGCATTGCTGCTGTCTCTGCTGGGCTGGTTGCTTGACTGAACAGAGTTCTTTACTTTCTAAGATGCTCCATCCAAACTCCTTCCACAAGCATGAACTTTACTTTGAGGGGAAAATAATCACACAATGCTGAGCAGATACAGGGCTCTGAAGTGATCTAAGCTCTGTATCTATAAGTTGCTTAGCAGAGAAGATATAGTTTGTGCTCGTCTGAATTTTGACAAGTGATACCAGATTTTTTTAAATTTTATTTTATCTTTTTAAAATAGTGCTTTTGAGGTAGGTTACATTTTGGGCCTGACATTGTTGACTGTACTGATACTTAAGATTTTTGTCTTGCATCCATCCTTTAAGATGGATATATACATTAATATATTTGTTTGTGAACGTGGCTATAAATGGAGCATTTTCCAGTGTATTACCAGCAGTTGCCAGACAGTTACTAATGCCACAGTTCTCTTAAGGGGTACTCAGTTTTTCCATGGCTGATGTACAGTTCGTTTTGACCATTTTGTGTGTTCAATATTTAACATGTGAAATAAGTGATTTCAAGCTCATATCCTCCTCTTATTCTTTCTTGGTAATCTTATTACAAATTAGCAATAGAAGAATGTGAAGATGTCTTTTGCAGGCAGTATTTTTTTTTCTTCCTGACAAACTGCAATTAAATTTGAACTTTTAAAATGAATCTTAATTGCAAGGAAGTCTGTATTGGAGGTGCTATGCAGAATGGGGCCTATATATTTCTAAAGCAAGATGAATTGTGGAATACCAGTTTCCACAAGAAGACTGAATAGATTCTGATTTTAAAATGGATTGTTTTTCTTGTGTGATACTCGCAGTGGCAAAAGACTATCAAACAGGAATGTACACACAGGACAAAGAAATATGTGCATTTTTAGAATTGACACTCTGTATGCTATATAAAATTTTTTCTTACAGAAGTCTAAAATGCCTCCATATTGTAATAGAGACAGAAAAGATTCTTATTCAAAGGCTGTATTATCTTCCTAGCACTTTATTGCCGTTCAAAAAACTTTTACCATTAGCACACATTTCAAATCACTGCTATTTGTCAAATTTAAATGGAAATGTTTTCTTTTCTTTATAGGCAAAGATGGCTGTTCAAGAGAAAAATATGGATGGACAAGAATTTAATTTAGAAAAAGTAAGTTACTATGGTTTGTCTCAGGCCTCGACAAATCAATGTTTCTGGTCACCATGGCGAGCAGTTTTAGTAGCCTGTTGCCTAGCTCCACTGCAGAAATGTAATAGAGGAGTACCCTCTGATGACTAAAGTAAAATTGTTGGCACCTACCTGTGAGCCAGTTTTGTCCACCCCTGGCTTATCTAATCATGATGAAGATTAGTGTGTGTGTTTGAATATACTTAGATATGCAAATCTTTTGCAGACAGGTATTCCAGAATATATTGTTTGGTACAAGTGTGTCAGAGGACTGCCAGGGTTGTTGTGTAGGGACCGTTTGATGATAGATGTATCACAGCTGTTCCATGACCTCTTCTTTCTAATATATTGGTAGCCTCTAACAAAGGGTCACTCTGCGTGAGCTGTTTATATTGTGTGGATGCCCAGGATAGTTACTATAATTTGCTGGTTTAGGCTTGCACTGCTAGGGCTGGTTTCTGATCTCAGACAGGGGAGATTATCTTAATAATAATAATCATCATAAACGAAGTTCCTATTTACAACTTAATTTTGCTTTTTTGTAAGGCACACATTAATATATATCTGTGTATCAGTAATCACCATTGGGTCTCTTAGTCAATGATTATTTCAGATTCGTGTGTCATTTCATGCACTTGATTCAATTTGATATCTTTATTATTGGGAGATGACGTGTCTCTGTAGATGGGGTACTGAACTTGGGACTCTCAAGTTGTAAGGTGAAATCCTGGTCTACTGAAGTCAATGGAAGTTTTCCTATGAATTTCAGTAAGGCCAAGACTTCACAGTTGGATCATACCACAGATTCCGTGCATGCCATTTAACTTTTCTCTGTGCCTAAAATGTGATTAATGTTCTGTGTAATACAATGCCTGGAACGATGGGGTCCTGGTCCTAGATTTGGACACCTAGGCTACATGGTAGCACAAATCAATAATGGTAATAATAATCTTTTCATAGATCCATGAAGTGTTAGAGTTGGAAGGGAACTCAGGAGGTCATCTATTCTAGTCCATCCAAAATCCATGGGTAAAAATGCTATATAAGTGCTAAATGTTGGTATGGCATTATATATACTGTGTTCCCCTCCACTTTGTGCTGTACAATTCAGTCCTACAACTTCTTATAGCGCCCCTTCCCCTAGTTGTTCTTCAGTTATATTAAGAAATTAAGGCTTGGCCTATACTACAGACTTAGGCTGACATTAGGCAGTTTATGTCAAACTACTAAAGTCAGTGTCTGTGCTAGAATGCTGCTTTTGCCAAAATAAGTAGCTTGCTACACCAACATAATATCTCCACCTCCAGGAGAGGCCTAGGGCTTATGTGGGTGTAGTTAGGGCTCACAGCAGGAGAATGTTAATTTCAGTGCTGGTAGGCGCCATCCTGTAAAACAGCCCATGTCAGGCTCACAGCTGCGGTGTAACCCCAAGGGGTCAGGGGAACTGGGCTCCAGCTGTGAGTCCCACATAGTTGTCAGTGCGCCACTACAGTTGGTGCAAGTGCTCCTGGTGAGGACACGCTCCACTGGCAGATTGCAGGTAGTGGGAGCACCAACAGCTGGTTGAATTACCGTAGGCTGATCTAAATTAAGTTGACTCAATTTTGTAGTGTGGAGTAGACAAGAAGTACAAAAATGTCTCCTCGTGGCTTTCATCTCTAACTGTTTACCCAGAGATTGGGTGATGGGTGGCCGAAAAAATTAAACAGATAATGATAAATGTTCCACAGCAGTACTAAGTTAAATTAGTCTTATTTTACAGCATTTTGATTTGCCAAACATTTATTAAGTGTTCTCTGGAATAAATTTCCATTGTGATCTGGTACCTTCTTTGGAATGGTTGCAAATTTCTGTAATATTCTAGGCTCGTCTGGAAGTACACAGGTTTGGAATCACTGGATATGAAAAGAAAGAACAGCGAATATTGGAACAAAAACGTGCCATCATGCTGGGAGCCAAGGTACAAAATTGTTTGTTCGTTTATGTTTGGAGGCAAGCTACAGAGGAGAAATTAGTTTTGCTCCATTTTTCCTTTATGGCATATAAAGACGGTACAAAATGTTGGCATTTGTCTCTTTCTAAAAAACTTTTTCTCTTCCCTCCACCTCCGTTTGGTTCGTTCATAGGGTATTCAGCTCTTGTCTATTTTGAAAAAGTGTATGGATGACTGGAGATACAATAAGGTGTATGACATCAGAAACACTCAGAAAATGAGTGTGGTTTTTTTTTTCTATTTAGTGTGTGTGAGACTGAGAGAGAGAGAGAAAATGCTGTGCATCTACATTTCCTAGTCATCCAAGAAACTGCAGTCACAAAAAAGATGAAAATAACCAGCAGAAACCTTTTGCTGAACTAGACTAACATGGCTGCCCCTTTGGAACTTTTTCTCTTAGGGTTTCTTTGATTTTGCAGCTTCTTTTAAGGGGGAGGGATGTGTGTACTTCTTTCACACCTTCTTTATACACAACAAATAAGCCTCCTGCCATGTCCCTCCCATGGACACACAACCTTTTTATTCTGTTTCCTTTTGCAGGCTCTCCTAAAAGCTGATTCTGTGTAGAAATATGCAGATTTCTAAAACATGTTTGATTCTTTCTTGCAATGACAGCTTTAATAATCTTTCACTGCAGCCTCCCAGAAGGGAATATTTGAACTACAAGATTTATCAACAGAAAATCAAAGAGAAGAAAATGGCAAAGAAAGAAGATAATAGCATGGTTTGTATGAGATACGGCCTGTCAAATAACAAAGGCATGTTTTAACTAACCCAATAATTTAATGGGATAATGACCCAGGTTTCATTACTAGTTCCACTCTCTTATGTCTCAGGTTGGTGCTATTTTTTAGTCAGCTGCAATCTGTTAGATTTTACTATGGTACTGATGAGCTTCTAAAGCATCCCATCCTGTCAGAAGGATACCAGCAGTTACATCTAGCCTCCAAAGTAGTGGGTTGTAGAGGATTCAAGCAGGATTGGGGAGGCTGTCCTGTAGGACAGGGAGTGTGCATCTCACCTCCTTTTCCTTTTCCCCCAGCCTTCATGGTGAACTGGGAGGTCTGCTGAGGCATATAGTAAGCTTCACAGAGATTATATCTGTAATTGCAAGAGGGATGGGAGGACTTTTTGAGAATTCATTGGAGCTGCTGTTGGCATAGATTAAATCCTTTTCCTTAATCTTTCCAAACTGTCTTGCCCATTCGAGGAACTGGGAAATAGATTGCCTTGTTAGCAGTGGAGCCCAGACCTTACTATTCCACTTATTCCCTTGAGTTATTTGTCCCGACTCTAGCAGGTCTGTTCCTAGCCCTGAGGATTAGTCACATGACTAGGGAGGATGCAGACTTAGAACCATATATTTGATTTCATTTCCTGCCCATCGCCCCTGTCCTTAAAGTTGACGCACTGTTTAAGTCAAATTGGCAATAATCTTTTACCATTCAAAAGAAACGGAATTAACTCTTGTGGGCTTTTACTGAACCATTGGCTAATTATATATTTGGCCAGATCCACAGCAGGTACATATCTACAGAGTACTATCAAGGATCTGGCCTGTTATTTAAGCCATCATGAAGCATCCTGCTCTCCTTGCACACAATATGCAGGAGCTTTTATTTTGCAGACTGTTTGACCAAATGTGTCTGAGCATTTTCCACTAAAATATTTATTTAAATCTGATATCAGGAACATAAATCTGCATCTATCAAGAAAAATAGGAAAAAAGGTCAGGAGCAGAGGTGAGTCATTTTAATGTAACATTTAAATTAAGTATTGATAACAAACTTGCTTTTGTTTGAGCTTTCCTGGTGAATTGCCTATAATTAAAAATGCAGGCTTATGCCAAAAACTGTGCATGTCCAAATGGAACTTATTTTTCATACACATTGCAAAAACTTACTGTACACTGTGATATTGTTTTGTGTCAAACCTTTTAAACTTGCTATTTTAAGCATTCTTACTTCTGCTTGGACTTGTCAAAAGGTTTTGAAATAGTGGTTTGAGGGTAAGGTGAGGCAGCTAATGTGAAATCCAGTACCTTCCATCATCCCATCTTATAAAACAGGGCATTGTTTTTGTCTCTAAAGAAATGTTTTGCAGGATATAAAAAAATATGACATGCTCAGAAGGTTTGATTATATTTTTATATACAATTGGTTGGTCACTGGAACTGTTCTTTACAGGCTCCTAGAGAAATACATACCGTATACTTTTGGATTTTATCCAAGTATCTGTGTATTGTTGGTAGATAAGTTAATCACATGCATTAGTATTTGCAGGATTGGGCTATATATCTGTAAAACTTTTAAAAATGCATATTCATGGCATAGCTAGGACCAGAAAAATAAGGAAAAAAAAGTGAAAAGTGCTGTTTTTGAAAGGCTACAGATGAAATAATGTACTCCTAATATTTTTCTTATTTTTATGTATATTATTTCAGCGGTGCTTCATTTAAAGCTATAACTGACTTGAAGGAAGGGCTAATTCTCTATTTTTAATTTTGTTTTTGAAATGTGTATCCGATTTTTGGAGTATGTGTTAATTACAAGTTCGTATGTATTTAGTGTGTTAGACACAATGTCCTGTGAGTAAGACTCTATATTGATAAACTTAAAACTACCACTATTACATAATACACAATAGTAATTACCTAATTATAGGTAATAGGTGTATTTTCAACTTTAATGTATCTTGGAGGTAGGGATTGCAGTATTTTGGGACAATGACTTTTCTTTATCATAATTTATTTTATTTTTTTAACTCTAGGAAATCCACAAAAAAAAAATCAGCAGCTCGTATTTTGCCAACAGGGCAGGTGGGAAAATTCGCAAATGGAACCTTAATGCTTAGAGGTTGTGATGTAAAGAAAATTAAATCATCAAAAGTGGTTAAATGAAGCTATTAGACCACAGCAAAACAGAAAATGAAAATGAGCTAGAATTAATTTCCTAACTAGAAATGTCTACACACCCAGTGTTTCTTTGCTGTATCTTAATACCTCTCTTGGTGTTTATTTTAGCTCAGCATCATTCAGTTTCTGTCCCTCTGTGGGGAGAACACAAAATGCATTGTTACATCATGGATTCTAAGAAAAAAGGTCATTTTTCCCCTAATGACCAACTAGACAATTAATTAATTAAATTATTTTTTTTACTGGCTACACAAGGTGTCATATTTCATTAGTCTGAGAACTGTTCAACTGGTAATATTTGTGAAATTCTTTTGGAACAAGATTATAATAAAATATATTTTCACTACAATGTATTTTTTTTTAAAGTAAATATGATGCTTCAAAAGGCAAAAATGTATAGTCAAACCTCACTGATCTGAAGCTAGACTATCATAAATAGTCATTTATCAGGTACATTCTGAATCTCTTGTTATATAAGTGAAGGGTTGGGCAACCTCTGAGGTGAAGATTGTGAGAGTGTTCTATTGAAATCAGCAGGTGACAGCAGCAGCACCTTTCTAACACTTTCACTTTGGGGAGCTGAAAATTTCTTAGTGTTGTCTCAGCCGAGAAGTGCTTGTGTTATTTTTGTGTTTTCACTGGAGCAAAACAAGTTCAGCTGTTGCATGTAAGAACAGTGACAAACTAGCCCAAGCTTTCCTAGTTAAAAATAACATTCTTTGCATGTTTGTGTTTAAAAACAAAACAGCTTTTGCACTGAAGCTCAGCCCTAAGAAGGCAATTTGGGTTTAGCAGTGAGATAACTTTCACTACTCAGGACAGCAGCTGAGTCTTTCCAGAACTTCATCTCAGCAGCCAGGGCATGTTTATTAGTAGGTGGTGCTCTGTGGGGGATGGTATTAAGCCAGTCCCCCAAAGCAGGGTCTTGGCATTAATGCACCATTGAATTGCAAGGGATAGTTCATACTTCTTACATCAATTTCATAGGGTTCTCAGCTGACTCAGGCACACATCACTGTATTAGTTTCTCTGTTCATGTTTTCAAGGGCTATTTTTTAATCCTGAGGGCTAGAAGCTTCCTTTTTTGGTATAAATAAGAGTTCTGATCCTAACAATCACCTGACTCCTATGTGGGGCATAGGCACATACTGAGGCCTTAATCCAGTGAGGCATGATCCTTGAACTCTGTTTGCTCTAGCCAGTTTCACTATCATTCTAAACAAAGTAAAGTGTGTATCTCTTTGGGACTAACTTGGATGGGCAGTGCACACCATGTTTTTGCACATTGAGCACTGTCCATTGAGCATGCCTGGTAGAAAAAGTTAAATGGGTATTATGCAGTTGGAGGTGAGTCACTATGGAGCCAAATCCATGTTTCAAATCTGGTTAATGCAGCAGTTGGGTTTTGTGTCAGTGCTAATTTATAACTAGCTTTTTTCCACTCTGCTAATCACTGGCTGTCCTCTCCTCTGCTCCACCTTTGATTTAAGGTGGCTCAAGCTTTTGTCCTTGGCTTTAGTTAAAGCTCTCTATTGTTTAGGTCCCCTGAACTTTGTGGGTGCTTGGACCCTGGCAAGCCTAGAAAATCTACAGGGTAGAGCCATCTTAAAAGCTACACAGGAGCAAAGCTTCAGTCAGATGGAACTCCTGATCTTTGCAGAACTGGGGCAAAGGTTTCGTGGAATCGCTTATGGAGCTGAGCAGGGACACAACCTTTTTTTTTTTTCTTTATATAAACTTCCTCCCCTCCCACCAAAAAACCCTTAGAAAATTAAGTGCCAAAACCAATAATGTTATAGTTGATCATAAAAGCATACTCAGAAAACACCAAAAGTTAACAATACAAGATTAACTCTGTCTTATACACAGGCATTATGACTGAAAACTCATATACTCATGCTGTTTGTCAGTGTAATGTTTCAATAGCAACTTTTAAGATAGCTTATATTCCACATATGAAGCACTCTGTGTTTCTAATTAAATGTATAACTTTACTTGCTTCTGTTAGGTAAAACTTATGTAAAGAGCAGTACCAGGGAGGAACCGTTCCTGTTGAAAACCTAATTTTTAAAATACATTTAATATTATATTGAGAAAATAACTAACACACAGATGCAAAGGAGCAGTGGTTAGGTCACACATTCATCAGGTGTGTTGTTTGTAGTGTTGCATTAGCCATCTCAATGCCAAGATTAAAGACACAAGGTGGATGAGATATCTTTTATTGGGCCAACTTCCATTGGCCAGAGAGTCAAAGGTTCAAGCTATGGAGAGCACTTGGCCTGAAGAGCTCTGTATCCACTTGAAAGCTTGTCTCTCTCACCAAGAAGTTGGTACAATAAAAGATATTACTATACCCATTCTGCACTTTGACATACGCTGACTTGCATGCTTCACCATGCATCTTGAACAATGGATTTATTTTGTATCTATCTCCTCCACAGCTGTAATTTAAATCTTCAGATTTTAACAAAGCTCCTGTGTGTAGGTTTTTGCAATGGAACAGCAATAGAGATAATGGTAGAAAAGTTCCAAAGGGGTAGCTGTGTTAGTCTAGTTCTGCAAAAACAAGCAAGGAGTCTTGTGGCACTTAAAGACTAACAAATTTATTTATCACAAGCTTTGTGGGATAAAATCCCACTTCATTAGATGCTTTGAAGATGGGGGAATTTACAAAATGGGGGAAGAATAAACACAGGGAAGTGCAAGTCATGGGATCAGGTCATACTGTAACAGTTAATCAAAGCAGTAGTTAAGATTCAAACACTGGGAAGCAACACAGAGGAAGGTGAGGTCACATCACCTGTTATAATGGGAAAAGAATACATAAGTCAGGATTTAATCCTGCTTTTGTACAATCAAATCTGCATATCAGTTCTAGTTCTGTGGTTTCTCTTTGAAGTCTTGATGTGTTGCCCATCTGTTTGAGAACAGCTGCTAACAGACAAACAATCACAGTGATTAGGAAGATTGACGTGCTCAGGTACTGGTTTTTGACTGTTGTGATTTTTGATGTCAGTTTTATGTCCATTTATTCTTTTGCACAGAGATTGTCCTGTTTGTCCCACATCTAAGGCGTGGGGGCATTTCATACCTTATGAATTGGACAAACCTTATTTCACACCTTCCACATTGGCCAAAGATGACAATCTCTGCTCAGAGAAGTGTCACTTAAGCAATGTAAGGCACCTCCTTCCTCCTAGGGGCTAAGAGTTTGTTTCCTCTATAGCATTTCTTAGCCCCATGTTAGTCTGAATATATAGTTTCATGTATTTTATAAATGGCTGCAGGTTTAGTATACCTTACAGTACAAACCTCTCTCCTGAAGAAACTACAGTACCTGTGCACACAAGCCCCAGTACATACAATGTGACTTCTGTATGAGGTCACCTTCTTTCATAGTAGTACAATTACTATCATCATACCCTGCTATTTCAGTATTTATTTGAGAAATTTCTGGAGTGAGACACCATCCAAGAATCACTGGGCCACTGACTGAGCTAAATAACTTGTCTGAGTATGCTGCACAAATGTTCAACCCAAACCAAACAAAAATCTGCAAATGATTAGAGGAGGGTTCATTCCTTTCCTTGGAAGTTGGTAAGTGTTTTAAACAAAGAAACCAATAATTTTGTGAAGAAGATGCATTAACTCAGCAGGGTATTCTGCTAACTTAACCAAAATGTGCATTGGTGGTTGCACCATACAAGTGCAACCTAAGCTTTTCAACAGCCATTTTTCAGTAATAATGAAACAAGCACCATCAATTAATTTGTTGGCAGTGTATTAATCATTTATTTTCAGTCTGTAAAACAGCATAAATTTATACATCAGGTTTTCCAAAAAGGGTGTTAATACAGAAAGTCAGACTTAGACCAAAAGACAAAAAAAAGTTTTGTTTTCAATTAAAAAAATACAAACTTTTGCTACAGGTACAAAATTATAAAAGGTTTTTTTTCCCCCTCTTCATCTGGTGATGTACACATACAGATGTCATATATATCCACCAGCTCCAATTGATGTAAACTATGGGAAATTATTGAAGTAAAAATGTTATGGTTTGGGGAAAAAACAAACAAATTTTGTTTTTTATTTAACCAGATGTGAACACTTATTTTGTTCCTTTGCGATTTTTTTTGCCAACATTTAAATTAATGTCTTTCATGCTTCGTATCACAATTGGAGGGAAAAACAGCAGTTCTGCCTCATGCATTTATTCTAACACTTCATCATATTGTGCCTCCAGGCTGTGCTTTCATTCATTAATTAGAAAGTTCAATATTTTTACTGACAGCATTTATGGAACGGTGTATTAGGTTAACATCATGATTGCTATATTCAGCGAATGCAGTCTGGACCCATAAATTTCACATATTGATCCACTGTATAAACTTAGAGATTCTCCAGGTGCAATGGAAGTTAGTTTTATATATTTTTCTAGGTGGATCTGCTTGCAGTAGCAGAGCTGTCCCATTAAGCTCATTTGACCCAGGAGTGAAATGCTGCTGAACACCCGTTTCAGTAAAATGCATCCATTATCTACATTGTGCAAGGAAGCAGCAACCCTGTGTGGGCTTCTGCACCTAACAGTCCTGGAAGTACTTTAAATAAATTTGTGCGTAGAGTTCCCATTCAATATCATGTGGATAATTAGCAGTAGAGCAGAGGAATCCTAAGCAAATGCTGTCAATAAAAGTAAACTCACTTCCTTTAAAACAAAACAAAGAAAAAAACAGATAATCTTATTTTCAATGAACAGGAAGGTCTTGTACATTTAAACGTATCATTTTGTAATGTTCAGGATACCACTTTAACCTTCTGAAGGACTCACAGTTTGTAATCTCTTCCATAAATGAACTGGCCAAAATGTTTTTTTTATTATGCTACAGCAGTTCCAAGGTGAACACTTTGCTTTGCTATTAAAAAGAACACTACAAAGGTAGACAAACCTGAGATTAGGCCTAATAGCTTTGCTTTATTAACTAGCTGTGAGCAAGTAATGTAGTGAAATGCTCTTGGAATGCATGATTCCAGTACTTATCAGCATCTTACCTTTTCGTGGAACCAGGCAGACAAAGCAGAGCTGTACTCTGGTAAACAACTCCTATCCCATAATCTTTAACAGATGCAGTCCCTAGAATTTGTTGTTGGAGGATTAGCCTTGATCATATCCCTTTAACTTTGTTTAGTCAATATTATCCATACTGAAGTAAGAAGGCAAAAAACAAAAAAAAATCCTTATCACATTTCTTCTTGCTCTAGAACATCTAAGAAACTAGGGTATCAGGTGCTCTTTGCCATCTTTTTAACTACACGTAAAAAACTGCAAAACAAACACCACAACACCTACAGAATTACAACAGATTACCAGCCAAAAACCAGCTACAGCAATACATTACAATGGCTCTATTTACAATATGATGGAATAGGATGTACATAATAAATTACATTAATACTTCTCCTCTTAAACTCTGCTATATGTAGTCTCACATATTTTCTTTCAATCCAGTATATTTGTCCTCTATAGCTCTCTTTAATTATATAGAATATAATGGGAGATGACACTGGTTTCATTAGTCTTTTCTAAATTTAAGAAGCCAAATTGCACTCAAAATTCTGAATAAATCACAGCTCTCCACACTAACAATTACATTTTAAAGATATAAAGTATGCACTTTTTATGTACCTGTTAAAATCAGAAGTAACAAGGGCCTGTCAAATAGGTCCGATTGCAAACTGACAATGTTGTAGCAACAACACTTTAGCATGAGGTGTTTTTTTAACTGATCTTACTGAAAGAAGCCCGTAGTGGCTGCCTAGGCCTGCAAATGTGTAGCTCCATGCAGAGCTGGAACCCAAAGAGGTGCTTAGGGAAGAGGAGGGGAGAAGACCAGGCTCGTGAGATGAAACTCTTCTTCTTCCTCACCCTTCACTTTCTAGACCCTCACAAATTTGCTTATTTATCTTACCAAACATACTGGGGAAATCTGGAAAGGAAAGAACTAAATGGAAAGTTTACACTGGGGTAATGTTCTAGACCCTCCTTCTTTCTTTCACTGTGATAGAGGCAACCCAAGTTTGTGGTTTCCGGAATCCATGCCTTAATTTTTGAATTTAAAAGAATTTAAGCTTTCAGGGTCAAGAATTTTTTTTTCTTTTAAACTCTAAATCAAATTACCTCTGTCTTGTCCAGTCTGCAGCCAGGCAGGCAAACTGTAACAGGTAAGATTCATACTGGCATCTAAGGCCTTGCGTTCTCCTGCTGGAGATAATCATCCCAAGACAGCAGAGGAAACCCATGAGTTCTCCCAAGTACTTTTACGTGCGTCCATCCGGCCAGGACACAGAGTTTCACTACACAGCAGAAACTGGAAATTTGATCTCCCTTGAACCTGAAGAGCCTCAGATATCTGCACAGATCTCAAGGAAGCCTGGGACATCCCAAATGGACTCCTTTGCCCCTTCTCCACCATTCAGCCCCACTGATATTTCCTGGCCTATCAACGGGGCACTATTTCTGTGAGAACCATCCTGCCATTGGTCTTCCACTAACAAAGGGGTTGGAGGTTGGTGCAATATAAATTTTTTTCAGCCAAAGGTTATTTTACATTTCAGTTGTATTTCCCACAGCTTGTGTGAGAACATGGAGGAGCCAAGGTAGATCCCTGAGCTCCTCAAGGCCTGCAAAGCTGAAGTGAAAGGATGAGGGGCGCACACCTTTTCCCCTGCATTTGTTTACAGGCACTGGTTCCCCTCTGTACACAGACGTTGAGAAGAGGCACAGGACAGAAGCTTGCAGGGTTTAGTGGATGGAAGAAGGGCTTTGGGTGAATGACTTGCAAGCAATGAGTGAATTACTTCTGGTTTGAACGGAGGAGTGAGTTGCTTTCATTCCTCACTGTTAAAGGGACAAATTTTATCTTCATAGAGATGCATGAGTTTCCTGCTGACATCCATGGGAATTCTGCATGTCTATTCAAATGCAGAATTAGTCTCATTGTCCTAATTATTGTTTCATTACCACTGTTAGACATTCTGCTCAAATTCATGCAGAGTAAATCATTAATATTTTACTCAAAGGGCAATTCAGGCTAGCTTCAAATCTAAGTCCTTAAACACAAACACAACCAAAAATAGAATCACTCTCCATTGGCTTAGTTCAATTCAAATTGACAGTGCTAATACAGGATATATATTTCTAATTGCTCCATTCTGCAGTTTCTCTAGGTTGGAACGGGGATTGCAGGTTAAACTGGTCTGTATCATGCTTTTACCAGTGGTGAATGTGGAGAGAACAGCAATGGAAAGGTCCATGTGTTTCTACACATATTTGGAGTGTGTCCTTACCACACTTCATAAACTCTTTGAAACCTGTATCAGTTTGTATTTTTTGTTAACAAAGAAGAATCTACTTCAACTGCACCCTGAAGAGTGTCATAAAAGGGATGATACAGAAGCACTTAGGAAAAACAAAAACAACACAGATACCAAAAGCAATTCCAGAACCCTTTCAGAATTCACTTCAGTGAGATGGCAGTGGTTGTGGACTGAAAGAATTTAAATTCACATGTATTTTACTTCACAGAATATTTGGCGTAAGACAAAAACTCAGTCCTTAGGTCCTAAACAACAATGCTTTTTTGTTTTTAATAAGTAAAAATTGAGTGCTTTCTTGTATCAAAATTGTCACAGGATGTTACACAGTATAAAAATCCATAGCAACTTAAGCACAGAATTCCCTTGTGATGCTCTGTAAGGCTGTACTTAAAGCCAAGGCTACTGTTACAACTTCTATGTTCTCAGAAGACTTAAACTTTAAAGCGAGCACACTCAAGAGGCAATTCTGGGTCCTGTAGCATTCTAGCTGAGGTAGGCTTAAAACAGGACCCGCTATTTAAAAATAACAGCAAAGAATACACAATTGGTTTCTGCTAAACTTTTAACAAACCCAAAATAGTACATCACAGTTACTCCAGTGCCTTCAAATGCACTAATAAAATATACCTCAGTCTTGGAGGAAAGCATATCTGCTCTCATACTTAACAATTTGAGTGTTTTTTCCCCCGTTATTCTTTCTTCAGTTGTGATATACAAGAAGCTGCATTTCTGTTCTGAAAGGAGAGGCTGGGTGAAAAGAAAGAGTGGCAATCAGCATCTTGCACAGATGGTTATAGGGCTTTTGACTTACTGCTTCATTGTAGGTTGCTTTAATGCCCCATGTTTCATCCTTACCCAATGGCTGTTCATTATGATGGCACCATTCTTATGGCCAGAAGTGTAAGAAACTCTGCCTCACTGGAATCTGCCATGTGGAATTACCTGTAGTGGGGTAATGCATTTAAGCTGGAGGTCAATCATGCGCCTATAGCAATATGCCTGATTTCCAGCAGCCCACCCCTGAAGAACTCCTTGGATAGTCCTGTGACTAAGGTTTTACACAAGGCAGTGGGCTAGATTTTTGGTTTAAAAATTGGTTTTCAAAGTTTTATTTACCAGACATCTATTTAAGTGGCAGTGCCACACATATACAGGGCCTGGGCATACATGTGTGCATGCATACAGATGTGTGTGTATATGTAAGACTGATTAAAAAGGAACTAGTATAATGACAGCAGGCTACGGTGCTTCTGTCCATTAGCACCACATTTTGGTGGGACCATGAGGGCTAAGTTCGAGGTGCAGTGTCATGATGCAATCTATTGGGCTTGGTCCTGTATACTCAGGGGTTAAAGTAAAGGGGAGCACACTGGAACGCAGTTCTGGGGAGCCCCCTATTTTTAGACTGACAGCATTCCGGGGCCCCTAAAAATAGAGGAATGCACCAGAACACTGCCTTCCGGGTGCTCCTAAAAATAGCATGAGCAGCCAGAACACAGCTTTCCTGTGGCTCCACCTTAAACCCTGTTCCTCCTTAGCCTAGCCAGCAGAGAGCTGCAGCAGGCCAGGAGTCTGTGAATCTCCCTCTGCAGGGCGGAGCAGCTTATGGCTGGAAGCAGCTTCCAGCTGGTCATGCAGCCTGCGAACAGTGGAGGTAAGGGCTTGGGGGGGGATTCAGGGGGGCTGCTGGAGATTGTGTGTGTGTGTGGGTCAGTGGGTATTGGGGCAGAGGGTGGGTTCTGGGGCCGGGTATTGGGGGGCCCACCCATGCTGGAGGGTTCCAGGGCCCACCAAATTATACTTTAACCCCTGTGTATATTAGCTGTTAACCACCCTTCCCTCACCAAAATACATGCATGCACTCATTTATATTGTCAAGAAAGAGAGAGAAAATCAAAATATTTACTGATGACAAAGATGCTTATAGTATCCCTCTACATTGAAACCTCAAGTAACCAATCAGACTCTTACTTTGTGGATGCCATTTGACAATGCTGCTCATTTGCATATGTTTCAGGCAATCAAAAAATTCCTGAGTTGCAAGATAAAGTCAAAATCTGCAAGATTCTTAAGGCCCCAGTTCGGCAAGCATTTGACCATGTTATGCTTTGCTGGATCAGGGCCTTAATTAATTCATCCCAGCTGATTAGAAAATTAAGACCTTTAATCTCAAAAGATGTTGCACATCCATAACTAACTCCCAGTGAAGTCTACAGGTGCTCCGACTTTGTCAGAATCAAAGCTATAAGGTGTGACTCCACTTCCCATCAGAGTCTACTTTGTGTATACCATTTTCAAATAAACAGCTCTGATCACTTCACCGGACTCTCCTCTGCTCCCTTTTCAGAAGACAATTGTTGCTGGTAACTGAAACGAATTCTCCCTTTTGTGAGACCAAATGCCACTGCAGTCATGCTGAAATGAGAAGCACTTAGGTTTATAAAGCAGTTTTAACTCACACTAAAGAGTGAGAGAGAACTTGTGTATGCCCTAATGCTAGTTAAAATGAGCACGCATTTTGCATAAAAGTACTTAGGGCCATTGCTGTTGAAGAGAGTGGGAGCACAATTCATAGATTAATATACTTAAGGACCAGAAGGAACTATTATGGTCATATAGTCTGACCTCCTGCAGCAATGAGTCTAACCCAGGCATATCTTCATCAAGCCCATAACTTTTGTTTGAACTACAGCATGTCCTTTAAAAGATAAGTAGTCTTGATTTAAAGACATCATGTGATGGAGAATCCAGCACATCCCTGGATAAATTGTTCTGCTGGTTAATTGCCCTCACTATTAATCATCTGTTCACAATAATCATGTGAAGCACAGAGCCAGTCATGAAAGGGAACATGCTCATTTTAGCTGTCACCATGTGTCCATAGCATGCTGTATATTCAGATACAGGAATGCACACCCCCTCGTAATAAAAAGCCCATTCTATAAGCA
The DNA here is from genome assembly GCA_007922195.1 of Podocnemis expansa. Taxonomy (NCBI): domain Eukaryota; kingdom Metazoa; phylum Chordata; order Testudines; family Podocnemididae; genus Podocnemis; species Podocnemis expansa. The sequence goes on along the minus strand of ML681972.1, from coordinate 28,030,337 downwards.
TTTTTGTTATTAATATAAAATTAAAAATGGATGTGGATTAGTATTAATTATCAGATCATATGGTGCTAGTTAGCAACATTCTGCATACAGGTTAGTCTGATTTAGGGCCAACACTGCTTTTTTACTGACAGTGAATAATGACAAATTGTACAGAGTTTAGAAAGGTTACAAAATCCAGCATATGGTTAGGCAGCAGGAGCTCAGTTAGTTACTAGGCAGCTTTGGCTGTCTTACACTCTGTGGCACCTCCAGTCCTGTGTGCAGAGTCACCTGCGCAGAAAAAAACAAAACAAAACAAAACAGCTTAATTAAACTACAAATCAAGAAATCCTTAGAAGAGTCTGTGAAAGCCACAAGCTCATGGTTAGTGGTGAAGGGCTGGATGCGTATGGAACCAGGCTTTATAATCTGGTAAAGTGACAACTGGTGTCACCAGAGGAGGATCAACATACAAATTAAAAACAAACAAGGAGTCCTGTGGCACTTAAAGGCTAACAAATGTATTGATTGCATGAGCTTTCGCGGGAGAAAATCCCACTTTGCCAGACACTTTGAAGATGGGTTTTTAAAGCGTCTGACAAAGTGGAATTTTCTCCCATGCAAGTTCTTGCGATAAGTAAATGTGTTAGTCTTTCAGTGCCATGGGACTCCTTGTTTGTTTTGCTGAACTAGACTAACATGGTACCCTTTTAGAACTTGTCAACATACAAATGATTCTTTCCCTGAGGCCAGGTCTGTGTCACTCAGGAGTGTGAACAAGTCACACAGCTGAGCAACACAG
>ML681972.1:27959351-28029546 GCA_007922195.1 Podocnemis expansa | reverse complement strand
CCAGGAGGGACCATGGGATGGCCTGACAGCCTGCATAACACAGGCCACAGAACATCCCCAGAATAACCCCTGCTTGAAATAGAACATATCTTAAAAAAAAAAAAAAAAAAAAAAAAAAGTCCAGTGGACCCCTGATCTTGACTGGCATATTTAGGCACTACTTAAGAAGAAATTATAAAAATGTTATTCATGTTATAAGCAGCACAAGGAAGATTGTTGTTTTAGTCTGAAGTATTTTGAATTATTATAAATAAATCCAGGGGCCTCACTTATTTTTTAACTTGGTATGGATGGCTGGAAATTCTTACCTACTTTGCAGCACGACACAGGGAGCCCCTTGCAGAGATATTGTGCTTCTGAAAGGCTGTTTAATCCTTTGATTTTTGTATTTGTTTTATTACTGTAGTGCCTAGAGCTGCTAATCAGGGATCAGAAAGTATCAAAGCCACTGTATCACTGGGTGATGTACAGACATGTCAACTCTTGATGAAACCCACTCCACTCATAGAACGCCTGCTGGGTGCTAAAGTGGCCCAGTTTTCAAAAAAGCTGAGTACCTTCAACTCCCGATGGGAAATTCAACACAAGTCTACTGTGTACAGCTGCTGCACTGACTCCAGTGATTACTATAACTCCTGCTTAAGGGCCAGACTAACAGCTATTGCCCCTCCATGCCAGCTGTACTGGGGGCCAGGGGGTTCATGTCAACCTGGATCTGCAGCCTCAACCCTGCCCCACCCTAATGTAATGTTCCACATCTGCCCACATGTAGCCTGTTCAGAGACCTTTCCTGTGGCACGTAAGGCATGCACAAGAACCTCAGGAGAGCTAGCAGACCCACAGAGCAGCCCCTCTGGAGACTGTAGGTTATGTGGAGGGTCTTCGACTAGCTCTTCCCACCACAAGTGAATTTCACCCTGTCTGAGCAAAGTGCAGTGTGCTAGCGAGGCCCCCTAGCTCACCACCAGTGGGAGGTCCAGCACAAGAGGTCTTTGTGCACCATCCAGGAGGTGGGTGTTAGAAGAGGCTATTGCTCTACTGTTCAAGAAACAAGGCTCTTTGTGGAAGGGAAGACATAAGGCTTTCAGAGGGAACAACTGAGAAAGGCTACCAGCTTCAAGTAACACTTTTGAAATGAGATACTTCTAATAAGCAGATAGGAAGAACACAGCTACCAGCCCTAGACCTTTTTATATTAAGCTTCTAGACCACTATTAGTGTAACTTCTAATTACTTCCTTCGTGAATAATACCTAGGGCTTGTCTACACTGGAGGTCAGGGCCATCCCTGGGGGGGAGACGGGCAATTACCCCTAGCTCTGAGGTTCTGCGGGCCCCACGCTGTCCTGCTGAAAGCAGAGCAGTGGGAGGCCTGCACCACTGCTCTCCCCTACAACCACACTGTTCACCGCCCCTGCTCTGTTGCCTTTGGCACAAAACCAAAGGCAGTGGGGCCAAGGGGGAGTGCAAAACCCAGCCTCTCCTGGGGGCTGGCCCTCCCCGCCCCCAGGGTGTGGAACAGCCAGCCCAGGACAGGGGCAGGTGAACAGAGCCCAGCTTCTGACCCAGCCCCTGGGTCAGCTGTTCCACACCCTGGGGGTGGGAAAACAGAGCCTGGCTCCTGGGCCAGCTCACCCCACCCCTGGGGGCAGAGTGGTTGGTTCAAGAGAGGGGGTGGGAGCAGAGTCTGGCCTATGGACCAGCCCTCCCCACCCCCCACGTGGGAGGGGTATGAGGACCCCTCCAGGCCAATTGGCTTTGGGCCTGCATGCCCTAGGGACAGCCCAGCTGGGGGTGGGATTGTAATTTGATCTGAGGCTAATTACAGAAGGTGAAGGTGAGCGATCAGAGCAGATTGCTTACTCAGTGTGTGGTGTCCCCACTGTTCACATTACTTCCTGAAAGGCATTCCACTGTGGGTAGTAGGTGCAGGGGTGGGGGGCAGTCATCCTCTGCTCCCTTCCCCTTCTTTAAAGGAAAAAAAAATAGCAGGAAGAGTTTTCCTCACTCTTTCTTTGCTGCAGGCATAACAGAGAAGAAGCACAGTGCTCCATGCAGCGAGAAAGAAATTAAGTGAAAACTTCCCAGGGCTGCAGGCGGGGGAAGAGCTATGTTGCAACACACACACTGGAAAACACAGAAAAGCTGCTAACAACACAGACTTAAATTTGAATAATAGATTTCAACCACTATGCCACTTGCCAGCTGCAGGGATGGTGTTAGTAGGTGGAATTACAGCCTTTTTTTTTTTTTTTTTTTTTTTTTTTTTTTTTAATGTACTGCTCTGACAGTGGACACACAGGCTGCAGAAGGTCGGGGTAAGCAGCATTATGTCAAACTCCACTGTCAGTGTAGACCAGGGCTTACTATAAATGTAGCGGCATTTGGGTGTGAATTGTATATTGGGAGCTCATTGCTGTCACTTGATGTCCCTGGAATGAAGGACTCTGCTGCTAATAAAAAAGAGAAACCATCTGGGTTTAAGCAGCTTGCAAGTAATGCAAGTCAGAGGAAAGGGATTCATGAAGTGTCCAGTCTCTACCCATATTGGTACCACACTTACCATTGTGGATTCAGGCTGTCATGACATATACCCTCTGCCCTTTTGGGTGCTGGTGCACATACAGAATCTGATTCTCATTTACATTAAGCCCCCATTCTAACAGTGTAAGGAAGCCTTAACCGGCATGAGCACAGATTACATTTACACTGGAGAATATGTTTCCAAATGTCATTAAGTAAAGAGTGAGAATGAAATGTTTATCAAGTCTTCTCTTTGGAGCGAAACAGTCTTTGACCTACATTTTCTTAGCTTTATTTACCACCACACTGATGAAACTGTATTTGTTTGCAAAAGTTAATCATCTCCAAAGACAAGAGGAGTAAGAGAATTTAGATACCAATACCTTTATCCAAGGCTGTAAAGGTGGCCTGGGACCACTGATGCTTTCTGAATGAACGGCATAAAGCAATAGGGTTCTCTCTGTGTGCATCTATGACTATTTATTAAGTATCATTTCTCTATATCTGGAATATGATATAAAAAACTAAATCCAATTATTTTTTAAAAAGTGGCACTAGGCCAGATGCAATCAGCAAATGAGACCACAAAGTAGAAAAAAATTCTTATTTACATCTAACAGCTGCATCTTGATTTGTTCCTTCTGGCAATAACTTTAGAGGCAGTAGAATTTCTCCTTTGGGTGACATGCAGGATGAATAAGACTGAAGGGGATTTACCTGTACATTTCGGTTGAGGCTTAATGCAGGCATGAAGACACCCTCCACATTTTCAAATGCTGGAGGTCCTTGCTGCTGCCCATTTATGTAAAAGGTCAGGCTGTGCTTGTTTAGGTCCAGGAGAACACCCACAGTAGCACCTTTGGAAACACCCCCTTCTGTCCTAAGAAACAAAGTGACCATATTATACATCTTAGTGGAAACAGATTGTTACATTTTAGCCTCTATCTGTTTCAAACCAGTCTTAATAAAAGTGAAAGAGGAGTGGAGCAGCATGGTAAAATTAGTATTATTTGAAGGGCAGCTGCTAACACTCTTTTCTCTATATCTAGTTCCCATTTTCCACTAAGTGCAGGCAGCCCTGAGCAACAAGGTCCCATAATGTCATATCCACCCAGTGGGCACATTCTGGCAGTGCTGAAAAAGCTCAAATGGCCTCAACAGAGAAAGGTGGAAGTTAAAATAACAGAATAGAGTAGAGATATTGAGGATGGAAACATTACTATTTGATATTTACTCTTCAGATCTCAAACTCTGGAGGGAATATATTAATATTAATGAAGACCTGATCCTAGGGGTTTAACATGACCTTCATTGAAATCCACAGGATTGCTCACACGAATAAAGGCTGCAGGTACTGACTTAAATGTTAACATGCATTGGAGACCTTAGATAGGGCAGGACAGTGAACTCTTTACAAGATATATTGTAAGAAAAGACCATGGTTCATAAATGGCAAAATTCCTATTTGCCTCAACCAAATAAGCAACATTCATTCTATTTTAATTTGGTTATCACAGCTGGCAGTGGGGATCAACTCTGCTCAAGTTGCAGGCCAGACCCAAAAATTATGTCCAAAACCAGCAGAAACTTTAGGCTGCCCTCAGAGTAATGGGAACGAGATCAGTTTACGGCATAGGCCAGGGGACCTGAGAGTTCTTTGCAACACTGCACTGATGTGGTGCAGAGATGAAGAAGCAAAATTGTTTTTTATGTATTAACAGCTCTGTGATAAGATTTTCAGAAATGATTAGTGATTTTGAAGCGCTTCAATTTTCGGGTTTGGGTTGTCAGAAGGCATGATACTATTGCAAGGGTAGCAGGAGTTGGTTCAGGGTGGAAGTCGAAGCTGATTTAGGAATATGGTCCCCACTGCACTAAGCTGGTGGCCAGGGCCAGTTTAGGGACTGACAGTGTATTGACTGACAGGACGGGGAGCTGTTCCAAGTCCTGGAGTGTTGTTGTTGATAATCAATTGTGTCAGGAGCAGCTGTTGAGAGCCACTGAAGTATCAGAACCCTGTCATGATAACTGATTCCACCAACTCCTGTATGTAAGAATAATAGGATATGAATGCACTTTTCCTGTAAGGATTAGGCTAGCCCCAAACCATACTACTTTAAAGGGCACTGAGCTAGAAATCAACGAGCTATGTGGATTGGCCCTAGGTGATGATGCTTTGTTAATGTCATTGGAATTTTGAAAAGGAATTATAGCCTGATGTGCGTAGATTCAGTGTTTATAGTATTTTAAATAACTTACAGCAGAAGAGAAAACAACACGCCCCCCCACCAATTCATAGGGTAAACATAATTTTAATGTAATATTCATCAGGATGTCTAGTGATCAACAACAACCTACATGCCAAACTGAAAAATACCATTTAAGCCAAATGCATGAGCATGGAATCTGATATTATTGGTAATGACTGTTTTAGTTTTGTCCACCAGGTGGCACAAGACAGTTTTCCTAGATTATACCAGTGGGTCCCAACCTTTTTGAGTATGAGGACTCCTTTTTAACATCAAAAAATTTCATGGACCCCCAAATGATAATAGGTGTTATCAGGGACTGACTGCAGGCAGTGGTACTGCAGAAGGACAGTGGAGGACCTGGTCCTCCAAACCTGGACATACCCAGGGCATGGCTGCTCACAGCAGGCAAATACAATTAATGTAAAGCAGAGGTATCAAACTCACTCATTGTGGTGGGCCACATTAGAAGGCAGGACACTTGTCACAGACCATGTGGCTGCACAGGCTCCCCAACCTTTTTCCCCCTCCATGTTCAGAGTGGCATGGGTTCCCCTACTTCCCCCTCCCCAACCATGCAGGCTCTGCAACGCCTTCCCTTTTCCCTGCCCTGTGGGCCCCCATTCCCCATAGTGGCTCCCAACCTCCCCCCCCCCACGCTTCTTTCCTTTCCACTTCCCCTACTTCCTGGTGGCAGGCAAAAAAAAAATCGGTCTCAGTCACAGGCAGCCAGGCTGGGCTCCCGCCTCTCCCCTTCCCAGCCCATCACTGTCAATCACTCAGAATGCTGGCCTTTGATTGGCTTGTTCCTATCTGGGCACCAGCCACCTTTTTCCTTTTTTTATTTGTGATTTATGCAATGTGCTGTCTATCAAGTTAGCATGTTGACTGACAGTGAACAATTGGAATGAGAGGCAGTGTGGTGGCTCTTTGGAGCTGACCTAGGCTTCTGTGACCAAGATTCTGATTGGTTGGCAGACCACAGCAGAGTTCAGCCAGAACTGGCTGGAGCTCTTCCTTTGTTCCCCTGTACTGTGACTCGGATCACATGAATGAATCAGAAGCATGCCTACCTCTGCTATGCTGGGAACCTGTCTTTGGAGTTCACTACCACAGACAGCTTCCAGGCACAACCCAGGAAACAACTCCACAGGCTGGATCAGTGTCCTTGGCAGGCCAGATCTGGCCCCCAGGGGCTGTGAGTTTGACACCCCAGATTTAGAGCCCTCTCCAACATGGATTGCTAGCTGGCAGTGGCTGGGGCTGGATACATTCACGGCCCCCCTCGCTATAGCTCCACAGACCCCAGGTTGGGAACCACTGGATTATAACATTGTATGCTTCAGCCAGCTCCTCAAAGGGAGTTTTCCCTCAGACTTCAATGGAAGTAGGATTGTGCCCATTATTGGGCTGGTAACAAGGACATGGCAATTTCTTTCCCTAATGAAATTTCTGCAGACAACACCCGCATTCTACTCAAAACTCATGCATTAGGTTTCCTCATGCTAATCATGAGATCAGTTTAAATGGGATTCTTTTTATTTGTTTTCCAGTGTAATAGTCATTTAGGAGCATGTTTTCAAGATTTTCTCTATAACCATGAGGCCTAGAAACCTATATTGTTTAAAATTGAAAGCTGGGGTTCTGACTATATAATTACATGACTCCACAATCTGTGGCTTTAAAAACAAAACAAAACCAAACCCAACCACCTCACTAAATATTGCAAGACTCATGATAAAAATCACAAAAATTGGCAAAACAAACGAGTCCTGTGGCTTAAAGACTAGCATTGGCAATACTTTCTCAGAGATTACAGAGATGTTTTTCTGATGGAGCATATTACTTTTTCCTCTCTTAGTACCTGACTTCATTACAAATTTTGTCCTGCTTTATAGCATGCAGTGTAAGAATGAGTTTTAAAATATACTTTGACATCTTTTAAAATTTAAAAGGTATAGCCGTGTTAGTCTAGTCCTGTGAAAAAACAACAAGGAGTTGTGTGGCACTTTAAGACTAACAGATTTATTTTTTGCTTGAGCTTTCATGGGAGAAGATCCCACTTCCTCAGATGCTTCGAAGGTGGAGATGAAGATGAAGATGAAGTTCACCCATCTTCGAAGCATCTGAGGAAGTGGGATCTTCTCCCACGAAAGCTCATGCAAAAAATAAATCTGTTAGTCTTAAAGTGCCACACAACTCCTTGTTATCTTTTAAAATGTCACCTAGCATAGACATTGACACTCTCAAGGAGCACAGAATTAAGGCTCACCTTTCTTGACGGTATTATGTGCCAGCCTATATAGGAAGTTAATCAATTCTCTGAGGCTAAATGACCCATGTGCTAAATGACACAGTGTCACAAGCCCCTGCACCTAAGCACTCTGGGGGTATGGGAGCCCAGGAAATCCCTGCTTGCCAGCTGGAAATGTGAGTGTTGCCTGCCTCTGCAGTGTTGTTCCCCCTTCTCTTGACTGAAATGAAGTCCCTCCATGGGATGGTGAGCTGTCATATGGGAAGGGCCAGCGTTAGGCAGTATACCCACTCTCCAGCACCACCCTTCTATCAAACCCACAGGTCTCAAGCAGGTTAGTTACTCATACTCTGTCAGTATCAACCACGTCCCTGCTACAGCTTGGAACAAAGTCTCTGGCACTGGCAGAGAGGGGATTATCTATCACCATGGCCAGGAGCTGCAGAGAAAAGAGAGCCAGGGAAAAAAGCAAAGAGTCCCAGTGCAGATTATCCTGTGTTTTGGATGGTTCCTAAAAGAGACACACACCTCTTGAAGGTTCACTGTTTTTGGGACCAATCTCCCCATCACTCTGATTATGGGGAAAGATGGGAAAATGAAGGTTGCATGGACAAACTTTACTGAGGCATTTCCTGACTTCTGAGTGCCTTATATTTTGCAACTGTAACATTAGTTTTTTTCTGATTGAATGCTTTAGATAAGTTAGAAACCAATTGGCTGAACAGATTCTGAACTCCAATAATTTATTGCCGTAAGTAACACACAGGGTAGAACTACCATGCTTTTTCACTGATCAGATCACTGTGTCACATCCAAAATGTTTCTTGTTAAGCAGTAGTCACATACAACCTCTGCTTAACATGCAGAAGGTCCTGGGTTCAATTCCCAGAGGGTTGGACTTGATGATCTCATGAGGTCCCTTCTAGCCCTATGATTTGATTTGATTTGAACACTGTTACTTGGGTTATGTCTACAGTTAAAGTGCTATGGCTGTCTAACTGTAGCACTTCAGTGCAGACAGTCACTATAGAAACAGAAGGAGTTCTCCTAGCCTAGGGGCATAGATAATCCACAGCCCCAAAAGGAGGTAGCTAGGTCAACAGACCCATTTATCTAGCACCATCTACACACCAGGAGTTAGGTTCACTTAACTGCATCACTCTGTGGTGTGGATTTTTCATCCTTCTGAGCGACATAGCTGGGTTGATCTAATTTTTGAGAAGACCAGCCAAACATTCTAGGGGAATTCCTTTTTATAACTCTGTACTAGTTTTAATATTATATTTATTATAATGCCTGTTCCCTTTAAATAAACCCATCTAGTCCATGTCTTATTTATCAGCATAACCAGTTAAATGGAAACAGCAGCAAATTTGTTGCTTGCAATACTTTAAGCAGCTAAACAATATGGTAGTTAACTTCAGGGTACTGCAGTAGTTGATTTCAGGGCTCTGTCAATCTGTTTTCTTACTTCCGTCACACAATCCTTGTCTACAGCCAAGCCCTGATATAACCACATTTGCTCTGATCCAGTGGCGTCGCTAGCGCTGGGCACCCGGGGCACATGCCCCGAGTCCCAATGCCGGTGCCCCGGGTCTCCAGCCCAATCGGGCCGGGGATCTGGGGCCCGATCCCTGGCAGTCCGCGGCCACGGCGGCCGCGTCTCCGGCCAGGGATCCGGGGCCTATCTGGCCATCCGGCAGGCCCCGCCCCCTGGCCTGGGATAGGGCCAGGGGGTGGCCACGCCGCTGCCGCCAGCTAGCCCTCGCTGCTGTGCGGCGTGGCTCAGCCTAGCCTGGCCCAGTGCGTCTGTAAGCGGCTGCTGGAGGCCGGGTCCACCGCCGCAGTCCTGGATCCGCGGCTGCAGCCAGGCCCCGGATCCCCAGCGGGGGACGGGGCCGCTGCAGCCGCGGGCTGCTGGCCGGGTCCCAGATCCCCAGCCGGGGACGGGGTCGCTGTAGCCACCGGCGGCCAGGCCAGGCCAGGCCAGGCCAGGGATCCGGGGCCCGGCTGGCCGCCCGCGGTAGCCCCGTCCCCGGCTGGGGATCCAGGGCCGCGGCCGCAGGCCTGGCCGCACCGGGCCGGGCCAGGCTAGGCTGAGCTGCGCCACACGGCAGCGCAGCCCAGTTGGTGGCGGCGGCGCCGCGGCCTCCCCCTGGCCCCATCCCGGGCCGGGGGGTGTGGCCTTTTGGCTGGGGGTGGGGCCTGCCCTCTGGGGGCGGGGCTGGGCCCGTGCCCCGGGTCTTTCCCCACCCCAGCGACGCCCCTGCTCTGATCCCTCAGAGACAGACACCTTCAGGATCTCTATCAAGTAGTCTTAAAACTACAGTACCCATCTGAAGTCACCTACTCTAGAGAAGCCTAAGAAAGAAAACAATAGAACGTCACTGGGCACCACATAACAACCTCCAAGTCGGACCTCTACAACAGATCATTAAGGACCTACAGCCTATTCTAAAAGGTGATCCCTCACACTCAAGCCTTGGGAGACAGACCTCTCCTCGCCCACAGACAGCCCCCTAACCTTAAACAGATACTCACCAGTAACTACAGACCTAACAATAGAAACAAAGCAGGCTCACACCCCTGCAACAAACCACATTGCCAACTTTGCCCACATAGCTGCACAAAACACCATCATAGGACCTAATCAACCCGGCTACTCCATCAAGGCTCATTCACCTGCTCATCCACTAATGTAATTTATGCCATCATGTGCCAGAAATGCCCCCACACCTTATACATTGGACAAACAGGACAATCTCTGTGCAAAAGACTAAATGGGCACAAAAATGACATTCGAAGTCACAACATGCAAAAAACCAGCTGCTGAGCACTTGTCTTTCTAATTGCTCTATGGACGACTTGTTAACGAGTGTGCTCAAGAAAGTCAATGGGACATCAAGACTTCAAAGAAAAACAGCTGACTTAGAATTGATATGCAGATTTTACTGTGTGAAAGCAGGATTAAATCATAACTATGGCTTCTCTTCCCATTACAACAGGTGATTTGACTTTACCCTCCTCTATGTGCTGTTTCCCAGTGTTTGAATCTTAACAACGGCTCCGATTTGCTGTTACTGTATGACCTGATCCCATGTCTTACCATCCCCTTGCATTTATTTTCATCCCATTCTGTAAATTCCCCCATCTTCAAAATGTCTGACAAAGTGGGATTTTTCTCCCAGGAAAGCTCATGCAATAAATAAATCTGTTAGTCTTTAAGTGCCACAGGACTCCTTGCTGCTTCTACAAACTTCAGTGGACTCTGTCCTGAAGTTCTCAAGATACTTTTTTTTCCCATCTGATGGTGAATTATTTATTTTTGGGCACTCCTAAAAATACACACACTCTCTTTAATGATTTTTTCTTCTTCTTTGAAATTTGATGCCATGGTTGGAATTTTATATAATTTGCAGTATACATTCCTCTACTGAAGGAGCTTGCCTGGGACCAGCTCTATTGCAGTGAACTCTAGTAGCTCTAGATCAGTGGTTTTCAAACTTTTTTTCTTGAGACCCAGTTGGAAAAAAAATCTTTATGACCGCAACCCAACAATTACATCTTTCAGCAATGCATTAGTCTTTCAGTGGCAATAGTAGGGGGCACTGCAACCCAGTACTTGTGACCCAGTACTTGGTCCCAACCTGTTGTTTGAAAACCACTGCTTTAGATAATGGACACAACAGACTTAGTGTATCTGTACACCTATTCCCAGTGCTTAACAAATGTGAATTGATGTGTGTGAGCAAATATTTTTCATGCCTTGTTTCCTGTCTCTCTTTTGGTTCATGAAAGACTGCTTTCTCTGCTTTGCTATGCTTCTTAAATTAATCAGCCATCTCCCATAGCTTTCTAAAAAATGTCTTAGGGCCCAGTTATGCAAGATGCTGAATCAACAGGAGCTGAGGACACAGTCAACTTGCAAGAGGAACTTAGCAATTTCCATGGATTAGGACTTCAAACTATGTTTATTTTCAGACTTGCTTGTTTATCTAACGGTCTAATAAATTCCTGTAAATTTTGTGAAAGCTAAAACAATTGCTATCTAGATCTTTATAATTTATAATTTATTTATTTATAATTATAATGGCCCCTATTATCATAGTATTCAAAACCCTCATGGTCTTTAACAGTTATTAAATATATGATAACTCAGTGATTATATTTCTATTTCCACTGAGGAGTGATAAATAAGCAGATTTTACTGTTTTTAAAAGACTGTTGAAACTACTGGGTTAAGAAACTGATCTATTTGGTTGCTGTGGTTAAAAATATAATGCCTAGCACTAATACTGTTAAAGTGCATGTAAGTTCACGGAAAAATGTACACTCCACAGCTGTGCTTTACTCAACTGAATACTCGTCAGTCTGTCCCTTTTCAGATATTCTGCTAACAGCTGGCAATTCACTATCTATGGAAGCTGTTTTGTTCTCATGTATGGGCTGAGTGATCAAAAAGCCAAAATGCGTCTGTTGTTGCTTTCCATGGAAAAAAGGTTTTCCTAAGCTCTTCAGCTGCCAAACAATACAAAGTGCTAGCCTGTAATGACACTCCAAGGACTGAATCCATGAAATAGGTTTCTAGGACAGTATCATACAGGCTATTTGCCCATAATTTTCCAAAAAAACATCAGCTATTCCACACAGAGCACTAATTTCTGTATTGCTTGAAATTACTTCTGCACTAAATTCAATCAAGGCGTTAAAGGGTCAGAAGAGACAAGTCTCTTATAATTATTGCATTTTAGTTATTTTATTCTATGTTGCTTTATGGCCAGATCCAAAACCCACTGAAGTCATTGGAAAAATTTCCAGTGAGTTCAGTAGACTCTGGGTCAGCCCTTAAATTATTTAGCCAGTGTAGAATGGCCCAGAGGACAAGATGATTTTTTCAAAAAATACTTTATTGCCATATATGTCATTTGTGATGCTGCCTAGATAATATGGTGGTGACTACATTATAAATTAGAACAGAGGCAAATAGACAAATGATGTTCACAGTAGGAATGGTCTGACAAAAACATATTTTGTTGGAAAATAATGGTTCATCAAAACAAATGTTTTGCAATATCTGTTTCAACAAAACTTTCTCAAGTCTGTGACGGGGTGGACCCGCCCCACACTCAAGCAGGCCGATATGCCTTAAGGAAAGGGGTAGCCCTGCCCCTTAGGCCCTGCTGGGCATGCTCGAACAGCTGCCCAGGCATAAAAGGCTGCAGTTCCCCTCAGTCAGGGACAGACCAGCAGAGGGAGCAGACGCATGGTGGAGGCTCCTACCCAGGGACCGGTTTGGCCCCCGCCTTAAAGCGGCATGCCATTGATAGGCCGAGAACGCCGGCTACCAGACACGCCGCTGAGCGAGGTGTACTCCATCATGAGGATCCCAGGGCCCACGCCAAAGATGTGGTGACACCGGATGGATCCAGGGAATCGAAAGGGGGAACGCCGTCGAAGACCGAGGTAGGAAGCAGCCCAGGGCAGTGCCCAGAGGGGTGAGCCGTGGTATTGCCATGGTCTCAGTCAGTGCGTTGCGGCCCAGATCTTCGCCGGCTGGACCAAGCCATACAGTAACCCCAGGGCCCTGGGCTGGGGTTCAGTGGAGCGGGTGGGTCTGAACCCCTCTACCTGGGCACACTTCCCCTGTGCCAACAGGCCTTCGAACATTGACTCTGGCCAGTGGGCCGCCTTGCCCTGAACTGAAGGGCCTTTGAACATTGACCCTGGCCAGTGGGCCGCCTTGCCCTGAATCAAGGGGCCATGTCTGGGGCTCAAACCAAGTTCCCCCCTGCGTTTGAGAGAGTGGGGGCCGCGTACCCCGTGAGAGGTGGTGGAGAGTGCGGGCAACCGATCAGACCCTGGGACAGGGGTCTTAGAAAAGGGATTTTCCTTCGACGTTAAGTTTGTTGTGTTTGTTTCGTTCTTTGAAACCCCTCCCTTGACTCGGCGATGGACACGGATAAGGTCTTGACATGGCTGTTGGAAAGCCAACAGCAACAACAGCAGCAGCAGCAGCAGTATGCACAATTACTCCAACAGATGGCCGCCCAACAACAGGCTCAAGCGTCCCGGCAGCAAGACCAATTGCAGCAGTTCACGAGGGAGTTGGCCACCCAACAACAAGGTCACCAAGAGAGACTGGTCCAACAAATTGGGGCTGCGTTAAAACCCCCTACCACCAGGGACCCTGTGGTTGGGGCACCTGTGGCAGGGGTGGGCCAGGCCAGCCTGCCACTGCGACTGACGAAGATGGGCCCGGGAGATGATCTGGAAGCCTTTCTAGTCACCTTTGAGTGGGTTGCCACCACAGCACAGTGGGCACCCGAACATTGGGCCACCTTGCTGGCACCATATCTAACTGGACCAGCACAGTTGGCTTATCATGACCTGGACCCCCCAGACAACCTAGTATATGCCAAGGTCAAGGAGGCAATTCTGGACCAGGCCGGGGTAGATTCCGAAACCTACCGAAGGCAATTGCAGGGCACCAGGTACCCGTCCGACACCCGTCCAAGGGCAATGGCCCAAAGGATCAAAGAAGACTGCTGGCATTGGCTGGAGCCCGAAAGACGATCGGAACCTGAGGTTGCAGAGAACTGGTGGCCTTAGAATAATTCATGCAAGAGCTTCCGGGTGGAACTAAGGAGTGGGTACAGAGACACCACCCAAAGACCTTGGCAGAGGCTGTCTCCCTGGCAGAGGATTATTTGGCAGCAGAAACGACAGGGCCCCGTCCCCGGGGATTGCCCAGCGCCTGCAAAGTGGAAAGTAAAAGAGGGCTGGGCTCACCCAGAGCAAGGACAGGGGAACCATCTTGGGCCCCTCCGATTCCCCTCAGCCCTAGTCACCCCAAACCGGCAGGAGGACCCCAGAGTCCCCGGGTGGAAGTGACGGGAAACAACCAGACGGATTTAGTCCCACCCACAGGAGATGACCAGCGGGGGAATGATCGGAACTGGTGTTGGGAGTGTGGGGAAGAGGGCCATTACCGCCGAGAGTGTCCTTATATGGAGTGCGAGTATGCGCAGGTGGGTGCAGTGGGCCACCGGGCCAGGAAGCACCCCCCTCCCCCGAAACTCGTTATCCCAGTGCGGATTGAACAGACTCAAGACCTCGCCCTCATAGATTCGGGGTGTAGTCAGACGCTTATCCGGGAGGGACTGATATCGGTCCTGGAGGTGTCAGGCCCAACCATACAACTACAGTGCATAGATGGGGATACCCGCCCCTACCCGACCACCCGAGTGCGCTTGGGGGTGGGTCAACAGACAGCTAGACTCCAGGTGGGCGTGGTCCCAGGTCTGGTGTATCCAGTGGTATTGGGCTGCGACTGGCCCGAATTTGCTAGGGTCATGCGAGGCGACGGCCCAGACACCTCGAGCGTATCGGCAGCGAACGGCCTTGATGCAAGCCTGCTGGAGTGTACTGGGCCCACTGAGCTGGGCAAAGAGGCGCCAGGGCCCTCAGACGAGTCCCAGACCCCCAGGTGTGACCCTGGAGAAGGCACAGGGCGAGCTGGAGCGAGATGGGGACTTCCTCCGGGAACAACACGAAGATCCCATGCTGAAACACGCCTGGGACCAGGCCACCAACCTGGGCTTGGAACCATCCAACAACCTCCCCCAGCCTAGGGGGCCCCGCTTTGAGATCCGGAAGGATCGACTGTACCGAGTGACGTACGAGCCCCAGACCCAGATTATTTACCAGCTCCTGGTACCACGGCGTCTCCGGCGGGACCTCCTGCATTTAGCCCACGATATCCCCTGGGCTGGGCACTTGGGTCAGGAAAAGACCCTCCAACGAGTGGGTCAATGGTTTTATTGGGCGGGGCTCCATGGGGAAGTGAGGGATTTTTGTGCATCCTGCCCAGAGTGCCAACGGACTGGGCCCGTGGGGGTACCAAGGGCACCCCTCTTTCCGATGCCAGTAATGGGGGTCCCGTTTGAACGTATGGGTATGGACCTTGTGGGGCCGCTAGAACAAAGCCAGACTAAAAACCGCTTCATTCTAGTCACGGTAGATTACGCTACTAGGTATCCAGAGGCCATACCCCTATGGACAGCGACCGCGTCAAACATCGCTACCGAATTGTTAAAATTTTTTTCTAGAGTCGGGATACCGAAAGAGATACTAACTGACCAGGGTACAAACGTTTCCTCGAAGCTGATAGGTGAGCTGAGTCGCCTGATGGGAATTAGGACCATTAGAACCGCCGTGTACCAGCCACAACCGACAGGCTGGTGGAGAGGTTCAACGGCACCTTGAAGTCCATGATCCGCAAATTCGTGTGGCAAGACCACCGGCATTGGGACGCAGTGCTGCCAGCCCTCCTCTTCGCCATACGGGAAGTTCCCCAAGCCTCCACGGGATTCTTGCCTTTTGAATTACTTTACGGGCAAAGGCCTAGAGGTATACTGGACCTCCTGAAAGAGGATTGGGAGACGCAAGAGACCCGGGTCCAGGGTACCGCACATTATATAATCAAATTACGGGAACGACTGTGGACCTTGGGAGCCTTCGCCCAAGAAAATGTAAATCAAGCCCAAGGAATTCAGACGCGACACTATGATCAAGGTGCAAAGGTCCGGGTGTTTCAACTGGGGGACAGGGTACTGCTCCTGTTACCCTCTAGCGAGTCCAAACTGCTGGCCCAATGGCAGGGCCCATTTGAAGTAACCCGGCGAATCGGCCCTGTGGATTATGAGATCCGAATACCAGGATTTAGGAAGGAAGTTTGTATCTATCATGTTAATTTATTGAAGAAGTGGATGGGAAGGGAGGCCATGTGGGTAGCCCCACCTACCCTGGAACCTGAACTCGGGCCCTTGGCCGAAGAAGCCCATGACGCTACTCCGCCAGCAGTGGGAGAAGGACTTAATCCTGAACAAAAAGGGAAATTACAGGAACTTCTAGACCGGTTTCCAGATGTCTTGTCCATACGCCCAGGGAGGACCACGCTGGCGAGCCATCATATTGCTACTCCGGCTGGACAGAAGATCAGGGACAACCCCCGATCACTCCTGCAGAAAATGTGGCCTACAGTTAAGCGAGAATTAGAAAGTATGTTAGAGATGGGGGTGGTGGAGGAGTCCACGAGTGAATGGCGTAGCTCCATCGTCCTAGTACCCAAGCCAGATGGTAGCCTACGTTTTTGTATAGACTTCAGGACGGTTAATGCAGTGTCCAGATTCGATGCTTACCCAATGCCCCGGGTGGATGAACTGTTAGAACAACTGGGTGCGGCGCAGTACCTTTCAACATTAGACTTGACTAAAGGGTATTGGCAAATTCCCCTTACGCCCATTTCGCGCCCGAAGACGGCCTTCTTTAGGCCATTTGGACTCTTTCAGTTTGTCACCATGCCCTTCAGATTACATGGAGCAGCTGCTACCTTCCAGAGACTAATGAATAAAGTGCTACAACTCCATGGGGCCTATGCTGCAGCATATATAGATGATATCGTAATATATAGTAGCAGCTGGGAAGAACATCTACAACATCTCGACCACATCTTGACGGCCCTCAGAGAAGCCCGCCTGATGGTTAACCCTGCTAAGTGCCACTTGGGACAGAGAGAAGTGACTTACCTTGGGTATGTAGTGGGAGGGGGTACACTACGGCCATTAATCAGTAACATCCAGGCCCTGTCGGACACGCCACAACCAAGGACCAAAAGGCAGGTGAGCCAATTCTTGGGTCTGGCGAGTTACTACTGTTGCTTCATGCTGGACTTCGCAACCATCACGGCCCCCCATCTGACCTAACTAGGAACTCTGCCCCCAAGAAAGTCCAATGGACTGAACAAACGGAAGAGGCATTCCAGGCACTGAAACGCAGTTTGATGCAAGAACCGGTGCTTGTACATCCAGATTTTAATAAGGACTTTATATTACAGATGGACACCTCAGAAGTGGGCCTGGGGGCGGTACTCTTGCAGGAAGTCGAGGGAGAGGAGCACCCCATACTTAAGAAACACGCTAACGCGGACTTCTTTTCCAGGTTGGGGGAGGAAGAAGATAGAGTGACTATCCCCATAAGGCCCATCATAAAGGGGGGGGTGTGTGATGGGGCGGACCCACCCCGCACTCAAGCAGGCCTATATGCCCTAAGGAAATGGGTAGCCTCGCCCCTTAGGCACTGCTGGGCATGCTCGAACAGCTGCCCAGGCATAAAAGGCTGCAGTTCCCCTCAGTCGGGGCAGACCAGCAGAGGGAGCAGACGCATGGTGGAGGCTCCTATCCAGGGACCGGTTTGGCCCCCGCCTTAAAGCAGCACGCCATTGATAGGCCGAGAACACCGGCTACCAGACACGCCGCTGAGCGAGGTGTACTCTGCTGTGAGGATCCCAGGGCCCACGCCAAAGACTTGGCAACACTGGATGGATCCAGGGAATTGAAAGGGGGAATGCCGTCAAAGACCCAGGTAGGAAGCAGCCCAGGGCAGTGCCCAGAGGGGTGAGCCGTGGTATTGCCATGGGCTCAGTCGGCACGTTGCGGCACGGATCCCCGCCGGCTGGACCAAGCCGTACGGTAACCCCAGGGCCCTGGGCTGGGGTTCAGTGGAGTGGGTGGGCCTGAACCCCCCTACCTGGGCATGCTTCCCCTGTGCCAACAGGCCTTCGAACATTGACTTTTACCAGTGGGCTGCAATGCCCTGAACTGAAGGGCCTCTGAACATTGTCTCTGGCCAGTGGGCTTCCTTGCCCTGAACTGAAGGGCCTCTGAACATTGACCCTGGCCAGTGGGCCGCCTTGCCCTGAATCAAGGGGCCATGTTTGGGGCTCAAACCAGGTTCCCCCCTGCGTTTGAGAGACCGGGGGCCGCGTGCCCCGCAACAAGGTCCCAGGTAGAAGTAAACCACAGAGACAATGCATAGCCTAGTGACCACCTGGGGTGTGAGACCCAGGTTCAGGTCCCTGCTTCATGTGATTTGTCTTAGGACCTGCATCTATTGTACACATCCCATGTGAGTGCCCTAACCACCGGGCTATTGACTATTCTTGGAGAGGGAGGAAGTAATCTCTCCCTTTCCCCCAGAACAATTTTTTTTTTTTTTTTTGGAAAGGCCTCATATTCATTCCAGTGTGAAACAAAAACAAACTCTGAAAAAACAAAATTTTTCATAAAACCAAACTCTTCTTTTCTAGCCAGTCCTAAACTCACAGTGCTGGGAACAGGATTTGCTTGGTAAGTTTACAGCAAAAGAGTCCAGTGTTGCTAAGTCGTGTACTGGCAGTGGTCTTTGCTTTAATTATTTCTGCAATTACGGTATGTTTTAAACCACAAATACCTATTAGGCAGTACTTGCTACAGGAGATATGGAAACCATCTTTAAGGTACTGCAACTCTGAAATGAGTCTCTCTTTAACATCTAAAAAAAGATAAAATTATAACCAAGACTTTTCAAAGTCACTGCAAAACTAGCTGAATTCTTTGGTTTTAAGGAACAAATATTCAAGGTAATGGAGTGGGAAGGGGCAGTGTGGTTCACTAAATAGGACACTTAACCACATGCAGCCATAGATCTGCAACGTGACCTTGGTGTAGGTCCCATCATTTTTCTGTGTCCATTTCCCATAGCTGCAAAATAATAATATTTAGATAAAACTTTCAAAAGTGCCAAAGTGACTGAGGTTCCACCTATATTCCACTGACACCTTGTGGCACCCCTGATTGCCTTTCATGACCCCACATATGGATCATGACCCATAGGATGAGAAACAGAGGTAAAGGTAGAATGGCCCAAATTCACTCCACTCCCATGCTGTTGAAATTTGTGGGAATAATGTCACTTCAGAGAAGGTCCTGGATGTATAGTTGGAATATAAAGTTAGAAATCAAAGTTGAGGAACAGCCAAATAAAAATAATCAGAAAACCCAAAACAACTTAAGATGATGGTGATGTAATTTATTTTTCAGAGCTTCATAAATGCTGTAAGTAAATAAAATACTAGCTAATACTTAGTCCTGCCTTGAATGCAAGTGACTGGACTAGAGGACCTCTTGGGGATCCCTTGAATGCTACCATTCCACGAAAAACAGCATCAGCCGGTGATTCAGTCAAATCAAATGTAATAACATGATTGGCAAACCTTGATCATGGCATTTGGTTAGAAATATTTCTTGCGAAACATGACTTAGTCGTCATGTCTCCAGTTTACCCTAATGAAACTTACATGAACCACCACTGCACTTGTGACAATAACTGATATTTCTGAACCCAAATTCAACCCTCATATATATCTACTGACTTCACTTGTAGGTCTTTTGATTATTTTTATCTGGTTGCCTAGACTTTTGATTCTTAACTCTACTCCAGCTACACAGCCTTCCTCCCAGTCAAGCCCTCATTCCTGAAGGCACATATTATTTCCAGGACTTACAGTATTGTGATATTGGCTGTTTAGCACTGGCTGATGCTGGACAATCCTCCTGACAAAACTAGGATGCAGATTACATATATGCAGATCTCCATAGTGAGAGCAAGGGGGTTAGGTTAGAAAAAGACTGATTTACCTATCTCTAGCACCAGCTGCCCAACTCCCAGATGAGAACCCCCTGATTTTTCTCCATTTTGTGCCTCCAGTCCTTGCAACCTCTCATCTTTCAGCTGAAGAAGACTGAATAGTATTCTTTGCAAAGACTGTCAATACCTCTATTCAATAAGGCAGATTAGTCACTGTTCATCAGTGTAAAGTATCCCCTCTTCTGTCCTTGGCCTCAAATCACCCCAGGTATGGCCTGTCTCTAGGTTTAATCAGCTTTCAGTAATGCCAGTAAACATCTTCATTTGAACTGCAGCTGGGGCTAACATATGCCTAATTGCTGTCCTGCTCTGTGTCCACAACGAATCCTGGGGACTGGAATGAAATCACCATTCCTGCTGCTTCAAAGAAAAGGAATGCAGAATCTTTTAAATGTGCTGTAGTTAAGGGGGAGGAGGGGAGCAAACCATGAGACAAGTCCATGATTAGAGCTTACCGACTTGTGTGAGAATTGCAGTGCATGAACCAACTGCGATTGTTGTCAACATACATAGCCCACGCCTTGTCGTCCTTTCCTAGCATCATGTCCTTGGCCACATTAATTCTGGCAATTCCAAAAGCTGGATCTGGATGGTTATCATAACGATCTACATGCAGTTCCCAGTAATGTACTCCCTTGGAGAAGGCTGCCGTGCCCAGAACAACACGGTCATCATAACTACTGCAGGTGGCAGTCTGGTTATCATTCGACAGTACTATGTCCCGATGGGCTGAAGAAGGGTCGAAGGTGAACCAGGCCACTGTGCAGAAAGAATAAAAATATCTTACTAGCAGGAAAGGATGCAATAAAGTGTAATTTTGCTCTATTTCAAATAAGATTCTGTCCTCCAAGCATAATTTCCAACCACACTTTCAAGCAGATAAGATAGTCTTCCCATGTCAGGCTAGACTACAGCACTGTGCACTATTTTATCTCAGGGGTGACTGCCTTTCAATCATGGGAGAAAAGTAGGAACCTCCATTTAATTTGCATAATCAGTCAAACTTACAAGGCATTTTTCAATGTATTTGGATTAAAGGTGTCATAACTGTAAACTGGCCAACGTGCTTTGGTCCTATCTGTGCCTGCCTTTTGGGATGTAAGCTCCCTGGAGAAATTACAGTCTCTGATTCACTCTTGTACGTTTTTGAAGATATCATTGGTACTGCAACAAATGAGAGAAAAAATATTTTGACTGGATTTCCTCTAAGTCAGGGGCTGTTCAAATACAGGGTTTAGTTCAGTTCTGTCTCTACTGGAAATACTATTCTTCTTCGAGCGCTGCTAGGATGAATTCAGTAATAGGTGTCTCCATGCTGGAGCGCCGGATTGGTCGGAAAAAACTTATCCTAGCCTGTCAGAAGAGGGGAGGTGGCCACCGCCTCGCGCCACCTGCGGCTATATATACAGCCACCTCCCCACCCCCTCCTCAGTTTCATTTTTTCTGCCTTGCGCGTCGGAATTGGAATGTCTGCTCCTTGCAAATCGCAAGCAGCCTGTTTCTTTGTCTTCAACTCACTGTCCAGCTGGGAGCATATCTTCGTGGATTTAACTCCACCACGAGAGTCCCCACCACGGGACCGGAACATCGCATCAATGATGCCGGGGTTTAAACCCTGAGCCGAGTGAGGAAAAGCCTTCCCCCAGAACGACCCCCACAGGAAGGGCCTTACATGCCTGGGCAAAGACCACATGGTCTCTGCTTGTTCCATTTGTCTCTCCTTCGAACCCAGAACGATCAAGGAGAGGGAACAGCGACGCCGTGCCCTAGCCTTGGAGGAGGCTTGGCACCCTTCATCCGAGGCTTCGGGTTCATGCCCGGCACCGAGACGCAGCTTGGCACCAGAGCCTATGCGGCACTGTACCACCGGTAGCTGCCGCCGCCGCCGCCGCACCACCTCGGTGCTGACTCCGGCACTGCAGCGCCTACCTGGTGCCTGGGCATTACTCAAGGTCGCCCTCAGTTAGCTTGGCACTGCTCGCCTCGGCACCGTGCCATGTCATCTCCAGTGCCGACAGCACGGTATAGTCCGGCCTAGCCAGTGCCGAGCTCACCCCGGCGCCAGCCGATGCCGCAGGAGGGGGAGCCCTCCCGCCCAGGCAGCCCTCCCTCCCCCAGCAAGGACTTGCCCTCAACTCAAGTAGGGTCGCTCCTCATACTGTCGACCCCAGAAGCGGTGGAGGCAGCACGAGCCCTGCTGCTTCTCCCAACACCCCCTACCCCACTTCCAACCAGAAGGGGCAAACCAGCCTTCATCTTGAAGGCCTGAGTCCACCCGGGACGCTCGCCCTCACCCCACAGCCCCCCATCTTCCACTCCAGCGGGGGCTGGCATCGCTCCGCCACCGGTACCGGGCTGAGAATCTCGGTCCCCCTCCCCTGCCTCCAGCCCGGTGGAGGGACCTTCCAGGGGCTCCAAATGGCCCCAGTGCCGCACATCGGCCCCGTCACCCTTCCAGTTTCAGCCACAAGAATGGTATCCCCATGGAACTCCCTCTCCTTCATGGTGGGCTCCCGGTGCCGTGCTGTCTCCAGCACCAGGGTCTTACCCAGGGAACCTTTCAGTGCATTTTGACTTGTTGCGCCAGGCTATAGCCCATTTAGGCATGGAGATGGAGCCCTTGAGTCTTCCCCCTGATACCCTCTTTGGGCCAGCCTTCGCCTTGTCGGTGCCTTAGCAGTCCCGCCCCACCCAAGCGTATGGGACCTTGCACGCTGCTGGTAGCAGAGCCCAAGTTCTGTTCCCCCAGTTTTGGATACTGCGAGCGTGAAGTATCGGGTATCCGAGTCAGACTACCCCTCCTCCGTGGGCCACCCAGTTCCCCTGAGAGACGTGGTCCAGATGGCAAGGGGGGCCAGGGAACCCTCCAGGGACCTCCTCCCACCCTCCAGGGAAACCAGGGATCTGGATCTGCTAGGGGAGTGGGTCTTTGCCCTCCCTCTCACATGGAGGGGCCCCTCTGCTCACCACCACTCCTTTTTGACCCTTGGGTTCAGGGGCGTTAGGGCGTCAATGCCACAGACGGGCACCCCCCCACCCCCTGGGAAGGGAGGTTCGGTGGGAATCACTCCCAACCCTTCTTTGTTTCTTCCCCTTCTCTATTACTGCGAAAGCAGACCTTAGATCGGGATGCCAGGGCCCCAACAATACGACGCCTGCCTACGCTGATGGTACCCCAGTACTGTGGTTTACCCTCCCCTCACCCCAAAGCAGTGACTCTCCCGAAGAGGAAAACCACCCCTCTTTCTCCTCCTCACAACCCACCCTTCCCGGATATTCTCCCCTACCGCATTCCCCACCCCAACAGCTCGCTGAGGAATGGAGGCATGTCTCATTGTAGCCCCAGCCACTACGGGGCTCCGAGACACGCACATTCGAAGCCTACCCGCAACAGAACTGTGCCTGGGGCCATGATGCCTTTCCCAGATAGGCCCCTCATGTCCAGGTTAGGGGAAAGGAAAGGGATACTCCTGGTCGCACCATCGGTTTGGCGGGCACCAGCCGCTGCGACCCCAACCCCAATTCGACAGGAATATCTCCTGCTCACTGAAGGGGACACATTCACGTAGCCAGAGCAGATCCTTACCTCTGTAGGGGCCAAGGTGAACAGCCCACTCCTTTTCCCTCCCTTATGGGAACTACAGTTCCACACCCTCATCTTCTGGTGATTTAGTGAGAACCAGGGCCTCACTTTAGGAACCCTCGCCCTCTGTCTGCCTCTCGTCGAGGTAGCCAATTTTCTCCCGCCCTCGCCAGAAGCATGGGCCCGGGTGCACCCCCTTCAAATACCAACAGGGAACCTAAGAGAGTACACCTAGTTACTACCCTACATTGGGAAACTGCAAACGGTCCACCCCTTTGAGTGCTTTCCCACCCATACTTCCCACCTCATTATCTGCTGCCTTTCTAGGCAGCTGTCCATGTCAGACAGAGGGGTCCCTTTATTTCCAGGGCACTTGTAACTACCTCTCTTGCTCTTTAGTCCTGTCCCCTGACAGGACACAAGCCCCCCCCGTTTTTTCTTGGGACCGTCTCACTACGCCAATTGTAGACCTTTAGTGTTACCGTGGGTTATTCCCACGTGCATTGGGGGCTCCTGGTAGTTCTGCAGTTCCTTTTTCAGTTTTCAAAGACCCGTTCACACCCACTGCCCACCCACTGGCATGACAGACAGAGAGCCTATTTCCCTACAACATCCAACAATTTGGGGTTGTACTCCCCTTTTATTCGCCCTCTGGCTCCCCTCCGGGGAGAAAACTTTGTTAGGTTCTTTGATTCTGGAGTGTCCTTGAGATGTGGCAGCTGCCACCTTGTAACGGTTTCACTTCCTAGCTTAGGAAGGAACCTCCCTTGGTGTCCGGGTTCTTCGAATATCCATGTTTGAAGAATTTCTCCTTGGCAGCCCTGGCATGGCAGAGTGGTAGCATTATCCCTCCAGCAAGTACTGTAGGTACTGAGACCGCAACTTTACACGGCACTCCTTCAAATCTTTCGGTCATCGAGGGGGTGACCAGATGGTAGCAGGAGTTCTCTCCCACCCCTTTTCTTCCCCCTCCGCTTTAGTGAGAGCTTCCATGATGCAAACCCTGCAAGTTTAGGCCCAGTGGGGTTCTCCTGTGCATTCTTCTGCCCCCGCAGGCCCTGGTAGGACCAACTCATCAGCACTGCCTCAGGCCACCTTGCTATTGGTGACCTTACTGGAACCTCTCTCCTGCGAGAACCCAGTCCTGGTGCCTGTTCGGCTGAAACTGTGTGCTTCTGTATTACCAGGTTTTTAGCTAGCATACCGTAGGCCTCCGTCCTGCTCAGCTTGACTCTGTATGCTGCTGTTTAGTGTCTCGTGGTCTTCTCAGTCATCCTCGAGCCCATCTTACAACCTTGTATCCTCATTCTAACTCGTTTTAACCAGACAGCTATGCTTGGTTGCGACCTAGATAAGAGGTATGGTCACGTCTTTACTACTTCCTGCATACCCAGTAGTCGCCAGATCTGTCCATAACCACTTGGCTCCAGCTAAGCCTTCGGGTGATCGGTCTCTACCCTTTCTTCATTCTTGTGCGAGACACGACCAGTATGGCTAGACTCACTTGTTAGCATTCAGCGTTCTCCTTCGAGTCCGTGGCAAGATCTATGACCAGACACTATGGTTTGCTGGTCACACTCCACATTTCCACCTATGCAGAACATCTAACGCAACCCGTTATGTTTAGGTTGCGTTCTTTACTGCAATTATGGTGACCTTGCTCCGACCTGCTTATGCGTTATGTCTCGGTGGGTTCGGTCCTGCCCCTGTCCTGGGTTGGCCCTCAGCTCTTGATTCTTCTGGGCCTGTCAAGGCCTGCTCGCCTCTTTATTCTGGCGAGCATCTTGTTGCTGGGCCTCTTCCTTATGGAGCTTGTTGCTATGCTGAAAGAGGAAGAACCAACTCCACTCGCCATCCATCAGCATGGCTAGTAGTCACCTATTACTGAATGCATCCAAGCAGCGCTCAAAGAAGAACGGTGGGTTACTCACCAATAACCGTTCTCCTTCAAGATGGGCTGCTCGGATCCATTCAGGTCCCTGCCCTCCATCCCCGCTTCTGGAGATGGCGACTCTAAGGAACTGATGAGGGGGCAGGAAGGCAGCCGTATATATAGCCGTGGGTGGTGCGAGGGGCGGTGGCCGCCTCCCCTCTGACAGGCTAGAACAAGATTTTCCGACCAATCCAGCGCTCCAGCACGGAGACACCTATTATTGAATGGATCCGAGCAGCCCAGCTCGAAGAAGGAGGGTTACTGGTGAGTAATCCACCGTTTCACTGTGTGTCCAAGTTCATTATAACTGGGTTTCACTGCTTTTTAAAAAAAGTTCTCTGTATCTAAATATTTTATACTGATGTATCTTGCTTGACAACGCTATATAAACAAAGAGTATGGGTTATGGTATTTGCTTCAGGATTAATTTACTGTACTATTAATCAAGATGATGTGGTGCCCACATGGATGTCAGGTGTAATTACATGGGAACACAGCATGAATTACCACACATCTTATCAAATGCTACTGTGAAATCAATATCTGTAGTGAAGAAAACACTGAAACACCAAAGACACAGAGAAAGAGGTGGGGACGAGGAGTGGCATATAGCTATTCACAGTGCATGGTGTAAATGACTGTACTATTGAACAAACACAATGATCTTAATTAAATCCAAAGTTTCCACAGGCAAATGCACTTGTATGGTTTGATTGAAACCTGGAAAACTGCCAATTAAAAAAAAGATGCCAGAAGTCTAAAGAGCTGGAATTTATTTTTCTTCCACTATTTTTGAGAAAATGAGGCAGGGGAAAGGGCTCAGTTGACAACCAAAGAGACTCCAGGCTCAGTTTTCAAAGGCGGCACAACAAAACCACAAGCCACGTGCAGCTTCAAGTGCAGGCACACGTACTTTTTCAGCACTAAAGCCTGTATATGTTCTCAACAAGATTCTACCACTATGTTTAAGTGTTAAACTCCATCAAATGTGCACACACATGACTACTGGAAAGCATGTGCACATACATTCACAGAGGTAGAGGCCTGCTAAGGAGGCTCTGATATCTTCTATTTATCCACAGAAGGAGTAGCAGCAGGGTGGACATCCCATATTGCCCCACTAATGTACATAAATCCTAACCTGGAGGCACAGCATATAGGACTCAAAGGGAAGCACAATTTCCAGGCTGATTCAGTCCTGGGCTCCTTCATAAAGGCTACTAAAACTCATAATGCCAAGTAGATTGGTGGATGTGCGGGGATGTGAATATGTGGCCATTAGGAACTGGAGCTCTTTATTTTGAATGATATAAAACAAACTCACCATCAGATGTCTGTAAAACAACTGTCTTGCTGTAAGGGCCAACTCCTGATGAATTAAAAGCTTTGACTCTTGCATTGTAGGTACTGTTGAAATGAAGGCCATCAATTGTGCATAGGGTCTCCTTGCCAACATACACTTCCTGAGCATTCAAAAAGACAGGCACTTAGCTCATCACCTTCTTCCCAACTGAGAGTCTCACAAGTCAGACTTTTAAATATAAACTACAAGATGTTCTTCAATGCTGAGGGGCATTTAGAATGTATGTTATCATATTAGGGATACTTACATCCAATGAGGCTCAACACGGAGGAGAGAATTCAAGAAAGATTAGGTACTAAGCAGAGGCAGCAAGAGTAGGGCAAAGATTAAAAAGGCAAGTCTGAAATGTATGATTTTGTTATTTCAAGAGGGTTGTCTCAATGCTCCTATGGGTATTGCTAATGCACAGCAATATAGTTTTGGAACTTAGATTGAAACCATAAACACAGAGTCTGAAGATAAAAAGAGCTTTGTCTGTAACACTTGGCTATACAACAACTAAAGGAGGTGTGTGCATGTGTGGTGGGGTGGGATGTAATAAATGAATGAAAGGATCTGACTGGTACAAACACCAAGCAAGATGAGTCATCAGCTGGAGCACAAAGGAGCAGCTAGTGGAAATGGGATGACATTATGAAAGAGAAAATGTACCAGTAGGCTAAATATAAGTGAGATCTATCAGACAATGGAACAGCCTATAGGGCTGAGAAAGAAACCACATTTTTATCAGCTGGAGACTGGATAAAGCACTGGACAATTTCCAATGGGGAAAGAATTAGAACCCTGTGAAATTCTTTCATTTTTTGTTTTATTTCTTATCACCCTGCACAAGGGAAGTGGAGGACCTGTGGTGGGGTAAGGTCCTGCCCTATGGGGCAGTTCTGGAGAGCAGGCCTACCCCACACTCACCCCTCAGTGGTAGCTCTTGTCCTGCAAGGCTGGGCCTGACTCTTCTTTCCCCACATGTTGTGACCTAGCCCATGGGGTCGCAGCACTGCTCAGTCAGGGACCAGCAGCACCCTCATCATATTGATGGAGGGGTGGCTGAGCCAAAACTGAACAACGCTGTGACCCCATTGGCCAGGTCACAACACATGGGGTAGGAAAGCCAGGTGCAGACCTGTGAGACAGCTGACACCACTGTGGGGTGAGTGTTCCATTTTATAACTTTTCATATATCCTTATTCATTTTCTTTTGTGTTATTTCACATTTTCAAAAAATACAGGGCTTTAGAAATAATCCTGCATTGGCAGGAAGCTGGAATACATGACTTCTAGGGCAGTCCACATTCAATGCCTATGATTCTGTGAAATACTTGGATTTACAGTAATTTATACCCTAAAACAGAGCTTAAGGCCCTCATTCAGCAGAATGCTTTTATCCCAATTCTGTAACATACTTAAGAATATGGAATAGTCCCATTGAAGTCAGTGAGTCTAAAGTATACACTTAAGCTCCCTGCCGAATAAGGAAGGGGTTACTTGTGCTTTCAGTAATACAGTAAAGACTCTGAGGCCTTGATTTCTCTTTTAGTCTTTTGATCAGAGACAAAGGTTATTGTGAAGCTGGTTCATTTAGTTGCATATTATAAAATACATTTTTGTGAGTTTAACTGGGCTTTTTGGACTATTGGTGAATTCTTGTATGTTTTTACCACTGTTTACTGACTGTCTGTACTTATTCAGATTGAGGTACTTTGCTGTGATATGAACTAAAAGCCTGTTTCTTAAATCCACAGACCAGATGCTGATAAAAGTCTTGTTGGGGAAATCCGTCTGGTATTTAGATATCGAATATCACATACAAAATATAGGCATGTATTTATTGGAATGGCATTTCCTGAGAAGCATACACTTTGTTTTAAAACAGTTAAAGCAGCTGGTATTTATATCACAGCACTGCAGGGAAAATTAGCCTTTTAGAGGGACTTCAAAAATCAGGATCTCTTTTGGTGTATTCTGAATCCACAAACCTTGACATTTTGGGGTTCACAAAAATCTATTGGAGGAACAGATCTGGATGTGTCCCTGCTTCGGATTTAGGTAAGGACTGTACTGACCTGAGATCTTATAAATTATTTATACTGGGGATGAAATTTGTTTTTATTTATTTACATTTAAGTGATAATTTTAAATGATGCACAAAGTCTCTTGGAGCCCCAATACATTGGAATGGGTTACCTAGGGAGGTAATCTCCATCTTTGGAAAAATTTAAGGCCTGTTTAGACAAAACCCTGGCTGAGGTGATTTAGTGGGAGTGGTCCTGCTTTTAGCAGGAGGTTGAACTAGATGACCTTTTGAGGTCCCTTCCAACCCTATGATTCTACACATCATTAATAATGCAATAAAACCCCCAAATCATTAATGTAATAGCATCAAAACCAACTCAGCCAGACATCTCTGAAAAGTTCTTTTCACCCTTTTGTTGCTGTGTAAAGCACATGGCTCAGCCCCCTCCAAAATCCTAGCAAACAGAAGGCCACTGAATTTCAGATTTTTCAAATCAAGGAGATAGGGGGGCAAGTTTCAGGGTCCTGCCGCATTCATCCAGAACACACCCTGCTATGATAATGGGGAGATTCAGCTCATGCAGCTCTCTTGCTGGACACAGATGTGGCAAAAAAGCACAGGGAAGGAGAAGATCCCTCAGATAGACCAGTCTCAGGTCAGAACCAACACCTGAACTCCACCCACAGACCAATGGATAGCCAGCGCAGATCCCAGAGCACTGGTGTAACATGCTCCCGGCATGATAGCTTGCTCAGAAAGCAATCTGCCATATTCTAAATCAGCTTGTCTCTGAAAAGTTTTAAGGGACAGCCCCAGTTAGAACACGTTACAATGTTGAATCTTGAGATGACAAAACCCTACATCTGAGAGGAAACACCACAGCCTCCAAGCCAGATGCAGATGAAAAGATATGGTTGGATCACTTCTGTAATAGGATTGTCAAGCAGAAGTCAGGGTCCTAGAATCACCCCTAAATTGCAATAATTAGTAACTAATGACGGATGTGTACTCCTTCAGAGCGACTCACATAAACCTCCATTATCTAACGCTGTTTCCCTCAACCCACTATCACCAAGTCAGTCTTGTCTGGGTTGAGCTTTGGCTATTCATCCTCTTTTGTGACCATAGAAAGGATTTTGAGAACCTCAGATAAAAGCCAAATTTACTCAGAAAACTGGAAATAGTAGGATTGTTCCAGGATTACATTTCTTGATCTGGGTCATTGCCTGCTGGGGGTAGCCGACAGTGAAGTCTGCAAAGACACCTCCCCAATTCCTGAGCCATTTATACATTGGCTTTAACCCCAGCATAGATTAGAGCAGCCTTGGGGCTTCTCTGATCCACTCCAGATGACTATGTCCTGCAAGGGGCTATCAGCTGTCTGGAGACTGCAACAGTACCCTGAAATTCCACCTTCCATCCTCACAAGCCATCTGTGCCAAAGTCTGCTGGAGGGTAGCACAGAAACTGACTGTAGCAATTACAGGGGAATCCTCATCTGGGACAATCCAGCATTTTTCTGGCCCCCACTGTGTTGCAGAAGCAGGAATGAATAAGAGATTCTGTCCTCCTACATCCAGGCCCTGATGCAAGTTTAACAGTAACACAGAGAGACAACACAAGTAAATGCTGAATGAAGTCCTCACTCGGAATTGGCCGCCATCTCCATCATCAAGTTCCAAGATATAACCTTCCACTGGATTGTGGGTAAAAGGCGGCATCCGCCAGGCCAGCGTCACACTGTTGTTTCGGGTACAACACTTCTCCAGCTGCAGTAATGGGACTGGCGGCACTGTAATGGGAACTGAGTACAGATTAGTATAATTCTGTCCTTATCATTAGGCTCTGTTGTTAGCATTATGATGATACATCATTGTCCTCATCTTCTCTTTAATCCCACAAAGTAGCCAAAATTACTTAAGGATAGAGATGACCAGAAATTATGGAGACATAAAACAATGAGACTTCCATTCCCCTGAGGCATTGTAGCAGACTATCCAAACTGAAATATTTCTATTTGGGGTATTTTGCTTTGCAACAAAAAATTGAAATTTCTCACAAAGAGCAAATTTCACAAACATTTTTATTTAGCCAAAAACCCAATTTTTTGTTGAAAAAAAATATTTCAGTAGATACCTGGGGATACTATGAAAGAAAAAGAGCTTTACTTGACTCTTTCATCTGAATCATTCTGCTCCAGCAGCAAAGATGCTTTTCAGGTTACAGGAGTTTACTCCATCATAATGGAAGGGTGGCTGCCCAAACCTCAGTGGCACTGAGACCCTGTGTGCCAGTTCACAACACCCAGAATGGAGAGCAAGATTCAGCTCTGGAGGACAGAAACCACTACAGCAGGGTGATTTATGAGAGTGCAAATGACCTCATAAACCCAGTCTAAAGCTGCCTGTGGCTCTCAACTCCTTTGGACTTAGCTGTTGATAATGTCAATTTGTTCTTCGTTTGCAGTTTGTTTTCTTCATTTGCCTGAGTGATAGACAGCCCTATGAGTTGTTTCTTTCTATTCTCAATCTCTCTCTCTCTGGTATACTGTACAAAGAAAATTTCAGAAAAATTACTGGGATCATTACATGGCTAAACCTCCATCTCCACTCATGAGCTGACAGAATATCAGTACTGCACTTGTGATAAACAATATGAAAATTATCAAGGCCTTCTGAAGGCATCAGCAAGACTTGTAGTGAATGCTGAATACTAAGGAGCCCAGAAGAATGAGTGTGGCTGACAGCTTTTAAAATAACTTATCAAAGGGGACCCATGTAGAGAACCTGTCCCATTTGTGACCTTTCCCCCCCCCCCTTTGGCTTCTTGATAATATTTAAAGAAGGCATGAAAGTGTATTATAAATAAAAATCTGCTCATTTTTTACATTAGAGCTTGGGTCTTGTCTAACTGGAGAACTGGCGAAATTGTGATATCAGAGGAGTTAAGAAACTCGACACTGAGCAGTGAGGAGAAGAAAAGAGTTTCAAATGGACTTTAAAACTTTGGGGTAGGGATGTTTGTTTGTTCGTTCTTGTTTTACACACACACATACACACACACACACACACAGTCAGTGCCTGATGAATGCTGTGGAGAAAAGACATCTTTGTTAAAGATTCACTTTAGTTAAAGTGTTAGAGTAGCTGTGTTAGTTCAGTTCAGCAAAACAAACAAGTGCCCCGTGGCACTTTTAAAAACTGACAAATTTATTTATCACATTAGGTTTTGTGGGAGAAAATCCCACTTCATCAGACACTTTAACAAAGTGGGATTTTCTCCCATGAAAGCTCATGAGATAAATAAATTTGTTAGTCTTTAAAAGTGCCATAAGACTCCTTGCTTGTTCATTTTAAATGTGATGTTCACAATACACATCCAATGAGAATCCCTCCAAAATCCCCTTCACAAACCAAAGGGAAGAGGGGGGGGGGGGGGGGCCCCCCCCCCCCCCCCCCAAAACCTACCCAAAGCTTTAAAAGGAAGTTTTCAGACTTTATCATAAAGAAGAGAAAAAAGGTGCAAGTTCAATGTACAGGTTGCCTTTAAGCCTTCAAAAAGTAGCAATGTTACTCAGTTTTGCTATGTGCTGTTAAATAGATGAGGCGCAATTCTCTTTTTTCCAGAGGCGCAATTCTCTTTTTTCTCTCCCCTCCAAGATCCATGAAACTCCTCTTGGCTTCAATGCATGTAATTTATAGCTTTTGAAGCAAACAGTTGGGTTTCTGCTGTGTTACTTACATCCCAGAGGCAGATACATTTCAGTATTTGTGCAGTGATCCTTGTGCACCTCCTGCTTCCCACACATGCATGTTGTGAAACTTAGGACCACAGTGTGACCATTGGGTGACTGCATGGCTACATAGTGATGCGAGGAGAAGTAAAGGCCACAACCTCTCTCTCCTCCTCCTAACTAGGCCCCTGCATGGTCTCCCTAGACTTTGACTCAAAGCATACTGGAGTGAGCATTATGACTGTTGCTAATGTCATCTTCCCACCCACCCCATGTAAGCAGGCTAAGGGTATGTCTATACCAGGGGTGACCAAATTTACGGAACTCAAGAGCCACACAAGTTGATTATTAAACCTTCGAGAGCCAAACTGAGACATATAGCCATATACTTTTACCTACTCCAAAATTACTGAGTTTAATATTCATTGCATGCTTTAATTTTATCATTAAAAAAGGGCAAATATTGATCCTACTAATGTCAGATTCCAATAATTAGTTAAGGTTACCATGAGGACTACGCCTATATAGTAAAAACTTAACTGTCGCTTGATGTAGAAGACTACGGGATAGTGATGAGTTTTTTAAAATCCCAACCATGCCAGACTTCTCCCTGCTGTCTCCGACCATGCCAACTCTTCTCCCGGCATCCTGACCCCCTCCTGAATCCCCAGGCCCTGATGCTTGGTTCCCTGGGCATGTTCAGGGTGGGAGATTTAAAACTCCTAGTATGGGGCCACAGCCATAATGCAGCGTTTCGCTGCCTGGGGCACGTTCAGATCAGAATGTGCCCCTTCCCATTAGTGGTGCTCAAAACCGGCGCCACAAAGTCGCCCCTTTAATAGCGCTGCTCTTTTGAGCCGCTTCGGGCCACCTGGGGCTGTGTCCCGTGGGCCCCACTGTAGTTACAGCCCTGGCTGGGGCTGCTTTCCTAAATTGACTTGCTGATGTTCTTCCAGGAGCCACACTTTTTCATTCAAGAGCCGTATGTGGCTACCGAGCCACAGTTTGGCCACACCTAGTCTATACTGATGCCAGCAAAATCACCGCTGTCAGCCCGGCATTCCAGGAGCACTTAGCAGCAAGTCTGAACTCGCTGCTGCACTCCTGGAAGTTGATTGTGGAAGTCCTGAGGGCCAGGAGGCATACGGGAGAGCCGACTGCAGGGGATTTGCAGTCAGCTCTCCCAAGTGAGTCCCGGCAGCTAAGAAAGTTGCTGGCATGTACGCAAGGCATTTTACATACCTTGCGTAAATGCCAGTCAACTGCCACCGAGAAGAGCCCTCAGTGTAGACTAGGGCTAAGAGTAGGAGGGAATGGGCAGAGCTTGGATCCACCCCCAACCATGGATGGCGGGAGACAATCTGCTAGTGATAAGAGCCAGGAGCAGATTGCTACTTTCCTGAAGCCAAAGGGGAATGGGGAAGGAAACATGCTTCTCTGAAATACATGAAAGGGAGGTGAATTATGTAGCACAGTTCATTAGGTTGTGCCTATGAGTAATAGCACTCCCATTAAAAAAGGCTAAGTGCCGTGGAGAAAAACAGACAACACTTAGCCATTACAGAACTGTGCCATCCCTTATGCCATTTATAACTATATCAGAGAAAGCAGAAAACACAGTGCTGTAAGGAACAATGCTATATTGGCAGAGAGAGATGGACCAATAACCAAACGTTTCTTCCATGTCTAATTGCTGTATTATGATTCTGTAAATGATGCATGTAGGACTTCCTTTGGGTACTAGATCAAGAGACTTGTCATGTGGGCAGGGATCAGAAAGGAGTCTCCAAAGAAAGATGTGTGTGGGGCGATCATGGAAGCTGGGTAGAGACAGGAGGGAAATAATACTCTTTGGGCAGAGAAGCAGACAGGTTACTATATGGAGCCAAGTCAGGTGGAAAGAGGTGGTTGGTTTTTAAAGCTGTGTCAGGCTAGCAGAGAAGGCTGCTGCCCGTGATAGTGGGTGTGTTTCTGAAGTAGGGTTCGATATGGGAAAGGAACTACAACAGAGGCAGTGTGTGAGGATGGGGGTTATCATCTTTGGCTCATGCCATATAACAGGAGGGGGGTGGAGTGGGTAAAAGGGAATGGGGAAAAGATAGGCCATTACATGGCAAAAGTGATTTTAAACATTTGTGTCCATTCTTCATTTTGCAACAAACACTAATCCCATCAACATTTCAGAATTCAAGAACAAATCAGACTTGGATCAGATCTCTGTCCATATCTTTGGTGAAAACGGTGAATGTGATTACATAACTGGCTGGCCGTGGAGAAGGGTAGGGATTTTAGGCCATGTCTATCAGAAAATATAATAGAGGGACGAGAACAGAGATGAAGGAAAATTTGGGTTACATCAAAATGCCATCTAATATTAGAAACTGTGCACATCTCTCAGTGGATGAACATGTCCCCTTTTTGCTAGCCTATTAACAATAGCTCAGTACTAGAGTCATTCTTGTGAATATATCACTGTTTAAGTATCATGACTGTACATATCACACTTTTGCTTTCTGTGCAGTAAATCTACAAGGAATTACATTTCTCAATATTAGAGAAACTCTCACTTATTATTCACTGTGATTAGTTTTGGATCTGAGACACTTACTTAGACCACCAGTAAGATATGTGAACAAGTCATCATCGCAAATTTAAACACAATCTGATCTCATTTTCATTTTTCTTTGTCTAATGCAGTGAATCAGTGTTTATGAGCAGGCGTTCATCTTCCACTGATCCATGCAAGCTCAGTGATGTTGAATGAGAAGTGGGGTTTGAAAAGAGTTTAGAAATGCAGGTACCAGCAAATGCTCATGACAATATTTCATTCCTCTAGGGTAAAGATAACCCCTTGCAGTTCTCCCCTTCCACCCTGCACCCCCTCACCTTCCTTATTCAAACATGGACAGCTTCATTTCTTACTCTGATTTCCAAACTTCAGGTACCAGAGTCAACATGAACATATAGGAAGAAACTTGCATTTGAAAGTGTTGATCCAGTACTTTTTCTGTTGGGACAGTACCTGATCTCCCAGTGTAGTTTAGCTCTGAATGTCATTAAAGCACATTCTGGAGCTGCAGTTGTCAGACCAGACAAATCAGGGAGTGAGTAGGATTTTCATAAGACACCGAAACATTTGGCAAAGATTGATTGCTCTATGGCAGGGGTGGGCAACCTATGGCTTTCAAGAGCCTTTCATCAGGCCCTCCAGTTGCGCCTGGCTGGAGAAAGCTCCCAGCCCCAACCCTTTCCTGCCCCTCTCCCGCCACATGGTCCCAGTGGCACCCTGGAAGCAGCATGGTGGCCACTCCCCCCTCTTGGAGCTGTCTCTGCCCCTTCACCCCTTGCAGTGGCAGCGCCCTGACCAGGGGACAGCAGCTGTTTCTCTCCCACTGCATGGGCTCAGTGGTGGCATACCGGCCAGAATGCAGAGGCTGCTCCCACACACAAAACCCTTGCCCTGCCCCTCTCTAGCCTGCCTAGATACAAATGTGGCCCTCAGGCCAAAAAGTCTGCCCATACCTGCTCTAAGGTCTGGTTTGCTGAATGGGACTGGAGAGAGAGGATCCAGTTTCAGGAGTATCATATATTTTTGAGAGGACACAGAGTCAAGAATGCAAACCTAGGGTTTGCTCTGGATGTAGCTGGTAGCTAAATAGCAAAGCCTCAACATGTAACACTGACTTCTCAGTTTAAAGCTCTGCTTCTCACCACTTCAGGTGTTTGCTAGTGAATCATGATCTCTTATTCTGAAATAATTCCTTCCATTTCTCTGTGCAGGGTCACCTAGGTAGGAGGCACTTAGTAGGTGGATGAGATGATTTATTAGGTACTAAGGGATCAGTGGGGAAGGAAGAGACTATGGAAGGAATGGGCTCTACTTTAGCCAGGCAGCTTGCTGACACAAACAAATGACAAATAAAGGGTTTTAGAGGCAAGCCAACACACACTGAGTAGCCTCAAGCTGGACAAAAACACATGTCAGAAATACAAAGGCACCATTCTGTCTGGAATGGAAATGAAGTGTGGGAGAAAAGGATTGAGATCACAAAAGGAAATTCCTGAAAAAATATTTACATGTCAGATAAAGGATATGCCTAGACCAGTGGTTCCCAACCAGTGTGCCGGGGCACACTGGTGTGCCGCGGCAAAACCCAAAGTGTGCCGCGAGCATCCCCAAGAGCTGGAGTTAAAGTTCCCTCCTGCTCAGCCCAGCCACATGGGCTGTGCAGGGCTGAGAAAAGGCAGAGGTTAAAGTAAGGGGGAAGGCACTGGAACACAGTTCGAGGGTCCCCTATTTTTAGGCAGGCAGCATTCCAGGCCCCCTAAAAATAGATGACAGCACTGGAATGCAGAATTCCAGGGGCCCCCTAAAAATAGGATGAGCAGCTGGAAAGCAGCGCTTCAGTGGCTCCACCTTAAACCCTGCTCCACCTTATGCCCAGCCAGGAGAGTGCTGGGGGAGGCTGGGAGTGTGCGATTCTCCCCCTGCAGGGTGGAGCAGCTTGTGTCTGCCAGCCTGCAAACAGCCGAGGTAAGGGCTCTGGGGGGGGGGGGGGGGGGCTGCTGAGAATTGTGTGGGGCAGATGTGTGTGTGTAGCAGAGGTGGGTGGGAGTGGATGTACAGCAGAGAGTGTGTAGCTGGGGTTGTGGGGTGGCTGGTTGGTTGGGGATAAGTGTAGCTGGGGGAAGGGGTAGCTGGGGGGGGTAGCTGGGGGCTGGAGGCCTAGTTCTGGCCCCTGCAGTGATGGGAGGGTCCATCACAGGCAACAGGGGCTGGGGGAGGGGAGGACAGGCCCCACTGCGGTGGGAGGGAGCAGCAGTGGGGTGAAGATTGCCCTGGGTGGCAGGGAGTCAGTGTGGAGAAGGGGGAAGTGGGTGCTGTGCCATGTTCCCCTGCCCTACCTTCCCACTCCCCAGGTTCCCTCTTGCCCCGCCACAAAGCCACTCTTGTTCTCCCTTCCTCTCTCCTCTTGCCACCCTTGTGCTGTTCCCCACATGGCTGCCCTTGTCCTCTTTTGCCACCCCTGCCCTGCCCTGCTCTGCTCCACACTCACTCCTGCCACTGCAAATTACTCCTAACCTCCCGTTTTGCCACCCCTGCTCTGCTACCCCTACTATACCACACAGCAGCATTTCTGAAACACTGTGCCATGGTTCATGAATATTCATAATTAAAGTTATTTTGAATATTCATGAGCTTTTTAATGGTGGTGTGCCTCAAAAAATTTGACGGTATCAAGGTGTGCCATGGTAGAGAAAAGGTTGGGAACCACTGGCCTAGACTGCAATCACAGGGTGTGGCTGCAACTCAAGTGGACATACCCAAATTAGCTTTAATTTAGCTAGTTTGGGACCTGGAGCAGTGAGGCTGCAGCAGTGTGCATTTCAGTGCTGGCCAGAACCACAAGTGTTTATCCAGGATTCACCATGGATTTGTTCAGCTCGCGCTGAAAGTCACTCTGTGACAGACAGACTGCTCAGGACCAAGCTAGCTAGGTTATAGCTAACCTGGGTATGTCTATTCAGGCCATGGTCACACCTCATGACTGAAGTATAAACATACTCTATGAGGTTAAAGAGAAATGGGCATACAGCCAAACTATGTGTTCACATACATACAGACACACACACGCATGCATGCGCGCACACGCACGCGCACGTGCACACACACAAAGGGCTCTCTATATGTCAAGCAATTCCCATCTTCCTATGATTGTATGCTTATTTAAAATTAGAATATGGTTTGTACTACTTGACCACACAGATGCATAAGGGGGAGTAAGAGCCTTCTTTACAGCCTGCAAGGGCTATCTGGTCTACTGTCCTCAGGAGAAAGTAGGTGCTACATGCCTACTACTCCTCACCAGCGCAGGTGGCTGGAAAATGGACACAGCCTTGGTTCTACCCTCCAAATGCTCAAGCCAGTGAAGGTGACAGTGCCGGGGGGGGGGGGCAGTGATTCACTGAAGGTTGTAAATTAAAAAACGACTGTCCAGAAGTCAAAAATCTAAGTATTCCCATCTCAGGTGCTCTGCGGGTTGCTTAGCTATTTGAAATGCATGAGTGGCTTACTTAAATTCATTATTAGCTCTTCAGGGGAGATTATAATCCAATATTGAATTTAGATTGATTAAAATACCTCTGAGTTGAGTTAATAACTGAGCCCTCTACAGATACCACTCAGAGAAGCCTCATCAGTAACATTTTATATCTCATGCCTAGTGCTCTCACTTCTATTCTTCTGGCTGTTAAATATTTTAAAAGTTGCAATTTATTGATGCTTTTGTAGTGACTTCATAAATACAACCCAGTTATGCCAGGGTGCAATCCCCTCAATGAACTGATTTTGGCCTTTAACTATTTGTCTGAATTCAACTATTTCCATAGTTTCTCTAAGGATTTATCAAGTTAGTCACTATATTTGCATTAGCATGGACCTCTCTGAATTCAGAATTAAGTTCACAGAGAACAGAAACTAGGTGAACCTGAATTCTCATTTTTATGGACTGTTCTTGTGGAGTCAGAGAAATACAAAGTTAACATCAACTCATCCAATACTTTCTGGAAAACTTTTCCATATCTCCCACATGTATCCTTAGATCTTGATTCAAAGCCCACTGAAGTGAATGGAAAGACTCCAGCTGACCTCAGTAGATGGCCTTAGATCAGGCCCCTCCAGAATGCCTGTCTATCTGTCAATACATCCAGTTCTGGTATCTAAGTACCAAGCACATTTTGTATTGCGTTATATATTTTTTTGCAAATAGCACCTATTTCCCATGACTA
Source organism: Podocnemis expansa (assembly GCA_007922195.1). NCBI lineage: Eukaryota > Metazoa > Chordata > Testudines > Podocnemididae > Podocnemis > Podocnemis expansa. Next base: position 27,990,584 of record ML681972.1, on the reverse strand, counting down.
GACATTCTTAATTTAACTTTCCCACCCTCCTTTTTGTTCTCCTTTCTCCTCCCAGCCCTTCCACTGCCAAAGAAAACATTGCCAAGCTGTTTTTCTATTACTGTTATTGAGGGAGGCCTTGTACAAAAAGATGGGTTTTGCAGTTTGTCCTACAGACAATAAGGCACAGCCTTATCCTGATCTTTGGTGTTAAAGAATTCCACGGCCAATGACTTTTCATGGTAATTTTTTGCTCATGTTTCCAAAAGCTTTACCTTGGGCGGTGGTGGTGATTAGGGCACTCATCTGGGATCCAGAAGACAGATTCAAGTCCCTGTTCTCCAAGTCATTGCCCATATCATTATGTTACATAGCCTTTCTTGTGCTTTCTCTGCTGTTGAAACACTTCCACTTTGTATGAATAATTCAATATTAATTGTTTCAGCAGGAAACTGACTACATAGCCCAGGGAGGATGGTACAGAAGCAGCTAGAGTAGCATTGTGAACCTATGTCTCCTACATTTTAGCTGAGTGACCCAACTACCAGGCTACTGACGCTTCAAGGATACCCATGCACTCATATTTTCACAATAAAATTCTGAAACATCAAAGTTTTCCACAAAAATGCCATTGTGGTTTTCCAGCCAGCTCTATTGGTAACTAAATTTTATCAACTGTATTAAATTTGTTAATGCTACAGAATGGTCCTATGGTGTCAACGTGAACTTGAAAACAGCAATGCCTTCACCACCTTTACCCACCTTCGCAACTGGCAGATGGTCCCTATCTGAAACTTATCTTTTCAAATCTTTAAGTTCACCAACTCACTGTCTGAGCTTGCCTGGGACGCTTGAAGTGAGGTGAAAGCACTCCTTGGTAAACTCAGGTTTGATTAACAGAAGACAAAAAATAGCTTTCCACAAATTGCAAGTTCTTTCTCTCTCTTTCCACTTTCTTTCACCTTCTCTACCAAAGCATTGTTTCAAAGCAGACATGAAAAAATACAAACAAGATCACAAAAGCTCACCCCTACATTTCATCTGAATGAAATCCAGCTGGTGAATTGACTGGAGTAAAGGTTCACTATCCAGGGTCAGGTCAAATTCAGCAGATACTTTTGGTTCCAAGGCTCCTTTGACCCACTGTTCCTGAGACACCTGAACACGTTTGATTAAAGCATCTGAAATCTTAAAAAGAACATTAAGGGTTCAATGAAACTGCAATGCAAAATATATCAGAATCAGTTAAAAGTGGCAGATCTGAATGCCTACACTACATCATACAAGGAGACTGGGAGCATCATGGTCTAATTGACATAGGACACATCAACTTTGCTGTGAGTTCCACATGTACTGCATCTTCTCATGTCTTTTCAAAACCAATTCCCTGTGGCAATTGGAAAAGAAAAGAGTTTTCTTTGAAAAAGCATGGAATATAGGAACAGGGATGTATCATAACTCCTTGAGAGCCACACAGAAAGCAGAGTTCTGTCTGGTCAGCACAGCACCTCTCTTGATGTCTAGTTTTGTCTCCATGAATAGAAAGGAGAAGGTCTCTGACACTAGAAGCTCCTTTTAGATCAGCAGATAAAGTCCAGCAGATAGAAGCTGAAGCTAAAAAAATACAAACTGGAACTAAGGAGCACATATTTAACAGTGAGGATAATTAACCATTGGAACAAAATCACCAAAGGAGGAGGTGGGTTCTCCATGAAATCAAGATTGGATCACTGTCTTAAAGCTCTACTCTAAGCCAACCAGAAACTATTGGGCTTTGATAAATACTGCCAAGATATTTATTGACTTGATTCTACTGGGTCTTGATGGTAACCATGAAAAGATATTACACTTTTTAGAACAACTTAATAAATCCATACTGACTGGAAAACTAGAGTAAGTTAGAAGACATGTGAGTGAGAGACTTTCATTACAATTCCCACGTCTGAATGATCAGCAGCAACTCTTTACGCTTAGCTAGGGAAAGAAAAAGACATCCGCTGATTGCCATGCTCTGTTTTGTACTTGACCAAGGATCATCCCCAAAATCCTTATTCAGCTTTTATTTAGTTCTTGCTGAGGCAAAGCTCCAAGAGGTCAAATCCTGAGACAAGCAAACTGCAGGTGATCAGAACCTCTCAGACTCTGGCACATGGCTTCAGTGAGGCATTTGCTTTAGTGAAGACTGAGTAAGAGCTTCAGATTTAGTGCTATTAAAATGCATGGTAAATCATAGTTTGGATAAAAGAAACAAAATAAGCTTTAACACATGGCAATCTGGAGTCAGACTGTGCTTGGCCCATGTCAGAGTAGCTGTAACCCCCTACCCTTATAAATCATCATGGATTACCTTTAAACCAAGTTTCATAACCTAGAAAACATTATCATTTGGAAATTAGGTACATGGAACAAAAGAAGTGTTCCCTATCTCCATAAAATTGGCTCATTTTTGGATATCACACACAAGCAGGTTTGAAGGTTGAGAGGTATGGTGCCAAGTAGGTGACATATCAGGAGCAAGCTGGAGCTCAGTGGTGGTGTTGTCCACCATGTAAAGTCTCTAGGCTTGTCTAATTAAGTGACACTGGGGCTTGACTGCTGCAAAAATCAGGAAACCATAATCAGTTCCCTGATGGTGTCAAAGTCTTTTAACTTTAGGGACCATTTCCGTCAGTACTGTCATTTCCATCAGCCACTCACCCCACCCCCTGAAGACCCTCACCTCCCACTCTACTCACTCCCTCTCACCCAAACCTCCCTACCTCCCACTCTCGCCCCGAAATCCCCCCCCCACACTCTTTTCACCCTGTGCTTCCCCAAGTCCTCCCAGCCGGCTGCTCTCCTCACCGCAGGGTGCTTCGCAAGACCACGCTGGAAGCCAGCTGGCCAGCTGCACAGCACAGCGGCCATGCACCATAACTGGCCCACCTCACCCCTGGGGCTGACCAGCCAGCCAGTGGGCAAGTGAGGTGCCATGCGGAATGCGGCTTCAGACCAACACCGGCTGGGACTACTCCTCCACTGCAGCTTGCAGCAGAACAGACCACAGGCCGCAAATGGCCCCCAGGCCACACCTTTGACACCTCGATCCTTCCTCATTCCTCTGCAGCAAGAACAGGCTGGGAAAAGGGGAGAATTGAGTCTTCCATGTCCGTTCAACTAGGCCTCCTCTTGGTACTACGAACAGCAGTACCAGTTATGGCAGAGATTTTTTGGTGATGCAGATATTGCCCATAGGGTAATGCAGAGTGTCCCAGAGTCATTTCACATGAGCCATCAAATTTAAATAATTTCTGGGTATTATTGACGGGAAATGAATGTGAACCTGCAGCTGAAAGGCTCCACAGTCCACCTCTAAACCTTCAACCAAACAATTCACCATCTCAAGCGCTACATTCCAATATAACCTTTTTGTTTCTTCACCAGATGAGAAAGGAAAATACCTGTAAAAAACCAGAGGGATCGTTTTCTTTGATTACTTCCAGACAGTATTCCATAAGACCAGTTGACTGACGTAACTTCAGTGTACAGTGATTTATCTGGTCCCAAACAACCTGCAAAAGAAAACCGCAGTATACATCTAATAGTCCTCTCAGTTTTTACTGACAAGTAAATTATTTTAGAAGCAGCCACAGTGAACAGAAGAGAGTATTAAAGCTCTGTTTGTTTTAGCTGCCATGTGGGCATTACCCCCATCTGCAGGAGCTATGCTTATTTGCTCTGTATTGTAAATACCGATAATGAGTTTGGCAAAATGTCATGTGTAGGGAATCTCAATTATCATTGCAGATTAAGCGCTGAATACTCAGTTTGCTCACTGCTGAAGGAGTTAGAATTTAACAGGTGTAGAATTTCTTAACAGAACATTTAACCACACTTCCCTTAAAATTTGAGCTTCTAATAAAAAATTAACTTAAACCCAATATGTTCCGCCGGATAACTATGATGACTGCTGTGCAGTACACTGTCTATCATTCCCTTCACAATTTACAATAGACTCTTATTCACACAGAGGATGCATTTTTAGGGAAAAGAATAAGAAAGGCACATTTCTCATTTATCCCAGCTTTGGACTTGTTCCTGCTTTCATACTGCTCTAAAGCAGGAGTAAGTCCACTGCAGTCAATGGAACAAACAAGGAGTCCTGTGGCACTTATAAAGATTAACAAACTTATTTATTGCATGAGCTTTCATTACCCAATGTCAGAAATGGTGTGAGTGGGAGAAGAATCAGGCCTTTTATTGGGGTACCACAACTGTAGGAAGTTGCAAGTGTGGTTCTCAGAACACTGAGTTGAAGCAGTCCTTCCATTCCCTTTACATTTTGCTGGATGGACAACAGAAAAAACCTAAAACATTTGTAATACACCCAGCACTTGTAGTATCTAGGTATCAAACAGAGAACTATGAGTTGCATGGAACTTGTTCATAAAGAACCCCAGTGAGCAGTGACTACTACTCCATTCAGCCAGTTACATTTCTCTCTCCTTCCTCTTTCTCTCATTTCTCCTGAGTAGAGAGTGAAAGAGGAGCTCAGGGGTTCTCTCACTGACATTTGAGATTCTGAAGGTTTAAAGGATAGGCTAAATCCTGAAGCTTTTATTGAGTCCTTTCCCAAACAAGATTGCTTCCATCTGGTCAAAATCAGAGGTGGTACTGGTCTTGAATCGCCCACTGATTTCAGTGGGAGTTGTGATTACTTTAGCACCTGCCAGGATTTGACTCATAGACTTCAATAACAATATTGCCTAAGATTGAAGCACCAATTCAGCAAGTTAAGCAAATACCTTACTTTAAACACACGAGCAATTCCACTGAAGTCATGCTTTAAGTACCTTGTTAAACTGGGGTCTGAATACAGACTTGAAAATTTGGTCAATGGGAATTTAACTGAGTAAGAACTTCAGGAGGACTGAGCTTGATGTGGCTAGCACCTCTGCTTAACATGCAGAAGGTCCTGGGTTCAATTCCCAGGGGGTTGGACTCGATGATCTCATGAGGTCCCTTCCAGCCCTATGATTTGATTGATTGATTGATGTACTTCAAACAGAAATATCAGTAGCCATACTCTTCGGAATGATTGTAACTCATAATAGTAGCACTCACCTTTAATTTCTGCTCACGCTCTTTCGTAACTTTTGTCAGCAATTTTGCCTTTTGACGAGTTAAAGCATCAACCAGGGCATCACACTGAGCAACCAGACAAGCTTCATAATCCAACCCATTCTCCTAGAAGAAGGTGACAATCATATTCATCTATGAAAATGAAGTTTTACATTAACAGATGTTATTTAGCCAAGTCAATATACATGTTTTGTATTTAGAAAATGTTTCCTTTCAAGAGTTTGTTGTGTTATGTTTCCTTTGTGATTCCATTATATATTGCACCATTAACAGTTGCTAGTTATAAAATGCCTAAAGGGACACTGTCAAGATGATTATGCTATGCAATTGATTTACTGTAATCGCTTAATATACTAGCATTTTCCAGACAAATGAATGCTTGAGAGTCTCTATGTATTATTAAAATACTCTTTCAAATTCTGCTCTGAGTTACCCCATTGGAATTCCTCTGAAATCAGGGAAGTTGTACCACAGTAACTAGGGCAGAATGTAGTCCACTGACTGATCCCAAGGGGAATGAAACAAGAATAAATATAATTCCTGAGACTGTGGTATGCTGCCACAAACTGAAGGCTAAGGGCAAAATGCATAATCAAAGGAACAATTTTGACTCAAGCCTCTCCCCCCACACACTTCTTGTAGTTAGCACATGCTTACATCTGCCCTGAAAACATGAATTTGGTTAACCTTTAAAGAAAATACACTGTAGGTTGTCACATAATGGTGAAATTCACTTCGGTACAGAGGAATAGCAGAAGGCCTAGGCAACATTTTGGTCAGAGCTTCAGGGGGATTTAAATAGCACTTAAGCTTTGGGCTTGCCCTCTGCTCACAGGTAAATTTCACTCCTGTGGAACTCACAGCTTAAGACTGGTTCAAACGGGAAGTCTTCACACATGATAAGTAGCTGCTCTTGAAACCAGGAGGAGAAGGAAGCCCTCAGGCTCCTATGCCCAGGAGGCTGTGCAACCAGCTTCACAGCAATTCAGCACTTAAGCTTTAGTATGCCTAACTTTAAGCACGTGCTAAAGTCCCATTTAAGATAATGTCTCTCTCTGTGTGTCCCCCCCCACTTATTTTTATTTTTCTGATTTGTCTACCTGACCAAAATTAGATTTATGCTATTGCCTTCCTAATGGTTAGAAGACAATTTTCTAACTTTCTTACAGTCAGCAGTGCTCACTTTTAACAGACTGGACACTCTAGTAGTTAGTTTTCCCAGGACAAATATAACTGGCAAAGTTCTCCATTGTCTTTGCTTACAGCCTCATGCCAGCAAAACACTTAAGCATGGGCTTACCTTTAAACACATGCTTAAATCCCACTGAATCAATGGAGAGCCTCAGGAAAGAATTAATTTGTCAACAAATGTAAACCCTGATATACCTTGTGAACATTTACACCTGCACAAAGTGAGGGTGAAATACTACCACTCTGATGTCGGAAAGCTTTGTAGCAATTTACTTCCATGCAAAGTTGGTGCAAAGTGCAAAACCGGGGGAAAATCTGAACAAGTGATGATAGATGGATATAATCAGCAAAGAGTTCACAGTATTTTTAGACCTTTAACCTATTCATTCCTCTGACAAGGCTCACTTTGAAATCATTTATTAAACCTGCAAATATTACTTTTATAGGAATGAATTTCTGAATTTTTTTTAGGCTTTAAATATAAATCAATCTATGAATGTGCACAGTTTGCTGTCCCAGCATCTATGGGTTATATACACTGCTTTGTTTATGCTTGGGACAACATGTATGCCTTTTTAGCTCTGGGAAAAAGAAAATCAGTCTTAGGAAAATAAAATTGACTTGCCAAATTCATTTCATTTTTCTGGAGCCATTGCCAAGCTAAATTAGGTGTAGATGGGCATCCTGTCTTAAGGAGCAAGTGCCATCTCTTCTACAAGCTATCCTTTATTTGGGATAGCAATAAAACATTGGTGCCAAATCCCTCTATTCTCAGACTTCTCTGTTGACTTGAGTCACATGCCAGAAGGGACTTCTAGACAGGAAAGGAAAATGGAATTTAACTCAAAAGTCACTGGGCCCAATTCTCTTCCTTCTTGTATGACTTTTGCATCAGTGCTACTCCATTGACTTTAACAGTTTTTCCTGATTTATATAACTGTCAGAGTAACATCAAGCCTCTGCTCTCATTTACACTGGTATGAATCAGGAGCAGCTCTAATGAAGTCACTGAAGTTACCTTAAAATACAAATAGGGTAAGTGTGAGAGGAATCAGGATCTACACAGGGATCCCTTACACACGTTACTTATTCCACTTTCTCTTGCTTTATTTCAGCTTTTCTCTTCCCCTCTATTTATTTCAGTTTACCTCCTTTTTTAGAGTGAATTTTCCAGGATCCCTTCATTTTATTACCCTCAGTCTCACAGCTTAAGCCATGATTCATTAAGCCCATTCTCTGATTAAGGAGAAATAGAAAATTCTTCCTTGGGAAGATGAATGCACTGCCTCTGCGGCTATGTCTATACTGCTGGCAGGTTCTTGGCATAGCTCGAGATGACAAACCCAAGAGAGCACAGTGTATGTCCCAGAACCGTGAAGCTAAAGAGGTAAGTGCTTGAGCATAAACTAGCCCTGTAAATAATTACTTGTGGTTTTCTGCTAGCATGGGGATTGTGGAACCAAGTCTGGCCTGAACTCAGATGAACTACAGCTAGACAACAGAATAACCACAGCCCCCTTCTGTTTGTAACTGTCCTTCCTCTCCTTGGGTCACACCCCGTGCACCTTCACTTGGTCTCTAAAAGGATGACAGGGAAATGTTTGGTTTCTGCACACAGCCTGAGTCAGAGTGAATGCTCCTGTGGGTGCTTCTGTAATGGGGATAATGTGGTCTCCACCCCTCCCCGAACTTCTATTCAAACATCCAGTGGGAAGATTTAGATGGCAACTCTTTAAAAGGAGAAGAAATGGGAGGCTGAAGCAGATTTTTGCAGCAGATGGGAGAAGGCAAGAACTGTATAGTGACAGCAAGAAGGTCCCTTAGAGAGTCAGGGAAGAGGCTAAACAGGCCAATTATGAAGCACACAAGAAGAACAGTGTAAAGGACTTGAAAGTGGCCCTAAGAAAAGAAAAAGAAGAGGCAATCCACCAATTCAGGGAAAAAGAGAGTAAAGAAAGAAAAAGGAAGCCATAAACCTCCCTGGCAAAAGAAAGAGCATAACTCTGATAGTTCTCTAATTCAGCAAGGAAGTAAAGGGTTTGACTTGCTGTCTGGCTTATAAGGTGTTTAAGTACAATGAAAGAAACAATACATCTTTTATTCCATTGAGTAAATATTTGTATGTAGGACAGTGCTGCTGAGGGGAGGAAATGGGAGGCTGCCAGCACTGAGGTATTTATTGGAGACAACCAGAATCATGCTTCTCAGTTCAAATGATGGAGCCAAATCCAAACATTCCCAGTGTTCTGACTTCTTCAGGTATCATTCTGGTTCTAGCCTATTACAGAGATGGACCCCGATGTGGAGTTTGGTTCAACTCCAGATTCAAATTTCCTCAAAACTCAAGAGGTGGGGTTGGGTCCAGGTTTCTAATTTCGGTTCACTATTAGCATATTAATAATGTGAGATGGAGATTTGGGGTGGTCAGAGTCATGAAGACCAGAAGAGATCACTCTTGGTCATTCAAGCCTATCCACACCACCACCATTCTGTATAATAACTTGCTAGTGTTTCTAGGCATATGCATTAAAAGATTTTACGCACAATTTAAAATATTTGTAAATGTCCATCTCTGGGCTTCAAGAAAATAAAAGTAGCTATTGAAGAGGGCTGGGTTACTCAGGGACTCCAACTATGAAGTCCTTCACCGGCAGCTCACTGCTGCAAAGCTGTCTGTAGTGAATGGCTGAAATTCATTACCATCTGACAGCTGTTCTGGGGCCTACAGACAGGAGTAGGTGATTTTAGGCCAGCTCCTATCAGTCAGTTCTTCACATCACTTAAAAAAAAAATCAGTTAGTTCCCTTTAGTGACACATCTAGCAAAGCAACAAAGGAATGCAGGGAGTGGGGAATGCAACACTTTTCATATGCTGGCAGCATTCATAACCTGCGTTTCTAAATAATTTAATTGTAGATCAAATTTGTATTTCTCAAATTCCTGACTCCTTTCTATGGAAAGCAGGAACTCAGGATTACTCATTGACGACCAAAGGGCCAGAAATAAAAGTAGACAGCACACTTTGGGTAGGCCATAGAAGCCATGCCAGAACATGCTAGCACTAGTCACGATAATAATCCCCCTCTAATGCCTTGATGGTCAGTATAGAGAAGGGGATGCTACTGCTGCATGTTCCAGACTTGTTCCATTGGTAGACAGAAAGCTGAAAATTCTCTGTATCCAGCAACTTCTATGAGTATTATATTCAAGTGAAAGAAAACAACTGAGTTACACATTGGTTTTGTTCTCTTGTAGCATAAATACCAATTTGTGTTTTAAAAGACATTAATTAGTCTTTTGCGCAGAGTAATGAGTTGAAATCCCATGATCAGAGCTGAACAGATACACACACAACAGTAATTTCCCCTTGAATAAAAATCTTAATTGATTTTGGCAGCCCTTGGTGCCCTTTCTTGTGTTTTAACTTTCCACAAATATCCTAACAATTAAAATACAGGAATGTTTTCAGAAACAGAATATTTTAGACAAGTTAAACTATTCACAGGTAATGCATTTTGAATTTTTAAAATTTGTAAAAATGAGTATTTGTACCAAAAGCCTGACTCTAAGAATTACACTCAGCCCATCAGGGTATAGAAGTACACAATATAACCAATGTGTCCAATCAGAAGCTAAACAACGCAGTTCAAAATTCCAATTTTGAATCTCAACTTCTTGCAACAAATGGCATAAAAATTGTCTACAAATATTCATAGACATGAACTACAAAGTAGCTATGAATAATTTCACCTAACAAATGCATTCAAGAAAAGAGTAAGTTATTCCAGGCAATTTGTGAATGGAAAGAAACTAAAGTAATCAAATAAATTATGCACTTGGCTCTAATGACTATATTATTATCAAAACAACTGGAAGTATACAATTACCTGTATCTGTTGTAATATATTTTTCAGCTGAACCAAAAATTCTTTTGCTTCCTTTGCTTTATCTGAGACACCATTTAAAGCCTGAGACAGCTGCGCCTATAAGAACCAGAATTTAAAATGAAAAATTAGAGATAAAATGCAAATGAATTCTTACTAATCCTTACTACTTATGATTAAGTCTTAAAAGGATTACTTGACATCATGTGCATTCTTTCTCACACAGAAGATTTGTGTGGAAAAGAACAGTTAGGATTTAGTAAGGGTGAATTTGTGTGTGGGTAGTCAGTTATTGTCTCCATTTTCCAATTAAATGTAATGACTAGTTAAGTCACAATACTCACAAAAGCCTGCAACTTGCTCACTTATGCATGGAAATGATAGTATCTTATATTTATACTGTCTGTCATGCTGAAACATCCCCAAATGATACCTAAACTAGCAATTTTTTACCTCTGTATCTGAGATTTTTTACAAACTTTATAGTGTCAGCTACAGTGAAGCTATATTAAATCTGTCATTACAAAGCTCCATTTGAATAGTCTTGAAACATCGTGTAAAAACGTTTTTGGGGGCTGAAAGCATCCACTCTTCAACTTAACTCAAAGTGGATATTTCTAAAAAGGCTGAAAAAAATTCCTTTTACCCATTTTGAGTTATGAGATGGTGAGAGGAAAAAAAATGTTCTTTCACAGTTGTAAGACAATTTTAAGAAAATGTTTTGTTTGTGAATAATTTAAATAGCTGAAGTTTACAATATGATATTTGAGCTATAATTCTAACCTCAAGACTAAGCAACTTTAACTCCAGTTTTTGTGCCTGTGTAGTACAATAATCTTCACATGACCACATATTCAAAGTATAAAATATGGCATTTGACAACCTTGTATTTTTCGGAGCTAGACTGACATGGCTACCCCTTTGGAACTTGTATTTAGCTCTGATACTCTGACAGTCCAAACCTGAAGAAGAGCTCAAAAATTCTCTTTCACCAACAGAAGTTGGTCCAATAAAAGACATTACCTCATCCCCCCCCTTTTTCATTTTATAACAACCTTAGACACTGGCCGTACCTTACACAACCATATTCATGTAATGCACATGTACATTACATTATTTCTCTCAAAAGTACATGTGAAGGCCCTGGTCCTGTAATTGCATCCATGGAGACCCTCCATAGAACATCAATGATCTTCTCACAGATGCGGTTGCATGATCCAACTGTAAAGTATATTTAAAACAACATACTACTGGGGGGACTTGTTACCATGCGACCAGTGGAGACATGGCTGGGGACATGGCAGGGAGTGGCAGCCGTAGATCTGGGGCCAGGCTGGCAGCAGCAGGCGCCTGAGGCCGACTCGGACCCATCTGCCTGGGGCCCATCTCTGGGGCAGCGACGCGCAGGGTCCTGTTTACGCAACGCACGTTAATGGGACCCTGAAAATGTAACTGATGAGTGAGCTCAGGACCTACAGAGTTTGGCAGGTGTTTTGCAGCTCTCAGTGGAGCCAAAACTGGGACTTAGATGCCTAACTCTGCTGTTAAGGCAACTACATACCTTTGTGGATGTGGGTCAGTGTCACCATTTATTCTCCACCTACTCCTGGCCCCTGAGGGGAAGTAATTTACTGCAGTCCTCATAAGAGACAGCCCAATTCCCCATTATGTGAGCCCAGCTCTACCCAACCACTTCCCTGCTCTCGCTCTCTCTCTCTCCTATGCCACCTACCGCCCTATGGACCTACTCAAGCAGGAGAAAGAAAAACATGGGGTGCACTGCTCCTGCTCTATTTCCTATGCCTTGACAAATGAGGTATGAACACAACTACAGGAGGGCCTTGTGTAGCCACATTATGATTAGGCAGAAACTGGCTCTTAATGGAACTAAGAATTGAAGGCTAAAGGAAGAATCAACCCTGTGTATTCTTCTGTTCTTGGAAATGTTTCATTTTAAGCCCAGTTACATGTATTGTATGGATAGCAGCTTTAAAAATAGAATATAGACTCACAGACTACAAGGCAGGCATGGCCAAACTGTGCCTCAGGAGCCACATGTGGCTCTTGAATGAAAAAGTGTGGCTCGCAAAAGAATGTCAGCAAATCAATTTAGTAGGCAAAAGAACATGGCTATATGCCTCAGTGCGGCTCTTGAAGGTTTAATAAACAACTTGTGTGGCTCTTGAGTTCCATAAGTTTGGCCACCCCTGCTATAAGGTCAGAAGGGACCATTAGGATCTCAAGTCTGACCGCTTGCACAATGCAGGCCACAGAACCTCAATCACCCACTCCTGTCATAGACCCCTAACCTAAGACTGAGTTAGTGAAGTTTTGAAATAATGATTTAAAGACTTCGAGGTACAGAAAATCCACCAGCAAGTGATCTGTGGCCCATTCTGCTGAGAAAGGTGGAAAACCCCCAGGATCTCTGCCAATCTGCTTTGTGGGAAAATTCCATCGTTACCCCAGTTGTGGTGATCCCTTAAACCCTGAGCACGTGGGCAAGTCTCACTAGCCAGATGCCCAGAAAGAACTCTCTGTAATAACTCAGAACCCACCCTATCTAACATCCTGTACTACAATTCATTATCTAATATGAGGAGCTATAATAATTATATTATTGCTGTCACTGCTTGTTTTTACTTTTTTAATCTTTTGCTCAAATTCTTGGCCTTTCACAAAATCTGAAGTAACAATGACAAGTACAAAAGTTTACCAGGTTCATTGAGCCAAATCCTTGTCCCTTGATAAGGGCTCTATGTGCCATCAAAGTATGACGAAGGAGCTTGTGAAGACTCTCCCAGTTTTACACCAGCCCCTTTCAGTAACATGCCTGTACCCCACCCTCGGGGCATGTTTAGGGGCAGGGTAGGGAGTAGGAGTGTGATGGAAAGGTATGACAGTGTGATGTGGTATTGAGAAAGTGGGGCTGGAATGGGATGTGCTCCTCCCATCGGTGGCTGATGGAATGGTCCCAACAGAACAAGTGTGCTTCAGCCACAAACCAAAGAAGACTATGATCAGTCCTTGGCCAAAGTATAATTACCACCACTCCAGCATCTAATCCTACCCCCAACATCAGAACAGAGTATAACCCACAGTATGGGTGGGGCCAGTGGCTAAAGTATAATTTGGTGGGCCCTGGAACCCTCTTAATTGGTGGGCCCCCTTCCCGTATCGTCCAGGCCACCTTTATGCATGTGTGGGCCCCAACCCAGGTAGTCATGTTTGAGCCCCACCAGCTCTTTCCTCACACATGAAACACAGCCCCAAATCCACATCACCCCCACCCTGTCCACTAGTGCCCACATCAGACCCCTCAGCCCCCATCCCCATTCCCTAAATTCCCTGACCCCAAGTCCCCACTCCAGCCTTCCTAACCCTCTACCCCCAGTCCTTACTCCATCACCTGTCAGCCCCCCAACCCGCTCCACACCTTCCTAGCCCCCTCCATCCCTAGACCCCACTCCCCAGCCCCCCCTCCAGCCCTTCATAATCCCCCCCCCACACCCCTTCCGACAGACAGACAGACTCCCCAGCCAGACAGACTCACCCCCCACCACCTCCTCCGCCTGACTGGCCGTTATAGGCTTGCTGTCCTTGCCAGGTTCGGCCGCCTCCTCTTCAGCCATCTTTTCCACAGGGTTAGCCCCGAGTCCTGGGGGCGGTGAGACCGCCAAAAAGGTCTCCTGAGGTTCGTTGCCTTCCTGGAACTGGGCTCCCCAGATTCCTCCATAGCCAGCACGGGCAGGAGGAGAGCAGCGCTCTGTGATGATGTCATCACTACACACCGGCTCCTTCCAAGAGAGTTCTGTGGCCATGGCAATGCAAAGCAGCCTGTGGTGGAGCAGAGTCTGTCTGTGGGAAGGGCGGGGAAGTTTGGAGCAGGAGGCAGGGAGGGCACATGGCTGGGGAACACTGCGTTCCAGCTGCTGCTTCTATTATTAGGGGTTCCGGAACGCTGGCCGCTAAAAATGGTGGGCCCTGAAATGGCGTTCCAGTGCATTCCCCCTTATTTTAACCCCTGGGTGGGGCCAAAAACTAGGGTTTGTCCAACAGTTATCATGGAAGTCATTAATCTGTGAGACAGTCCAGGTGAAGCATAAACTACATGGATATTAATGTCATTAAGCATGCTTGGGCTTGGTTCCTCGTATATAACCACCATGAAGATTCTGCATATAAACTTGGCAAAGACGTGGACCAAAAAGCTCTTGATCAAACTTTTCACTCAAAAATTGCACAATATGAAATCCAGTGTTCTGATCACTTAACCCATTTACAGATAATAGCCTTGATTACTAAAGCATTTATGAGGCAGTTTTCAAAGCAAATGGATTTAGCTATGTATTTCCCATTAAAACAAAATGGACTCGTATGCCTAAAACCTGAATAAACCACTATAAAACATGCCCTGTACACTCAGAATTCTCGTTCATACTGTGGAAGGATTTGCTTGAAGCTGACCTGCAAGCTACAAGCTCCATTAACTATGACAATTAATAATTCCTGACAAATGCTGATTCTATCCACATTTATCCTCATTTTAATGTCTGGATCCAGCAATGAAATAAGGATTGTGTAGCTAGATAAAAAGGTTATACTCCTCCTTATCAAATACAGTAACAGACATAATAAGGAGGACAAATAATCAAATCTAGCTTGGCATTGTAGACTGATTATCTTCCCTGACTTTAGAAAAGGAGACAGAATTCTATCAATCTTTCTCAAAAAAAAGAGTTCATTGCTCATTTACCTTTCTTTTTCTCCATCTATCATCACAGCAGATAAAATACTGGATTACATCAGATAATCCAGATACTGAATTCTTAAAGAGCTCCCAAGCTTCTGGGAAGGGAGGAAGAAGTTCTGGGCAATACTGGTCTATATTCTTAAAGCATCAATATGCCAATACTCGCCTTGCACTACTTTCTCATCTCCCTACTCAACAGAGTCCTAATTAGACCCCTATCTAGTTAAACTTCCTGCTGCTGTCCCTAATACAAGATCATACACAAACAACAGCTCTATTTTTGTTCTACATGGTGGGACACAACAGAACGTGCAGAGCTGAGACTAGTTCACCATACTTCCCCATATGAAAGGGTTCATGAATATAAATGTCATCAGTATTACTATTATTACTCAGTAACAACATTTGAATTACAGTAGAGCCTAGAGACTCCAAGTGTCATCAGGGCTCCACAGTGCTAGGTGCTGTACTAACACACGGTACATCATCATTTGCTCCAGCATTAAAAGCACACAATTTTGATCAATCCCTTAAAAGTTTTCACACCAGAATCTCAGTTAATGTAAATCAATGACCTTCCACTGTAAATCAATAGTGCTACATTGACTTATATCAACTGAAGATCTGGCTTTGCTTGTATATTGCATAATTTGTAACATCTCCAGAAACTAATTTATTTATGGCAGATTCCTACATATTTTTCTAGGGGAAACCATCTAATATGACTACAAAATGACCATGGTTGATGAGCTAGACTATCTAGAAAGACTTTGAATAAACAGAATTAAATTTGCCATACAATTCAGAATATAACACTTTGATTTATGAGTTGGCCAGGTTACTGGACCCAGGAGACATTAAGTGTAAATTACGGCATCTGAAAACTTATTTAGGTCCAGCTACAAATATCCAGTTCCAAAATGCAATTGATCTGAGACTAAACAAAATGAGGGATTTGGCTGGTTGTTGTTGGTAGGTTTAGTCTTTTTATTCCCTGCCAAGTATATTGTTCTAGGACAAAGGTGGGCAAACTACAGCCTGCTGGTCAGATACAGCAGTGGTTCTCAACCTTTTGCAGGTAGTGACACACTTGGCAGTACATTGTGATTCTACAGGACATACTAGCCCATCTACCAAGGCCAAATCTGGCCAAATCCAGCCATCTCCCTGGCTCTCCATGACACACTTACCACTGTGAGGCAACACAGTGTTTCAGAACCCCTGAGATACTGCATGCCTGAGCCTTTCAACTGTCCCTACAGCTGGGTCTGACTGGCAGCCCAGAGCATGGCTGCTGCTCCCCTATTCCAGCCCGGCTTCCCTCCCAGCACTTGGGCCCGACAGTGCCCTGACTGGAGTACGGTGGCTTTCTCCTCCCCTCTCCACCCCCAGCTTCATCCCTTCCTTCCATAGCCCTACCAGCACTCTGACCAGACCGGAGTAGCCACTCCCCTCAGGGCTCGGTAGTACTGGAATTTTATTTTGTTTCTTTTATTTTTCCTTTATTTTTATTTATTTATTTTATAAGACCCATCTCTTCCCCCCGCCAACATGCGTGGCCCACCATACAGCGGATCTGGCCAAGTTTACCTACCCGTGGTCCACGACAATTCTCACTTACAAGACATGAAAAGATAACTGCTGTCACAAAAATTAGTTAATTTCATGTTATTTCACTATTCCCTTCAAAACCTTTATCATAACAAACTATATGTAACAGTGAAAACATCACAGTTTGTGAGGACACACACACAGGAAGAAAAATACAGTGAAACCCAAAACAATGATTTGATTCATTCCCATGACACCGTTTTAACAAGAACAGGAAATGATTTAAAAAGTGTATCTTGATCAGCACCACAGTTTATCACACTGCTTCAAAAGGTGTTAATCAGTTGTAGTACAAAACAGATGCTAGTCTAGTGGAATACAAACTGACTTCACAATCTGCGAGACACTAACCACTTCTGAATATTGAACTCAATCATTGCTCATTGGGGGTCAGTGGGCTCTTCCACAAAAATTTTCCATCCAAAAATCAGATTTTGTGATTAGCATAAATGGCTATAGCTGTGAACTCATGATTTGCTCCTTCTGAGTCAAGTGAATTTAACTCCTGAATTCAAAAAAATAAAAATAAGTTATGCAAGAGATGGCTTAGTGATCTATGTAAGTCTTTAGCTAGAAATACCTATTGTGTTGAAACACAGACTGAAGTTCTGCCAGGCTGATTCAGTCCTTTATTAACCTTCAGATGTCAATGAACTAAGGACTACACAGCTGATGCCGTGTGGGATCTTTTTATGAGTCTTTAGAAATTGAAGCCCTGTTTGTTCTGCATCAGCAGTGCAGAGTAGATTGTGCTCTGGCACTGTGTGGGTGAGCCAGGGATCAGGGCACAAGAACTGACTCATTTTCTACCCCATGCAATAGCTAGAAACGATTCCAGACCCTCTTAGTAGCACTGCCAGTGCTAATCACACCAAAGGGAATAGGGAGGAGGTAGGCCTATTACCTTGCCTTTCCTCTGCAACAGCCAGCAGAAGGAAGCATACTGCTGCCAACAGCTGGGTTCTTTTCCTTTCTGGTTTGGGAGCTCTGGGAGGAACCCTTCTCAGTGCTGCTATATGGATAGTTATAAAGTGCAGAAGACGACAAGCACTCTATAAATGTAAAATATTAATCAGTAATTCTTAATCAAATCAGCGTCCAGGCTTCCTGGCAAGGATGAACAGGCTTCAAATCAATTTTCAGACAATCATCTCTTGGTCTCCATCCAAAAAGAGTACATGAAACTAGCCCAGCTTTTTCTATAAAAAGACTGCTTGATCAAGCTACCTGGCATCACCATCTTCCACCCAAATGTCAGCAAACCCCCTTCCATGTGAAGTCCGTCCTGAAAAAACTATCTCCCAAAGCCCCCAAACAGGCTCCCCGAGTAGTTAAATTTATAATGAGGATCAATATCAGAGATGAGTGAACCAGACTGGAACAATCAGTGAACTGGCTCATCCTTCATTTGCCCTCATCACTCATTTTTGGTCCACGTGAAGAAGTTTCTTGTTCTCTATCTTTTATCCTCAAGCCTCCATCATGGCTGTGGATCCCAGCTGCCACACAACCCTCTAAAAGGCCCTCTCCCAGTGGTCCCCAAACTTTACACCCCATAGTCCCCGCCATCTGCCCAGCACAAACTGGGATCATGGCCACAGCTGGGGCCTGGGGATGCGGCAGGGTGTTAGGACTTCCCTAGCTGGAGCTCTGGGATGGAGGAAGCTCCCATGCTCACCTGTAACATTCCTCTATTTCTCCCAGAGGGGCGTGCCCCAGATTTTGAAGACCTCCACCCTGTCACAACCTGCCAATAAACCTCTAGCAGACCTTCCCTCTCTGCAACCCTTCAGTGGGTCCTAGGCATCTTTCCATCACTGACAAATCCATAGTCATGTGATAGTTTATGAAGATGCAATCAAAATCCCAACAACGATCAGCCTCCCTGATTTCTTTTGGACTGAGAAGAAACCAGATTTGGTTTGAGATTAGCAGGTTGGGAAATTAAGGACTAATGCAAGACCACAGAAAGGAAGCCTTTGGATTATCAGAAGGTCATGAAAAGGGAATTTGCAGCCAAGAATCTATTGGAGTGTCAACAAAAAGGGAGGAACGAATATGGGCCTATTGGAGAGTTGCCTGGAGGGAAAGGAGAGCTGAAGGCTCTGGGAGAATTGTGGAAATGAGGTAGCCCCAATGTCCAGATAAACATCAAGACACTAGTGTGAGTCACCCAGAATCCCCGTCTGACTCCACCCCAATCAAGAACTGCCACTAACAAAGAATGTTTCCCCACTTCTTCCGCACTGTGGGGCTAGATCCTTGGCCCCATTAAAGTTACTCTGGGAGCATGACATTCTTGTACATCTGCGAGAGTAACGGATGATTCTTCCAGGAAAGGGGAATTTTGGGTGGAGGTTTATCTGGTGCACCCAGCTTTGTATCACCCCCAAATACAGCGGGTGGGTTGGGGCTGACTTAAGTTGGGAGGGAACATGCTGGAAATATGCCAGGGGTGTGCTGGGGGCATTGCAGGACCAACCCCTGGCTAACATAGTGTTGTCTAAGGCAGAAGTTCTCAAACCTATTTGATTGTGCCCACTTTTTTGTGTCTATATAGCAGCCTATCCCGTGTACCCACCCACACGTCCCTCCCCCAGGCACCCAGCCAGCTAGTGAAACCAAATGTCCTGATATTTGGGGCTTTGTCACACATAAGTGCCTATTACCCACCACTCCATCCATATTTTTCACACGATATTAGTTCATCCTCTGGCCAGCAGCAGTCGCTCTTTGGCTGTCCCCCATCTGAAGACAGAGTGGAAAGCAAAACTGCTGGCCGGGCACCCAGCTCTGAAGTCGGTGCTGCGCCCAGCAGCACTGCAGAAGTAAGGATGGCTTGGTATGCCGTGGCCACTGTTGCTTCATTACTGCTGAAGGTGACGCTGCCTTCAGCGTTGGGCACCTGGCCAGCAGCCGCTGCTCTCCAACCACTGAGCTCTGAATACGTGCAGCAAGTTTTTTCTCCTCTAAAGCAGGGGTAGGCGACCCCTGGCACGTGTGCCGACAGTGGCACCCGAGCTCATTCAGAGCGGCACACAGCACTCTCTGTGGTACCACAGAAATTGCCACTCCTGCCACCGAAAGCCACTCTGGGCAGCTTCCTCCCAGTGCAGCTGGGACACACCCAATGTTCCCTCTAATTTTTAGTAGGCTGTGTGTGCAAAAAAGATTTCTTTTGTGCAAATTTTCAGAACCAGTGTCCAAATTTGTGTGCACTCCAGTGAGTGTGGTCAAACTTGTGAGCACAATGAAGCAAGTGTGTATGATGCAAATAATATCTAAGTTTTATTTTTATATGCTGATGTAAATGATTTTAGAAAGTACAAAACTTTATCTGAAACATGCTACTTGAAACTGTCTTCTTAAAGTAGCATAAGAATACTAGCTCTGTTGAATTTTTTTTGTGCACACTTTATTTTGTTGTGTGCGCAGGTTTCATGACCTGTGTGCGCATGCACACCATCGAGGGAACATAGGACACAGCGGGTCTCCCCATGCCTATGCTTCCATGGAGCACAGAAGAAAAGCTGCCCAGAGCGGGTGGCCCCTCTCTGTAGCAAAGGAGCCACTCCGGGCAGCTTCTTTCTGCAGCATGCCTGGGAACCCCTGAAAGGAGCCGCTTCTTTTCCTGGCCACGTGAGCCACTTGGGATGACTTCTCTCCATGGCATGTCCGGGAAGCGCTCCCGCTCCAGCCGTGATGGCTAAATTTTCAGGCAGCGGCCGCATTTTTTCAGCAGAGGGGGCCGCCGGCACCAGCTGAGGCTCAGGGAGGAAGG
This sequence comes from Podocnemis expansa, assembly GCA_007922195.1. Classification (NCBI taxonomy): domain Eukaryota; kingdom Metazoa; phylum Chordata; order Testudines; family Podocnemididae; genus Podocnemis; species Podocnemis expansa. The sequence goes on along the minus strand of ML681972.1, from coordinate 27,970,264 downwards.
ACCAGTGGCTAGCACCTCTGCTTAACAGGCAGAAGGTCCTGGGTTCAATTCCCAGGGGGTTGGACTTGATGATCTCACGAGGTCCCTTCCAGCCCTATGATTTGATTTGACTGGCACAGCTCGCTGGCCCCGCTGTAACGTGTTGCATGTGCTAGCGCCACACAACCTGTGACCCAGCAGGCTCTTCCCGCCGGCAGAAGCCCTGGGGCCGCTCTGGTTTGAGCCAGGAGCGCAGAGCTTTGCCTCCTCCCCGCTCAGCGTGGAAGAGCGGCTGGGCAAAGAGGCGGGAGGAGGAAGCTAAGGATGGGAGGCGGCTGCCAGCCACCCTGCCACCCAGGCCAGCTTACCTTGTGCTGTTTCCACATGGCGCCCAGGGCTTTGACCTCGTGCTGGCCGTGCCTGCCCTCCTCCAGGCACTGGTAGCAGACGGGGGTGCGGCAGCTGGCGCAGTACATGCTGTAGGTCTCCAGCTCGTGGTCGGCGCAGGTGGGCACCTTGCGGGCGGGCGCGGCCGGGAGGCCGGGCGGGGGCAGCAGGCGGTGCTTGGCGAAGGGCCCGCGGGCCGGGTGGCACTTGAGCTGGCAGGCGGGGCAGTACAGCACCTCGCACTGCTCGCAGGCCACGGCGGCCGGCTCGGGCGGGCTGCGGTCGCACAGCTGGCACTTGGCGGCGGCGCGGCCCTGCTGGTAGCGCTGCACGATGGCCTCCAGCAGCCGGTTGCGCGGGAAGCCGCGGAGGAGGCCGCGCGGGTCGAGCGAGGCGCTGCGGTGGCACTGCGGGCAGGTGAGCGACGAGCCGGCGGGCGCCGAGGCGCCGGGCGGCGGCGGCGGGCCCAGCGGCAGCACCCGCACCCCGTTGGGCGACTTGAGGCTGGGGGCGTAGGAGCCGTAGCCGCTGTCGCTCTCGCTGTGCAGGCTCAGCTTGTCCGCCTGCTCGCCGCCGCCCGCCGCGCCGCACTCAGCCGCCGCCGCCGCGGCGGGAGCCCGGGCCGGCTGCAGCAGGGCGGGCAGCGGCGGCTCGGGCGTCTGCACGGCGATGGTGCGGGCGCAGGGCAGGCAGACGTTGTGCGAGCAGGGCAGGATGATGGGCTCCCGGAAGAGCGAGCCGCACACCGGGCACTTCAGCTCCTCTTCCATGGCGGCGGGGCTCGCCGGCGCCTTCCCTTCCCATGCCCCAGGCGCCGCGCCGCGCCGCTTCCTCTTCCCGCCGCCGCCGAGCGGCGCGCGCCCGGCTATTGTTCGCGGCGGGACATTCCCTGGCCCGCGGCGCGCGCACCGCCTGCGGCGATACCTTTAAAGGGCTCGGGCCGCGCCTGCCCCTCCGCGGAGAGGCTGTTATCCAAGCTGCCCCGCCCCCGAGGGGGGGAGGAGGAGGAGAAGGGGAAGGCTCGCAAGCCAATCCTGAACGTGTTTCCCTCCGGTCCGCGATTCTCCCCCGGACTTGACATTGGGGGGAGGTGTAGGGGGTGCTCGCTTATTTGGCATGACGTTGTTACTAGCAGACAGCTTGGGGGGTGTCAGGGAAATCCCCCCCGTCTAAAGCTTGCTGATCAGTCCACAGGCGGCTTAGGGGGCAGGCGAAGCAAGGGCGCGCCTAGGGCCCCAAGCAGAAAGAGGCCCCGTCACCTGCGTCTGCCTCAGTCGGCAGGAGGAGCTGGTCGCTGGGGCTGGGGCTGGCAGCGGGGAAGCAGCTTCCCTAGGACTTGAAGTTAGGGAGAGTGTGGGGTGCTCACTATATTGGTGTAACATTGATACCAGTTGAGAACTGGGGGATGTTGGGAAATTCGGGGGGAGGGAAATCCCTGCCTGGGGCTGACAGCAGGGAGCTGGAGCCGTGGCAGGGCAGCCAGAGGGGCAGGAGGGGCTGTCGTCCTTTGGGGGCCCCCCACCATGGGCCTTCGCCTAGGGCCCTCAATGGCCAAAGGCTGCTTCTGGATCAGGCTCTGACACAAATGCAAAACCCACAGTGTCTAGGCCAGGAGTCGCAAACACACGGTCATGCGGCCCCTAAAGCTATTTCCTGCCACCCACGACGACACCGTTGTTACCGATATTTGCAATATCATCGTATGAAAAGGTTTCGGTGGTGTGGCCCTTGCAGGGCCGGCGCTGGGGATTGTGGCACCCCCCCCCCCCACACAGCAGAGCGATGCTGGCACAGACAAGTGATGTCATCAAGGGAGCACCAGGCGCTGTCCCCTTTTGGCGCCCCTCAAATACCGGCGCCCTCCTGCAACGCAGGGGCTGCTTACCGCCTAACACCGGCCCTGGGCCCTAGGGGTAACGTATTAGTCCTCATGCAGCCCTCCTGGTGATTTGAGTTTAAGATCCCTCATCCAGTCATTGTTAGGGAGAATAGTGCAAAGGGGGAGGGGGCAATTATAGGCATGAATCATGGTTGGCTGCTCCACGCCTGGGTGGGGAGAGTGGGATTCAGGCATAGAGAAAGATACCAGAACCAGTAGCAAATGCAACCCCAAACAGAAATTGGCTGGGAAATGAAGCAATGCCAGCTGAAGAGTCCTCTGAATTTAAAATAACCATCAGGATAAGAAAGACACCAGCAGTGGGAAATCCCCCATCTGGTTTGTTTGCTCTCCATATGTTTAGAGTGGATGTAAGTGTGGTTCATTAACAGAATGAAGAGGTTATAAATAGAAATGAGTTCACTACTTTGAGTAGATTGCAAGATTTTGTGAATCCCATAGGCTATGTCCACACATCCATCATTATTTTGAAATGTTATTTCGAAATGAGTTGTTTTGAAATAAAGTCCTTATTTTGAAATAAGTTAATTCGAATTAAGAAAATGTTAATTCGAATTAAGGGAAAGCCTGCTTTCGAAACAGCTGTTATTTCAAAATAAGGCTGTTTGGACATGTTGTTTTGAAACAGTGGTGTTGTTTCAAAACAACATGTCCAAACAGAGTTATTTTGAAATAACCATTTCAAACTAACAGCCGTTTCGAAATGAATGGGATTTAAGCTGTTTCAAAATGACGGTTCTTATTTTGAAATGACAGAGCCTGTCATTTCGAAATAAGAAAACATCATGTGGACAATCAGTTTTTTATTTTGAAACAACCAGTGTCGTTTCGAAATAAAAGACTCGTGTGGACATACCCATAGTGATTTACTAGATAGTTTGCTTAAAATCCACATTTATAGTAAATTCTGTCCCACCAGCAGATTTCTTGGTTTTGTATTTAAATGTTCACAGGTTGTTTGAAAACTTCTGTTTTCAACCAAAAGGCTAACATTAAGTACTGGTAGTAGCTGAAAACCATAGGGAACAGAAAAGCCTAATGTGCTCTTTCATATTTCATGAGAAGTATGTTAGCATTTTATTTGTGTTATTAGAAGGAAGTTCGTACATTGATTTTGGCCTTTGTCCTTCTCCCACTGGACCGTAACATTACAACTGTACATTAAATGGGAAATTTTAGTTACCAGTTGTGCAGAAAAGGACTAAATTGATCCTGTGATAACTTTTGACAGAGCTAGACCTGCATCCATCTGGCACTGTGAGCATATTAAAGACTCCCACTATTTTCATTCTAGTCACTTGCCCCAGTTCTCATGCTTGGTCAATGCCATCAAATAGGGTGTAATGGCATATCATCTCTGAGAAGTTACTGGTTTGAAAGAAACAGACTGGTCCAAGTGTGCTCAAAGTTCCACCAGTACTGTGTCATGCTGATTGCTAGACTTGGTGGGAGCTGATGGTACTTGAAAGAAGGCCCTGAACTTCACAGTATTTCCTTGAATCAGGAGCACCTGTCAAATCCATCTGGTAAAGAGATAGCAATTCAGTTTTAGATTGAGCTTTACCTTGCTCCTGCACAGATCTCTGTTTGCCTCACTGTTTATCTCAGTATGAACCTTGAAATAGAGATTATAGAACAAGTCATATTTTAAAAAAATAAAATAAAAATCTACATAATTTCAAGAATGTTCTCTTCCATTTTATATCTTATCTTTTCCAGATCTTTGGCATCCCATTTAAAAGGTCACTGTCATACCTTTACATTTTGGCAGGATACTAACTTAAGCCTTTAGAGGAGGAACAATTTAATATGATGCACCTGTTCACATACATTAGTGACCTCAAAGGGATCTTGTTTCAAAATAACTCTAGAGGCTGAGGAGATGCTCATTAGCAAAGGGATGCCATGGACTGGTGATGGAAGAGTCAGTGCTGTGATGAAGAACAGAACAAGGAGTTTTCCCCTTTTATGCTAAATGCACATATAATTGTCAGTACATAAGACGTGTGGAGGTGAAGGATTACAGTGATAGGGCTGTCAAGTTCTGAAGGGGTAGCCGTGTTAGTCTAGTTCAGCAAAACAAATGAATCCTGTGGCACTTTTAAAGATTAACAAATTTATTTATCTCATGAGCTTTAATGGGAGAAAATCCCACTTCGTCAGGTGCTTTTAAGATGGGGGAGCTGCTGCTCCAGAGGGTGAAAGAGAAATTAACATATAGTGGAAAATGGAACCTACATTGCTTAAGAAAATACAGCCAGTAAACCCTATGTCCAGTGTAGGACTCCACAGCACTGGACCGTCTGATGGGCGTCTCCTGGTGGTGTTACTGTGGAATAGCTCAAGTGGTCCCTCATCTGGTGGTGTGTACTTGGTCTCTCTCACCGTTTGCAATCTCTTCACAGGATCTCAGCCTTCCAGCCAAGTCCTTTCCAAGTCCACACCTTCCAGGATTCAATTAGTCCAGCTCAGCCCATTCTGCCTCAGTGGGCACTGCCAGGCTCTTCTTCTCTCCCTTCTGGTCTCTGGTAAGGCCTCAGCCCTCTAGCCAAGCCTTCAGTTCCCCACTTCCAGGGGATATAGTCCAGTCCCAGCTGGCCCACTTTATCAGAGGCCACCACAATGCACTGCTGACCTGCAGTTTCCCCATCCAGAGGCAATCTGGGGAAGCATGTGAGACCCAGGCCCACCCACTTCTCCAGGCCCCAGGCCAGTGACCCTAAGTACTCAGTTGAGTGCCACCTCAACCCCCTCACTTCTTTTCAGACTGCCTGTGTCAGGTCCCCTGAGCTATACCCACGTTTGTGCAGGTGCCTGCAGCCCTTGGATCAAGACTGTGCAGTGCTGAAGTCGAGCAGTACCCCTCTGAGCTGTCCAGGGTCCTGTAACTCAGAGCCCGGATCACACAACACCTTCTCCCTTACGGGTCTGAAACCAACTGCTGAGAGTAGCTGCAGCCCTACCGACATACTGCCTGCAGCACCCTGATGGTCCTGCAGTCCTCTGCTCCCATTGGCCAGCCTTTTGGCTAGTCTTTTAACCCCTGCCTATCCAGAGCTGGAAAACTACCCCACTACAGCCAGATTCAACGATCCTGACTCCTGTTGAGTAACAGCTTACTCTGAAGGCTCTGATTCAGTAGGACTTCTCATGTAGTAAACTGCTACTCAGTGTAAGCAAGGATGTCAAAATCTGGCTCTAAAATGTTTTGTACCTACATTATTGTTATCAAAGATGAAGCCTCTTACATTTCTTTCTTTCTGGTTTTTTTTTTTTTTGGTGCCTCCAGAAGAATCTTTAATCTGATAGAAATGTGACTGCACATGGGTTACTTGGAGCCCCTTTATTTTGGCAGTTATGGCTTTGATTCTGAATCCTTGTCTTGTTATGTATATACCTCAATTCTATGACTGTTATCCCCTTTTATTATTTTTCTATCAGTGCTCACTGATTCACGTCTTATAATAGAGTATTTAGTCACTGAGGCAAAATGAACAGGCTTTATTTTTATATTTAAAAGATAAACCAGATACCAGCTAGCAATTTAAACATTCATTACAGTGAGAGAAAACAACCAGGAATTAATTTATTTTGTTGCATAGGGTTTTTTTGGGCATATATTCTTTCTTTGCTCTTGCTTTCTCCATGTATCTGTTGGCTACCTCTTTTGTTCTCTTCCTTTCTTCCACTCTTTTATATCTTACACTGCTCACTAGCACATTTTGCCCTCTTTCCTATTAATTTTTCCTCACTTTTTCCTCAGTATCTCTTCTTCAAAAGGCTGCTGCTGAGGTCACTGCATGTAGTTTTCATCTTTTTTCCATTTTCTGAATCTGGTTGCTTTCTCTGAACCCTTATGGGAAGTTCTGGTTCCAATATTCCATCCCTTTTCCTGTTAAAGGGAGATCACTCAAAACATACTACTTGCTGTTCAAATGGCCGCAAAGAAAAGTCTCTTGCTCCTCAAGTGATCACTCCACTGCAGAAGCATCTACAAAGGAAAAGTCCATAAGATAAAAAAGACAAAGTGCACCTGTGCAAATCCTTGAAGCTTAAATTGCAATGTACTTTTTTTTTCACCATTGAAGATAAATATAGCCTGGTTTTCAGAGCTTCTGAGTATTCACAGTTGCCTGCTACTGAAGTCAGTGGAAGCTGAAAACATTTTGAATATCAGATTACTAGTCTAAACCAGTGTGTCTTTGTATCACAAACACATACAGCACTTTATCACTACCACAGGTACTGTATATCACAGAGATCGCACACCACAGCCTTAACTCTGCCCTCTCATTACTCTATCTGTACACAGCCTTCAACTAAACTCTCCTTCCCTTCACTGTTGTGGTGGTTTGGTGTGTTTCAAGGGGATGGCTCAACAAATGGTGTCAAAAATATGGTATCCAGAGTGGGAGAGAGTTCAAGTCGTTGTGTATGATTTGTGATGATTAGTAGCTGTGGTAATGGTAAAGAATTTGCCTGCAGGTGAGGGAGTAGATGAGAGGTGCTGTTAAAGTGGCTTGATTCTTCATTTCTTTCCTTTTGTGAGTTTGTGTCAAGTATATTGTACAATCAAGGTTGTGTGTACTAAGTTGTGGTCAATGAGACATGGGGAGGGGACCAGAGCTGTGCCACAGAATACTTACAGATAGAGACTTTAACAACCTGGTGACAGACTGTTTTTACAGCTGCACGTAAAATTTTCTCTGTGAGAAGACAAAATCTGCTAGAAGAATGTAGGTGCTGACAGGGAAGATTTCTAGCTAGTGAAATATATTTTATTCATTGGCTACCTGTTGAGCTAATGTTTCATTATAATTGATAATGGTAAAAAATTACTCTTATCCAAACATTACTTTTCAAGATTAATAAATACCCTAGAGGTGGGCTTTGCTTGTCTATTCCTAAAGAAGCTAGAGATCTGTTCCTGTCACAAGGGCTCAAGAAGCCATTATCTGAGTTGCTGTTTGAAAGACAAACCTATGAAGCATTTGATCTCTTTGAAGCAGACAACCCTGACCTGGCCATCAAGATTTGGACAAAACCTGAGGGAGAATGTAGTGGATTTCACCGACCACTCATTTATTAGTCAATCACAAGGCATCTCATGGTTGGCCATGCAAAGTCACCATAATGTGGAGGAGCCATAAATTGTGCTGTAGGCTGGGTGAGCTCTTGGCCAAGTCTAGAATCCAGAGGCCATGAAGGCAACTGTGTCTCCTGTGAGATACAGTGAATCTGGCTCATCAGGCCTGATTCTTCTTTTACTTATAGTGGTTTTACATCACTGCAATTACTGAATTCAGTAGACTTATGTTCTAATTTACAATGGGGTGAGTGAAAAATTAGGTACATGGAGGGACCATTTCCTCCTCACGTTGCTGCTACTGCCTTCAAAGGATAAGCAAGATGAATAATGAATGAGCTGTCTTAGTAAACTCTCAGTAGTTGGCATGCTATAATCTGGAGTTTCCATTTCTTCATAAGAGCCAAGAGCAGTTTGAGTCTCAAGGTTGGGTGTTTGGTACCTGCACAGATAAACAAAGCAGGAGGATTCTAGTGAAATAAGGAATGAAGGGACTTGTGACTTCAACTAAAAAAGGACAGTACGTTTGGCCAGATGCTGGTCAAGCCGCACTGGTGTAAGTCTATAGTTGACTGTACCACTTAATTTTATGCTTGCCGTGAACAGCAGAGAGCTAAAACAGCTGAAAGGGACAGATAAGAGTCTTAACCCACAGTAACACAGTCCAAACTAGATTGGACTGGCTTGGTGCCCAAAAATCCCTTCCAAATCTCTATGAATATGCAAATTAACAGAACAGACAACATTTTCCACAGAAAAAAATTAAAATAATAAAACATTTTTGTTGAACAGAACATTGGCAGTAATGTGTGTATATATGTATACACACATAATACAAACAAAATATACTGTATATCACACATATGCACTTACATTACCCTAGCCTGGAAACAGCTAGTAATCTGAGAATTCACACATCACATCCTTTTTTTCAGCAAATGAAGTATCAGCTGCAGGAGAACACAAAGGACGGATCATAAAGTTCTGGGGTACAAAGGCAGAGGCATTGCTTCATGAAGTGAGGAGACAGTAGTAACACTGTCATGAAATATTGTTGCAGCACTGGGCAGCGTGTTACTAGAGGGAGGTTAGAAAAGCTGTGGGAGCTCAAGAAAGAGGAAGAAAAATGATCAGGGAGATGAAAGAACTGACTTACAAGGAAAGAGTAAGAGAGTTAAATATGTATATAAATATGTATGTCAGCGCTCATACACAGTGATGAACACTGATTCATGCAAGTAGTCCCACTGTGAAGACAAGTGCTCACCACTGTGTATGAGGCTTCCACAGTTTGGCGCCATGGTTCTGATATAAGTAGTAACAATCAGAGTGACAGAGCAGTGGATGCCTGTACAACAGTTAACCTAAAACAGTTTTTTAAATCTGAAAATTTTCCTCACAAGATTGTCTGTTTTAAAGAGTGGTGTCTTCAGAATATTTTTTTTCTTTCTCTTCTTAATAGAGTTAAAAGATTTAGATTAAAATTTTACTAAATTCGTTTTCCACAATTTATGCAGGTCCCTGCTCTCAATGTATGCTGCACTACCAAAATCTCTCTCCCCTCACCCATTCCTTCTCTATTTACTCTATTCCGCTTCCTTTGATCCCATGATAGGATAGCAGCCCTGTGATTTGATTGTCTTTTTACTCTTTGTTCCCTTTTTGGTATTTCTGCCTGCAAGACAACCTCTTCAGTCTGTCGGACTTCCATTTTCTCCTCATTTTCCTTCTGTCTGCCACCACTTTCATCTTTCTCTACATCTTGAGATCTTGGCTTCATTTTTCTTTTCTGCTTGGAAGATGCACTTTAACCTATTAGCTACTGATCCACCACAGCAGCTGCTATGAGTAACAATCAATGAAATGTTAAAATTGAACTGGCTCAGTCAGCACCACAGTCAACATTTCCTACAAAGAAATGTACCAATAGCCATACAGTTTTCAATTGTTTTAAAAAAAATTATGCCTCTTATTGAACTATTGTTTTGGGGGTTTTTTTTGCTTGTTGTTTTGTGTCACCATATTTGGCCAGAAGGTCAGGAACCAAGATCATTAACCTGTAATCAGATACCAGGAATCAGCTATGTAAGCTCAAAATATAAACATCTTCCACTGGCTGCTAGGTTTGCTCCTCTGGGCCATAGCCCTCTCCATCAGGTCAACACCAGAGCCTACCTTGTTTATGTTTGGAGTCTAAAACGTTGTGAAAAATGTACTCCTCATGGCCTTGTATGTGCACTGGTGTGGAAGGAGGGTTGAGTCCTGTAGGGAAATGAATTCTGAGCATGGTTTTAGGAGCAACACATGGAACAGAGTGGATTTTACAGGATTGGGGTAGGTGAAGCTCAGATTAATAGGTCAGCAGATTCACAGTGGGCAGAGGACCTGGTAGTCAGGTTGATAAGAGGATCTCTTTGTGTGAAGGTACTGTGTTGAAAGCCTTACTTTTCATCCCTCTGAATAGGTGAGGCCCTGCTGATGCTGAGCTGCAAACTCTTCGTAGACTCTTAACCTTTTCAAGGTGGCCCCTCGCTTGCTCCTAGATTTGGTGGATCCATTGTACCCAGTCTGAGGTTATCAGGTTAGAGTAGGCCATGGCTAGTTTCAGATGGAATTGAGTGGTACCTATAATTCACAAAGAAAAGGCTTTGACCAACCAATGCATGGTCTATATTATTATAATACAGGAACTCCATGGAGAATAAAAATGAAGACCATTCATTGTGGTGATAGTTGATATAGCATTGCAGATACTGTTCAAGGATCTGATTCACCTTCTTAGTCTCTTTGACTGTAGAGGGGAGGCAGAAAAGAAGTATGTGCGGACACCCAATAAGCACAGGGTCTGATACCAGAACCAGGAAATGAACTGTGACCTCCAGTTGGAGATAATGTGATCTGGGAGGCCATGGTGATGGACTATGTGGTTTACCTACAACTGCACAGTGAAAGCTAAATTAGTGCAGGGAATGAAGGGACTCCTAGTTCAGTGGTCCACTGAAAAATTTCTTGAATGCATTGGATTCTGTTAGTCTGGGACAAAGTCCAAGCCAGTAGTAGCCTGAGGTCAGGGTTTCCCAGTGTTGATTCTTCTGTTGGCCCCAAATGTGCCCTACAGTGAAAACTTTGCTGCTTCCTACCATGTGTGCACCTGTTTTAAGGCACTCTGACAAACCCTGTGGTCTTCTCCAACATCAGGAAACCCTATCCTTTTCTTATACACTGAAAGTTATGTACTCCTGAGCCGACTGTATGTCAAAATAGTGCCTAGTAATGAACTAGCTGGTTCATACAAGAGTTAACTTCTTCACAGAGGCACTATGGCTATGTCCACACACAAGTGCTTGTTTTGAAACAAGCCGTTTCGAAACAAGCCATTTCAAAATAAGGCCTTATTTTGAAACAAGTTATTTCGAAATAACAAAAAAAAAAGTTAATTCGAAATAAGGAAAAAAGAGGGAATCGAAATAGCATGTCCACTGTGACATGCTATTTCGAAATAGGAGAGGGGAGGGAGGCCCTGTGCTGGGCTGGGGAGGCCCCGCCCCTGGGCTTCTCCTG
>ML681972.1:27666361-27959251 GCA_007922195.1 Podocnemis expansa | reverse complement strand
TCCCCTTGTCAGGGGTAGGGGGGCAAAGGGGGCTGAGGCGCCCGTCCCCCCCTGCTCCCAGCATGGGGAAGCAGGGGGGAAGCTGGCTGGGGCACCCTCCGACCCTCTGCACCCCACTCAGCACCCTGGCCAGGGTGCTGATCCCTGGCCAGGGTGCTGGGGGGGGTGGGACCTTCCCCCCAGGGGTGCTATGCACCCTGGGAGGAAGGTCCTTGTTATTTCAAAACAAGGATTGTTTTGAAATAACATGTGCAAATGGCTTATTTCGAAACAACTGGTTCCTTTTGAAAGCACAGTGGTTTAAGCTGTTTCGAAAGGAGGGCTCTTGTTTCAAAACGAGGAGCTCCCTCCTTTCGAAACAAGAAAATGTCATTTGGACATAGGGACTTGTATTTCGAAACAACCTGTGTTGTTTCGAAATAAAAGCCCTGTGTGGACATACCCAAAGAGAATTACTCAATATTTGTTTGATTCTTTGAGATCCTTAGATGACGGGGTACCATAGAGAGAACTGGAAAATATTTTTATTCTTAAAATTTGTCCATTCTAGCTCTGTATTTGAAAAGTAAGAAGCACATATCTGGAGTTCTGAATGTGCAGAATAACAAAGAAGCTGCTAGTCACACTCAAGCAATACAATTAATGTGATATGCCATTATATAGCAACTGTCACCGACAGCTGTCAATAAACATATTTTATATTAAACCAGTAACACAGTGAGGAAGTTTTGGATAGTTTGGAATGAGTTAAATTATCTAAATTAAGAGGCAATGCATTTCCTGTATCAAAAGGAACTCCTTTGATCACAAAAGAGAGAGTGGCGATTAAAGTAAGTAGATGTCCCATGGAAGTATTTGAAGCTAACAGTAGACTCATGATCAAAGCATAGATAATTTAATTATTTGTCTTTCTGAGTGAACTTCTTTGATGTGGCAGCAACTAACAATATATGGGGATGATTTATGTTCCTGCTGCATCTAATCTGAAAATGCAATGCCCAGAAGGGTTTGTCCTGCTATCAAAATAGAGGTTCTTAAGAGAAAAGTGAAAGCAGAAGCTTAAAGATGACCCTTTTCCACAGAACAACCATCTTTTGATATAACCATGCCAGATAATCATGTTCTAAGATGCCCGAATGTGTCCATAGGACAACCCTGTTTGATACTGCTGTATCCCAGGCCTCCTGGATAACCACCTGAATATACAAAGATCAGGGCAAGCTGCAGAACTGAGAACCAAACTCCCTGAACCCTGATGGGTGGCATTTAAGCCAGACTCCCAATCAGCAACAGACCACATTTCTGATTGCTCATTCCGGTTAGCAAGAAGCATATCAAAATATAAAGCAGGTCCCTTTATTGCATTCCAGCCCACGGTTCTCAAATAGATACTGGGCTTAATAAAGAGATAAGTTGCTCACAATCCCAAAGCTCTTTACTCAAGTCATATTACACAGAACAATACAGGTTTCAATCTTACCCAAAATGCCATGCTGCTAGCCAATCCTTTAGTAACTAAAACTAGAGGTTTAATATAAAAAAGAAATAAGATGTGAGAGATGTTAAAGGGTCAAAGTGAATCACATACATACAAATGATTAAGGGTCCATGTAGAGCAAGTTGTTGGAAGAATTTGGAGTTTGCAGGATTGTTCAGTTTCTCTGGTGGACATCCAGCACCTGGATGGGCCTCAGTCCCTAGCTGAGTTGTAGATGAGCAGATCCAGAGGTGGGTGTTAGGTGAAGGCTGAAGACAACATGGAGTTGGGCACAGCCCTTTTTATCACCTTTGGCCTTCGCAAGCCTGTTTGGGGAGTAGCAAGCTGAAGGCAAGGGGCGGGATGGGAGCGCGGAGCCCAGACTCTGGGCTGGTCCTCCCAGCCCCCAGGGCAGAATTGCAGGCTTAGGGGCGGGGTGGTGAAGCTGAGCCCAGCCCCTGGGCCAGCCTGCCCCACCCCACCCCAAGGGGTAAAGCAGCTGGTTGAGGGGAGTGCAGGGCCTGGCTTCTGGGCCAGTCCATCCCACCCTTCTCAGCACAAGGGAGGTGGGGTCCCCCACAAGCCAGTTGGCCCTGTGCCCTGCCCAGCCCTCCCCAGCCCAGGGCTTTCTCCATGCTCTATGGAGTTTTTTTGCAAATCAAAGTGGAGTTGTCACATGAGCAAGTGCTAGTGGCTCAACAAGTTTCTCCCTGGGCCTACTATATCTCTGAGCTTCCTTAATGGGACATTAAGGAGACAATGACTGTAGAAATCCTATCTGGGGAGTTTCTCAGAAGCATGTAAATTGGAACACAGATATAGCAAACATATTCATAACTTCTAATACTGATACAATTCCTATACATAAGTAATATAATAATTCCCAGCAAATTATAACCATCTTATTAGCACCAAACATGGCATAGCTCCTATGGATTATTGCAATTATGAAATATTAATACGAAATAGCATCATAAATGGTTCCCTAAATCCAGACAGCATCTCATTAGCATGTTTCAGTGTTGGTGTGTCTCATTTGTAAACACCATGAGTATTGCATTTCAGTGGTTCCCAACAGCTGTTGTAGAGTACTTCATCCACTGATGGTCAGAGCTGGAGATCCTGGCCATTTTCCAGTATGGCTTCCCTTTGCAATGCATTGCATTCTGGAGATTATGCACCAGTCTGTGAATCCCTTGCATAATGTTGCACGGCAAAAGGCATTGTGAGACTTGTCTAGCCAGGGGCTTCTAGGCTAGTGGTTCCTAACCTTTTCTCTGCCATGGCACACCTTAATATCTTCAAATTTTTTGAGGTACACCACCATTAAAAAACTTACAAATATTCAAATTAACTCAATAATTTATAAATATTCATGAACCATGGCACACTGGTTGGGAAATGCTGCTATGTGGGGTGGTGGAGTAGCAGGGCAGGGGTCACACGAGAGGAGAGGTCAGGAGTCATGTGCAGTGGCAGGAGTGAGTGTGGGGAGTGGAGCAGGTCAGGGATGGCAGAAGAGGACAAGGGTAGCCATGTGGAGAACATCACAAGGGTGGCAAGAGAGGAGAGGGGAAGGGAGAACAGGAGTGGCTTTGTGGGGTGGCAGGGGGAACCTGGGGAGGGCAGGGGAGCAGGGTGCAGCACCCACTTTCCTCCTTCTCCCCAGTGGCTCCCTGCCACCCAGGGCAGACCCTCACCCCACTGTGGTTCCTTCCCACCCCAGTGGGTCATTCCCCCCAACACAGCCCTCTGCTGTCTGTGATGGACCCTCCCGTCACTGCAGGGGCCAGAACTAACCCTCCGGCCTCCACACAGGTGTCACCAGGGCCCCAGCAGACTTTGCTGCAGCCCCGCTGACCCTATCCCCTTTCCCCTGCCATGGCCCCATCAGTCCCCCACCCCCATGGGTGATATTTTAAGCTGCCCCTGGGAGAGGCAGCTATAAAAATCCACTCCTGCCCCACCTAATCCAGCTCCAGCCACTGGGGCCAGGGCCGGATACCACTACGTGCATTCCAGGGTCCCTGCCTCGGGCTGGATCAGGGATTTCCCTAACACCCCTTTACAGCCCCTCCAAATTTCCCAACACCCTGCAGTTGTCCACTAGTAACAATGTTATACCAATTTAGTGAGCACGCCAGCACCCCTGCACACACTTCCTCCAACCCCCCGCCCCAATTTCAAGTCCTGGGGAAGCTGCTGGGCTGGATCCTGCCACCCAGTGTCGCTGGGGCAGACTGGATTAGGGCTGGTGCCTGGCACTTCCGGGAACCCCTGACTGGGACCGGAATGGGTCTGTTGGTGGCTCTGGAGACCCCTGGCCTGGGCAGGCTCAGGCAACGGCTGCTGCTGGGGACCCTTGGACAGAGCTGAGGCCAATGGCCCCAGGGACCCCAGAATGGGGCCGCTGCTGGCCTTGGGTCACCCCGGAATGGGTCCGCCACTGCCGCCAGGAACAGCCTGGAATGAGGATGCCACCTCTCCTGGGGACACCCCAGAATGGGGCCACCACCACCAGCAGGAACACCATGGAGCGGGGTGGAATGGGGCCATGGTTGCCATGGCTTTTGGCTCTGGGATCCCCTGGACAGAGGCAGTGCCAACGGCTCCTGGGACTCCAGAATGAGGTTGTCGCCACTGCTGGAGACACCCCAGAATGGGGCCGCTGCAGACACCCTGGAGTGGGGCCAGAATGTGGCAGCGGCTGCCACCAGTTCCAGGGATTCTCAGCTAGGGCAGGATTGGGCAGCCAGGGCCAGGATGTGACCATCGGCAGCTCTCCACCCCTCCCCATCATACCATGCCCCTAGCAGTCCCCCAAACCCCAATGCCCCCCCCAAATCTATTAACCCCCCTTCCCTAGCCCACACTTCCCTACTGCTAATAGGAACAAACTTTGCAGTAGGATTTTTTCTGGCCCTCCACAGCCCATGGGGCTAGGCTGAGCAGGGAGGGAGATTTGACCCCAGCTCTCAGAGATTCTCACAGCACACTTTAGGTGTTGCCACGGCACACTGGTTGGGAACCACCGTTCTAGGCTATGAGGTTTTTTGGCTCTACCTTCATAAAAACATAGAACAAAGCATTTGGAGGGGCAGATGTGCAGAAATGCTGATAGCTGGAGAAAAATAAGGGAAGTACAAATCTGCTTCCTTAGGAACTTCAGAAACAGACTTCAGCATGAAACTGCAGGGCTGGAGCTAATTTGCAAGCTTGACACAATCAGACTGGGTCTGAATAGTGACTTGGAATGGTTAGCACATTACAAAAAGTGATTGTTCTGTTCGCACATTCTCTCGCATTGATCAACCCAGTGTGAATGGGCCCCATCTGCTCTCTGAACAGACTCTGCTAACACTTGCCCTCCTCTACCCTGGCACGTGCATATATACTCTCAACAGTAGTTTCCACTTCATGCATCTGACAAAGTGGGTTGCAGCCCATGAAAGTTTATATGCAAAGAAATCTGTTAGTCTATAAGGTGCCAGAGGACTCTCAGGCTATGTTCAGACAAGAGTTTTATTTTGAAACAACTGCCGTTGTTTTGAAATAAAATTTCTTATGTCCACACGACGTTCCGCTTCCCTCCCAGCTCTTACCATGCTGCCGCCTCTCTGCAGTCCCCGACCATTGCAAACTTCTCGCCCCTGCCTCCCACCATGCCACTCTTCCCAGCTGTGCTCTTCAGGGAGCTGCAGTTTTTCTTGGAAGAGCTGCATGTGGCAAGCCGCAGCTTGGGCACTCCTGGTATAGAGAAAGGAAGTGATGTATCACAAGTCCCATAGGAGGTGAGAGACAGAGCAGGTCTGGATGTGTCCTGGATTTTGAAAATCTCATCTGAAAGATTACTGCACAGTAAATTGCTTAGAATTCCACCTGGCTACCTCAAAGGGATAGCAAGCGCAGGTGACGCTGCTACAGTTAAAACCTGCAGGAGTCAAACCTCATGTTTACATCCTGAAACCCTTCCTTCCTGAAGACAAATTCCAAAGAGGTTGCCATGTTAGTCTACCAAAGTTCAGCAAAACAAACAAGGAGTTGTGTGGCGCATTAGTCTTTTAAAGTGCCACAAAACTGCTTATTTTGCTGTTCTTTGCTCTGTGGCCTTTGGGAAATCATGTGCATCAGGTAAGTTTTCAAAAGCAGACACTGATTCTCTCCCCCCACCTCTCCCCCACATTGTCTCAGTTTTTGGATGTGGACTTGAGGCACGTAAGGACTGAGAGAGAGCGAAATTTTAATAAGTACATGATAAATGTTAATCATTAAATTTAAATTCATCAATATTAATTTATTTTCATATTTAAATTAAAGGAATGAATTGATCTTGCTATTTGAATTTTAGGTTGTAAATGCACTTTGGAAACCCTTTTTCAACTTATATGAATGAGACGGGGATGCACCAAAGCAAAATTTGGTTTGGGGTGCCACAACGCCTTGAGCCAGCCCTGACTCTGGCTCACATTGGGCTTGGTTCTACTGCAAGGTGACCCCAACACACACCCCAATCCCAGATTTCCCCCTGGAAAAGTATGTCCTGTATTGCCCAGCCCTCTTCTGGACAGTACAATTATGTTAATTCTGTTATTTCTGCAAGAGACTAATATGCATACAACTTGTCTCAGAGTTATCCAGACACTTCAGTTTAACACAGTCAGGGCCATCCCTAGGGTGGGCGAGCAGGGCGGCCACCCAGGGCCCTGAAATTTGGGGGGCCCTGCGTGGCTGCACTGCTCCCCCCCCATACCAGAGACTGAGTAAGCCGACGAAAAGTGGCGCCCTGGTTCAGCACTGCTAGTCCCCCCCTCACTGCTCCGGCACACAGTGGAAAGCAGCGCAGGGAGTGAGGGCAGACCGACAGTGCTGTACTGGGCTGCCGCTTTTCGCTGGCTTGCCTGGTCCCCAGCATGGGCTGGCTGGCGCAGGAGCCTGCCCCTCCCTTGGGCCAGCTGGCCTCACCCCCCAGTGCCAGGGAGGGAGTGTGGGGGTCCTGCAGATGGTGATTTGCCTGGGGCCCTGCACCCCCTAGGGATGGCCCTGAACACAGTGGGCACTAGGTGACAAGGAATCTATGTGGAAGGATGGTCCTTGCTGCTGTTTTCCTGTTAGAGCTTTCTTTATTTTCCTCCTGCTTAATGACGCCCTTGGTGATAACACCATACATTGTAAACTTCTGCCATTGCCTCTCATATTGTTCCAGGACAATGCTAACCAGCAAATTATGAGTGGTGTTAAGGTGTAGTCTTAAGGAGTGAGCAAAGCAGTAATCTGGTCTAGAAATCACATTCATGGATCACTGTGGAGAGGCCAAATCCAAAAGAAAAGACTGCAAATAATTAACCAGATGTTGATGAAAAAAGCAGCTCTTGATCTCTGATGCTAGTTGGAATTCAGGAAGCAATCCAAAATCCAAAAGTACCCTTGAGTAAATTGTAAAGCTCTTAGTCAAAGAATGGATAATCACATTCTATAGTAGGAGCAAAAATCTGTTTCACTTTCAAAATCATCCCTCAGCACACCGCATTAGGGCTGAGTAGGAAATGTTTTTTTCTGTCCCATGAAAATTTTCATAATTTCAAAAAAAGCTTTCCTATTCTGCAAGGGAATGAAACCAAAATCTTTTGAAATTTTTAATGAAAAGAGAGAGAGTCTGTCTTCCTTTCTCAGTCTCTCCTGGAGCTATTTCACATTGTATAAATAATTGAACGTTCACTAAGTTGCCAGACTGTGAGACGCCAACTTTATAACCTGGTGGTTAGGGCACTCAGCTGGGATGCAGAAAACATGGGTTCAAATCAATGAATACTTAATACAAAGTGAAACATCTCCAACAGGAAAAATTGAAAAAGCACTATCTTGGAACAAGCCAATAGCCTGGTGGTTCAGGTATGCCCTTGGGATGTGAGATCAGTATTTGAGTCCCTGCTCTGACTCGTTGCCTTGGCTATGATAGAGTAGCTCCCCTTCTTCAAGGGAAATTTTACCCTGGTTGCAGGAACCTACCCGCTAAAAGTTTTGTTGGAACTGACCCTTTGATGAGAAAAGTTTCAGGTCTGACAAATCAGTGTTTTCTGACAACAAAACCAAAACATTTAATCAACAAATTCCTGACCACCAGTAACTAGTGGACCTCTGTTTTGTCCAGAGTGAACTTCGGCCGGCTCACTCCTACCCAGATCAAAACCCTGACCCAGCCCTGGGAAAGCACAGACATCGCACCCTCTCATTTGATAAAAACAAAAAAACAGATAAGAGTGATGTGACATTTATGTATTAGTGAAACTATACCCGGCATTTAATAGGTACATAGATTTTAAGGCCAGAAGGATCAGGCAGTCTGACCTGCATAACACACCATAGAATTTCCTCGAGGTACCCCTGTATTAAACTGAAAAACTTGTGTCTGAATTAAGTGTAGCTTTCCAAAAGGCATCCAGTCTTGATCTGAAAACATCAAGAAGTAGAGAATCATGGTAGTTTATTCCACAGATTAATCACCCACACTGTGATTTCCTTGTTCAAACCAGCTATGTGCAATTGCATGTTGACCTAATGACCACTTGTCTGAAAGTAGCCAGCATCCCCGTCCCCAAACTGCTCTTTGCCAAAACAGATTCCCAAACCTCCCTGTTTGCTTTCACTGGGTACATCTACACTGGAGCCTTAAGTTGACTTAACCTCCTTTAAGTCAACTTAAGGAAAGACATGTCCACACTGGACTTTTGTTAAGTCAACTTAAGCACTTGCTTAAGTTAACTTAAGCACTTGCTTAAGTTGACTTAATAACTCCAGCCCTTAAAGTCAACTTAAGCATTAAAGTTGACTTTATTAAGTCAACTTAACACATTGTAGATAGGGTTGTCTATACTATAGGCTTTGTTAAATCAGCTTAACAAAGTCAATTTAACAGAGCCCTCCAGTGTGGACGTAGACTTTGTTAAGTCAACTTGACTGAGCCCGCTAGTGTAGACATAGCCACTATGCATAAAAGTGAAAGATACCCTCAGGTCATAAGCAAAACCTCTCCTGGGGCATCAAATGTCTGATTCTGATCTGTAGAACAATGTGTAACTCAGAAATAAATCAGTGAGTCCATGAACTTAAACACGTATCAAACAGGCGTATGTGAAATGAGCTCAGGCTCTGTGCTACAGAGGTAAAATTTGCCCCTGAGCAGAGATCCAGCACAAGACTCTATCCTCTGCACCCCTTCAGTAACAATTTTGAGAGCTTAAGTGGGAATTAAGTGGTGCAGAGACCTTATACTGACTGTCTGCACAGGTGAGTATTTCAAGCCTCCAATTAATTCTTTTGATTTACATATAGGTATACACAAGTATGTGTCCTATACATTCATCATCCTAAAGCAAAGGTGTCAAAGGTGCAGCCCATGGGCCATTTGCAGCCCGCAATCCACTGTCTTGCTGCCCACACTTGGGGAATGGGCCCAGCTTGTGTTGTCAGACTTGGCCGGTCCTGAGGCTGGCCAGAAGCTATGCTGCATGCAATGCTCTCATCCGGCCCCTTGGTACCACAGGACTTTTGTTGTTTTTGATAAGAACAACTGTGTACACATTAACATACATCTTTACCTCTCCTCTTCCTCCCCTTTGTTTTTGATTTCTCTCTGCTATAAGGTTTATTTAAAACACCTAACAAAATCACCCAGAGCACAAGATTTGGTGGTAATGGGGACTTCAACTACCCAGAAATAGGGAAAACACAGAAGGTCACAGATTATCCAAGCACTTCTTGGAACATATTGGAGATAATTTTTTATATCAGAAGGTGGAAAAAGTTATTAAGAAAGAGGCTGTTCTAGATTTGATTTTGATCAATAGTGAATAACTGGTTAAGAATCTGAAGGTGCCTGAAAGATTGGGTGAAAGTGATCATGAAATAATGAGCTCATGATTGTAAGGAATGGAAGAGGAAAAAAACACAGAAAGATAATGGATTTCAAGAAGGTGGACTTTAGCAAACCCAGGGAGCTGGTAGGTAGAATTTCAAGGGAAGTAAATCGGGGGGGGGGGGGGGGAACAGTTCAACAGAGTTGGCAGCTTTTCAAATAGATACTATTAAGGGCACAAGAGCAAATTATCCACTGAGTAGGAAAGATAGGAAATATGGCAAGAGACCATCCTGGCTTAACCAGGAAATCTTCAATGGTCTGAAACTCAAAGAAAAGTCATACAAAAAGTGGAAACTAGGTCAAATTACAGAAGGATGAATATAAACAAACAGTACAAGTATGTTAGGATAAAATTAGAAAAGTCAAAGCACAAAACAAGAATAAGTTAGCTACAGAAAAAAGTAGAAGAAACATTGTACAAATACAGTAGATGCAAAAGAAGACTAAGATCAGGGTAGGCTCATTAGTCAAAGAAGGCAGAAAAACAAACAGAAAAGTTGGTAATAGTGCTAAATGACTTTTTTGTTTCGGTTCCCACCAGAACATTGAGTGGCAATTGGATGCTTAACAGTGAAAATAAGGTAGAATCTGCACCTAATTTGGGAAAGACCAATTAAAAATTAGTTAGAAAACTTAGATATCTTCAAGTTGTCTGATGAAATACATCCAGAGTGCTCAAGGATCTGACTCAGAGCCATTACTACTGCTTATGGCATCTGCTGCACATTCCGATTGGAACGCGCCCCTTACAATTGTCAGCACCTGGGATGAGCAGCATGGAATGCACCCTTTAATGGAGCGGCTCAATGGAGCCACTCCAGTGTGCCTGGGGCAAAGCCCCGCTTGCCCCGCTGTACTTACAGCCCTGCTCTGACTGAAGAGATATCTGAGCCATTAGCAATTATCTTCAAAAAAATTATGGACAGGAAAGATTTTAGAGGACTGGAAAAGGGCAAATACATTGCCAATCAATCAAAAAGGGGAATAAGGACAATCCAGGGAATTACAGACCAGTCAGCTTTACTTCAGTACCCAGAAAGATAATTAAACAATCAATCACCCAGAAAATAATAAACTGGTAATTAACAATCAGCATGGATTTGTCAAGAACAAATCAAGTCAACCTAATGGTTTTCTTTGACAAGGTAACAGACCTTGAGGATGGGAGGAAGTGGTATATGTACATTTTAACTTTAATAAGGCTTTTGATACTATCACACATCACCTCATAAGCAATCTAGGAAAATACAACTTAGATGAGGCTGCTATAAAGGGGGTGCAAAACTGGTTGGAGAACGATTCCAAAAGAGTAGTTATCAGTGGTTCACAGTCAAGCTGGAAGGGCATATCAGGGGATTGGTTCTGGGTCCAGTTCTGTTCAATATGTTCATCAGTGATTTAAACAATGGCATAGAAAGTACACTTATAAAGTTTGCAGATGATACCAAATATGGAGGGGTTGCAAGTACTTTGGAGGATAGGATTAAAATTCAGGATGATATGGATAAACTGGGAAATGGTCTGAAGTAAATAGGATGAAATTCAATGAGGATACATGCAAAGTATTCCACTTAGGAAGAACCAGTCAATTGCACATATACAAAATGGGAAATTGCTGCCTTGGAAGGAGCATTTCAGAAAGGGATGTGGGGGCCATAGTGGGTAACAAGCTAATTATGAGTCAGTAGTGTAACACTGTTTCAAGAAAAGCAAAACATCATTCTGGAGTATATTAGCGGGAGTATTGTAAGCAAGGCAAGAAAAAAATTCTTCCCCACTATTCCATGCTGATAAGGCCTCATTTGGAGTACTGTGTCCAGTGCTGGGAACCACATTTCAGAAAAGATGTGAATAAATTGGAGAAAGTCCAGAGGAAAGCAACAAAAAGGATTAAAGTTCTAGACAGCATGACCTCTGAGCACAGATTAAAAAAATGGATTTGTTTAGTCTGGAGAAAAGAAGACCGAAGGGGGATGTGATAACAGTTTTCAAGTACATAAAAAGGTGCTCCAGTGAGGTGGGGAGAAAAATCACTCATTAACCTCTGAGGCTAGGACAAAAAGCAATGGGCTTAAATTGCAGCAAAAGAGGTTTAGGTTGAACAATAGGAAAACAACTTCCTAATGATCAGGGTGATTAAGCACTGGAATAAATTGCCTAGGGAAATTGTGGAATCTCCATCACTAGAGGAATTAAGACAATGCTAGACAAATACCTGTCAGGGTTGGTCTAGATCAGTGGTTCTCAACTACTGTGTCGGGACACAGTACTGGGTCACCACATAGTGGTTAAGTGTGTCATGGAGGGTCAGAGAAATGGCTGGATTTGGTCTTGGGGAGGTGGACTGGTGTGTCCTGTCGGGTCATGATATACAGCCAAGCATGTCACGACCTGCAAAAGGTTGAGAACAACTGGTCTAGATAATACTTCGTTCTGCTTTGAATGCAGGGGACTGGACTAGAAGACCTCCTTAGGTCCCTTGCAGTCCTATGAGTCTATATAACTTGGTGTCCATTTCAATATTTCTTTTGATAAGATCACATCTTACATCTCAGTGTAGTCCTCAAGAACCATGTCTTTCCTCTTCTGCAACCCTTTTAATTTTTGTGACTATCACCTTAATTATTGTCTCTGTCGCTCTGTTATAGGCTGACTTGCCCCCTGGGCTAGAGGCCTGGTACCAGCCAACCCTAGCTGCTCAGGAGGCATACTTGAGCAAGGATCAACTGATGCCATTGTGTAGCACATGAAGAAGCTATTAGACGATGCTCAGGCAGAGGCAACTGAAGTAAAGCTGGACTGAGAGCCACCCCAGCACGAGCATGCCAAGGCAGGGACTTGCTGCTGGGAGTCAGTAGACACCAGCAGAGAACACTGAGGTATCAGGGGAAATTTAGGAAAAGTACAGAGACTGCTGGGAGCAGGTAAACTGTGGGCAGGAGAAGCCTGAGAGTATCCCAATGGCAAGGACAAGGAATCCCAAATCAGGAAATATGACTGCAGGCCGGGAGGACCTGAGAGACCCCAAGCTGGAAAACTGGGAGCATGGACTGAAGGGGGATTTGAGAATTTTGTTTTGGGAATGATTTTGTTATTGTAATAAATTCAACCCTGAAGAGGGGTGTTGCTGAACTGGAGAACACTACGTGGTGGACTTACGGAGAAGTCCAAAAAGGCAGGAGGCTGGAGCAGTACCTGTGGCCACAAGAGAGTACTTGGGAGTGGCTGGCCATGTTGTGTGCTCCCATTCTTTTGTTCCTCTCTCGCTCACACTTCCATTAGCCCCCACTCAAGACCCTTTAATCCCTAGTCTCTTCCCGCATTACTCTCTGTGAGTGCCCGAACCTTCCCCACCAGTGCTCACATTTTTCCTCCCAAGCAAAGCACAACACTTGCAACTCCCACAAAAGCCTCACATCTCATATTTCAAAAGAGTCTCCTGCGGTCTTGTTCTTCTGCCTCCTTTCCCCTATCCCTGCAAGACTACCACCGTGTTTCTGGTTCCCCCAAGAATCCCATAGCTGCACAGAGAGCCCTGCAGGGACAATGAAATATGTACACATAGACTCCAGTATTGTATTTGTGATTTCTCCAAAGCTTTTCAATATCAATTAAGAACACCATGGTTCACTTGGAATCCTGCAGAGCTTATGAACTTTTCATAGACCCCTTCAGAGAAAATAAGGCCCACAAGGTTTCCTAGCAATGACTTATCTTATGTTAAAAATTCACTAGCATAGAGAGAAATACATTCCATCTTTCACAGTGTTTTGGACCAGTTCATTTAAGAGTTTGAAAGAATGAAAAGGAATTCACGAATACTTACATAAAAGGAAAGGGTTATGAGCATTTTAAATGGAGTAAGCATGAATGTTAAAACCCGTAAAGAAACACAATATTTAAAAAATAAATAATCAGAAAGTGAGGAAATTAAAAGTGAAGGTTATGCTTAAAGAAATAATGAAAAGCCCACACTGGAAAGTATGGACATTCATAGTCAAGATAGTCCATACAGTCTTAAATTTGCCACTTTATCATGTGTAGCAAGTCACATGGTGGGTCCACATGTTTCTCTTCAAGTTCCACTACCTCTCCACGAATTCCACAGAGGACTGACAACCTTGTTGTTTGCAGTCACCCATGTTCTTTTATTTACGGTGCCTGCAGTTCATTCCCAGTTCCTATCCCCCAAACACTCTAGTTAAGTGGCTTAGGCTTATGTGTCCTTCCTAGTCAAAAGGCACACAGACTCACAACCTTCCCCTGCTCTGCTTGGTCACACCTCTCCCTTGCTGGTTTCTTGCTCTGGCCTATATCTTTCCTGACCAGGTCACCAGGCAGCTATTCCCCTTTATTTCTTTAGTCCAGCTCAGGCTCAGCCTAATCAGTGCAGCAGTTGCTACCTGCTCTGCTTGTACCTTCTGACTCCATGAGCCTGCACTGCCTCAGTCCCCTTGGGTAGGGCTGACAGGCAGCTGAGGGGTTTATCGCCCTTTGCTCTGTCATACATTGCCACACCATATACCTTATTCAGTGCATGTTTTCCTATAGATATAATAGTCTCTTATAGAATCACATAGATTTACTGGGATGCTTCAAGGCAGGACTGAACTTCCTGCTACGCCATCAGGTCAGAGCAGCTCCATAATAACATACAAGAAAACAGTTCAACAATAAGACAAAATGATAGCACTATTTTCTCATGAAAGAGCTGTCTACACTAATTATTTTAACTTTCCTCCACTCTAGTTAAATAAGAAAGTAAACAGTAACTCCCACAAATCTACACAGCCTGCTATCCATACAGGTTTTCATTTGTCTGCCCCCTTGCTTGCTGTATTCACTCACAGACACGTATGTCTTAGCTGGGTCTAGATCAGCCAGTGCAGGATTTGTGTCTTCTGGATGAGGCCTATCTGTTGTACGCATGCTGTCTATTGAAGACAGCACTGTGTTAAGGTTCCAAGAACACCCTGGCAATTCCTCTTCTATTGACTGGTCTCCTATTACTAGCCATAGGATCCTGCTGGGGTAGCTAAAAAGCCTCCACTGGATCCCTCTGGAATAGTTGTTGAGTGTGCTCAATGTCTACTCTCCCCTTTCATTTGATGAATCTGTGCACCAGCTATTGTTGCACTACGAAGGGATGAACTCTTGCTCTCTGTATGAGAAAGGATAAGTTGTTTAGTTTCTTAACCACTGTGTAAGGTCCCCTTCAAAAAGGAGTAAATCTGAGATTTTGTCCAGGCTATTTTTTCCAGCTGTGTGGCCACACCATTTCTCTTTACTAGACGGGGACATTATTTTCCTTTCTCCTGGCATCTTGTGCCTGGTGCATCTGCTTCCAACTCATCTGTTCCTTCATCTTCTAGAATGCTGTCCTCAGATCACAGATATAATATTCTTCCATGTCACCCACCTTTTTAGATGCAGAGATAGCCTTGCCAGTTCTGGCTGCCTAAACATCAAGTCATGGTAAAGCACCGGTTTCCAGAGTCTAAAACTAATGTCATAAGGAGGGTAATGGATCCTGAGTGCTCACAACAAAAGGTGACTATGTCCAAGTCCAGTTGGTCTTAGCTGAGTAAGATTCTGAGTGCGGAACCATTGGTGCAGTTTATAATCTTCACTCCCCCATTACTTGGGGGATGGAAAATACTGGTCCCCTGCTTAGTTTTCTGGGGCTGTTGACAAACATATGTAACAGTCATTCATATGCCTTCTCCTGATCTCTGCAGATGCAGCTTGGTGGATTGAGTTGCTAGTTGATGTTTCTGATGTGGGTCTTTCAAACTGACCTGTATGAACTTTCAGGGCTGACAAGGTTGGGGAATTTCTGTTAAAAAAGTTCTGCTACTTCTTGCTGCCACTTCCTGTTTTTGAAAGGAAAGAACCCAATCTTTAATATCTGAAGCCATTCCCAGACAAAAAATCTGTTAGTTATCTGGGTCAGCTTATTTTCATATCCCAGGTGGCCTTCTGATTTGTTATCATGAAAATACTCTCATGCTGTTTTCTGTAAGCAGTGTTGTTACTTCCTATACCAACCATGTGGTAGTTGGATTAATGGATAATCATCGCTATGCGCTATTGAACCCCACCCCCCAGATCTTCATCAGTAGATTTACTGGCATGCCAAACACAACTAAGTGTGCTTAGTCTGTTCTTGCCAGATGTTCTTACAAGGCCAGGATGAGTCTATTCTCTCTGCCCTCAACTGGCTGAGAGCTTTTGCAACCATATTTTGATTTCCACTTCTATGATGAACTGGGAATTTATGAGATGGTTTGTGAATTCATCTCCACAGGCATCCTTCTGGGTTGTGTTTTGTAAGGAGACATTGTAGAGTGCGGTACGTCAGGCAAGAGGTGTTCTTATCCGTGTTGCTCCACATCTAGCATGGGTGTTTGTTTGGCTGTGTGCATGTGTCCTGGTGTAGGTAACACTCACTATTAAAGAAACCAACATGACCACGGATCTTTGTAGAAACAAAGACGCCAGGCTAGGCTTCCTTGCAATGTAGAACAATGATAGGTGACCTATGTCAATAGCACCGCTGACAGCATTTGTGCTTACAATGCAATGGAACAGGTCAGCTGACAGCAGGACTCTCCATTACTCCCTTTGGCTGCACAAAATCTGGTCTCTGAAGGTCCTACTTTTACACACTGTTCGGACCATTCACTCAGTCCCTGTGGCACCAGAAACTACTTTCCTTCATATCTAAAACTACTTGCTTTGATTGATCCAAATGCCCTTCCTAATGCTACCCTTTACTTATTTGGTCCGCATAACACTAAACATCTCCATATATCAAGAAGTCAGTTTGCCTGAAACATCCCTATCAGGGGATAGTTTAGGCAAAATATCTCATCTCTTTGGAGCTAGGCTGACCCAACACCTCCTTCCTCAAGGTAGTTTTCCACTCTTTATACTTATTATTGTAGTTTTAGCTTGTGTCTTGCCAGTTTTAATAAGGTCACACTTTTGCAACCTGCCAGCTTGACCGTTTATTTGGTTTGGGCTTATTGTTTTGGATTATTTCCCTAGGCCTTGGGCTAGCACCTGGACATTTGTACTTTGTACTCTAACTTCTTACCACATAGGGCATGTGATCAGTGTATACTGTGAATTCCATACCTAATAAATAGAGGCAATAGGCATTGAGGGCCTCAACAATGACAAGACATTTCAGTTCTGTAGCCAAATATTTTGTTTCCCTCTTATTTAACTTGCAACCTCCTAAAGCCACTTGTCTGCATCTACTGAGCTCATCAGTTTGCTCTAGTGCACATGCAAAGCAAACTTTGAAGCATCAGTTACCACCAATGGATAGGATAGATCTGGGAATTTAAATACAGAATGACATAGAAGTCCTTGCCAGTGACTCAGATGCTTTTTGGTGTATTTCTGTCCAGACAGAGTTATACTTAGGGCAAATCACACTATAAAATTAAGTTGACCAAAGTAAAGATGATGTACAGCCACCACAGCCTTTAAATCAGTTTTGCACGTCCACACTACATGCTCATGGTATCACGATGTGCATCTTCATTAGCAGCACTTGCATTGATTCAGGGAGCAGTGCTGGTGGAGGGAAAGTTCTATTGAACCGTCCCTGCAATGCACACAAATAACTGTAGCAGGGGCCTCCTCTGGGTCTGCCATTCTTTTTTGAATATCTAAAGGCCAATTCCTGCCCTCAGAACAGTCACAAGTATTTGCATAACTGCCTATAAGAACCATGATCCACACTAGGAAGCATCTGGTAAAATACTTTGTCTCCATCACCCAAAAACACTGCTACATATTGTGCTGCTTTCTCTTCAGATCACTCATTCACAAGAGCCACAGCTCTGGTCTGCCAGTACTCAAAGTTTTCAGTATCATCTGCATGACCAGTACATTTTCTTCTCAGGTAAAAATGCTTCTACCATCTTGATGCCACTGCTATCAGTTGTAATACTTTCTCAAAGAGTCACAGATTTATTGGAACACTGCCAGCAGCTAATAAAACACACAGGCAGGACTGAACTTCCTGCTAATTGCCCAAGTCATCATAACCTACAACATAACAGTCAGATGAAAATATAGCACCATCTCCTGGTGGAGGTCCTGTCTAGTCCAATCTGTACAACAATCACTATTACATCTAACTGACATTCAAACTCTATATAATCTGCATGTTTAGTCATAAATACTGCATTGGTTTATGAAGTTTAAGCCTGTGTTTGCAGACTTCTTAAACTAGATCTATCAAAGCATAAATTGCAGTGTATTCACAGGAGAACTATATAGACGTAGAGTCATCATGCAGCCACCCTGAACACAATCAGTGATGATCCTGAAGGCTTAAACAAACAAGGAGTCCTGTGTCACTTTTAATTACTAACAGATTTAATCCCACGAAAGCTCATGCAATAAATAAATTTGTTAGTCTTTAAAAGTGCCATAGGACTCCTTGTTTATTTCACCGAACAAGACTAACATGGTTACCCCTTTGGAACTTGAATACTTGAAGTTGTTGAAAAATTTCTGTCCGCTGTCCTAAATAAATTATTTGAGGAAGGTGAGATGAGAGAAGACAAATCTTTGGTGTGTATATATATGTGAAGCATGAAAAGGAAGTTAACTGTGTTGCTGACTTGTCAAAGGAGAGATGGTTGGATAGTTCATGATCATCGAGATGGCATATATGCAGATGGCACATATACAGAGTACACAACACTTGTCCTGAACAGGTCCATGTAGCATGATGTTGGAATTATTAATTATATTGAAAATTATTAATATTGATGTGGCAAACCACCAAACACAAATTTAACCATAAATTCCTTAATTAAATCCAAAGGCCAAATGGTATTCATGCAATTACTTTAAACATGCCTAAAAAGCATAACTAATAAACAATTCATTATATCCAAACAGTAACAAAATATTTATGGGTTGATGATTTAGTGGGGGTGGGCCTGCTCTTAGCAGGGGGTTGGACTAGGTGACATCATGAGGTCCTTTCCAAACCTATGACTCTATAAGCATTTGATCAAGATACTTATAAACAGGCTAAACCCAGGGGATTGGCTCCAATGTGATCAGAGCATTAGTGAGAACACTTTAAGAATTTACTTTCTGTGCCCTTTAGCAAACAAGTGGTGTCATTGCCATTTGCTGATTTCAGCTAAAAAATAATTTGAGACAATTAACCCTTATTTCAGTTGTAATTCAAATAAGATTTATTGCCTCTTCTCAATGCCTTTTCTTTCTTGTCTTTTCCTCCCACTCTGCTTACCAGAATAACAGTGGGAAGGTTTGAGCTTGTTTCTTTCAAGACAATTTTTCTTTGTCTTGTTGCAGCTCTTCTTTTAGACCTTTTAGAACCATACATCTATCCCACACTACATGTAATACTACTTACTAATCTCCTGGGCTTCTTGTATTTGCTGGTTAGGGCCTTCTCCTTATGAGCCACAAACTAAAAAGCAAATATGGCATTTTCTTCACCAGACTTAAGCTAACTCTTAATTCTTTCATTTTATCCATGGGCTACTGTAGTGAGGGGAATAGAGATTTATCAACAGCACTGAAGATGTTTTGTGTGAGAAATTATGGTTATTTCATACTTTAGTGGAGAGCAGTGAGGTTGCATGATCAAAGTTACAATTATTTATGATACTTTATTAAAGCATACCATCTTTTTTGAGGCTGCTACTTGTCTCTGTACAAAGTTAGCATGCACTTTTGCAGCCATAATTTTGAGTACCTATGCTTCTAACTACCTAATGTAGGTGCAAATCAAATAGGTAAGGCTCTGAAATACACTTAAGGACATGGTTAATTTTAACCACCTGAGTAATCCCATTTAAATTAATGTGATTTAAGCACAGGTTTAAAACTAGGCAAGTGCCCTTCTGAGTATGAAAGGGATTGATCACATGCGTGAACTTAGGCATGTGCTTATGTTAAGTACAGTGCTAATTAGGGCTTTAAAGCACTGATACTAAATTTGGGCTTGCAATTCATTTTGTAAATACAAATTCTGTAGGTGAGACTTATGCTTGCAAACAACGAGATCTCAGACATCTGAAAATATACCATATTACCTCTTAAGGGCCTTTATGGCAGTCCATATTAACTTAATTTGTTCACTGTATGCCTAACTCCAAGTGGAAAAAGGACAACTTAAGCTAATGAGACAAAAAATATCCTTGGTGTAGCTCTAATGATTTTGGTGGATTTTTATTAGTGATGTGTTGTGCTATTAGCTTTTCCTGTCTGATTTCCAGGCTTTTGTTTTTGCTCAAATTTTATTAATCAGTTATAATTATGGACTTTCTAATAGGCAACCTCTAAAGAGAAAACAAAATGTCTGATTCTTTCTTGTAAGTGTGGATTATCTGTCAGACAAGAACAAAAAATCAAAAGGCCAGAATATTTTTGATTTGATTTGATTTGATTTTGTACATAGATTGTTAAATTAATCCAACAAATCAAACAAAACCAAAACATTCTGTTATTTACTTATCCATCTATTTTTAACTTACAATTTTTGCACCCAAATCAGTAGAAATAAAACAGTGCATTGCTGCTGGGAAAAATTACCACATTGGCCATCTTTAAAGCAACTTGGTAATATACAGCTGCAAACTAGGAGAGGCACTGTATCAGGGGAAATGGAGGTTACTCACCTTGTGCAGTAGCCGTGCTTCTTTGAGATGCGTGTCCCCGCACTGCTCCACTTTAGGTGTGTGGCTGTGCCCGCACTTAGCACAGGAGACTTTGATAGCAGAGTGTCAGAGGGGGGAGCGCACTGCCACGGTGACGTCACACCAGTCTTCCCACCGTTTGGAATGCGCGCTCCCCCCTCCCACCCGTCAGTTCCTTCTCTACCGCGGAGTACCCAGTGGATGATACTCCGAAGGAGAGGGGAGGCGGGTGGGTAGTGGAGCAATGCGGGTACATGCATCTCGAAGAAGCACGGCTACTGCAAAAGTTGAGTAACCTCCGTTTCTTCTTCAAGCAGTGTCCCCGCTGCTCCACTTTAGGTGAATACCTAGCAGTATCCCTCACTGGACGTGGGACCTTCGGAGTTGGCCCTTCTTACGGAATTAAGCACTGCTAGACCCACGGCCGTGTCTATAGAGGCATGGCGATCCATGGCATAATGTTTCACAAAAGTGCCCGCTGATGCCCAGGTGGTGGCCCTACATATGTCCAATATGGGGACGTTTCGAAGGAACGCTGTGGTGCTAGACACTGCTCTGGTCGAGTGGGTCCTAATGACACCGGGAGGTTCGTGTCCATGGTTTTTTTGTTTTTTTTTCTTTTACAGGTAAATGTGAAAGGAAAGTCAACTACCTAACTAGAAAACAACACTATTGAACTATAAAGAACTAACTAAGTAACTATATATAACTGAGGTGAGGAGCTCCTCTCAAACAGTGCTAGTGCTGAGGCGGTTGAGAAGGAACTGACGGGTGGGAGGAGGGAGCACGCATTCCAAACGGCGGGAAGACAGCCGTGACGTCACCGTGGCAGCGCGCTCCCCCCTCTGACACTCTGCTATCAAAGTCTCCGGTGCTAGGTGCGGGCACAGCCACACACCTAAAGTGGAGCAGCGGGGACACTGCTCGAAGAAGAACAATTCTTTACTAGGCCATGCTACCTCAGCTATCTAAGAGGACCAGTTAAAATTAGTGTGGTTTTGCCAGTCGGCTATTCCAATGACATGTGAAAAGAGTTGCCTGAAGCAACCAAGGCTTTGTTGGTCCAAGCTATCTTCTCTTACAACAAACAAGGAGTCCTGTGGGACTTTTGAAGATTAACAAATTTATTTATCACTTGAGCTTTCATGGGAGAAAATCCCACTTGATCAGATCCTTGAAGATGGAAAACTACAAATGAATGGGAGGAAAATAAATGCAGGGAAAGGTAAGTCATAGAATCAGGTCAGACTGTTACAGAGAATCAGAGTAGTTGTTAAGATTCAAACATTGAAGAACAGCATATTGGAGGGAGGTGGGAGGAAAAGAAAATGTAAATTTACCTGTTCCAATGAGATAAGAAACTATACTCCCTTTTTAACCCTAAGCTGATGGTGTCAAATCTGCACATGAAATCCAATTCTGCAGTTTCTCTTTGAAGCTTTGATTTGTTATCCACATTCCTAAGCACAGCTATTAACAGATCATCAATGGAGTGAGCAGGAAGATTGAAGTGTTCTCCTATTGATTTTTTGATGTTGTTATTGCTGATGTCAGATTTGTGTCCATTTATTCTTTTGCACAGAAACTGTCCTGTTAATCCAATGTATAAGGCAAAGGGGCATTGCTGGCACATGATGGCATAAATCACATAGGTAGATGGTGAATGAGCCCTTGTGTCTTCCTGTCTTTTGCACTCCCAAAAGTAATAAAATCAGAGAGAACAGGAATGATTCAATGAAAATAAACTATGGAGACATTAATGACTTCATTAACACAGCAACTGATACAGGAGACAAGTGATGTGCTATGTAACAACTGATGTTAATGAAATGCTGATTCTTTTTTTGAACTCTCACAATAAAATATTTGGAACACAAGAGACCTACTTCATTTGCTGCTGTTTTCTGCTTGTGACTGAAACATGAACTCCTGACAGGAGCTGAGAAATGTACTGGAGTAAAGTTGTTTCAAGTTAATGAGCATCAAACTGTCAGCCTCAAAAAGCCTAAAATGTTATCATAATTAGATTTAAAGTACAGTTCTCTTCTGAAAAAATTGATTATGTAAAGATGGTAAATTCTTAGTCAACAGATGTGCTCCCTTTGTATATTCAGAGCCATATTTGCTGATTTCATAGCTGAAATGAGTTCCTGTTGTTTTTTATGTTTTAGCAACTGCAGAGTCTAAACAGTTAAAACAGAGTCAGCAAAAATCTATTCCTTCTTGTGCCATGAGGAGTGTGAAATTCACACCTGTGAAGAAATCTTGTACCATGTCTGTCACACATGGGCTTTAGATTCCTATTAAGGGGTGAAAAACAAGAGTAGTGATGTCTGACCTAATGCATTTTTGTTGTTTAACTATATTTATATGTCAGTAAAGTTTTTCCAGTTATAAGTGCACAAGAAAATGCAGATAAAAAAGTAGTAGTTTTAGAAATAAAGAATTGGTACAGCATAATATAATCAGGTGTCAGGGCTAGCTCAAGGGGCTGTTGTGCCCCAAGCTGGCTTTTGGTTTTGTGTGGGGGGGTGGGGCATGGAATCCAGCCCCCACTCTGGCCAGCTTGCCCCACTCAGAGGAAAGAGAACAGCCGGCCTAGGGGTGGAGCAGGCCAGCCCAGAGACAGGGCTCCCCTCTCCTGCTCTTTCCCTGGGCTGGCTGTTCCTTCCTGGGGGCGGAGAGGGTTGGCTCAGAGGCAGAGTGAGAAAGTGGAGCCTGTCCCATAGGCTGACCTGCTCCACCCCAGGGGGCAGAGTGGCTGGCTCAGGGAGGGGTGAGAGCATCGTTCCGGCTTCTGAGTTGACCCACCCTGACCTCCACACGGCACCATAGCTGCCCCTAAGGCAGTGGTGCCCGATGCCACTGCCTTATATGCTCATCATTTGAGCCGGCCCTGTCAGATGTTCAAGTGACAGAATGATTAGGTATAGTTGAGATATGCTGTTTAAGCAGAGTCTATAGATTTCCCACTCTCCTAGCACTTATTGACAAAAGAAGATGAACCAAACAATGGTTTATTACGTAAGGTTCTTGGAGGTATATAAGATAATCTGGTGGTGGGTCTCAGATAAGTATGGCAAGTGGCTTGTTGTAAAAGCAGCAAGTCTGCAGATCAGCACCAAACTGACTGCTGTCCTCCCTGGCATGCCTGACACAGTTCCTTCACTTTCATGGCACTGCTTCTTGTCCCTCTCATACCCATTCTCCTGCATTGCCTCATGAAATGTGCTCATAGCTGTGTCCATATTTCTGTGTCTGGTTTGTAGTTTTGCTTACATAGCCTCTTCTACTCACAAACCCCAGAGATCCTATATTTCCAGTCTGCTCCAAGCCAGAAGAAGGTTGGCAGACCAGTTGCGCATATGCTCACCAAACTTGACAATTAGGAAAAGGCATTTAAAAAATATGGGGGGCATTAAAGGCGAGAAGAGCCTTCTGTACTCTATGAATCCAGGGCAATGGAGTTTACAAATGACTTAGAGGCCGGTCTCACTGAGCATGCTCAGAGCTTTTGTGCATGCTCAGTGAGACCAGGCTGGGGGGGGGGGGTTAGAACTCCCCACCCTGCCAGAACATGGGGGAACATTGTTCTGGGGTTTGCTATTTTTAAAGGCTCAGCATTCTGGACCCTAAAAACAGAAAATGGAGAGGGAACACCGCTTTGCAGGGCCTACTATTTTTAAATGCTGAGCCCCAGAATGCAGCATTCTGGCTCCATTTTCTATTTTTAGGGGGCCTGGAATGCTGAACCCCTAAAAAATGTGGGCCCTGGAATGGTGTTCTGCTGCGTTCTGGCATATTTTAACCGCTGAGTGATGTTATAGTATTGCTGTAATAGGACACTCGCATTGTTTGGAGATAAACAAGCATATACACTTATACAATGAGGTCAGCATAAAGTGGCTAAGATTGACATAATTTAGTAGAGTAGACTAGGCTTCAGAAGGATCTGGTCATGTCTTCTTGGTAGAGGAAGAAAACAAAGAATTTGCATTTTCTTCTCTGACTGAAGCTATAATTTAAATGGATTCAGTTATATTTCCGTCATAGATTCTAACCTGAAATGAACCCGATGTTACATGCACTCATGTATTCTTAAAACATTATTATGCTTGTTGTATGATGTGCACTGAGACTTTAAATATTGGAAATAGTGCTACGGTAAAGGTTTGTTGGTAGCCACACCAACTCAGAATTCAATCCCATTAAGACTGCATATGCTAAACAGGGTTGGGCCTTGTTAGTACTGGGGTGGCCAGTCCCTAAGGAAAACTCAAAAAACTGCAGGAAGTGATGCTGATGATTCAGCAGGTGGAACCCTTTGTCTCTTATATAGTAATGAAGTAATTTCCCCATTCATGTTAAGGGCTAATGTGTTACGGAAAATGCTGTTTTAGATGAAATCTGAAACAGGAGTTCTCATCACATGTGGCTATTAGAGAGCCAGTGATGATTTTCAACACACCCTGAGCAATAGCCCTGCTCCTTTAGTATGCTGGTCAATTGCATTTTGCCTACCTCAATTAATTTTTCCTTTTCAATTGTCCAAAGTACCTTTCTTCTCCTAAGAAGTTTTGTAATGATTCTATGTATAGTTAAACAATTGTTACATTCTACGTAACAGGTGGCTGCATCTCAGTGGTGGCTGAAGTGACTCACATATATGTAAAACAAATGAGTCATGTTCCAAAGGGGTAGCCATCAGTGTTCCCTCTAATTACTTGTAGACTGTGTGCTCAAACAATTTCTTTGTGTGCGCAAAAACATTTCTTTGTGAGCACCAATATTAGCACTATTGAATTTTTTTGTGAGCAGTTTATTTTGTTGTGTGCACGGGTTTCATGACCTGTGTGCATGCACATACGCAAACAGCTTAGAGGGAACAGTGGTAGCCATGTTAGTCTAGTTCAGCAAAACAAACAAGGAGTCCTGAGGCACTTCTAAAGACTAACAAACTTATTCATCACATGGGAGAAAATCCCACTTTATCAGACACTTGTTTTGCTGAACTTGACAAACATGACTACCCCTTGGGAACATATAAGTAAGGATCCTGAGTTCCTTCTCCATCAACCTTGGTCTGGCCTATATTCAATTTCCATTGAACTGGCACACAGGGGCTTGTGCAAAGCTAGGCTCTGATGTAGAGGGTGGAGTCTCCCTGTATTTGCTCCAGAATCCTGTGTCCCTGACCATGCAGCCCAGCCTCAGTCAGTGCCCTCTGTACCCGTGTTCACTATTGTGAGCCCAGGCAATTGTATCCCAATACACAGGAAGATTGACTACCCAAATGTATCGTCCATTCTCTCCTCAAAGGTGCTAAGTAGCACCTATAGTTCCACAATCAGCACGCAGCTCAGTAACTAAGGTGCTGCACAGAGGACAGGATTTGACTCCAGCTGAAATGTGCTTTTTACACCTACAAATCTTGATTTTTTAAAAAATTGCCTCCATTTTCATGACCTCAGATTTTCATCTGCAAGTAATTTGCCCACAATTAATTTTAAGCACAAATGTGTCTTGTTATTCCTCTAACTAGAGCCCTGCAAATCTTCAGATATCCACATTATATCCGCATCTGTGAATACAATGCGGATATCTGGGGACCATTTCTTGCGGAAGCAGATCCACATATTTGTATCTGTGCAGGGCTCTACCTCTAACTACCTTCCTAGGAGATGAAATCAGATATGTAGATGCCTCATCATTAATATTTACATACACAGATAATCTGGATCCAAAATTATGCCTATAAAATCATATTATAATAGCTACTCAAGGCTGACGGAGAAGTCTGTGTCTTGTGATAAACCTAACATGCCAGAAAGAAAAGAATATGCATGATCTAATACAAGTATATTTTAAGCTGGTATGTAGACTTGTTTTTTGTAAAATAAAAAATGCATAATATATTTTGGGGATTGGAGAAGGAAGAGAGAAAAATTATTCCTGTTTGAATGGAATCTAACGTTCTATAGAAACTGCTGTGTATACTTTAAAACATGCTTTACACAAAGCTTGCATCAAAATAGAGAATTAATTTTGTTTGAAAACTTATTCTCCCCCTTAAAACACATCAAGGCAGAGATCAGATGTCTGGAAAACCTGAAACAGTGTGCATATTGTGAGCACCAATCATCCTCACTTCTCCTGTGCATTGCATTTCAGTAGCACTTCATTTCTGCCATTGACTTTATACACTGCAAACTAGTTAGCGTCTTCATAAATTTCACCTCAAATGACCTCAGCACAACCAAGAGAGCGCCTCATAAGAGCTGACCACAGCACAGATTTCTCTGAAAAGAAAGGTCTGTTCAGTGTCACTGGAATAATAAAACAAATACCTTCAAAGCCTACAGCTCTGATTTCCCTGGTTATCTGCTTTCAGTAATCAGATTCTGGAAGGCTGCTACGGTAAGTTGAGCCTGGGCTGCTCAAGTAAGAAGCTTGTTGCACTAAAAACCATAGAATTGAATTGCAGAGCAGCAGTGCTAACTGCTCCCTTCAGTTATCATCTTGAAGAGGCAAAATGGCTTTCATGCAAGAATTCATCAGAAACTTATTAAACTCATGAGGCAGAAGAAAAATCCAATAGCACTGTGAAGTATTACCTTCTTTATTTCTGAGGCAGCAAAAGAAGACTGAGCAAAAACTGACAAATCCACTAAGTACTGGCTATGAGTAAGGATACTTTATTATAAATCCTCACAAAATTATGTCTTTTTCTTTCAGATCCATTAATTTTTGTGTATTACTGAAATTTTCATTCCTAAACTGCATAGTTTCTCTTAATTGACTGATTTATTTATACCAGCTGGTATGAAACACTGACACATTTGGGCTGGGTTAATCTCTGGTGTAACTCTGTTGACTATAGTAGTGTTTTGCACCAGTTATGAATTTGGCCTGTTCTGCATGACAGTCTCTTTTCCAGAGCTCATGAAATGAGGGCAAATCTGCTGGAATAGGAATGTGGGGAGAAGAGAAAAGGAGCATTATTACCTCTTCTTAAGATAAAAGGACAGAGTAGAAGCCGAGTTTCAATCTAATGTTACTTTGTACAGAAAGCTGCATTCCAGGGGAGGCTTATGCTTTTCTCTGAAGCTTTTCTTGCGCCTGTCTTTAGTTAATTGAGATGTGGGGAAACCAGATTTTGGCACAAGAAACAAAAGAAGCAACTGATTGCTGTGATAGGTTGTATTCTGCGCACAGGCCCCAAAGGGGTTAATGTGGCCTAAGGGGCCAATTAGCATAGCTGGCAGAATCTGAGGGAGACACAGCAGGCACATACACACAAGTGCCAGTGAAGCCCATTTGCCGAGGGGCTTGATAGTAATAATAAGGCCAGGAACTGTGCAGCAGAAAAGGCTGTAGGGAGAAAGTCTGCAGCTTCTCTCTGGGGGAACAGGACAGGACAGGACAGAAGTGGCAGGAAGGCCTTTGGGGCAGCAGTAAGGAGTCCGAAGATACAGACCCTGACGCCCAGCTACAGGGCTGGGTGAGAACCCAGAGTAGAGGATAGGCCTGATCTTCCCTTGTAGCCACCAAGAAGGTGGGTTGAAATCCCTGAGGAAAGGGCTGTAAGCACTAAAGACAGATAGATCAGTTTGTCATTTGACTATAGCTGGGTTAGATTCCTTGTTATCCTGGAAGGAATGAACTAAACCAGGGGTCCTCAACCCCTTTAGCCACATGACATGGTTGGGAGGGCTCTCAACTGTGTGTCACACATTGATGTCCCCCACTTATACTGGTTATGAGTGCTGAGGATCCTACCCAGCACTAGTGCTTTCAGTGGTGGGTCAAGTTTTGCCACCAAAAAATCTGCCTCAACAGGCAGTTTTGGCAGGAGATGGCCTGAGCAGCAGCTCCCACTGGCACTGCAAAACAGCAGCTTGGTCAGATTCAGTGCTGGCTGTTTGGGGGGGGGGGTACAGCCAAAGAATGCTGAGGCTGCTCCAGCTTTTGGTGGTGGCTTCTAAAGGGCCAGCAGCCTATTGCTGCAGCTCTCCTCAATGCTTTCAGTGGCAGTGGTATACTGAGGCTGTCTGAAGCCCAAGGGCCAGTCTTGTGCCTCATGCCCTGCCCACCCAGCTTATGCAGCCCCTACCAGGACACAAATCTGACAGTCTCCAGATGCCAGACAGCTGCTGCAGGGCTGCAGAGGGGGTGTCAGGCCTGCCCTACATCAGAATTGATTAGAGGGACCCTGGTTGCCCAGTTTTGAGATGCCACCTGGCGCCCCCTGCCCTCCCACCATGTGGGCCTGACTGTTGGAAGGGCGGCTGCAGTCCCCAGCACTGGAGGGCGAACCTGTTCAATTCTGGGGCTGGAGGGCAGAGGCTGCGCTGCCCTTCCTATGTTACAGAGCAGCATTCCTGACTGCTCTCCCCCCAGCCAGCCACCCCACCCCGGGGGGCTGAGACCAGGCCCGTGTGTGGCGGCTGCTGCTTTCCAGGGGTGGGGCTCTGGAGAGGGCCCGTTCAGTTCATTTGCCCCAGTCCCCGCCCCCTGCAGTGAATGCAGGCCACCTCACTAGCAGGCCCTGTAGAGGGCCTGTTCAGAGTTGGAGAAGTGGGCTGGGAGCCGAAGCAGCCCAAACTCCGCTG
Organism: Podocnemis expansa; assembly: GCA_007922195.1. NCBI lineage: Eukaryota > Metazoa > Chordata > Testudines > Podocnemididae > Podocnemis > Podocnemis expansa. The sequence goes on along the minus strand of ML681972.1, from coordinate 27,930,544 downwards.
AACAGGTCCTCTCCAGGGTCAGTCCTCCGCCAGCCCCCGAAAGCAGCAGCCACATGCCAGCCTGCTCTCTGCCCCCTGGGGCAGAGTTGCGGGATAAGAGTTGGGCAGGTGGGAATTCTGTTCTGCAGTAGGGGGAGGGGGATATGTCCTCTGGCCCTGTTTCTCCCCCTTCCCCCTCAGCACCAGGGGCCATGGCCACTGTAGCACAAAATATCATGCCACCAGTCTGGCCTGCATGGTGAGAGGGTAGGGCAGTGCCCTGAAACTGGGCATCCTGGCTAGGGGCCCCACTAAGGCAGCCTGAGTGTGGGGCTGGCTCAGTGCCCCCCTACAGCCCAGTGCCAGAGGGCTTGGCCCTCCCTGTCCCCCTGGTCAGACTGCTACTGTATGATGGCAAGCTGCTTTCACATGACACACTCAGTTGTGCCATCACTCGCTTTTGTGTCATGACACAGTGGTTAAGTCAGAACTGCTATATTAAAGCATAACTTGGCTGCAGGGCCAAGTTGTGGGAAAAGAGACCACTGCAGTGAAGTGGGATTTTCTCCCACAAAAGCTCATGCAATAAATAAATTCGTTAGTCTTTAAAAAGTGCCACCAGACTCCCTTGTTTGTCAGTGGAGACAGCTGCTATGCCATGTCTAGCCACAAGGAGGTGCTCCTGTGATGAGTAAACACTGTTACAGTATGACCATTCATCAACAACGATCAATTTTACCAAAATTTCCAGACCAAATCTGTGTTAGTTATGGTCATAATGCTGACTGTAATCCTGCAGCAGCAAAGCTGATATGAAAACACAGGGCCTGAGTCTCTTCTCTCAGCAGCATAAAGTAGGAATAATGCCTTCAATTCCAACTGAAAACAAGCGTAAGCAAAAGGAAAATCAGGTTCATAATTACTGAAAAAATATACCTCTCTATTTACTACTGTGCTCATAGGCCCTGTGGCAGTGAACCAGATACATTACCTCAGGCATAAATTATGAATCACAAAATGGAGACAGGTGACATACTTCCTGTGCTGAACTCTCCATCGCATCATGTTCATGTCACCAAGTGGTCATATTCCAAGACAGAAAGGAGGTCTGGTCTATATAGCAGACATGTAAACAAAATGGAAAGCCACATACAAATGCGGCCACTGTAACGTGCCTCCTATGCTGTCTCTTCTCCTCACACGCCCATACAGGCTCACAAGTCTCTACCCTGTAAATTTAGCCTACTCTTTCACCAGTTTTCATTGTACATTTATCCCTTGTCTGACACAACCCAACCCCACCTCCTCTATTTCCATCACGTAACGCAAGAACCAGGGATTACCAAATGAAATTAATAGGCAGCAGATTTAAAACAAAAATGAGAAGTGCTTCTTCACACAATGTAAAGACAACCTGTGGAACTTAACAAGGGGTGTTATGAAGGCACAAAACTATAACTAGGTTTAACAAAGAATTAGATAAATTCATGGAGAATAGGTCCATCAATGGCTGTTAGCCAAGATGGTCAGGGACACAATCCCATACTCTTGAGTATCTCTAGCCTCTGACTGCCAGGAGCTGGGACTGGATGACAGGGAATGGATAGCTCCATGACTACCTGTTCTGTTTACTCACTCTGAAGCAACTGGCATTGACCTCTGTCAGAAGACTAGATACTGGGCTAGATGAAACATTGGTCTGAGCCTATATGGCTGTTCTTATATTTATCCAATCTACCCTCGCACTACGCATTTTCTCCTTTCCCCTTTCCTGCCTTAAGTATTTGTGTCTCCTCCACTTTCTTGTTGTTTTGCTTTTTTTTATGATGTATGAAGGCCTGAATAGGTTTTTTTATACGTATTTTTTTTTCTGCATGAATTTTTCATTAGAACTTAGGTGCTGTTGATACTGTTTGTGTAGAAGATGCTGAACATCTGGAGAATCAGTAAAATAATGATATAAGATATCAAGAAGGGAAACCTGATTATTGAAAAGTGAAATGACTTTTATTTAAACTGTTTAAAACTCTGTTTTGCATTGCTGTTAGCAATCTATTTAATTCAAATGTTCAGTAAACAGTTGAAAGAAAAGATCTGTTCCTTAGAGATTCACTACCTCCAACTTCTTTAGTTAAGGTCTGCAAAAAACTCCCAGTACATACATGTTGATGGACTCATTGGGGAAGACTAAGCTTGACATTCCAAATAGTTCAAAAGCTCAAAATAAATGGGGAAAAAAATTAAAGAAATCTGAATCTTTCATGCTTTCTCTATACACTAGAAAGAAACACAGGGGCATTTTTTTTTTTTTGTATTTGCAGGTTCCCTTAAAAACCCAAATAATTAAGGCATAGCGAGATATGCTGACTGATGATGATAGAAAGAAAAAGAAATATTGACTAATTACCCGACAAGGAGCACTGTCCATCCCATGCACTGAATAGGGCAGGGTCCTGAGAAAAAAAATAGTATGTGATAATGTAATTAATTACTGTATCAGCATGCATGTGCTCAAGGAGACCAAATTAAAATTGTAAGGCAGGCTCAATTCTGTCATTTCCTAGCTTTTGAAAATATGCTATTTTAATGTATTTTTACTGAGTATTTTCTCTCTCTTGTCTCTAATTAAAGAAAAGTTAGCAGCAGTTACGTATTTCTCTAGTTCAGTTCTAAAAACCAACACAGACTGAGGGCTAGATCTACAAAGGGATGTAGGCCATGGGTGTACTACACATGCTTTGCCAGTCTGTTTGTACAGATAGTCTCTGCATGTGGCTGTACAAGTGTATGCTGTCACAAGTTTTTCTGCTGCCACAGTAACACTACCTTCCCTAACAACATTAGCCATGCTGACAGAAGCACTCTTCTATGAGCATAGCTGCTCTACACTGGGTGTTTTGCTGGCACAGCTATGTCAGCTCAGGTGGGGTGAAGGAACAGATTATTCACTTATCTGACTACCAAATCTAGGTCAATAAACCTTTGTAGTAGAGACCCAGCCTTTGGGGTTTCAATTTCAGATGCATGTCTTAACCCCAGACTATAGACCCAGTCACTTGTTCCCCACTGATATATACACATTTAATGATTCATACATAATAGAATAGCTTTAACAGGCATGACCAAAAGTACCCCTCGTTATAACTGAGTGGTTTGGGCATCTCTCCTGAGGGGTCAGAACACAGCTTCAGCTTCCGGCTCTACATCAGACAGACAGGAATAGAACCTGACTGAGTGTAAAGGTTAAAAGGGAAGGCTTCTCCAGCCACCCACCCCAACCAATGTTCCCGCTAAGCTGCATGGGTGCATGGCTGCACAGCCCGCCACAGCCTCCCCGCCCAGGGAAGGCTGCCAGCCACACAGGGCCGGCAGCCAGAGGCCCTGCGGAGCAGGGAGCTATTAAAACTCCCACCCAGAGAAGCTCTAACGGAGCATGCCCAGAATGTCTGAGCATGCTCCGTTGGTGCTTCTCTGGCCCCAGGAGCTGTGGTAGGGCCATATGCCGCTCCAGTGGCAGGGTAGGATTGTGGGGAGGGGCTGGGCAGGCTGGGGGTTTACCAGGGAAGCAGGCCCGTGGGGGGGGGGCGTGCCAGGATAGGGCCCACGCAGGGGGTGGGGGGCCCCGTGCAGCGAGCAACATGAGTTGCTCGGCTGCCAGAGGCTCTTAGTGGGAACATTGACTCCAACTTTCTTACGTAGCTTTAAGCATGTGCTGAAAATGCCTGTCAGATCAGACCCTGCAGGCAAGGTAGATAGAGAAATGCCTAGTTTGAGGATCCTACTGGGGCTTGATCAGGAGATATGTGTCTGGATGTTTAGACTGAGGCAGCAGTGTGCATGCTTATTGGCAGAAATCAGAGGGTTACTTACCTGTAAACATCCTTCTTTGAGATGGGCTGCTCATGTACGTGCTGAGTTAGGTGTGTACATGCCTCAGTGGACGGGTGCCCAGAAACTTTTTGCCCTAGCCTGTCCTCGCTGGATCAGTGGCCAATGGCCCCTCTGTTCCGTGCACCTGGGCAGTATATAGGTGGCCCTGACTCTGCCCCCCTTCAGTCCCTTCTTTCCGCTAACTCCGAAAAGCAGGGATGGAGGGAGGGTGTGGAACGTACATGAGCAGCCCATCTTGAAGAAGGATATTTACAGATAAGCAACTCTCTGTTCTTCTTTGAGCACTGCTCACGTCCATTCTGAATTAGGTGACTACAAGCCATACCTCAGGCGGTGGGTGAAGTTAAGATCTTGCCGCTCTAAGGACAGCTCTGCCCAGAGCTGCATCATCTCTTGCCTGTTGGACAGTTGCATAATAATGTAAAGGTATGTACTGAGGACCAGGTCGCCACTCTGCAAATTTCCTGTATCGGAATCTAGGCAAGAAATGCTGAAGAGGATGCTTGCGCTCTGGTCAACTGCTCCCTGATTCTCTCCCGAAGGAGAACGTTTGCTCTCTGGTAACAGTCCCTGATAGTCTGTAATCCATGATGAGATGTGTTGGGTCATTACTTGTCATCCCCTCATGCCCTCTGCAACTGTAATGAACAGCTGCATTGTTCCAAAAAGTGGTTTGGTTCACTCAAGGTAGACTGCAACAGAACTCTTAACATCGAGGGTGTGCCACCTCCTTTGTTTCTCCATAACCTGTGGGTCTGGGAAGAAGACTGGTAGACAAATGTCCTGGTTCACTTGGAAGGGGCACACCACTTGAGGCAGGAAGGCTGGGAGTGGGCAAAGTTATACCTTATCTGGATAGAAGACGGTGTATGGGGGTTCTGAGGAGAGTGCGCTCAGCTCAGAAACCCGCCTGGCCTATGGCTACCAGGAAGGCCACCTTTCAATAAAACACCAGTAAGGAGTTGGAGTTGAGAGGTTCATATGGTGGTTTTGTGAGTCCCTCTAGTACCAAGTTTAAGTCCCATTGGGCAACAGGTTCGCGAGCCTGGGGGTAGACTTTCCACTCCCTTCTGGAACCTCAAGGTCATGGGATGAGAGAAAGGAGTTGTCCCGTTGAAAATATGCAGGGCTGAAATTGCTGCCAAGTGCACTTTGAGAGAGGGGAGTGTGAGGCCCTTTTCCTTTAGGCTTAGGAGGTAGTTTAGTATTAGTTTGATTGAGAAGGATTTGGGATCCACCCCATTCTCCCAAGCCCAGAGGGAGAAGCATTTCCATTTTGCACTGTAGGTGGCTCTCACGGAAGGTTTCCTGCTCTCGATCAGGACGTTTTGCACTTTTTCTCAAAACACCCTCTCATTGAGGTTTAGCCATGCAGCCTCCACGCTGGCAGGTGTATAACCCCTGGATCTGGGTGGCATAAAGTGGCTGGAGTCCTGCATCAGGAGGTCCTCCCTGCGCTGGAGCATCATGGGAGGGGCTATAGAAAGGTCTAATAGGGTGGAATACCATGGTTGGTGCGGCCAGGCCAGGACTATTAAGATTATGTCCACTCTGGCCCTCCTGATTTTCAGTAGCACCCTCTGGACCAATGGGATGGTGGGGAACGCATAGAAGAGTGGGGTCCCTCCAGTCTATTCGGAGGGCATCTGAGATTGAGCCCCTCTTCCTCCCCCGGAGGGAGCAGAATTGGTTGCACTTGCGGGTCGCTCATGTGGCAAACAGGTCCATCCAGGGGTGGCCTCAGGGTTCAAAGAGGTGGTCTGTTTCCTCCACATGAAGGGACCACTTGTGCTGGGAGAGAAAGTGTCTGCTCATTGTGTCTGCTTGGGAATTCCTCACCTCTGGTAGATGAGAGGCTACCAGGGTGAAGTTGTACTGCAACGCTAGGGCCAACAGGAGGGATGCCTACTTGCATAGCATGGGTGAGCTGCCTCCCCCTTGGTGGTTGGCATAGAACATTGCCGTTGTGTTGTCCAGGGGCATCGCTGGCATTGGGCACGCCAGGGCACGTGCCCCGGGTCCTAACGCCAGTGCCCGGATCTCTGGCCCAATCAGGCCGGGGATCTGGGCCCTGATTCCTGGCCAGCTGCGGCTGCGGCGGCCCCATCCTTGGCCAGTGATCTGGGGCCCGGCTGACCGCCCAGCAGGCCCCACCCCTGGCCAGGGATAGGGCCAGGGGGAGGCCACACCACCACAGGCAGCTAGGCCACGGCGGGGCCGGGCCAGGCCAGAAGCAGCTGTTGGAGGCCGGGCCCATGCCCGTGGCCGCTGGCAGCCAGGCCCCTGATCTCCGACCGGGGATCCGGGGCCTGGCCACCCGCAGCCACGGGCGCGGGCCTGATCTCCAGCAGCTGCTTCTGGCTGGGCTGCGTCGTGGCCCCCCCGGCCCTATCCCTGGCTGGGGGCGGGGCCTTCTAGCTGGGGACAGGGCCTGCCCGCTGGGGGTGGGGGCGGGGGCTGGGCCCGTGCCCTGGATCCCTTGTCCCCCCCAGCGCTGCCTCTGGTGTTGTCTGTCAGTATGTGGACTGCCTTCCCTTCTATCTTGTCTAGGAAGGCCGCACAAGCTAGGCAGATTGATCTCAGCTCTTTCACATTTAAGTGAAGGGCGCTGTTCTCTCTTGACCATGTCCCTTGGGTAGTCAGGCTGCCTGTTATGTGAGCCCCCCATCCCTGGTTGGACAAGTCCATAATCAGAGTGATTGAGGGGCTCTGGATTTCAAAAGGGACCCCTTCGCATGCAACCTCCAGGTCCTGCCATACCCTTAGCTGGTTTAGCACCACCTTCGGGATTGTGACTGCCTGGTTCAGGAAGCAGTGACTAGCTTGCCTGGCTGACTCAGCAGCAAGTACATCTGACTCTTAATTTGAGGGGCCAAGGTTCAAGCCTCCTGTCCAGGCACCTACCTTCTGGCCATGCAGAGACTCCTTTATGGTGCAGGTAGTCCGGCGTGGAGCCATCTGGTGCTCACCTTCCTTCGCTGCCTCCGAGGGCTCCGACATGACTGGCAGCTTTTTTATCTCCATCCGAGGAGCCATCCGCAAGTCCTCTCTGAGCTGCTGGCCTTCTACCAAGACCCCCTCTGGACCTGGAGGCTCGTTTTGGCCTCCAGGACCGTTGTGCCCACCAAGGGGGTAGACCTCCATGCGGAACCCCTGCTACACAACCCCCATCTCTGTGTGCAGGTGGCAGAGGACCCCTCTGTGCTGCATAGGTTGGCCCTGGTAAGCATCACTAGGATTGGAGACTTCCTGGACTATGCCTGGGGGGACTGGGTGGATCCCCTTGTGCTGGCCCAATGCATGGGGCTCTCCACCCTTCGCACCCCTCGTTGCCAACTCCAGGAGGTGAAGGCAGCCTTGCCCCCACTGCTCAGATGTACCTCCAGCAGGTTTTGCGAGAGGGTACTCCCCACCCCCCACTCAGTCCTGCCCCTCCGGAGCTTCTGATCGGGTCCCGGCCCCGCAAGCCCCCCCCCAGCCGCCCCCCACCACATGCACCAAGCCGGCTGCTAGATTTGCAGCTGATCCCCTTCCGAACCGTACCTTGGGACTGTCTGTACACGCTTGTGCTCCATACCACCCATTTCCTTGCCCTCACGTCCCGCCCAGACAGCAAATGGCGGAACCTAATGTTACCCATGGAGGGCGAGGACCCCCGGTGGGCCAGCCTCTATTCCACCCTAACCCCATGGCCCGCTGGGGACATCAGTTGGCGGCTCCTTCATGGAGCCATCAGCACGGGCGTGTACTTGGTGCAGTTCACCCAATACCCCTACACCTGTTCCTTTTGTGGTGGGAGGGAGACCCTGGTGCACGCATACCTGGAGTGCGCCAGGTTGCAGCCCCTTTTTCGGCTCCTCCAGAACCTCTTATTGAGGTTCTGGCTGCACTTTTCCCCTAACTCATTCATATATGCACTCCCCATCCACAACCCCACAAAGTCGCGGACCTCCTCGTCAACCTCCTCCTAGCCCTCGTGAAAACTGCCATCTATAAGATGAGGGAGAGGAGGTTGGCTGAGGTGGGTCTCTGTGACTGTGGGGCATATTTCCGTTCCCTTGTGTGTTCACGTGTCCGGGCAAAGCTCCTCTGGGCGGCATCCACTGGCTCCCTCGACACCGTCTGGGAGCAGTGGGTGCTGTCCGGGCTTCTCTGCTCAGTGACCCCCTTGGAAACCCAGATTTTGAACCTACAGCCTCATACCCATCCCTGTTTTCTCATTAGTTGGCCCATGCTTTTAATTGTTACTGGGCCCAGTGCTGCCTCCCCTTAGGCTGGGGGAGGGGTTTTAGCAGCGGGTGGGCACATGCCCACCCACCTCCCCGAACGCCAAATAGGTCAGGAAGTGGTGGTACAGGTGGAAAACCATAGCCAGCCACAATTGCAGTGGTATCACGTCTAGGCATGCTGTCCTTACCACATAGGTAGGGGCTGCCATATGTCCCAGTAATTGTAGGCAGTGCCTTCCAGTGGTCATCGGGGTGCACCTCAGCTCTGAGATGATAGTAGACATGGACTTGAACCCCAGTAGGGGATGTGAGGCCCTTGCCTTTATTGAGTTGAGCTCGGCTTCTATACATTCTATTTTCCTTGAGGGGAAGAGCTTCAATTTCTCTAGATTTAATAGGATGCCTAGTCTGCTGCATAAGTCCCAGTTTATTTGCATGCTATGGCAGACCTGGTGTTTGGACCTTCCCCTTAGCAGCCAGTTGTCCAGGTATGGGTATATTTTGATCCCGTTTCCTCAGGTGGGCGGCTACCACTGCAATGCATTTTGTGAAGACCCTTGGATGCAAGATGCCAAAACAGAGCATGGTAGACTGAAAGTGCTTTCTATCTACCACAAAGCAAAGGAACTGTGTGTGTCCTTGTTTTATTTATATGTGCCAGTACACGTCCTTCAAATAGAGGGCCGCAAACCAGTCCTCAAGATCTAAAGAAGGAATGATTTGGGATAGTGATACCATTCAGAACTTTATTTTCCTTAGGTGTTTGTACAGGGACTTGAGGTCCAAGATGGACCTAAGGCCCCCGCTCACTTTTAGAACCAGGAGATAGCAGGAATAGAAGCCCCTCCCTCAGTCCCTTGTGAGAACTCTTTCTACTGCCCCTAGAGACAGAAGGTTTTCACACTCCTGTTCTAGTAGGGCTTCATAGGAGTGATCCCCCTCACTGTACTGGGCGGGGGTCCAAGATCTGGATCTGAACTGGATAGAGTAGCCTTGAAAGACTGTGTCTGGGATCCATTGGTCTGATGTGATTTTGGCCCACTGGTTATGGAAAGGGCCTATGCAGTCCCTGAATGATGGGACCTAGTCAGTGTCGTTTCTGGTGCAGCTCTTGGGCAAGAAGTCAAAACCTCTGCCTTCTGGTTGGATGGCCGGGAGCTGTTATTTCCCTGGCAGGGCCCCAGTCCATTCCCCTGTGACCCAGAGCCCCTGCCGCTTCTACTCCTGTCCCTATCCCCACTCCTGTAGGGATACAGGGAGGGTTGGAAGGACCAGTGACACGAGCCCTGGTGTTGCTTTTACTGCTGGGGCTGAAGAGGCTTGTGCTAGGACACTGCTGGCGGAAGGAGTGCCTGGCTTTTTGTGGGGTATATACGACCAGTGACCTCAGGGTGACACGAGAGTCCTTCCTGCCATGCAGTTTGGCACCTGTCGACTCTGCAAACAGCAGTGGGACTTCAAAGGGGATGTCTTGGATGGATGGCTGCATTTGTGGCGACAGTCCAGAGCCCTGCAGCCAGGTAGCCCTAAGAATGGCAACCAATGAAGTCACCCCGTGGCTTGCTGTATCTGTGGTGTTCCAGGATGTTAGGAGCATGTCCCATGCAGCCAGAAGAACCTCTTCTACTAGTGTGTTGTAGTCTTTCAAGTGGTCAGGGGTATGAGGTTCTTGAACTTCTCCATCGCCTTCCAAAGATTGAACACATACCTGCTCATTAGGGCCTGGTGGTTTGTGATACGCAGCTGTAGGGCTGCGCTCAAATACATCTTCCAGCCAAAGAGGTCAAGTCTCTTGGCCTCCTTGTTCCTTAATGTGGAAGCTGGCTGGCCCTGTTGCTCCCATTGGTTAACCACATTGACCGCCAGGGAGCCCGGGGTTGGATGGTTAAACAGGAAGCTGAATTTGTCTGCAGGGACATGGTGTTTCTTCTCTGTGCCTTTGGATACTGGTGGGATTGAAGATGGAGTTTGCCATCTAGCCCAGGCAATCTTGAGCACACCTTCATGCAGTGGGACCACCACCCTGGCCCGCCCACATCAAAGAGTGGGTCAAAGTCCTGTCTGACCACCTCGATTTGCAAGTTGAAGTCTGTGGCCATACACCTTAACAGTTCTTGATGGGCACAAGGGTCTTCCCTAAATGACAGGGATCTCTGGTAGGCTGCTTTGTCATGGGACAACAACGACATGACCCACGAAGTGCTAAGGCGGGAACTGGATCAGCCTGCCCTTGGTCCGAATCCTCATTAGATGCCGCCGGGAGCCAGGATCCCCTGGGTGAGGTGGGTCTCATGGAACCTGGGGACTTCCCAGTGACCCAGTTAGTCCATCGCACTGACCAATCTTTAAAGGTTCTTGGTGCCAAGTCCTGTGCTGAGGATCTCCAGCCCCGTGCCCTGTGCTGCTTGGAGTCCCTGTGCTGAGAGGTCCTTGGTGAATGGCCCCTTTTGTGGGATGGCACTGGCAAGGAGTTGTGCGGCAAGGACAATGCCGAGTTGGTCAGTGCCAAGGCCTAGGCCCGCCAGTCTCTGTGCCGGGAGGATGTTGGAGAGTGCTTTCTCCTGCGCTTACCCGTCAGCTTGGGGGTTGTCAGTGCAGGGGTCCACAGAGTAGACGACTTGCTACATCAGTGCCAAGTGTCAGAGTCCTCTGACGAGCCAGACATTGGGGTTTCTGTGATCACATTGAGGAACAATCACGTTGAGGTGTCCCCAGGGAGAAACAGAAATAGTCCCTGTCGTCACCAGACTCAGACTCTGAGGGGAGGGGTGTTGAGGCCCCACGTCCCCTGAGTGAGGTGAAGGGGTCTGTTGCGTCTGTGGTGCCAGGGGCCCGTGCCAATCACCTGCAGGGAGGTGCTCTGGAAAGCTTGGAGTGGGCTCCTGCAGCCCCTGTGTGGTACTCCAGTGGTCGCCCAGTCAGGTCACTTCCACCTGTGCCAGTGGGTGTGGGCCCATGCTCCAAGATGGACCAGGCCTTGGAGAGGAGGGCTGGTTTTCCCCTGGACACTGCCAGCCTTGGTGGGTTGGGGGTAGGCAGTTGAAGTAGAGCCGTAGCAGCTTTGAAGGCCTTCAGTGTTGAAGGGACTAGGAGGGACTCTGGCCTCTGCGCCACTGAAGGACCTGGTGCAGGTGATCCCAACCTGCGCCAACGGCATGGCTTCCCCTGGTTAGAGGCCCAGAGGTGGACTCTGAATCTGAACAGGGTTTCTCTTCGGCTTTCCAGAGGAAGAACGGTGCTGAGGGCGGGGCAGTACCAAGTGGGCCCTTGGCACCGCGGCTTCCTGCATCGAAGCGGATGTCATCGGTATCAATATGGGATGCAGGGCTTCTTCAAGCACCATGGAGCAAAGGCACAGTTCCTGCCCCTTCTGGGTCCTAGGTTTGAACGACCAACATATCTGGCACTTGTCAGTCCTGTGGGACTCTCCTAGGCACTTTAGCCACCTATTGCGGGGGTCGCTGAACGGGAAGGCCTTGCTGCAGGGCTTGAATTCTGGCATGACTGGGTCAGTGCTGGTGTACATGGAGACATCATGTGACAAAGATGCTGAGTTGTTGAATCGTCTGGAACCCATTGGGAAGATGTCAACAAAGAGGTTCTCCAGGTTGAGCATCCATAAGATTTGGTAGAAAAGCTAAGGACTGGCACTTGCTGAAAGCAAGAGTGAGCAGTTCCAGGACTGTCGCTGAGAGCAGAAAGAAGGAACTGAAGGGGGGGCAGGGTTGGGGCCACCTATATACCGCGTGGTGCTCAGGACAGAGGAGGCATTGGCCACTGACCCTACAGGGACAGGCTAGGGCAAAAAGCTTAGAGGCACCCGTGCACTGCGGCATGTACACACTTAATTCAGAATGTGTGTGAACAGTGCTCGAAGAAGAAGTATTGTGCTTAGGGAACTTCAGCAGAGAAAACGTGTGTCTAGGCATTTTAGGCACCTTCAGGGTTAGATGGCAGCTAAACAGGTATCTGAGGAGCTCAGTGATTCCTAAGTTCTTTTGTGGCTCTAGCTCTGAATGTGTTCTATAATTAAAGGAAGTGCATTCCATAACACAGAGATATAATTTCAGAACATCCAGCTTCCTTTGTCACCATATTACAACTGGTTCAGACTAAATAAACAACTGATTTAAATGTAAAATAATAGCTCTGAATCTAATGTATGAGGGGGTTAGCAAAAGCAGCTTTACATGAGCAGAACCATTCAGAGCCTGAAAAGTCAAGAGACAGTTTTTAGAACTGATATGAACCTATACAGTAAGCCAGTGCAAAGGATCCTTTCTGTTAAATAGAAGTAATGATACCACTGCAGGATGCCTGGAAGAAGTTGAGACTTTATCTCCTTAATAAACTGCAATTTAGATATTATGTATGATTGGAAATATTGAAAAAAAATAATTATGACAAGCTAATTTTGATAAAATGAGAATATTGAGAAGATGTTCCAAATGGTTTTCATTTAGCAAAAAATGATCTTTGGTAACAGAGCAAAGAAACAAGTCCATTGATAAACTGAAGGATCACATAAAGCCTATATCCTTAATACTTGAAGAGTCAAGAGTAGTTTGATTTAGGAGAGGGGCACCATAGGAAGTGTGGCAAGATGGCCTCCAAAAAGGGCAAAAAACACAAGGAGTCCTGTGGCACTTAAAGACTAACAGATTTATTTTTTACATGAGCTTTTGTGGGAGAAAATTCCACTTATGAAGGGGGATTTTCTCCCTTGAAAGCTCATGCAAAAAATGAATCTGTTAGTCTTTAAGTGCCACAGGACTCCTTATTTTTTTGATGGACTAGACTAACATGGCTGCCCCTTCGGAACTCCCTAAGAAGGGCCATGCCCCCACCCAATATACAGAAAGAGGAAGGCACCCTGGGGGGAAGAAGGGCAAAAAGCATTAATTCAAACTAATAGTTAGTTTGAATTAACACAGCAACACTGGGTTAAATCGAACTAATAAGTTTGCTTTAACTGTCATTTCTAATGTAATGGAGGTTGTATCATTTTGAAATGACCATTCCTTATTTTGAATTGAGGGAGGTCCTTATTTCAAACACAGTGTAGCCATGCAATACTTTAAGTCGAATTAATCACCATTAACTGGATTTAAAGTGTAAGTATAGACATAGCCTATGAGTCTACGATAGCCACTGTGTGACACAGAGGCCCATTGATGTCCACATGGGCAAAAGTTTCACTGTTCTTTACAAACAACTCATCTCTAACCAGACAAACCTACACCTAATATGCCACTTACATGGTATTTATCCAAGAAAGGTAGCATGTGAGATTTCTGCTGAAGGCTTATAACTGATCAATACTGGTAATCATTATGAGATGTATTTATGGGTAATATTTAAGAAATAATAGAAATATATTGAAAACTATGCCTTATGGTTATGGTCTTGGAGTAAAAGTTCATCACCCAAGAATCCTATGTCTCAGGAATGCCCCTTCCAAGAGGGCCCTTGTCAGACAGTGAGTTAATAAAAGGTTCAGTTGCCTTCCTTTGCTTGTCCCAGAGTTGCCAGTGGAAAACCATCACAAATAACTACAAACAGATTTCCCTAACATCCTCCTACACTCCTCCTTGCACCCTCCCTGAATTTCCCAACAACCCCTCTAAACTTCCCCTAATTTCAAGTCCCGGGGAGAATACTGACTGCAAACAATCTAAATCACTTAGACATAAAAAGGAACATTACAACAGACAAAGGATTGCCCTTTCTGTGAACAGAAATAAGACTGACTCAGTAAATCCCAAGCGAAGAAAGACCTTCTACATCCATTCACTTGACATCTTGTTGAGTGGGAATGTTTCATGAAAGATTAGATCCTGGCTCCTGGAAAGTCAGCCAGCTCTGCAACAAACTGAATTTTGGAAAGGAAACCTACTTTGTTAGATAGGAAAGGTAACTATTAATAAGTCTAGGCCCTCATTTGTGTTTTATGATTTTGTTTTATATAACAATTTGTTTCTATCACTCTGGTGTTTCTAGTGAAACAGGAACCTCTGTTCTTTCTAAAATAAACATTCTCTTTTTTTAAAAGTACTGCTAAATGCTGAGTTATACAGAAGTAGTGACAAAGTAAAACTAGGGTACACACTGCTCCTCTGGGTGCAGCAGAGGACCTGAGATTTCTGTGTGTAGCCAGTGTAAGCAGTTGGATATCATGGGGGAACACTTCAGGACTCAGGGACTGAGATGCACCCCTTGTTAATATGCAAGGCAAAGGATAGGCATAGCTTAGAAGAGAGTGTTTGAATGGCTGAAAGGCTGGTGGTATTAGGGCACTAACATTCAATGAGCACAGACAAGAGACTCATTAGAGGCAGTGAGTAACAAGGTGACTTTCAGACCTGGGTGCCCTGAGAATCATCACAGGCTATTTTACCTTTCACAATTAGTTTGGACTGAAGAAGCATGATTCATGGTAGATAGAAAGGATAAATCTTTTTGACTATGATCTGCACCATAGTCTCCTTGTAAATAACCTCTGAAGAAGCATGTAAATGCAGAACAATTGGTAAAAAGATTCCATACTAAACTGGCTTAGTGAAACTTGTCCAAGACAGCAATAACACTAAAACCACATAAAAGTCATGAGTCAGAAAGAAAACTGGTGAAGTTCATGCCACCTTCTGTTGGAGGAAAACAGAAATTCACTTAGAGGATAAACATACACACTCAGAAGGCTAACATCTGGCCAGTTCTTGAACAGGAACCATTGAAAGACAATCCACAATTGTTTTTGTGAGTGCTGTTAGTGAGTCAATAGATGGCAACTTTCCAACTGAATCAATGTCATAACAAGGTATAGGAAAGAGACTCTCAAACTGGGGTGCATGTGGAATGTATTCTCAGGTGGCGTGAGAAACTTTTAATAAAAACAAAACGTACTGTGCACATTCAATGCAAGGCAGCTAGAGAGCAGTGCTGCTGGCCAAGCAGCAGTCCGGCTGGTGGTGTAAACTACACACACAAAGAAGGGGAGCACAATCAAATAAGTATGAACCACTGGTACATTCTATACTACTGAATGCTTGCAAATGAGACATAGGAGCAAGGTCGTGGACATTTGTGTCAATATTTTTTCCAGGGGTAAGTACTGATAATACTCCACTGATATCCTGGACAAATGCC
Organism: Podocnemis expansa; assembly: GCA_007922195.1. Lineage (NCBI taxonomy): Eukaryota > Metazoa > Chordata > Testudines > Podocnemididae > Podocnemis > Podocnemis expansa. Next base: position 27,915,299 of record ML681972.1, on the reverse strand, counting down.
AATTTTGTAAAGCACAATCTATCTCCTCAAATTTCTCACCATGGTTACAATTAGATACAGAGTCACAGAATCCAGCAAACCAGAATTTGGCGCAGATTCATTAAGCCCATCCAATAACCTGCCTCTGGCACTGACCTGCCACATCTGATGTAACAGAAGGTGCAGAGCCCTCTAAAGTACTGAGCCACTTTTACAATCCGTATTTGGACAGGAATGAAATTCCTTCTTGACTCCCTGGCTAATTAAACTTATGCCCTGATGCATGAGATATGAAAAATGTCCTTAGGATGCACAACTTATATTTTGTTGGTAATAAATCACTCCCCCTGTTCTAGATCTTTGTGCAGTGGTACTGTGTGCTTGTAAACAGCTTCAGTGTTCCACAGGATAGGTGGCTGCCTTTCAAAGAATAGTGAAGTGGATAAGCTATAGGTTTCTTATGTGTCCATCCACATATGAAGTGATGATGACATTCATATCAATTAATGGAAAGGAACTGAGAACTGTCGGTGCTGTGGTCCATTATAGTACCTTGTGTCAAATGAATGGATAGGAACTGGCATGTATGCAGTCTCCATCAACCATTGCTTTCTATGTGGTTCCAAGGACTAAAATGCATGCTCCCAAGAACTGGGATCTACAATGACAATATTTTTTGACCACTCCAATTTCCTACCTTTCCTTGATCTTTGTTTTTCAGTCTCAGCTTTGTTGCTTAGTACATGCAATTCTAAAAGTATCGGGAAAAAAACTTTAAAGGTCTGATTTTTCTAGACAGTGACAGAGATAACTGGGCTATTATATATAGAATGAAGGAAAATAACTGGTTCATGGTGGGGGGGGGTGTTAATTGTTTGGAGCAAATAGGAGCCTCCAGTCCTGATAAAAAAATCTGATAGATGTCATTAACTTGTCACAATTTGCAATCATCACCCGTTCTCATTTCTTGCATAACATACTGAGAGGTAGTTCTCATGCCTAAAATTTTGCTACCCAGGGTAAAAACATACAGGCTCAGCAGGCTTTTTGTGGCAGCATAAAAATCAGTGATATCTGTGAGAGAGGAGTATACATCCAAACCGAAGACTGAGGTAAATAGTGGTCACAATATATAAATGAGCAAGGAAATCCTAGGAAGACGTACAGAGCAGAAAAAAAAATCACTTGTTTAATTTGGTGCCTCTTAAAGCCTTGAGCCCTGCGTGACTGCCTAGTTCACCTACACGGTTGGGCCAGCTGGGCTTTCAGGGGCCAGGGGTTGGGTTACCAGATGCCAGGCCAAAGGAGGACACGTCCTCCTCCTTTCTACCTTCACGTCTTCCATCTGGCAGCCATTTTAAAATACATTATTTTGTCTGGCTTTTTACTTACAGGGCTTAAAGGATGCTGGAACGCCCGGGAACATCTTATTTTTAGGGGGAAGCATTCCAGGCCCCCCCTTAAAACACGAACATGACATTAATACTACCATTTCTCCAAGGGTCCTCCAATGGCCTCCTCTTCCTACTTCCCTGTCCTGCTGGCCACGCTTTGGTATCTGGTAGCCCTAGCCAGGGGGCAGCAGCTTCTCCACAACTGGAAATGAGGGGGGGGGTCGTTCACTGAATTGGTCTCACAACTGGAGGGAGCTGGGAAATCCAGGGGGGTGTCAGGGAATCCTTGCCAGGCCCAGGCGCCAAAGCGAGGGGGGGGCGGAGCCGAGCTTCCCCTCACGAGCCCTCGGGCTGACCCCGGCTCCGCCCCCTCCCGCCTGGCCGCGCGGCAGAGGCGGGCTCGCTGGGCCCGGCCGCCGCCCCGGAGCCGGCGGGAGTCGGGCGCGCTCTCTCGGCGGGATGAGCGGCCCGGAGCCGGGGCCGGGGCTGCCGCCGCTGCCCAAGAGCCTGAGCGGGCTGCTGAACTCCTCGTCGGGCGGCGGCGGGCGCTGGCGGGAGCTGGAGCGGCTCTACGCGCAGAAATCCCGCATCCAGGACGAGCTGAGCCGGGGGCGGGCGAGCGGCGGCGGGCGAGGCTCCCCCCGGCCGCCCAACCTGGACGCGGCGCTGGCCCTGCTCCGCAAGGAGATGGTGAGTGCGCCGGCCTGAGGCGGGCGTCCAGCCGCGGGGCTCCCAGGGCTCCCCAAACCCGCTGCCGGGGAGCCAGGGGCGCTGCTGAACGGGGGAGGCGGCTGAGCTCTGCTCGCCCCAAGACTTGATGTGGGGGGTGCTCACTAAATTGGTAGTGGCTGACAACTGGGGTTTGTAGGGAGGTGTCAGGGAAATCCCTGCGGCTGAAGGACCCAGATCCGCCTGGGAAAAGGGCCATTTGTGCCTAAATCACTGAGTCCTCAGAGGGCATTACCCTGCGTGCTGCACCGCTGGCCTCATTACAGTCAGGGATTTTCCTAACACCCCTCCTGCATCCCCCTGAATTTCCCAACACCCCCCCCCCCCAAGTTGTCAGCTAGTAACAGTGTGAGACCAATTTAGTGAGCACCCCCAATGTCCCCCACACCTCCCCGTATGCCCCCCTAGTTTCAAATCCTGGGGAGAATAGTGATTACAATGTCAGTTAAAAAAGCAAGGAGTCCTGTGGCACTTAAAGAGTAACATTTATTTATCATATGAGCTTTCGTGGGAGAAAAATCCCACTTCATCAGGCACTTACAAGTGGGATTTTCTCCCACAAAAGCTCATGCGATAAATAAATCTGTTAGTCTTTAAATTCTACAGGACTCTTTTTGCTTTACTAGACTAACAGGGCTGCCCCTTTGAAAATGTCAGTTAAGCAGTTTAAGCACTATTTACATAGGCTGTAAATATTTAACATCTCCACCCCAGGACAAACTAGGGATTGTGAGAAAAGTTAGCTTTTTGGTGGAACATCACAATTAAAGGGTTAATATGCTTTTGTCTGAATGAAAATGACCCACCAAGCCAGAGAAATTACCAGACTAAATTAAGAGTTTAAAAATGCACCTTTAGTTAAGTCTTTTTTTCCAGTTTAGGCCCCTTTGGTTTCCTTCCTGCCTTCTTTCTGCTACATTGAAAATATTTATATTTTTAAAATGTCTTTTTTTAATGCTTAAAATTTATTTAGGAAACATTCTTACTGGAAAACAAACAAGTCCTGTGGCACTTTTAAAGACTAACAATTTTTTTCTTACTAGAATCTGTTCTTTATTTAAATAAGATTTATTTGTAATATATTTATTACATGGTCGATGCAGTGATCAAGGCTGCAGAAAGCGAAGTGTCAGGATTTGAATGGTAAAGGTTCTCGTGTTGTTTCAAAAAGAAGACATTTGTTTATGTGGCAGAGGTGTGCTAACTCCGCTCAAGATGGCAAGCTAAAATTAGCAACGGTTGCTGTGGTGAGTGGTGGCTTGAGTAGGTACCTAGGTAGCTCAAACCCAACCATGCTTACCTGGATTTGGTGCTATTTTTAGTACACTATCTTGATCGGAGTTAGGGCACAGGTCTGCTTGGGTTGAACTGCATGCTCCCAAGTATTGTAGACATATCCTTCGTGTGACTTCATCGAGAAGTGGGTGTTAAGGATTCCTGCTGCTTTGCAAAAAGCTGTAGGTAGGGCAAAGTCCATGACTGGTCATTGGTTTTAACAGCTATTACATCAGTGTTGGAATTATTAATATTGATAAGGGAAACCACCAAAACCAGCCCCATCAAACCATACATTTCTTTGTTAAATCCAGAGGTCAAACAGTATTTATACAATTACTCTAAATGAACCTAAGAACTAAGAAGCCTAACCAATAAGCAATTTACTACATCCAAACAGCAACAAAACATTTATAAGCAACCTGCCTTTACCTCATTGAACAGAACAAACAGTGAAAAACAAAACCTATTAGACAAACAAGGAGCCCTTGGCACATTTAAAGACTTAAAAATGTATTTTTTGCATGAGCTTTCATAGGAGAATCCCTTATTAGAGAGTCTATTTTAGTCGGTTTTCCACCTAGCACAGCATGAGTTTTCACAGAATGTTTTCAGGACTGTTTAGGTTAGAACAGTGCTTCCCAACCTGGGGTCCATGGTCTCGCGCTGCTCCCAGCTGGGGCTGGAACCCAGCTGTGGCCCCAGTGCTTCCTGCCGGGGGCTGGATACCGGCAGGGGTGGGGACGCCTAGAGGGCTGCCTGCTGCTGCTGCTCGCAAGCTGCAGATGCTGGTGGCAGCTCAGCCTCGCTCCCCTGAAGGGGCTGCCTGTCCCCACTCCCCTGCAGGGGCTGGTTGGGAGCCGTGGCCGCAGCAGCCCTGCTGGCCAGCATGGGGAGCGGAAGAGGGAGGGGGCCGTAGCTGCAGTGGCTCCTGCTCCCTGCCCAGATTCTGACTGTGCGGGCCAAATTTTGGCCGTGTGGGTTGGATGCTGCTGGTGGTGTGATGGAGAGGGGGTCTGTGAAATTTTTTGGCCTGCCAAAGGTTGGGAACCACTGGCTTAGAACTTCATTATTTCCAGTAGGACATAGACCTGATTGTCTAGAACAGGCGTGGCCAAACTGCAGCTTGGGAGCCACATGCAGCTCTTGAATTAAGAATTGTGGCTCCTGGAAGAGGGTCAGCAGATTAATTTAGGAAAGCAGCCCCAGCCTAGGAGTTCAGGAGGGGGTTGGGATGGCGGGGAGAAGTGTGGCCTGGTCAGGATTTTAAAAAACTCGCCAGCAGCCTGCAGTCTTCTCCACTGAGCAGCAGCTGAGCGTTTCCTGTATAGCCCTAATTTTCATGATAACCTTAAATAATTATTAGAATCTGACATTAGTAGGATCAATATTTGTCCTCTTTTTATGATAAAAATTAAAGTGTGCAATTAATTTTAAACTTAGTAATTTTGGAGCAGGTAAACATCTAGGGCCATATGCCTCAGTGTGGCTCTCGAAGGTTTAATAATCAACTTGTGTGGTTCTTGAGTTCCATACGTTTGGCCACCCCTGGTCTAGAATCTTTTTCTTGTTCTCCAGTGTAAACAGTTTTTTACTCAACTTAAGCCTCCTAATTATTCTTCTCTGAACACTTCTTAACCTCAGTGTTGATGCCCTTCAAGTATTTGTAGATACTAGTCACCTTTGATGTAAGATTGCTTAACCTTTCCTCTGTTTATACATATAGTAACCTAATAAAAATCTGCTTGCATGCTTGCTTGGCCTGAGTAATTTGTTTTGATCGCTAATTGCCATCCTAGGGATGTAGACTAGAGGGAGGGTGCTTGTGGGATGCTCATTTATCTGTCCCTGCACCTAAGAAATCTGGGACCTCAAACGAAGAGCTAAGTGCTTTTATCTTATTTAGCTGTGTATTGTATCTACATGTCCCTCTTCTGTTACTTAAATCCTAAAATCTCTGTGACAGGCATTGTTCTTGTTTTGTTTTGATTTTGTTCGGTACCTAGCACAGTGGGCACTTTGCTTTAGGCTTCTGTGGACTACCACAGTACAAATAATAAATCTAATCTTTTCCCTTTTTTAAGTGTTAATTGTGGTCAGTTCTTCCACGGAGCTAACCCTGATTAACTACCATGTGTCAATCTAATTTCTGTTCTCAGAAATGAGTGAGTATGGCATTTCACTTACATTTTAGCACATAGCAGAGGAGGCAATGTTTGGTTTGGTTTTTAGCATTTTTTGGTCAGCTCAGTTAATTTAAAGATATATTGGTACTTCACTGCCATAGTGAGGAAATTCTTTTATATTAAATGGCTAGCTCTGTTTTTCTCCCCTGTTGCCTTTCTGCTTTGTACCTGACATAGGGGCATGCGCACGCTTCCCCTCTCACAGATGTGTTGCAACTATTGTTCACGTAATTCTGGTGCCATAGCTACCTCTGGAAAGGTCAGCTCCTCCCCACTGCTCAAGTATAATCTGTCCAGGTTATTATCTAGGGTAAAATTCTCAAAAGCATATAAATTACTTATTTGAAATGGAACTATATCTCCCAAATGACCTAAAGTGCTTTTCAAAATGTTATCCTTAGTCCTGGACTCTCTAAGAAGTCGTCATGTGAGGTAGCTAACTTATGCTGTAGATCTCTGTTGGAGCAAAGAAATCAATCTAATATAGTCCAGCAGGTTACTTGAAGGCAACTAGTAACTTCAATCTCCTAAGCTGTGAGATAAAGGTAGATACACCTTAGCCTCCAGTCATGTAACTTTCTAGAATGCTTTGATGTGGGCCTTCAGTAGTTTGATCTCTTACTGGGTTATACAAAATTGATAACTTTTTAGTTATGCTGTAACCCTGTTGGTCCTGAATTTCTGCAGCAGACTAGTTTCTTGCACGGTCTGTAAATGGAAGACAAGTAAATGGGACAGATGTGGTGGAGCTATCTTGGACATCACAGGGCATACAAAGTCTTTGACTTTTTTTACACTGCAGCACACTGGACTGGGATTGCACAGCTTTTTGCCCAGTAAACAGTAAAGTGCCTGAATCATGAGGAGGCTTTGCCACATTTAATACCATGGAACACAGCTTTCTTCATAGGTCTTTCATGTGGCTTACTCAATGGGTGGATATGGCCTTCCTTAGTAAATTCATTAAACTGCCATATTGCATAATGTTCAAGATGTGGCACAACTCATCCTCTGAACCTTAGTAAGTGTGGAAAAAGTGTACAAGTGCCACCTTATTGCAGTCAAATCATTTGAAATATCAACATGTCTTTTTTCTTCCCCCCATCAGGTTGGCCTTCGGCAGCTGGATATGTCACTACTATGTCAGCTATATTCTCTTTATGAATCAATTCAAGAATACAAAGGAGCATGCCAAGCTGTGTCTAATGCAGACTGCACGTATGCTTTGGAGAATGGCTTTTTTGATGAAGAGGAGGAATATTTCTAGGAATAACACAGTGCTTATTGGCAGGGACAAAAGCACATGGAATAGCCTTTCACTCTGTGTAACTCCCATTTCCAAAAACGAATGGAGCCTGAAATCTATGGTGACATCTCTTCCTGGGTGGAGTTATACGCCAGCTACCTTACCTGTGGTTAAACTCATTTCTTTTTGGCAGACTGTCAGTACAAGTTACGCATACTTCAGGAAAGTAGTGTACTGCAAGTTGTGAAAAGTCCTCCAGCATGTTGGATGATTGGCATAAGTTCAGTTTGCAGGCTGGGTGTTTCCAACATACTGATATTTTTTTGGCAAGTAAATTATAGCTGTAATTTTGATCAGACAAGTGGGCGATAACATCCTGAGTGTCCTAATAATTATGGTGTGAATAACGATGAATGGTATGTATTTGTCAGCAGTACAGATAATATTCTTGGAACAAATTGTTTGATATACACATTCCAAGCTGTACTAAGATAGGCCTGCTGTTACCAACCACATCACTTAACTCCAGTTCTGCACTGAGTGGATTGTTTACACAATTTCTCAGATATTTCTTTGCCCTTTTCTATATCAAACTATATTTTGTGAAGTTCTTTTTCTCCTAACCAAAAAGATTTTGTACACTAGTGAATTATCTGTATCTTTTTTTCCTGCAGATCTACTTCATTTTCTCAGTGCTACTAAGGGGCTATGACTTTTATATTAATTTCTAGAGATGTCTTGCATAAACATAATCCTGTGATCTGCTAACATCTGTTCCAAAATGGTTTGCTCAGCTTTTACTGTTTTGAATAGTAAGAGCATAGATTCAGTCAGTCTGTCAGCCACTGTGTGGCTAGTAATAAGCCAAACTCTTAAGCAAGTGTTTTCAATTGCATGAAGATGAAGTATCAGGAAACCTTAAATAAAAGTACTGGGACAAACTGCAATATCTTGTACTAGGTGAATGTTGTTTCAGGAAGATAACTTACAACTGTTAAAAGAAATCTGCAGAACAAGTTTATTGGGTGTATAGTTGGCTTTTGATACTTCCCTATTCACTTAGAAATAAGCTTAAAGTATATTTTTTGTTTATTTTCAGATCTTAAAGCATTAAACTAAGTTTATTATGATTTAATGGTGCAAGTGTGTGCACATGTAATATTGAAATTGTTTAAAATATATCTGGAAGTAGCCAGCTTCTAGTACCATTTTACAGTGAAACTGTAGTATTCAACATGATTCACTCCCTTTAAGCTTAGAAACTTAAAAACTGCCATAAGATTCTGACATCAGACTTTGATACAATAATAAATAGTAATGTGAACTGCCTTGAAAAGAAAGGAAGAGAACAACTAATACATCTTGGACAATTTGTCATGTATCTATTATAAACTTTCTAGAGTGGTTTAGTGAAAGGGCTAACATGCAGGAATCAATGGTTTTAAGGTGACCACTTGGCTATCTCAGATTACACTTTTAGAGGAACTGTCTTGAATTTAGGATCCACAAAAGGGTTACCTTGGAATACCACACTTCATTAGCTGTGCTGAAGGCTGGTTGTAAAGGAAAATGACATTGTACACTTAGGCAGTACACAGTGTCTGAAAGTAATTATTGTAGCAGTAGTATCTGTCATTCAGTTAAGATGCATATCCACACTATAGCTACTTTTTTCATCTCTGAACTAAGTCTTGTGTTTGGCCAGTACAGAGAATGCCTTAAACTGCAGCCAGTTAACTCAGTTTTTAAAAACAGCTGTCTTAAGGGCTTATCCGTCAAAGGATGTTTGCATGGTTCATGTGTTTGGCACATGTTCTACTCACAGCAAGGATCAGAGAGATGCAAATCTGGGAGTTGTTCCCTACTTAACTTTCAGCAGAAGCTAGTTCAATATGTTTCAGTGACATAAGTGAAGATTGTGTGTATTCTCCTTTAAACTGTGACAACAGTGGAATTTAAACTCAACAAAAAATAAAAGTTCTGTACAGGAAAAAGCTATTTTGTGTGTGGTGATTTGTGGTTTTACCTCTTTATATGTGTCCCACACTGCATACGTTAAAAAAAAATCTAATTCACTCAATGAGGCATAAATGAAAATGAAATAATGGAATTCTGTGTGTTTCTTATAGTATGCAGGAATTCAGAATGATAACTTCTATATTTAGATTATTCTCATGTTTGTGTGCATATTCAGCAATAGTAGCATTGTCATCATAGATAGTCTTCCAAATGCATTAAAGGCAGTAATTTGGATAAACTTGCTGTAATCCTAGCATTAAAAAGGCTTGTCCTATCCTGTCCACATCTCCATCTTCTCCTGCCCCAGCCCTAAGATAAAAATGGGCATGGTACAAAATGTAAAATGGCATGAATTTAAGTTCATTGTACTGAATTAAAAAAAAAAATACTTAGGAACAGTGTTTTTGTCCTGCATAAACCAGGAGTCCTGTGGCACTTAAAGACTAACAAATTTAATTATTTATTTGTTAGTCCTTAAGTGGCACAAGACTCCTTGTTTGTTTGCTGAACTAGACTAACCGTGGCTACTCCTTTGGAACTTCCTCCTATATAATGACGCATAATTCATGTTTTGGTCATAATGAAAAGCGCACTGTATGAAAATAGATTATCTGTAGTTATTTGGAACATGAATGCCCCACTGTTCTGGTTAAACTGACCCCCCCCCCCGATTGAATCCAAACATAATTTTGGTTAAACCTATGATGATTTAAGGGCCCAATCCTGTGGACCTATCTGGGACTGTGCATGTCAGCAAGATCACTCATGCATATTTTTGCAGCACTTACCCTAATAAATAGAGCAGCTTCCTCCACAGAAGCTGTTTGGCTTATGAGCCAATGATAATAGAGTACAGGTCTCTCTACCCACCAAAGCATAAAAAGTTTTCGCTAGAGCTTTGCAGAGAATTGGGATCCCAGGGTCTTGCATGAACTAAAATAGCAGCAGTGAGATAGAAATTCAAGAAACGGTACTGCAGGATGAGATAGGAGCAGGATTAAAAATAGTTCTGCATGGGGCTCTAGTTTTCACTACAAATGAATTTTTGGATTGTATTCTCCTTGTCTCACAAAGTTCAGCTTAGAAACTATTAGATAAGTCTTATAGTATCTTTTTTTTTTCTTTTTTTTTAATCCTAAAGAATCCAAAAGCATTTTACACACTGCAGCAGTACAGCTAAACACAACTGAAATGCACTCTCAGCTGGAGCGGAAGTCAGTAGCCAGCTAGCCCACTGCACAATAACAGGAAGAATGGAATTTGGCTGTATCCTTTGAAAAGTGCCATGCAATCTTTGATGTCTGTACAGAAAGGCTTGGATCTTGTTTTGAAGGTTATATGGGAATGGCACCACTTTGATATTTTATTTACACTGGAAGACTAATGGGCTTTTGAACTCGCTTAGATAGAATGGTCCTTGACAAAGATTTCAGAACAGTTGTGGTCCCTGCTATTAAGGCAGGGGTTGGCAATACTTTTCACAGGTGGGCCAGGAAATGCATGGGGAAGTGGCAGCAGAGAGCCAATCAGCAAGGTGGCAGAGGGCCCTGGGGGTGGAAGGCAGCGGAGATTCTCATGGTGGGCTGCACAGAAATGCCCAATGGGCTGGATTCGGCCTGGGGACTGGATTTTGGCCACCCCTTTTTTTAAGGCTTTCTAACTTTTATCCAAAGCAAAACTGTAGTTAGACAAAAAACTGTAAGGAGATGCAGGTTGAGGGTTAAAATCAAATCAAAATTGTATTTTATATAGTGAACACACAGTTTCAGGGATTCCCACACCTGATATATTTAGATCACTAAGCTATACCTCTCCCCCACATTACATGACTATAAACTGAAGCGATGCAGTGACTTAATGTAAGGGAGAGTGCTAGCTCAGACTACACAACAAAGCTTTCTCCATTCACATCCATGTTTCTAACTTTAATTATATATTATCCTGCTAAGGACATTCTTGTGGAAACTCAAATTGTTTCTGTAATACCCTCACATATTTCTGTCAGGATTTTAGCAGATGGGTTTGCTACAGTCCTCCATTCCTTTCTCCTTACATTTAAGAGCAAACAAACACAAACAAAAAAAACCAATATAGCTGACTTTCAGCTACTTATAGCAAAATGCTTCAAGGTTAGTAGGATTAGGAGCGACCCCCTCACTTGTAGGCTCTGCAAAACTCAAGCTAATGGTTAAAAATACCAGATGTTACAAGTTGCAGCTAAAGAAGTATTTACTCGGTCATCATAGAAATGACTATTTCAGTATCTTTGTGAAATAGTAGAGGTTGCTACGCTCAACATAGTGTCCTTTAAAATAAGGAAATTTAAAAAGTCACGGCACCTAGCATGTACTCTCTTCCCCTCAATAAATTCCTGCTAGGCAACAAAACTGGATGGTAGAAAGTCAGCATCCCTATGGAGCAAATTAAGACTGAAATATGGTACTTGCAATACATAATCCACAAAAGGGAGTTTTTCAGAAATTCATGAATGACTGAGCAAGGGATAGAGTTGAAAGACTACACCATTAGCTAGTAACCTGGCAATGTCAAAAGGGCCAAAGTTCTTACTACCTGGCATATGCTTCCTGGTGGTGTAAGCAGTGAATTAGATGTGGAGTAAATGATGCAGTCACTATCACAGCAGCAGCATCTGGAGATGTCAGGCACATCCATCTACCATGAAGAAGCTAAAAAGGGCAGTCCAAAAGTGAAACTTGAGCTCCATGAGGGACAGGATGGAGAGCTTAAAGAGCCCCCAAGAGCACAGATGCAAATTTAAACTGCCTGTGACTACAACATAGCATGTTGTGACAAAAAGAATTGTTTTGTTTAGATAGTTGTTCTGGGGGGCATATAAGATCTGAGTCAGGGAACCCAGGGGACTCGGATCTGAACTATATATCTGCCAAGAAATGGACTACTCATCCAAAATATAGTCCTGCACTGGCTGTTGCTTCTGTTCCTGGGCAAGATTGTGCCTGATGTACTGTCACAGGGACTCAGCTTTTTCCAGAAAGGAGCATCTTGCCTGTAGCTGTTGTTTGAAGGTGGCTTTGAGATGAAATGATGGTGTAAAATGTCTTGATATTTGGCCACGTGTATTACTGTGGCCGGGGCCCAGCCTTCACAAACTGCCAGAGGAGAAGACAATCAGGATTGGAATGTTGGACACAGGAGTTGTCTGGGTTGGACCTGTGACAATACAAAAGGCAGAGCTGATCTCCAAATCCAGCTTACCACACTGATGGCTGGAGACCCATGCTGCTGCACAATACTTGGCAGATGCAATAAGTAGGGCACTGGTAGATGTCCATAACGTTGCAGCTCTTCTGCCCCATGAATGGTCAGGAAACCCGCTGAGAATGTGATTGTCAATGGGATTTTAGTATCTTCTTGATTTGTTGTTGAAAGGACAGGGAGTGGTCAAGCTTTATCTCCTGATAAGCAAGGCATGGTTTAAAAATGATTGGCTGTCAATGAGCTAACGGTTTGGTGAGATGGAAGTAGACTGATGATACAGTCTTTAAGGTGTTCAGCTAGAGTTGTCTCTTTGAAAAGTACTTAGCAAAGATACCAAGGTTGGGTAATAAACAGGTCTCTGCTCCTCAAGCTCTTTCTGGTGTGTGTGTGGCACCAGTACAGAGACCTAGGGAAGTCAGTTGTTCATACGATATGGGTGACTTGAACCATCTCCCCGCTTTACAATCACTGTTCTTCTGCTAGAAGGTATCTGCATAACCAAACCTATGAGTTTCATGTCTAAAGCCATAAAGTATAACAGGGTGCCAAACTTTTGTACACTGATGAAAGATCCATAAAAACAGTGCTGACCTTCTGACCTGCCTCAAAGTCTTCCTCAGTAAATGATGTCAGCCTAGTCACTTGACTTTCCAGCTATAGCCCAGTCAGAACTCTGCCTGGTAAGGAAATAATTGTGGGTTAATTAAGGGCAACAGCTGTTTTTGTAGCAGTCTCTCAAGCATCCTGAATGTGACATTGATCAGAGCAATTGGAAGATAGCTTTTTGGACCTGTCCAGCATTCCAGACATTGAAAGCTCAGCAGAAAGTTACAACAGGATGAGCTCATGATGTAGGCAATCCCCATGGATGTTATCAAGCCCAGGAACCTTATGAGAATGTAAGAAATAAATCACTGATTCCAGTTCCTCCATAGTGAATGGTTGGGATAAGCTGGAATCTGCTAAAGGGGTTGACTGACTCTGACAGCCGAAAATTCTTTCCAATCTTGTTGTCTATTTATAATTACTGGTTGGCTATGAGCTATCAGGTAGGCTGCCACAATATTTGCTGAGACACATGTATGGCCTTTAGGGATCTCCTCTGTCCAAAGATGAAGAAGTCCCCAGACTCTGCAGCTGGAGTGCAAGAAGTTAAGACTTTCAACATATGTGCCACTTTTCCTGCTTATTAACATTACAACATTCTACTGGCATGTTAGCATCCTGTTTTACCAACCAAAGAGGCTTGTGTGTGAAAAGCAATTGTATTTCCAAGGCTTCAAGAAAGGGAAAAATATGAATGTTCAACCTCTTACTACCCAGAGGTGGACGGTTCTTGTACAGTATCATGTGGGTAAAATTCCATTGCCACATTTTCACCTTTAGCAGAAGAAAAGATAAGCTCTACTTAGCAGTTTGACAGACTGATCCATTATGAGTTTACACTGGTTAAAAATTAAAAGAGAATAAGCCAGGCTCCTGTGACTTTTTGATTTTATGAAGTTTATAAAAATAACAGCAGAAGCCAGTTAAAAGTACTATATGGTTGCTTTGAGATGTTCGTAGTCTCCAAAAGGACCAAAAACATGGAAACAAACACCCCCCTCCCCTTTTATGGGCAACCTGCTGCTATCTCCCCTTCCTCTTGAATCAGAATCAAAGTTCTGTGATCCAGGTTGAGACAATTAAGGCAAAACAGCAGTACACCTAGTGGAATAGTAGGAGAATGGTGTGACCAACATCACATTCCAATTGCGTTACCCTGCTGTATTAAGTACCCTATTTGTGGCTAGAGAGGGCCTTTCAATGTGAGATTAAACAAGACTCAAACCCACAACTTTCAATTATATGGGAAAGCACACTAAGCAGCTAGCTAGTCCACCACTATATGGCACCCCCTCTAAAGAAATGGATGGGTGCAGCATAGGATGTTTTGCTATGGATTTTAATGGGAGCTGATCAAACCCTTAGTAAAGCAGCTCAAAACTGAAACTACATTGAGTTAGACTATTTCGAGGACTATGAATGGTTAGCATGAAATGATAGTTTAACACTACCATATAGGACATGGTAAATTAAACTCTTCAAATCCTTAGTACCCACTACTTACTATGCAACAATTACATCAGTATTAAACCATCCTAATAACTTATGAAATGTGGTTGCTTAACAGAAGTAGTCCCTAACAAAGGTAGAGCAGAATTGTGCTCTATGGGTCTGGGTTAATTTGGGCCAGGCTTTTAAAACAAGAGGTTGCCTAATAAGGGTGGTGTCTCTTACAAGTTTTACTGCAGACTTTGTGAAGTGGAAAGACTAGATGTCCTGGGACAGTCACCTTGGATATCTACTAGGAAAGAGATACACAAGGATCAACAGCTGAGCAACAGTGATGGGCATGCTCTTGCCAAGAGTCTAGCCATGCCTTACAGCTGCAGATTACTTTGAACTGTAGTTTGTATAGATTAGATAGCCTATGCCAGGTTTAATTACAGACTAGTATTCAAGATTCAGAATAATGGACGCTCAAAGTGTTCTAGACTTTGGAGGATGGAAATCATGTCATGCTTAACAGCAGTGCATGTTTTTGTCTTTTGAGTAAAATAGGACAGATTCAGTCTTCCAACTATGAAATGGAGAGCCATCTGTTTTCAGTTCATTGTAGCTAATATATTTGTCATCACATATGTGACAGATCATTTACAGCCCCGTCCTCCATTCAGTGAACTCCATGGGAGTCTCTTCAGGGATCGTAGTAGGAGTTAGATTGACCTTTTGTTAGTAATATGATAAATAAAAGATACTACAATTCTGAGCAGTAATACAGAACTACTCCTAGCTAATGTTAATTTTGAGGCCTTAGAAAAAAGATTAATGGTGATAACTGAATTTAAAGTTGTTGAGATTAAAGCTTCAGGTTTTTTCCCCAGCCAAACTATGAGATTTGTTGATGGGAAGAAATTCATACTGGGATTTTGACATTGCCAAGTCAGTCCTTTTGAATAAAGGGGATAGAAAATTAGAGTGCAGAATTGGATAATGTTGATCACGGCCCTGATTCTGCAACTTTTTCCTTTTGGGTGGCCCTTGAGCCTGCATAAATCTATATTGGCAAGAGTCTGTCTATGTGGAAGAAGTTGTAGGATTGAGGACTAGATGTGTAAAATTTTTGGTTCCTGCATAGTCTTTTAATATGTTGTGTGGCATTACTTTTTACAAGGAACAAAATGTATCTATAATCAGCTATTTTTTTTTTTTTGTTACTTTTTGGTTTATTACTGGCTCAGGGTTTGGGAGAATAGACGTTTGAATTGCTCAAGTTATTTTTCAGGACTTGTGACTTTATTTTTCAGGCTTTTTTGTATCATGTTTGCATTTTTATTAAGACCCTACAATGAATTAAGTGCAAAATTATAAATAAAATGGAGAAGGGGAGTTCCAGAATCCTTATACAATAATAGCTATTCCACCCACTGATTACTTTCTAATGTGACCCCCCCCATCTCTTTTTCTGTGTTCTTTTTCAGTGTAGTTAAAAGGTTAGGTTGTTATATTAATGAAAAAGTCAGTTAAATTCAGTTGTTCCAAGGATGCACTTTTCTTAATCGGAGCGTATGCTGTAATTATCTTACTAATTAAATCAATACAATTTTATTTAAAAGATTAGGTAGTACTGAGACTAATGTAGCACTTTAAGTGAACTAACTCCCCACCCCAATGCCCGTGGCATTCAGCTGTCTGAAAGGCTAACCTGAAACATGTGGATTAACCAGTATGTGTGATAGCCACAGCTATTTGTCAAAACATGTCTGTTTTCATATTTGACATTTAACCTGGTCCACAAGCTATTACCAAACTATTTACATACAGTTTCTTGGTGCTTGCCATTTGAGCTCACATTGAAAAGCCTGTTTAAGGTTCATGTTTTTTGTTGTATCCTGCATCTATGTTCTTAAAGGATGATTAATTTCAAGACCTAATGACAATCAGTTAGAAGGATTTCATTTGTCTGCTGGCTCTTATGGTAGTCTTTATAGAAGTAATTTAAGAGATAAACCATTGCCCTACTCACCAGATACTTGGTTTTCTGATGTGCTTAAATGCCAGAAGGCTCCACGTATGGTGGGCTTACAAGCAGTCTATTCTGGGACCAGATGGCCTGGAAAACAGTCATGGTTTACAGTTTGCAGAGGAGCTGAAGCGTAGACATGGATTAACCTGCTTAATTAGATTAGATTTGTGCTTGGTTGGGGTCTATAGCTTTACAGGCAAATAAAATTGATCGGAGTGTACTAAGCATTCTGTGATCTTATTTGGTTCACATTGTAAAGGTGTAGATTCAGTAAGAGCACAAGTGGACTGGGTTACACAGAAATATCCTTTGTGAATACAATGGGCCAAGTTCTCTGCTGGTGTAAAACCACTGACTTTAGTTGGCGAGCAGAGAATTTGGCCATTTCACTTTAAATGACATAATTAAATGTGTTTGGATGACCTTGTAACATCTACAGCAGGAGCTCATTTCCCCTGCTTACTTGGCTTCCTCCTGTCCGGGAAACTGCACTAGAGAATATGGAAACAGCAAATATTGCATGATCTGAAACTGATCTAATTTCAGAGGTATGTGCTTTTAGTAACAGAATTTATATCTTATAAAGTTCATAAGTAATTTAAAGAGGTTACCCAATTTAATTTAATTTTGTCAATGGAACTTCCTTATTACTATTATTGAAAATTAATTTGTATTATGTTTAGATTTAAAAAACACTTTATCCTGGACCCCTCAATTTAAAATCAAACCAGGAAACTTTCCCAAATCCTGGATTATACAGAGTCTGGAACATGGCAGGTGTGAATTACAGTTTGCTGTTCATTATTGTATTGTGGTGTTCAACTGCCACTTGCAATGGAAGGTGGGTAGGTATGCCCAGTTATCTTAAATTTGTAGTGGTAAAGATTTTTCTTCATTCTTGCAGGAGTGTGTGTACTTCTTTTTTCATTAACCAGGAAAGTTTTGCATATGGGTTATAAACCTCCCTGTTATTATAGGGTAGACAAATGAATAGTAGTTCTGGAGCTCATTTTGGCTCTTGGAACTCAGCCCTGTCACAAACAATAATTATGGCTGTCTGAGTCCTCTCAGTTATCTCTTAAACTGTTCTGACTGGTCAAACAGTACAGCCTTTTGAATCATTTTTTTAAAAAGCCTGTGTGTTAGTTATTAATTCTACTGCAAAAGTATTGGGATAATAGATGGTTCTTTTTACAAGCAGCTGGAGATGGGTGGGGTTTGACTTTTTTTATTAATTTCATCTAAGCTTGATCCTTTATAGTGCCTGCACCATAAATGAATCACCATGTCATTTACCCAAAGCCTCTATCACTAATAATTTAGATTAAAAAATAACACATTCAAATTATTATGAATAGTTTTGATATTAGAATGTTTAGGTACTAGCTACAGAGGGTCAGAATAAAAAATGATCAAATGATTTGAACGAGAAGAAAAAGTTCAGCGAAGACCCTTGTTAGTTCTAAGTTGTTCACTCACTAACAACCTGTATGTTGTCCATGTGGTGGAATGAACCCCATTTCATGTACTTTACACAGAAAATAAACCAGTTATCTGAATCAAAGTGATATACTTCTTTGAAATAAGATGAAGTCTTATCAGAATCAGCTGATGATGAAGAATTTACTTAAAATATAGCAGATAACTATTTTATCATCATTTGACTTTCAAAAAATCTCTTGTCCTTCAACCACAGCCCTTCTATATTCCCTAAAAGTCCTGGCTTGCTTCCTTTCTTCAGTGATATTCACTATGGAGTCTGAAAGCTCTTCATAACATAAGAGGTCTTTACCTATACCTCCAGATTGTCTTTGTTCTTCCCCTTCATTTAATAATATCTTTTAGCTTGGAAAAGTTTATTTCTTCCTCTTGCAAGGTGACAATATGATATAATTTACTTGCAGAGAGAAACAGAATATACATCAGTTCAGCATATTACTATTATCTCTATACATGTCTAAAGAAGAAGACACATTTATGGGCAATGGTCTGATGTACTTTGTGAGCTGTAACTGGATAAAAGGATTAAATTTTAATGATTTAACAATTTGAGGAAGACAATGATAGAGCACAGTTGATATGAAAGGTGAGTTTCCCTCTTTATGTTCTGTATTCTCTCTCACCTTATTTCATGTCCACTTCTGAGGGTTTTTGAGATCTAGACTTACCACATATAGATCTAAAGTTAACATAATAGCAATTTTTTCTCTTGTCCTGGTACAAAAACTATTTTATATGATTGTAATTGCCTTTTCTCTCATGCCTTGCCACTAGCCATTCAAGCAAAAAGCCCTTTTTATTTATGCTTTGTGTATATCTTTGCCACAACTTTAAATATTATACACTATTACTTTTACAACCCTCATCAGTACCATTAAATTCTTGTCTATATGTACCAAAGTAGTCCAGTGGCTAGTCCCTCCAAGACCAACAGAGTATCACTGTCCCTGTGGATTGTTTCAAAGGGGTAACCATGTTAGTCCAGTTCAGCAAAATGAATAAGGACTCTGATGGTGCTTTTAAAGACTAACCAATTTATCTATTGCATGAGCTTTCATGAAAAAATCCCACTTTCTCAGACACTTGAAGATGGTGAACTCACAGAATGGGAGCAAAACAAATGCAGGGAGGGCAAGCCATAGGGTGAGTTGTTTCATGAAGCTGATTGATTTCCACTTCAAACAGCTGTATTCAGTGCCTTGCATAATGACAAGTTCTAAAGGGACAGCCATGCTAGTCTAGTTCAGCAAAACAAACGGAATCTGGTGGCACTTTTAAAGACTGACACATTAATAGCGGTACTGCTATATTTATTACCTTAGAACTGAGGTTTCAACTTCTGGGTCACGCCCATTTACCTTTTCTTCT
The DNA here is from genome assembly GCA_007922195.1 of Podocnemis expansa. Taxonomy (NCBI): domain Eukaryota; kingdom Metazoa; phylum Chordata; order Testudines; family Podocnemididae; genus Podocnemis; species Podocnemis expansa. The sequence goes on along the minus strand of ML681972.1, from coordinate 27,896,294 downwards.
ACTTTAAAATCATTTTTAAAAAAATGTTACTAGCTCTTATGGTTGCAGAGATCACTTTTTCCCGTTTTTAGGTTCATCATGTATATGCCAATGCAGGGGTGCTTGCCTGAATCTGCAAGGACCTGGAAATAATAGCTTTAAGAGCTGTGCACTGCCTTGGTAGAGACACTATGAATGCTGCAGTTCTGCAGGCCTAGAATGTGACTTTTTTCCAATGTGCCACAGAAAGCAGCATTTTGGTAGTTCAAAAGTTTGTTGCAGTAACTGGGAAAAGATTATGGGGCATGCATATATTCATTGAAAGGAGAGAGTACTGAACAATTTGTAATATACCAAACACTTCTCTTCTAAAGTTTCTGCATTTACAGATTCAGAAGATCATTTAATTAAATTGCAGTACAGTACATGAGAGCCTGGAGTGTCTCATTAAGTGTCACTACACACCACCAAAGCTGCCCTGCCTTGTAACTGGGGAAACTGACTGGGAGCAGTGCTGTAATCGGTTGCTGCCAATCAAGTCAAAACAAAACAATTCCCCTCTCCAACAGAACTAGCTGCTGGCAAATTCACTACATAGGTCCAGCTGTTCAGGAGCAGCTCTTTTGAAGAGCCAGTATTTCTTGACAGCTGAATGAAATTACAGATGTCATCATCTGCCCACCTTTTCTTTGTCCAGGCTGTGTGGGAATGCAACATACATAAGGACTTCTGTTTTGTTGTGCAGTGACAAAGTGTACTAGAGGGGGGGAAAAAAAAAATCTTTGAAACTTTCTACCAGTTAGTTTTTGTGGCTGAGTTGAATTTTCTATGACTGTGTCCAAGCAATGAGAGGAAAACCTTGTCTACAGCCAGTTTTGTGTAATTTATATTTGAATGACCAGTAATGCGGATGCAGTTGCCAGTGTAATTTTTTTCTGTACAGGACTTGTTGTACCAGCATGAGCCTCCTTGTACGGATGTAAATGAATCCACATTGAGGGAGAAGGGGTTATACAGTTTGTCTGCAAATAAGGCTGAAAAAACAAGGGGTGTTCAACTAGGATTATACTCCAAGGTACATTGTTCAATTCACCATGACGCTTTTGCAGGAAAGAGAATGCCAGTAGAAATGATATGCAACAAGGCTGTTAAAGATGCAGACTTTAATAAATCCAGCCTCTTCACTATTTTAGGCAAAGAACAGGGCACCCAGCATTGGTAGTTCCTTTACTACAATGAAATTCCTTGGTTTTCACATGGCGAAAATTTGAAGCACTTGCATGAGTAAAGAGAAATAGAAAGGGTTTTCCCTGTTGAATGTGGCTCTGCCCCTGCTAAATATTTCTCTGATCTGCAGTGGCTTACGCTGAATGCATTTGCATCATGTAATCTTTTAATTAAAAATAGATGTCCATGGCAAAACAACTTGCATTAAAAAGTTTTCATTGATTTAGTGTTTTATATGCCTTTACTATTCAATTAATCACCAAGGCAATTATTTTTATGTACTATAGAGCTTTATCACTACTTATTTTTAAACACACAGTAGGGTTTAATTTGAAAAAAATTGAATTTGTAAAGGTTTACATAAAAATAAAGTGTTAAGCTAATATTTCATCATAATGGTAATAAAACTTTAAAAGAAAAGCAACATATTGACATCTGATTGCACTTTCCTATTTGACAGTTTTGAAAGCAAAAATTAAGTCCTTTATTTGGACTCCAGGTGGCACTGTAGTGACTTGGTTTAGAGAGCAGAGATGAAGTACAGTACTTCAAAAATACATGGCTGTCTTGACAGACGACAAACAAGGAGTCCTGTGGTACCTAAAAACTGACAAATTTACTTATTGCATGAGCTTTCGTGGGAGAAAAATCCCAAGAAAATATCTCTGTTCTTGGAAAGAAGCAGGGAAATAACTTTTTAATTAAGATTATTTTCTTCTCTGTTCAGCCACACTCTATTAAGACTATGCTAATAAATTATAGCATATAGAGCTCTGCACTGGCAAGTGAGCTAGCAGAATACTAGTCAATGGGAATGGAAAAGAAGACCTAGCTCAGGTGTCAGCAACCCAAAAGAGAAGAGCCATTTTAAAAAATTCCTTCAATAAACTGGCAGAGTAATGCTGGGAAAGACGAACCCTGCAGATTCTAAGCCTGGTACAATCCGTGGTGACTTCCCGATTCAAGTGGGAAGGAACATCATTCACGGCAGTGATTCTGTAGAAAGTGTTCAGAAGGAAATCAACCTGTGGTTTAAGCCTTCAGAACTTGACTTCAAATCTTGTGCTCATGACTGGATCTATGAGTAAAATAAAGTCTTCATAATGAATCTGTGCTTTAATACAGCATCTCATTTCAGCAGCTATTGATCTGGGAGCAGCTATTATGACAGTTACCATTCTCTTCAATAAACAAGTGTTTTGAGAGCCATAAAGGCTGTAACCCTTTGGTGGTGGGGAGGTTGAGGGGAACTGGACCAGGGCATCTACCCACAAGGTCCCTCAGTGGTGGGTGGGAGTGGATCCTAGAGCTACAAGAGGGCAGCCAAAGAGCTGCATGCAATGCTTGTGCCACAGGTTGCAGATCCCTGACCCATCGCTCATCTCTGTTCCATGAAGTTTATAAATGTCTTTTTAGCACAGAAGTGCTTGGAATTGTGCCTAAAATATAAGGTGTAACTCCTTGTTACATGACAGGTATGTCTACACAACACTTATTTTGAAATAACACTGGTTATTTCGGAATAAAAGACATTTGGTCCACATGACGTTTTCTTATTTCGAAAGGAAGGATCCTGTCCTTTTGAAATAAGAACTGTCATTTCGAAACAGGTTAAACCCCGATTGTTTCGAAATGGCTCTTATTTCGAAATGGCTATTTTGAAATAAGGCCGTTTGGACATGTTGTTTTGAAACATGTCCAAACAGCCTTATTTTGAAATAACCATTTCGAAATAAGTGCTGTTTGGATAGCAGGCTTTCCCTTAATTCAAATTAACATTTTCTTAATTCGAAATAACTCATTGTATTTGCTCTATTTTATCTACTTCCTGTTCATGGGCTACCCAGTGCCATCAGTTTTTAAGCAAAAATCCAAGACCTATAAGGGGGTGCATTTTATGGCCCAGTGTTTCTAACCTTTTTAAAGTCTCTTCATAACACTCACCCACTGGATTAATCCCTAAGTATGAAGAATGACAAGTAGATTGTGACAGTTTCCTTACCATATAAGAAAGTCCAAATATATAACTCAAGCTATTCATCAAAAAAGTATTCATTTCAAAGATTAAAGAGGTTGAAGAAACATTCAAACAGGAAGCTCTCCTAAACTAGCCTATATTTTCTCTGAAGTTTTTGAAGCATTGTAAAGTATCCTTTCTTAAAGGCATGCCATCTGAAATCTAGCCTATAAATGGCATATTTTCACGAAGTGAGGACCTTGCCTATATTCACTGTTAGACCACTTCAATCAGTGTTAGCACACACTTTAGATTTTTATGGTGTCTCTTTAAACCCCATCTAACATGGAAGTTGCAAATTTTAAATTAAACCTAAATTGATTTCAAATGAAATAATCAGAAGCTTTTCTCAACATTTATTTTTATTTTATTTAAAAAAAAAAAATACATTCAGGATTTTCAGACCTGTCTATTCAAAAACTGTCACATGTATTAAACTTCATAGATTAAAATACAAATAGCTCTGATTGTTTTGGCTTGTTCCATAAACATCTGAAAACGAAGTTTAGTCTGTCCATTGTAATTGTACTATACTATAGAAAAGTCAATTCTAGCTGTACTTTAACCTGTTCATTTTTCTTTTCAAAAGTATCCGTCTTCCCCTTTCAAATTTTTTCTGTAAAAAGGTGAAGTAGTGATTGGTGGCAGTACTGAAATTTTTTAGTATCCATTTTTTCTGTTACAGCTGGATCTATGATAGGGATTAAGGTAGTAGCACACTCATAGTTTGTTGGGAAAATAAATAAGGTCAGACGGAAGTTTTCTGGTATAACATAGAGTAACCAGACTACTTGGCTTTGCCATTTTAAATCATAGAATTGTTTCCAGCCAATCATTAGCATGGAAAGTTTTTTGTTTATACAACTATTTGCTTTCCCAACCTATGGGAAACTGTAATTTGAGTCTTGCTGTAGTAGAGTAATTTGTTGAAAATGATTACCATGTTGGTTTTTCCTTTAGAATTTCAAAGTAACCCCCAAGATTTAGCAAATGGACACCGGGAGGCGTTTTCAAACACTCCATCCCATTCTCTGGAACAAGTAGACTACACCAGTTTCCAAAATGAATCCACTCAAGATGGCCAACAAAGTGAGCTTTTGGCTTAAATTTAAGGTAACTGCAAAAGAAAAACAGAAAAAAATGTTCAGTACGTCCAATAATTGTATCACAGTGGGAGTAGCTTAAACAATTAGGGTCAAAATCTCTGAAGTCAATGTAAAGTTTGTAAGGCTTTAGATGAATAGGTATGACTAAGGTCACAGAGAAAAAAAAGATCACCTTTAAGATTCTGTGCACAGTTGGGAAGAAAATGCCTCTTTAAAAGAGAACATACAATTTTCAACTTCAGTAAAATAATGAAAATCAAACACGTTAGAGATACAAATCAAGAATTCTCCGTTCAAGTGACCCATATTGTTGCCTCCATTTGTAACTCATTTTCACTTACAGAAACAATTATTGTGAGGTAAGTTTTCCATATATATTTTCTGCTTCGTTCACTTTCGATAAAACATCCAGTGCAAAATTTTAGGTTAAACTTTCAACGCTTCAAAGTGATACGAGATTTTTTTTTCTTTAAGATAGCAAAAAATGTAAGCAGAAGAATGTGGAGTAATAACTTGTGTATCAGCAAGAGTATCTCTTACATTTAGCAGACATGAGATTAATAAAACAGATGCAGAAAAGTACCTCTAATTGCCTGAGAGTTTGAGGTCAGGACAAATACTTTTATGAGTCTCAGACACAAAGGTGTATAGTCATGTTCCCAAATAACAGCAGGAATCAGTAGAAGTTTTCCATAGCTAGACAACAGCAGGGCTTTCAGAAGTAAGAAGAAGTCTGACTTTGTTTTCAGGCTCTCAGGGCTTGCTAGCCGTAGGGCAGTAAAGATGCCAGCCAAAAATGCAGTTTGTTCTGAGCAGGAAATGGGAAGAACAACAGCATGATGCACCACATCAAAACTTTTTTTGATTAATCTTAATGAAATAAATGTCAGATATGACTGAACTAACTATAATCAGTCATGCACAAAACATCCTGTGATCGCCTGCACTCTCACCCCACATCCCTGGGCATGCTTGGACATCCTACCAGTAACCCAAATTATTCCAATTTCATTCAAAAGGATTCAGTCACTTCTGTCTATAACTACATGACAGCACATACCATAGGAAAAGCAATGTGCAAGTTTTTCTCTTTTTATATTTTCATTTCTATATACAGCCTGTCTTTTCAGTTTGACTTTATCCTGTAAGTAAATATCAGCATTACTTGTATTCCATGAAAGACTGCACAAACAAGGAATATTTTTGGCTCAGGGAAGAACCTAAAGGCTCAGAGTGCTACTAAACTACTAGGCCTTCCCTACACTAGTAACATTCAGATTCACCACCAGTTCTGCGTCACCCATGGTAGCAATGGTGTAAGTGCTCGTGTGGACTAAGCTCAGAGACACTTTTACCATCCTTTAATAAAAACTTGCACAGAGCAAGGTTAAATGATAACGGCAATATAAACACCAGTCTAATCTACACTAGCACTTTCACTTAGAATGTCCACAGATGATGAATTAGTTTGTTTTTGGTAGTGAAGGCTGAAGGTAGGTATTAAACTTCAAAGATGGGAGAATCCTCGTGGTTCTGTTGGATGTGTCTGTATTAGTCAGTAGCATCACAAGGATTTGAGTATATTCCCCTCCTGCACAAAATTTAATTTATTTTTTTTTCCCTGTCTGTTGTTTCCAGTGCAGTTTTAGGAGTATAGAAACAACCCTCCAGTACCTACCAGGTATGTCATTGTTCAATTTGGCAAATGTTTTTAAAAATCTGCTGGTTTAAGGTTCAGAATTCAACATGGCTTTTCCTAGTTACTGTTAACTTTCATAAGCATCCTTCTCTATATCATCTCAACTCTAGAAATAAACTTTGCAGTGAATCAAAATGTAAGGAACTTATGTCTCTAGTAACTAGTTACCTCTACAGTAAAAGAAAAATAGTATTCAGCTAGTCAAAAGAAAAAAAACAAGAGTCCTATGGCACCTTTATAGACTAACAGATTTCTTCTGGCATAAGCTTTCATGTGCTCCAACCCCCTTTGTCTTATGCCTGAAGAATTCTATTAGTTTATAAGGCTATGTACGAAGCTTAGTTTGGACTTCCTTAGTCCGAAATAAGCAGTTCTTGTTTAGTCCGAACTAACAGCAGGTTAAAATTGTTTTTTGCTGTGCACAGACTAACATGGCTACCTGTCTGGAAATTTCTAACAACATAGAAGTGGTTTTAGTTTGTGTTTTTTTTTTTTTTTTTTTTTTTTACTTTCTCCAGGGCATGTAAAACAAACTAGCTATAGAGAATGCATACAACATTTCCCAAAGTTTCTTAATGTTTTTAGAACAGGATAAATGAGAACCCTGAATGACTAATTGAGTGCATTAAGTAGGATAGTTTGTGTATTTTGGACTGATCTGCCTTCAATATGTGGAAAGGTAACTGGTATTAAAATATTATGGCTGGTAACCTCAAGAAAGAGGCAAAACAAATAGCAGTATATAGTTAATATTTGAATCAGTCCAATTTCACATAAAAATGCAGCATGTTGCCAATATCCTAGAATTTCAATCTTTGGAATAAAACATAGCTGTCCATTACTCCTTATAAATAACACCATGTAAATAGTGGTATAGTCAGACCTAATATTCTGAATTATTGTCATTTTTCTGGTGCTTTGATATTTAATGCTTATCATCCCAGACTGCATTGCAATCAGGTGATTGCCACGTGCAATGGCATTAAAAGGAATTAATTTATGTAGCACTGTTTTTTCTCTGAAGGACCCCAGGAATGTTTTAGACTGCCCCATACCCCACTCCCATACTCATCTCTCTCCGAGTGGATAATGACATGCATTCTGTACACACAATTTCTTCAATGAATTCATCTTTATAAGATTTAATATAAGAGATCATTTAATAGTGATATGAAGTAGTCATAGGTCTCACCTAAAGATGCAATTCCAAACATTCTATAAAAATCCCATTCTTTGGCATATCTGATTAAGTCATCAGGGTCTGTGTTTTGGCTTGAATCCTGTAGCTGCAGCCACCTGAGATAAGCTTCACAAAGCAAACAAAATATGCAAAGCTTCCCATGAATCTGATATGAAAGAATGTTGACAGCATGAGTGTTTTGTATTTTTAATTCAAGGTCATCTCTTAGCATCTCTAGGCACACATGATATAGTTTTATTACTTTTGCTCAGGAACATAAACAGTTAACTTCTGTTCTACTACATAACACACTTTTTAATAACTAGCTGCTTTAAAATTTTAGCCCAACTGTAGAGTTTGGGCTTGGTGAGTCGCATGAACAGCTCTGGGCAGAAGAAAGCATAAACTTGTAGCATGTGAGTGTCTTTGGAGGGGAGGGTAAGAAAACAGGCTCAATACAAGCGTAATTCAGTGTCACCTGACAAATGTAATAGTTAAAAAAAAAAATGGTTCTGGGGGATGAATGGTGTCCACAATCAATACGTTTCTGTATCTAAAATGCCTGGCTTATAAACAAAGTGAGTTTCCACCAGGAGTAGTAAAAATACCTCAGTCAGGGATACCAGCCTATTTTTTGCAGCATGTGTATTATCCCCAACAGATGTTAATTCTTTTGACACACAAGTTAGAAGTATGATTTTGAAAGAGTGAAATGAATGTATTTGTTTATATGAGTACAAATTTACCATCAGAAGAGTGGAAGTATATACAAGGAGCAGAGCTGTTGAACAAGAAGCCACATTTCTGTGGTCAGTTAAAATGTTATGGTTGGCAATGTCAAATAAGACACAAGACAAATGGCAGAACATGTTCATTAACTGATATTTGAATCAATCTGATTTTACATAAAAATGCAGCACATTGCCAATATCCTAGAATTTCAATCTTTGGACTAAGGCATAGCTGTCTTACTCCTTATAAACAACACAGGATCCAGTCTTCACAGCAGCTTTAGATCTTACATAAGAATTTAGGGTGAAATTCCATAGAATCAGTGATTCCCAATATTCAAATCATTAATACCTTTAGCCATAATAATTTTTGTAACTTGTTTTAATACAGTAGAGGAAACCTATGAGAGGGTAGTACTAGTTTTTACTAGTGTAGTAATGTTAGCATTGTACATTATGCTACTGCTGAATGTAAAGAGAGATTTCTCTTAGTGATTTTAGTCAGCAATTTGCAGCAGAAGTAGATCTCTTTCAATGGCCCTGATCAGAAAACTGACCACAAAAATGACCTCTTCATGTTCAACAGCTCCGTTCCTTGTGCGTATTCTACTGCACGTGCTCAACTCTTCTGACAAAAATAAGTTTTTACTCCTGTAAGCATTATCTTTAATGACACCTGTTTACTACCTGTACTCTACTTTTCCTAGTAGCCATCCCAGACTTTGGTATTTCATGTGCTTTGTTTATAGCATTAAAACCTTAATTTAGGCTGAGAATAAAATAACAGATAAATTTTCTAGGACCTGTTGAGGGGCAGGAGGAGGAATAAATACATTTCTAGTACACCCACTAAATCTTGTTTTCACCATGAATCTTATCTATTTGTCATCAGACTCTCATATCTTATACAAAGCTGAAGGGGATGGGGAGAGGGACCCAGCAACTTACATTTATCTGCGTATTGAAAAGAATATGCCTGTAGGCCTGTGTTTTGCATAAGATTGCATTAATCAAGATGATAACAGGATCATATTCAATGTACTTGTCCACAGGTTTCTGGCAAGATTTCTGAAATATAATGAAGTAATAAGATATAAGAATAAGCAAAACAAACACTTCTATTTTTAAAATCTGCTGGTCAAGTTGAACACAGCATCCCTTTAATGACACCAAAATACTTCATAAACACTTATGCTAAGACTGCTGCGATAAACCCCTATTTTCAATGGATTTTAATTCAAACCAAAAATAGTTAGCTCCATTTTTTATGGCATTTAAGCTTTCAGTTGATTTTTTTCCTTATGTCCAAGCAAATAAGTTATATCAGCTATTCTTATATGTTTCAAAATAAAGGTCTGATTATAAATTGCACCTGATTGTGTTATATGGTATTTTGTGCCATCTCAGGCAAAGACAACTGAGCGCCTTCAAATGTCTGAGGAATGCACCAGCAGCTTGCTAAGGCTTGTTATCCTCATATGGCTGGTTCACATTTTCATTTAAAAAATGAAACAACCAGCCATTTCTTGCAAGAATTTCTGCAATCTAGTTCAGAGAAGAAGGTTAAGAGGCAATGTTGGGGGGAAAAGAACTCTTTTTCCCTCCTGTGCAGCCCTTTCAAAGTAGTACATGGCCAGGCAGTTTAGCTCATTTTCTGTTATCCAAAAAACCCACATTTTGGATCAGTGGAAAGAATATTATATAGGAATATGTAGCAGGACAGGATTAGAGGTAATGACTCAATTAACTGGTAGTTTGATAGACTTGTAATTAAAGCCAGAGCTATGGAAGAAAGGATACAATTCATTGAAGAATGTAACTTGACCATTTAAAAGTGTGAAATCTACGGTGGAACCCATTACAGTCCTATTAAAGGCAATGTCTCATTCCATTTTTCTTCTAAAGGGGAATCATAAAAGAACATGCTCAAAGGCAGTAATTTTACACAGGTTTCAGGCTGCTGTAGCAGAAGAAACCTCTTAAAACAAGCGATTCTTTACAAGTGCATTCACAAGATGGCATCATGATGAGTTCTAGCCAGCCATCACCAACGCATACAATGCATGTAACACAACAGAAAGGGGATTAGCAGGAACAAAAGCCTATTACATCACAAAAACACGGCTGAGCATTTTGACAAATTAGTCTGCAATAACCACTGAAGTATCCAAAGATGTAGCCATGTTAGTCTAGTTCAGCAAGACAAACAAGGAGTCCCATGGCACTTTTAAAAACCAACAAATTTATTTATCGCATGAACTTTTGTGGGAGAAAGTCCCCATCTTTAAGCATCTGACCAAGTGGGATTCTCTCCTACAAAAGCTTATGCGATAAATAAATTTGTTAATCTTTAAAAGTGTCATGGGACTCCTTGTTTGTTTTGCTGAAGTATGTAAATCAATCACTCTTCCTTAGTCATCTTGCAGAAATAAGACGTCTTGAAATAAAGGAATCAGTTAGTTTTAAGGAGTCCTGTGGCACTTCTAAAGACTAACAAATTTATTTAACTCATAAGCTTTCATGCCGAGGAAAGCTTAGGCATTAAATAAATTTAATTTGTTTTACTGAAAAACTAATACGGCTACTCCTAAACTTGTCATTCATTTTTAAATTAGACCATTTGAATCTTAGATTGTTTTGAGGTTAAATCCTCTGGCTTTTTCCTGCCACTAGTGGCTGGATTTGCATAAACTCCCTCAACTAATAGTAGGGAAACACTTCTACTATACAAGAATTATGTAACTAAAAATGAGAAGACAACCTATTTTACTTCTCAGTGTTGCTTTTGGCCACCTGACAACTTCTTTATTTCAGCCCCACTACGAGTCCTCATCTTTTTCTTCTCCTTCCTTCACTGCAACATCTTAGTCCTTATCCCTGTATTCTCTCTTCTTGATTGCAAGGGGGGGAGGAGGGAGTAGCTTTTCAATTCAATTTTGATTTCAGAAAAGCTAAATGCAGATATCTTGTATTGCTATATTAATCCAGCTGTTTTACTGCAAAGTGTGAAGGAGACTGCTTGAATTACATATACATGCCTTGAAATGGTTACAGGGTGTCACCTAGAGTTTGGGATTTTTAATCCCACTGAAACCCCTTTAAACATGGCGAGATGTTTCCCTACCACCTATTAATGGGCTTTATTTACAAAAATTTCTCTGTTTTTGGGCATCGTCAAACCTTTACAACTTCAGTTTACTTTCTCTGCAGCAGGTCTCCAGGATGGAATATAGGATCATCCTCTAAATATGGACATCTAAGATAAAGTAAATCACATATCCTGTATACTTTCCAGGGCACTGAGACATGGAGAAAACTTCTACTGAAAAACAGCAATTGATAACTATGTTAGAATATGGTGAATTTACATACAGATAGCTACATGGCCATCTAGCAAATCTCACTAACAGATATGACTTCTTTGTCCTCAGATTATTTGCCCTCTTACAATATGAACTTTGATGCTTGATAGAAGAAATATTTCTTGAATTTATTTTACAACTGAATGCTATGACAGCTATGAGGATGACTTGTCTGAACAGAAAGTACAATACTAGGTCTCAAAGTAGGCTCCCAACTTCAAAAGCTCATCTGATTAGATAGTAATTATAGGAAAGGCTGCTTTAATTGCTAGAAGAAATGATGACACCAGCCACAGGGATTCAACTCAATTCTCTTAAGGTTCAGACTGAGGTTCCAAGGTTGTGCTTTACAGCAGTGGTTTTCAAACTTCAGGTCAGCCCCCAATACTGGGTTGCAGTGCCCCCTGCTGCAGCTGCCAAAAGACTGGAATGCATTGCTCAAAGATGTAATTCAGGGGTGGCCAAACTTATGGAACTCAAGAGCCACACAAGTTGGTTGATTATTAAACGTGTGAGAGCCTCATGGAGGCATGTAGCCATATACTCTTACCTATTCCAAAATTACTAAGTTTAAAATTCATTGCACACTTTAATTTTATCATAAAAAAGGACAAATATTAATCCTAATAATGTCATTCTAATAATTACTTAAGGTTACCATGAAAACTAGGCCTATACAGTAAAAACTTAGCTGCTGCTTAGTGTAGAAGACTGCAGGCTAGTGGAGAATTTTTTAAAATCCTGACCATGCCACACTTCTCCCCGCCATCCCAACTGCCTCCTGAACTCCTAGGCTGGGGCTGCTTTCCTAAATTGATTTGCTGACATTCTTCCTGGAGCCACAATTTTTCATTCAACAGCCACATGTGGCTTCTGAGCCACAGTTTGGCCATGCCTGATGTAATTGTTTGGTCATGGGCATAAATGATTTTTTTTCCAGCTGGGGCCCAAGAAAAAAAGCTTGAAAACCCCTGCACTAGAGCCTTGTGGGGCTGGAAACAATAGTTTCTTTAAAAGAACCATGTCAGGGTTTGATAAAACTTCCTCTTTTTGAACACACCAAGACCACTACAATACAGATACTTGACCTTTTGCTTGGACAACAATCTCATACAACCACATTAGACCCCTCCTGGAGGGAAGGCTGTGTTTCATTTAGTTAGTACGGTAGTTAAACCTTCGATTTTTTTGCTTCAGTCGATAGGACAAGTTCCATTTGTTGGCCACTTTCCAGGGTCTTGAATGTGATATTATTTACCTCATCCAAGTATTCATTTTGAATCTATTTGGTGTAGGATGGAGGATTGAATCTGTAACAGCAGACCTCCTCTGTGAGGTAGACGCATTGATTGGTCCAACTGTAGGTTAAGCAGGCCACAGAAATTTAGACTCTTCTGGCAAAACTAAATCATTGCTGTTTTCTTCATGCTATTTTTTTTTTTTTTTTGCATGATGCCCAGGATCAGTAGAAAAAGTAAAAAGGAATACAGTAGAGACCTTGCTCTGCTTTGCAAAAGATCATCTGCTATCTTACATCCTGGGTCTTGGCATAGAGAGAGGCCACAAGGAATATTATTGCTGTTTCCAGATGCAAGAAGTTCAATCACTAGCAGCTCATCAAACTGATTTCCCATAAATAAGGATACTTCTGGGCACAGGTTTCAACTTCTGCCACATAAGAGATCAGGCAAACCCAATGTCCTGCCATCTCTAGGGAACACTGAAAAAAATCTTACTCTTTGCAAAAGCAGTTCTATTGTAAGTGACATCACAAACACCCATTTCTATTCTCAAACCTTCTCTAACTGGAGATAGCCACCATTTCTTGCAGACGGTGATTGGATGTGGATCTCAAAGGCAGGGAAGCAGCGGTCTGCAGCTCACAGCCGTTGATGCTGCTTCCCCACCTTCAAGGTGCAAAGATGCTGGACAACCCCTTACTGGCCATGGATCAGCTGTTCCGGCAGCACAGAACTGTGTGTGCATGAAGGTGTCGATGACCTAGAGAGAGACTGTGAATGGTGGGTCAGATGTCAACTGATTCCAGCTGATGCAGATTCACATATTTGTATCTAAACAGAGCTCCACTGATCCACATTAGTTTATGAGATGGGGTATATCTGATGTGCTGTGGCTTCTGGCATAAACAGTGCACTTGTTTTACTGCATAGTATTCAAAGCGTCAATGATTTCAATGTTTACAGTGTTGTTGAAGCTTTCCTGGTCCCAAGATGATAGAGAGAAGACCAATTTCTGTTGGTGGAAGAGAAACTACTGAACTCTGTATAACAGGGATCTCAAACATGCGGCCCTTAAAGCTATTTCCTGCGGCCCGCAACGACACTATTGTTACCAATATTTGCAATATTGTTGTATGAAAAGGTTTTGGTTGTGCGGCCCTTGGGCCAACGTATTAGTCCCCATACAGGCCTTGTGATGATTTGAGTTTGAGGGCCCTGCTGTATAAGCTTAGAAACTTGCTTTTTCCACCCACAGAAGCTGGTTCAGCAAAAGACATTATCTCGCTCACCTTTTCTCTCTCAATTTCCATGGGATTTTGAATACGCCATTAAACAACTCCAGAATAGTAATTTTATTCCTATTATATACTGGCATGATGCACTGTTGAAAAGAACTTAATATGTTTTAATCAATGGTTTAGTTTGTAGCATGGATCCAATGTTAACATGTTACACTAAAGGCAAAGATTGGGGGGAAAAAAAATCAATCCTTCATTGCAATGGGCATTTTTAAAGTCCTTAGAAATCTGTTATGCTTTGTTTTTGCTCTGCGAGACCTACTGAACCATACACATTTCTAATGAGTCTGCAGAGATTGTGAGCATGCTTGCAGCTGTTTCGTCCTGAATTGATTACTAGAGTGGTAGAAAATGGGAATATCAACTTTCTCTTTTGCAATAAATTATTTCTGTCTAGTGTTCAGTCTCTTCTAGGTCAAGGAAGACTCTCTCACTCTGTTCTATCCCAACTGGTATTAACCACTACTGTATAAAAATCAGTTTCATCTGACTAAGTGTGTTGGAGCCCAGGAAAGCTTATGCCCAAAGAAAGGTTTTAGTCTTTAGCATGCCACAGGACTCTCATTTTTGCTGTTTAAAAATCAAAATTAACTGAAGACCTATACAAACCAGGTGTTCATCATATATGCTGTTTACTATTAAATAAGAAAAATTCAAGCATAAAACTGAAGTAACAGAAAATTTATTGAACAGTTTGTCCAAATTCCCTGATCAACTATTCCATGTTGTATGTCCAGAATTTTGAGTTTAGACAAATTTACAGTTTGGTAGGGGGGGAGTTATGCTGCCTTGCCAAGTGCCTAAATATCAGGCAGAGACAAATAAGGGATGCACTAGGTAATAATGAAACACCAAATGATGGACACACTTTTTTTGGAAATTGGTAATTTTTCTACAAATTGTGTCACAAGCAAGTGTTTCTCTTGATGATGTGCAGGAAATAGACAAGTTTAGGGGCTGTACTTGTACATTATATAAACAGGGATGGAAAATAAGTAATTGAGGCACACTTCCAGGTCCTTCCATTTCAAAACCATAAATCATAATCAACATCCTTTGTACACTAAAATACAATTTTGTATGTCAACGGCTCTGAACCTGGGTACATAACCCACTTGGGTGGGGGGAGGCACCAAAGATTACATGGGGTCCATGAGGCTTCAGTAATATTGAGGTCATTTAGACCCCCCAGACCCACCCTGGCCAAGCCCAGAAGCCCTGAGCTCCATGTTGCCAGGCACCCAGCTGCAGTGGAGAAACAGTCCTCCCTGCCCCATGCTGACTGGAGGACCAGCCCCACTCCAAGCACCATACCCTGATGGAATGGAGCAGCCCCAGCCAGCTCTCAGTGCCTCCATTAACATTCATTCCCTGTGTGACAGGAAGAGGCAGGGTCACACAAGGCAATGCTGTGACAGCTGCAGAAGGGAAGGCTTAGCCCCTTAGTCAGGTAGAGTAATTTATTATTTATGTAATTTAGTGTTATCATTATGCATGTTTCTAGGGGTTATATGTGTTTATGGCCAGGCTGGGGGGGTGGGCATAAAAGGGTGCATATTTTACATAGTGTTATTTAGTGGGGCTTTCGCTCAAATGGGTTGGGAACCCCTGCTGTATGTGACTGGATTTCTCACCCACTATTACAAATATTCACAAACAAGCCATTGGTGACAAGAATATATGCAACTGCTACCAAAAAATGAGTTATAAATAAGGAAAAGTCAAAACAGTGCTAAAATAGAAGAGAGATTTCACACTTAACGGAAAGGAAAACAATACTAAGCCTTTCAATGCCTGTGAAATACAGTGGACAAAATGAGGGGTTTTGGAGGCAGGTAGCTGTCAAGAAAAAAGGCTAACAGCCATAATAATAATAAAAAAATGCTCCTCAAACAGGTACTGCTTGGTATGAACAGTCTCTAAATGAAGACATTAAAGAATATGAAGGTGTAGTTATAAGGATTCTAAGGTGCACATAAAAGTGACCACCTCTCTAATCCTGGTGTTGAGGAAGGCTGCCTCCCAAGATCATTCAAAGGACTACTACAGAGTAACCTTCAGGTCTGGGTTTTGAAACACGCAAAACCTAGAGGTAAGGGGTGGATCCACTTTGCAAGACAGTCCTGTATTTAGTATGAGACATGTGAGATCTGGTGGCCTAAATGTAGCCCAAACTAGGCACAGCTAGCGAGCAGTTAGGATACAGTCCACTGGAATCTGCTTCTGGAAAACACCTGTCTGTCACAAAGACTGTTGTGATCACCAAGCCGATGGGAAGAGAAAAGTTCCATTCTGAACACATGTCCTGACTACTGAGAGTGACAGCAAACGTAAGGGTAAGTATACAGAAAAAAAAAATTTAGACTGGGGATTTAGTAGAATGAGATATGAAAAAGATGAAGGAGCAAGAATAACCACATTGCACAGGCTAAATATCTTAAATGTATACTCTAACTCCCTTTGCCCTCCCAGGAGACAAATTCCAACTAGGATGACAAGGTGCCATACTTTTGGTAGGTCTGCCCTATTTTTCAACCACCACTAAAAGGCAGAATGGTCAATGTTGTTGCTTTACCTCTTTAATGTCTATTTAGATTAAAAAAAAAAAAAGAATTAAAATGAGTTTCAGGAAATGCACCTCCTTCTGAGTCTCGCTACATATTCCTATTTCTTTTGCTGCTAGGTAAAAGTTCCTGAAAGGAGGAACTGAGTATAATAGAGAGATCTGAAAAGCTGCACAAGGATAACAAACACAGCAAATGAGAGAATCACTGTTAGGTACTTATCATACTTGTTTAAAAAAAACCCCTCAGATAAAAACAAGGAGTCCCGTGGCACTTAAAGACTAACAGATTTATTTTTCCCATGAGCTTTTGTGAGAGAAAATCCCACTCCATCATTTGCGTTGAAGATGGAGGAACTTACAGAATGGAATGAAAATACATGCAAGGGAATGTTTTATTTTCATTCCATTCTGTAAGTTCCTCCATCTTCAACCCATCTGACAAAATGGGATTTTCTCCCACGAAAGTTCATGCAATAACTAAATCTCTTGTCTTTAAGTGCCACAGGACTCCTTGGTTTTTTCGATGTCCGACAGGAAGGCACCACCGACACCAGCTCTGCCCTAAACGTGGGTAGCTAGAACAGTTTCCCAACCAGTGTGCCATGAGTGTGCCACAAAAATGTTTGAAAAACTACCCAAAGGGCTCTGGATTGGCTCATGAATATTCATGAGTTCGTTTGGATTGGTCCATGAATATTCATGAGTTCATTTGGATTGGCTCATGAGTTCATCTGGAAGCTACCTGGTGGTGTGCCTTAAGTTAATTAAAGGCAGCAAGGTGTGCCAGGGCAGAGCAAATGTTGGGACCCACGGAGCTAGAAGCACGCGGCCTCAGGCTGCTTTGCAGCGGGAGCCCGGTCTGACTCCCGGCCGGGGACGGGGGAGACACAGCCGCGGTGACCCCCGCCGCCCCCCGCCCGGCGCGACGACTCACGCAGATGGCGATGCGCAGCACCCCGCGCTGATAGTCCCTGTAAAGCTCGGGAGCCTCCCGGTTACACTCGACGCACCGGTAAGCGCCGCCGCCGCCGCCGCCCCCCATCGCTGCCGGCGGGGGGCAACCTACCTGAGGCGCATGCGCCACGCCGGCCGCCGCTTCACCTCGCCTCTCTCACTTCCGCGGCCGCGGTCCCGCGCGCTGCATTCTGGGAATTGTAGTTTCCCGACTGCGCTCGCTCCGGGGACGCGGCGGCCTGAAACTACAAGTCCCATGAGGGAAGGAGGCGGCAGCCTCCTCCACCTGTCCTTCTCCGGCGGCGCCGAGGAGCCACCTAGGCGCCGCAGACAGGAAAGAGGAGACGGCGCACGCATGCGCACTAGAAGATGGCATCCGCCACCGGGAATGGGACCTGCGGCTGCTGCCGGGGAGCCGTGGTGCCGGGGCTGCTCACGCTGCTGCTGGCGGCGGCGGCGGCGGCGGCGGCGCGGGCCGCGCTGGCCCTGACCGAGCAGTACCCGGCGCTCTCGCTGCTCAAGCAGGAGCTGCACCGGCAGCAGCGGCAAGGCCAGGCCGGGGGCTGCCCGCAGGCGCCGGAGTGGGGGGAACAGTACTCGGCCGAGTGCGGTGAGTCCGCCGGGGGCCCTCCGCGCTCCCCCCTCAGTCACTCGGTGGGGGCGGCGCGTCCTTGGGCGTGTGCGCGCGGCGGGGCGCGGGGGCGTCACCGGGGGGCTCCCGTGCGGTGGCTGCCGCTGCCGCTGTCACTTTCTGCCGCGCGCGCCCGACAGCTACATCCGGGGGTTCCCCTAGCACCCCCCCCCCAATTTCCCAGCTAGTAACAGCCTTGTACCGAATTAGTGAACCTCCCTCTACACCCCGCGCCCCCCATTTTCAAGTCCTGGGGAGCATATTGGCTACCTCCCTTATGAGCATTGGCCTGGCTGTCATCGGTATTCTCCCTCTGCTCCGTGCCCCCTTCTGAATCCCTTGTTTTGAACCTGTGCCCCTCACGCGCCTGTAATCTTTTCAAAAACGCTCCAGCCCCACTTCCCCTAAGGCTGTGGGAGGGTTTTAGAAGTGGGTGGGTGGGCGTTATTTCTGTAGGGCCAGTATTCTCCACAGGACTTGAAATTAGGAGGGCGCATTTGGAGGCTGTTGGGGGTGTTCACTAAATTGGTGTGACACTGTTACTAGCTGACAACTGGAGGTGTTAGGAAATTCAGGGGAGGTATGGGGGCTGTCAGGGAAATCTCTGTGACCTCCTGTCCCCACATCCCAGGAGCCAGTCTCCAGCCCCTGGGGTTGAGGTGAATGGTAAATACTATTTGCCTTAGGTACTTGGCACCCAAAGGCCATAGGCTGCTGTGGACTTGTCCACTCCTTTGACTGTGCCTTGGAGAGGTGCATTTCACTTCTGTCCTGTGTTTTGTGAGCCTGGAGTGAGCCCAGAGATATCTGAAAGTAAAATAGGGGAAATGACACAGAGACTGATTTCTTGGCACATTGAGCCATTTCAGATATCTGGGAGAGTTTTGGCTGGGATCCTCCCAGCTGCTTTGTATTGGCTAACCCTACAGGTTCAGCTTGGGCATAAACCTCATGGGTTGTGGTGTGTGGATCTTTAATTGTAAGAGATGCTTGTGGCACAGCCCTATTTTTGGATAAATCAGCTTAAGGGAAATTGACATTTAAATATTCAGCTTAACTTTGCTACAGCATCTTTTGTATAAACCGTATTCTCAACCTACACTTCAGGGTAGTTTAGTAAATTAGAATTATTAGATGATCATAGGGTGTCAAGGCTTTGGCTGTTGCAATAGGCAAACACAAAGAAAATCCCTTTCAGCTTTCAAAAGGCCAGCAGAAAGCATGAGCCCTCTTGACTGTTGTCATTGGTTCCAATCCAAAAGAGAGCTGGCAGGCTTGCAAAGTACAAATACAGAGCTCTGTGCAAGCCTGAATTGTGCGTTTGGTGGCACGGAAACTTTCCCATTCCTTATTTGTTGGCGTGTTGAATGGGATTCAATTAAAAACTTATCTTGCTGCTAAAGTAAGTAAATGCTTCAGTGGGTCTGTTTTGTTTGTAATGAAGAATCTGCTTAATTTAGACCCCAGTCTTCCAAAGGTTTAAGCATATGCATAGCTTTAGTCAGGTGAGAACCCATCAGTGGGCCTAAACTTCTGGCACTTCTGAAGACCAACAAATTCGTTTACTTCATGAACTTTTGTGGGAGAAAATCCCACTTCATCAGATGCTTGAAGATGCAACTCTGTCTTCAAGTGTCTGATGAAGTGAGATTTTTCTCCCATGAAAGCTCATGCGATAAATGAATTTGTTGGTCTTTGAAAGTGCCACTAGACTCCTTGTTGTTTTGCTGAACTAGACTGATACAGCTACCACTTTGGAGCTAAACTTCTGCTTACTCTTAAGTCTTTGTAGTATTAGAGCCTGAGATTCTGAATAGTAGATTCCCACATTCAATATAATATTTAATCATAAACATGGATTTGTTCATCCTTTGTGATTTAGAGATTAACGTTTCACACACTTCACATAACAGCAATACATGTGAAGGAAAATAAAATGTATGAAAAATAAAAAAAAAATCCAGTCTAATAAGGAGACTGTGAGATCTATTTACATAACTATAGGTTGTACAGACTTCCATAGTTTCTTCTGTTTTTATTTTGTGATGTGTGTACTGGTATATCCTGCAGTTGTTTGGAGCAATTTAAGACAAGTTTAGCAAAGACTTCTGAGAGAAGCTTGTGTGTCTGTGTCTGTGTCTGTGTCTGTAGATATATATTTTGACATGTATATATTTTTGGCTCTACTCTTAGGACTGCTGCACTTTAAATTATTTATGTGAAGCACCCACTTTATACAAATAACTACCAATCTCTGTTTGCTATTACTGCACCACCTAGGAGCCTTAGGCAGGGACTATCCATGTCCCCTTCCTGTTAGGTACTGTAGAATACAAAAAAGAACACAAAACTAATTCCTGTCCCAAATTCTTAGCACTGTTTGGGTTTTTTTTCCATGTAGCTTGCAGAAAGAGGTCTGATACTTCTGTGTGTTTATAGGTTGCATCTGAATAAATATCACTTAGCTTATCCATTTCAGTGACCTGCTTTTTGTTCCATTTTTAATTAAATAGATTTTTTTTTTAAATGGCTGAGTTAGGCTTCTCCAGGGGGGAGAGATTTGGAAGATTAAACCAGCTGCCCCTTTGAAAAATGTACTGGTTGTGATACAGCTTGTATGAAAGATGCTACGCAAAATAAATCATGTAAGATTGGTAGCTCATGGTTAGTTGAACTGGTAATGTCAGGTAGCCTAACTGTAGGTTGAAAGCTTACCTTCCTTATGACTGCATTGGTCATAGTGATTCCTTATTGATTTAACTGCAAGAACACTATCTATCTGTGTTAGTTTTAAAATCAGTGGCATACCAAAGCTTTCAGTTGTGGTTAAATGAATCAGTGGGTTGGAGAAATTTTCCTTTTGGCTAAAGAGGATATTGCTGTCATGTTCTCCATCAGTTCTTTTTTTTATATTGTTGGTCCAGACAGTTGTTTTCTATACTGTATTGTTGGTCCAGAATGGCTTCTGCTCTAGTTGGATTCCTTACTTTGTGGTTCATAAAGTTGTGTTCTGTGTAACCAAGGAAACAATCTGATGCAAATTTGATCTATAGCTGTATGTGTGGTGAAATCCGTCTATAAGCACAATAATTTTTGAGTTTTGAGAATCTTGTGAATTGGACCAGGATTTTTTTTAATGTCCTTTCTACCTGGAGATTTGTCAAACATAGCCCATTCCAATTTTTCTTTTGTTTTTGCTTGTATCCTTGCCCAAAGAACTTACCGGTAATCATTAAATGCCTAGCAATTGAATTGTAGCTCACTGGCATAGTAAATGCTTCAGATGTAATGGCACTCCTCCACCTTTATTCTTTAAGTCAATTGGGGGTGTGTCAGGAATTACTAAATGTAACTTTATAGCGTACGTTAGGCAGAAGGTCATGCTAGCTGATCTTTGCAGTTAGTTTGGTTTTATAATCAATCTATGAATCTTGGTCTCCGGATCTAAATAGTATCACTCCTCTCACCAAGTTTAATTTATGATTCATTTAGAACAATAAATGGATTTTCTACTTTCAGTGACTAATTTTTAGATGCTGTATTTTATAAATAGGCTGTGTTGCTTTTTGTTCTGTTTTTTTTTTTTAAATTCAGTCTTGATAAATATGAAGAGCAGAGAATAACCTGGTTGTACCGTTTTTGTTTTGTTTTGTTTGTGTTTTATAATCAGGAAACATAAATAAGATGTTTCCTACAGTAGTAAAGAGGAGGAGCAACAGCTTAAGAAAACCAAGACAACAAGGCTCTTTTTGCATTTTCCCTGATAAATGTTTTTTTAAAAAATTGTTGCTTTCAGTAGATAAGCATGGGGTTAATTTTCCTTCTTGAACTTGTGGTAGAAGTCTTTTGTGTCCTTCAGTATTTCAAACTGCTGAAGAGTATTTTTATTTCAGATTCTCTTGTCTGTCGGTCCAGTTAACCATAGTTATTAAACTCTGTAGTGGCTCAAGAAATTAGGGCCCAACAGTATAAATCTGACCTGCGTTGCTCTTCCTAATCATTTTCACATTTCCTGCTCCTTTATGCTTTTCTTTTTACTCTCTCCTTTGTCTCCTTCTGGTTTTCTCCTTATGTAGATGGTCTGTGTTACTACTCTTGCATGCAGATTTTGGTTAGCAACAGAGGCAGGAGTAGTAGTGAAACTATGGTTCATGCCAGCAATTGCACATCTTGCCATCATCCTGGAACAAACATGATATATGGCACATATGAACAGTTCCGCTCTATGGGACTATCCATTATGGGAATTTGTAAAAGATGGGGTTGGTATGAGGAAAAGTAGCATTTGCATGGTCTGGTGCCACATTTATACCCTGCTTAATTATAAACAGTTCATATAGACTATCCAAAGATAATTCAAATATTTGTTTTTTGTAGACTCACCACTTTTGCACTTCCATGAGTCAGACTGTGAACTAAGAGGGTCTTCATCCTGTGAAACTCTGCTTTCTCTCAATACTGAAAAAATTCTGGTATGCTGTATACTATTTTATCACGTACAAAAAAGAATGCTAATGGGGTGTAGATGTGAAAGAAGTGGGTTTGTGTATCTATTTGCTAAATGTTGGAATTATTAATAATATGAGAAGTTAGTGGTAGTATTGTGGGAGACCGTAAGGTGCTAATTAACTATACATTCCATTGCTCTAAATATAACTAACGGCCTAAAAATAAGCAGTCAATATACCCACTATAAAACAAAATATTCATAAGTACATGATCGGTATACTTACAAATAGACCTGACTTAGAGGAAACGGTCTCGTTGTGTCGTGCTCCAGCGTGATCAAATACGATTTGACAAAGAAACCTCAGATTCATAACTCTTTATGCCTTTTAACAAATTGTCATTGCCAGTTATTGACTTATCTCAAAACAGTTTTAGATAGTTCATCACAGTTCCAGTCTTAATCCAAGTAAGATTTACAACCTCCTTTCTTCCCAAGGTGTTTCCTCTCATTCTCCTTGCTGACCAACAGTTTTTCCATTCCACATGGATTTACATAAGCTTTATTTTTAAGATAACACTAGTGTGTGGATGGGAGAGTTTATGTTGGCTCCTTTTAAGACAAATGTTTCTGGCTTACATAAAACCATTCGCAGTCCCCCCTATTCATCAGTGGTCATCCTTTTAGAAACTGCCCCTTATCTTATTAGGTATTCTTTGATCCAGGCTTCCTTCCTACTTCATTCCTTCTGGCCTTATGACTCATTATGTTTAGGCCTTTCTTCTACTGGCTAGCAAGGGCCTGTCTTTACAAAATGCATATTTACTTAACCAAACTTAAGTTAACTTTAAATTCTTTAATTTCATATTTATCCTACACTAGAAGTTAGCTCCAGTTGGATAGGTAGATGGAATTTGAACAGATAATTTGCTTCCATAGCCAACTGGTCTTGAACTAATAAACTACAAAAGAAAGATGCTCATGTAAGGGTATTAGATTGGCAACTTTGATACGTAGGACTTTTACCGATAAAATTAATGTCACCTCTGGAGCATGCAAACTACTTATTTGCACTCTAAGACTGCCTCAACTCCTTTCAAGAAATGCTGCCTTTGGAAGTGATACATTAATGCACGCTTTTCATAGTGAATCTTCTATTTCTAAGACTGCCACAGACGCCAGAAAATGGCTTAACACCATAAGAGCAATTAATGATGGACTCTATCAGTGACTAATTTAGGTTACTGCCCAATGGCTAATGCGAATTAGTGTTTTAAAAGGAAGGGGTTTTATGTACCATTACCTATTTTCTAATCCATCCAGTCACTCTATATCACATTTTGTTACATTGCAAGTGTTATCATCTACTTTAGATGTATGTACTAACAAAGGCAGATTATCATTGCATAGAGAAATCTGAAGGGAAACTTTAAGATAAAAGAAAATTACAGTATTTCATAACTAATGCTGGCTACTAACTTATTAAAAATAAAGATAGTTTTAGAGGGTATATGATCTAAGTGCTGCATAATGGTCGACTTTGTGCACTCTTCTCACTCCTGTAGTGTGTCAGAGAAAGAGAGTTAGGGAGTCAGTGCTTCTGTCAAGTTCCAGAGGAGTAGCAGTGTTAGTCTGTATACAGCAAAAAAAGAATCCTGTGACCTTAAAGACCAACAAATTTCTTTGATCATAAGCTTTTGTGGGCTTCAACCCACTTTGTTAGATGTATTCCTGTTGTGTGTGTTTTCAGGAGAAGTTGTTTTTAAAAATAAATTGTTGTAGTCTGTTTAAAGATGCCCTGGCAAGACCATTCTAGACTAACTCTCCTATGTAATGTGAATTGGCCATCACATTTCTCTGACTTAATTCTTTGTTCTGTCGCAACAGCAGTTATTTATATGGACATGTCTAACAAATCTTCTGGTTGACCTGGAAACTTTAGGGTGTTCACTCCATACCAATGAAATATACTTAAACACATCTACAGATTTCCCAGTAGTTAGACAGTAGTCTTTCTGAAATGCAGAACAAAATATTTTAAAGAAATCACTGTTCTAACAATGTCATCCATTCAGTTTCCTGGAAGTATTGGATAAAGCATCTTATTTTCATATATTCCAAGCAAATAAAAGCAAGCTAATGTTGGAATTTGCTAATAATATTTGAAATTATTAATATGTAAGACCACTGAACAGTAATTTAACCATAAATTCCTTTAAATCCAAAGCCAAAATATTTTATACAACTGCTTTAAACAATACAGCCTAAAAAATAAGCAGTTACTGCACCTAATATAGTAGCAGTGTCTTCATAAGCAAGTGATTAGTGTATGTACAAACAGGCCAGATCTAGGATAAGCCGTATTCAAGGTAAGTCTAATTGTTTAATTTTATATTTAGTCTACAGCTAATCTCTCTAATTCTGTACCCTGCTAATTTAAATTACCTAGGAAAATTGAAGTGGAAACCCTATTCTCTTATCACAGCTGGGAATGATTTTTAGACTTCATTGATACCAACTTACCACAGCTCATTGGTGTCACCATCAACTCTTGTGATTTGCCCCTATATCAACAGTAATGCACAGTCCTTTTGGTTGCAATTTATTTTTCCATCTAAAATCTTGAGCAGAATTCTAATTCCAAAAGAATTGCATCTCTTGATGTAAAAGCAACAAGAGTCCTGTGGCACCTTAAAGACTAACAGATTTCTTCGAGCATAAGCTTTCATGGGCTTCAACCCCCTTCGTCAGGTTTGCACCTGCATTCATCTTTGTCTTTAAGATGCCACAGGACTCTCATTGTTTTTGCTGTACACAGACTAGCACGGCTACCCCTCTGGAAATTTTCAGCATGTCAGATGTGTATCTGGTGCCTTGACATGTGGTGAAAGATTCATTAGAAATATATGCAGTAGTGAGGAAACAGGTCATGATTGTTCATATTTTAATTTTAGTAACATCATGTTTTATAAAATTAATCTGTAGGTGTGAACTACAAAATCATATATGATGAGGGACTTTCCAGGAGCAAAACATTTTCCAAAAATGGTGTTCAGCTGTTTGGATTTTTAATTGTATTACAGCAAGGGTAGGCAACCCCTGGCACGCATGCCAGCAGTGGCACGAGGTCCCATTTGGAGAAGCACCTTCTGCAATGCCTCAGGAATTGTGGCTCCTGCCACAGAAAGCCACACAAGGCAGCTTCTTTTAGGTGCAGCCGGGGCATGGAGGGTCCACACCAAGCCCACGTTCCAGGCATCATGCAGATAGAAGATGCCTGGAAGAGCTTCTTTCGATGTTGTGCAGTCACCAAGGAGGTGCTCTGGGTAGCTTCTTTCCTCAGCATGCCTGGGGACTCCCCGAAGAGGAGCTGCTTCAGGAAACTTCTTTCTGCAAGTGGCTCCTTGCAACAGCATACCACGGAGGTGCCCCCCTCTTCACCCCCCAATCCCAGCCATGGCTTCCACAAAATTTTCAGGCAGCTACCACTTTTATTTCTATGTAAGGAGCCACCGCCAGGCACTGACTAGCAGTCGAGGAGGAGGAGCTGGCACAGGGGCAAGCAAAGGTTGCTAACTCCTGTATTAGAGTGTTTAGTGTAGCTTTAATTTCCTAGTTGAAACATTATCATTATGTTTTATCTTCTTGTTCCTTCCAATCTTGTGTAACAAGCATTACTGTATTTGAGGTATCAGATAAACTAATAACTTCCAGAAAGTGAAACCGTAATATGGTAACTATATGAAAATAGGGAAATCATAATTAAGGATTTATCACATAGTGTTAAAGAAACTGATACTCTTCTCAATGAAACCCCAATTAAATATTGGTCGCTATTGAGCTGCTTCCCCTCACCTATTTTTTTTTTTTTTTTTTAAATACCAAAAGTCACAGATATATATTAGCATTACTCAAATACTAACAGTTTCTGGAAGACCTTTCTACTCCAGTGAGTACTGTGGTTTTAGCATGTATTGGGTAATGCAGGGGTTGGCAACCTTTGCTTACTCCTGTGCCAGTCCTTCCTCCCCATCCCTCAGCTGGTGCTGGCGGCCCCCTCTGCTGAAAAAATGTGGCAGCTGCCTGAAAATTCAACAGCAGTCATGGGTGAAGTGGGAGTGCTTCCCAGACATGCCACCAAAAGAAGTCACCTAGAGTGGCTCATCTTGGCAGTGAGCCTGGGGACAGGAGTCTTCAGGCATGCCACAGAAAGAAGCAGCTCCTTTCAGGGGTTCCCAGGCACACTGCAGAAATAAGCTGCCCAGAGTGGCTCCCTTGGGGAGCATCACACTACGGAGAGGAGCCACTCTGGGCAGCTTTTTACTGTGTCACATGGAGGTATAGGCATAGTGGGACCCCGTGTCCCAGCTGCACCTGAAGGAAGCTGCCCAGAGTAGCTTTCGGTGGAGAAGTGGCAATTTCTGTGATACTGCAGAGGGTGCCATGTGCTGCTCTGAGTGGGCTCAGGTGCCACTGTCAGCATATATGCCAGGGGCTGCCTACCCCTGGGGTAGTGGCTCAGTTATGTAGCTTTGGTAATGTTTGTTCTAGAGTGTGGGTCATTCCTTTAGTGTTGGTTACTCAGATGGACTACGAAATTAAACTTTTTAATGCAACAGTTCTATGCTTGTCTTGAAGGCAACGAGGACAAGGCTGAATCCTTTTGGTGGGGAGAAAAGAGGAATGAAGATGAAGACATGGGTGGGGAAGGCACATATGAGGCAGAAGAAAACTGAAGTGAGAGAGGGAATAAGGAAGATCACACGTGTCTTTCTCCTGCTTCTTGAAATAACTCAGTTTTGGAAAGTTGTGTGTTTTTTTTTTTCTTTCAAATGAGATGTTGTGTTTAAATTCTTGAAAGGGTGCAGTTTATGATGCCTCTCCTAGAATAATTTAGATGAGCAGTAATCTAAATTTTGGTCACATTGACTTCAGTTGCAAAAATCTTTTACCCACTTTTGGTTAAATTAATCTGATCTTTTTAAATTGTAAATTCAAAAATTTTTCAACATAAGAATGGTTACAAATAAGTAATACATTTATCTCGTGGTAATGTCCAAAGGCCCCAGTTAGGATCAGCCCCATTGTGCTGCGTGGTATACAAGAATGCAGGACATACATAAAAGTCAATGAGACTGATCAAGAGCTTTAGGATTGTGTTCTCCCTGTGCAGTGGGATTTGCCTGTGGTACAGAAAATGTTACCCACATTCCTTTGATTCTTTTAGACTAATATGCCTTAAATTTCTCTCCGTGGTATTGATTTCAACAAGAAAAATTGTACACAGTAATATAAAGTCTTCGGGATTGGTTGTTCAGCTACAGCTACTTCTGGCTGCAGTTTAGCTCCTGTAACCCATTTTAATGCCCTCAGTTGCTTTGTGTGATTTTTGGTGCACTGTATACTTATATTGTGGCAAAATATGGGAGATTCATCCATGCAAATCTGGCAACTGTCATAATAAGGGCTTATCTTAATTCTGGCAATAGGTGGGACTCTTTGGTGTATGCGGTTTTTGTGGGCAGAATGGGAAAGACTTTTTATAATAGACATTTAAAGATAGCAAGTAGAGAATTAGTCATTTTGGAGATGCATATTTTTATTTGGTAGCAAATTCTTGTTCTTTTTGTAAATGTAACCAGTTATTTCTGCCAATGGAAAAAATAGTCTGCCTCAAAATAAAGGACTCTAATATGGCTGCGGCAAGATCCAGCTCTGGGTCCATGTTGCAATAGTGCAATTGGCAGAGGTCTGTCATTTTTCCATTTCTGTTTTCAGGGTGGACAGAGGTGACACGCTGATTAGACATGACTTGCTCTGAATGGCGAGCAAAGGATATAATGTGTACAACTCCTAAAAAATGAAGTAGCTAACATTAGTGAAGCTATCTAATGATAAATTCTGTGATCTACATTTGAGGGGAAGAAATGGGGTCAGATTTTTAGCTGGTTTAAATTGGCTTAGCTTATTGACACAGAGCAATACCCGTTTGCTCCAGCAGAGCTTCTGGTGCAAGGTCTTTACATCATTTGGAGCCTTCTTTCTTCTCTACAGCTGTTACAAAACTGAACTGACCACTTAAAATGTTAATGAGTTAAACTAGTAAAGATTATTAACTGAAACACCACCATCCTTTATTTAAGCTTGATCCATAAGAATTATGTTTTACTTATGTTTGAGAAAAGCATCTTTGTGGCCCTAAACTGTCCCTGAGTTCTTGCCTAGTGTTCCCCTTGCAGTCAGTGGGAGTTCTCTGTTTGAATCCAAGCTGTTTATAGTTGTTTGGATATCTCCATATGAAACTTCATTTTTATGTTATCATCCTCTGCAGATGCATCTTCTGCAAAGAGATTTTTTTTCAAGGCTATATTAAACAAAAGTATTCTTCTTCTGTTTTATGCTACCTTCTCTAATTCCAGCATATATATATTTTAAATGTAAATGTATTTGTTAATCTCTTTACACTAATCTTAGATTCGTAAACCTTCTGTTTTTTATTATTGGATCTATTTCCTGACATATTTGTTTCACTTTCTTCTCACTGGATAAGGGGTAGAATTTTCCCCTCCATTGCTTAGGAGTATTTCCATAATTCAAGGTATAATGGAGTGCATACCATAGTAAAGACATTGTTTTCATATTTTTTTGGTTATCCTAGGTGTATCTATTTTCACCTGGTATGATAAGTTAAACTCTAATATCAAAGAATAGCAGTGGCATCTGGAAAAAAACAAAACAAAACTTATCCCCTTCCCAAAGATTAGGACTAAGTTTTTTTTTTTTTTTCTTTTTTGTTTTGGTTTTTTTTAATACCTTTCTTCTGTTTTGTTATACCATGCATTTAGTTTTAATAGTAGTAGTTACTTTTGTGTCAAATGTTCTTTTAAGGATTTAAGCCTTAGGTTGTCCAATGCTAAATTCTGATTGTGTAGGTTTTTTGCTATTGTCAACTAAATGTTAAAACCATCATGTTTTACAGAGCCAAGCAAAGTCACTTGCAGAACAAAGGCGATTCCCATTTGCCACTGATAACGACAACACAAATGAAGATTTGGGTAAGATAACCTATATAAGGTCTATGGGAGTGATTCTAGTTGCCACTCGTGTTTTGTTTAGCACCAAAAAATGTTATGAAACTGTATAATTATGGTTGGTAATTCTGATGGATTTATTAGGATCATTTTTATTGCTGTTTGCATAATAAAATTTCAGACTTCTGTTTAATTCTGAGGTGAGAACATCATGTGCCTTCCGCCCCCCCCCATAGCAGTTTTTTCGACTCTGCACAGTCAGATATGCCATCATTTATTGGTCAAGCAAATACAAAGAAAATATTTTTTCCAATCCTTGTTAAACCCTCATGAACTCTTCCTACCCTCTCTTTTTTTGTCATTGCTGGTAACTGAAGATTTTCTGGAGGTTTGAGAGAAACCTGCTGCTCCATCAAGCTTGGAATTTCTGTTTTTTCTGCCTTTCCTAAGTCTGATAGGTGGATGGGCTGTTCCTCATGTGGATTTCTTTCTCCATGCTGTCTGCTTGTTGAGGAGTGTCCCTGATGAACTGCAGTGATGTTCCTCTGCAATCTTCTGCTTCTGTTCTGAGAGAGCAGGTGTTTTCTAAACAGTTCATTGTGGGAGCACTGTGTTGCTGTGTGATTTTATTTTATTTTATTAATTGTTTACAGTTTTCTCTCACTTCAGCTTGGTCTCTGCCTGGTGGGAGAAAGTTCTCAGGGTAGAATTTTGAGGAAGGTTGGAGACTCCCTTAGTTTAGCAGTGAATCTTCAGTCCCTCCAATGATTGAGTATTCAACAGTCTGGGTAGCAACATCAAAGGGATCCCATTCCTATGTTTGGCTCTATGGGCTATCATCCTATCTGCCCCACTTCTCCTTCAGATACATCATTTCAGGAGCATCTTCTTGTGTGTTTCCTTGATGTCTGACATTTTCCTGAGCTTAGGTTCTTCTATTTATGCTTCTCCTGCTCTAATAAACCCCAGAGGGTGAATTTTGGGGACTCCTCAAAGTGGTACCTGCTCATATTGCCTAGAGAACATTCTAGGCAGGGTCTTAGTGCCAGTGCCTTTTCACTGTTTTTCTCCTTTCTCCAATTTTTCCTTTTCCCACAAAACTAGCGTGTTTGGCTATCAATTTGCCCTGATGTGACAAAAGTTTATTACCTTGGGAACGATTGTGATACCATATGGCTTATAACTAAGGAAGTAAATTTGAGAATTGGGAAGAGAAAAGATATAAATGAGGAAACTGCAAGGAGATTCTCTAACTGCCTTTGACGCTTTCATTCCTTCTACTACAGCAGTGCTGTTTGCAACCTCACCCCTGGCTGATTCTCACATGTTGTACACCTAGTGAAGTTTCTTTATATATATGCTGTCTGTGACTCATAACTGTTACTTTGATGGCCGCCCCTCCCGGGTCATCATTAAAGTACGTAGAACATGTGAAGTGAACAATGGCTCCTTCACCTTAACTAGATGGCCCCCTTGAACTCAACTGGATGGTCGTTACCACCCTGGGGGCCCATTGTTTTGCAGGGCTTGGTGTAGGTGGGCTCTGCCTAACTGCAAGGCTCTGCAGAGCATGACTCATGCCCCCATTGTTCCCCACATTCCCTGTAATCAGGGAAAGGCGGGAAATAGTCTTTAAAAGCTGAGGTTCTGGGGTGCTCAGGCAGGACGGTTTTCAACATCTCTCCTGGCCTGATCAACCAGAAGCTGCCTCCTCCGCTCACGAGTTCCCCCTAGAGCGTATCCACGAGTTACCCCCACGAGTTACTGCCGGCCGATTACGAGTCTCCTCCAGCCTGTAATGCTGTTACCCTTGCTGCTAATAGGAGTGGTAAGAGCTTGCCTTGTAGTCTCTTTCTAAAGTATTTTATTTCGTTATTGCTGCTCTGAAACTGCTTTCCCCAGCTCTACAGGCTTGTGTGTGTGTCTTTGAGTTTATTTCCCACTTCAGTGTGTGTGTTAGGAGCTCCCCGTGTCTGTAATTGCCTCTTGCTACTTTGTTTCACTCAGTGTATCCCTTTTCCTTCTGGGTTGTTTGAACTTGCTTTAAGAGTATCATTGTGTTTTGCAACATTGTATAAAGTTAATTGGTAGCCGTAGAAGTCTTAAGTTAGCTGTTAAGATTTGTTTCCTTTGGTTGGTAGCTTATAGAATTGTTTGGTTAAGTTGCCTTTGCCCTCCCCTCTGTAACCTCCCCAACTTAAATAAACTTTTTCTCTTTAACTTTCCGAGGCCCCCCCCCCCCCCGTGTGCCCCAACTTCCTTTCTGCCCTTGTCCCCTGCCGCCTGCTGTGGCTCCTGCGGCTCTTTTCCCCTGCCGCCCTGCTGCGGCTCCCGCGGCTCTCCTCCCTGTTGCCTCCGCGCCAGCTGCCGCGGCTCTTGCCGACTCCCCGCAGCTGCCGCTGGCTTTCTGCGGCTGCTCCGCTGCCACTTTTCCCACAGCCGCCCGTCGGCTCCCCTGCGGCTCTGCTGCCTTTCTGCGGCTCCCCGCCAGCTGCCCTGTAGCCCCGCCACTTTTCCGCGGCTCCCTGCAGGCTCTCTGCCGCTGCTGTGGGCTGCCTCTGCCCGCCAGCCGCCGCTTCCCCCGAACCCCTCCTGCCTTCCCCGCCGCCTTTCTGCGGCTCCCGGCTCCCGAGCTGCTCCCGCGGCCACTGCAGCTTTCCCCGACCCCCTCCTGCCTTCCCCGCCGCCGCTTCCCCCGAACTCCTTCTGCCTTCCTGCCGCTGCCTCTTCCCCCTTTTCGTACCCCCCCTTTGCAGCCGCTTGCCTCCCTCTCGACCCTCTGACCCGCCGATCCCCCGCTTGCTTTCTGTGTCCCCCTCCTCTGTTCAGCCCCTCTTGCTTCCCCGAACACCCACATGTATCCCAACTCCTTGCGTGCCTCAGTTTCCCCTGCCCCAACTCCCACGTGTGTCTCCCTCCCGCCATTCCCACTCAACCCCCCTTCTCAGCCTCTCCCTCAAACCCCGGACCATTGCTCGACCCCCGTCTACCCTGAACTATCCAATCTCCACCTGCTTCCCCAATTGCCCCCAGCTCTCCTGTGCACCCCTATCCCACTTGTCCCTAGACCCCCCCCAACACTTACCTCTCTCCTTCTTTGTGTCCCCCAGCCTTTGAACTCCTGCTCCCCCACCTGCTTCCATTTTGTACTGTACCCCCTTTTTCCTATGGTGTATTAAAGTAGCCTTTAGGTTATAGTGAGTAGGGCTATAGTGTTAGTAGGTTAGTTGAAGAATCCCATTGTTCCCCAACCTGTCCCCACTCCCGAAAGTTAGGTACCCCCCAACACTTGACAGAAACCACTGTGACAAACACAACATACACCAACCACTGCTCACCTTACCCTATACTCATTTTAATAAAGTGTACCCCAAATCCACCCCGTACCCCACGGGTGCAGTGGTTGCCCCCCAAGATCCTCAAATTTTCGAACCTGCTGGCAGGGTCATATGCAAAGGCAGGTTCCTACATAGTATAAACAAACACTTCTCTCTGCCCAGCCAGGCATGCTAATAGTGTGCAGGCTCCTCCTAAACCAGCATCTGGTACAGAAATAAGAAATGTCCCCCACAGTGATAGCACTGTCCATCTGTATATGTATTTTGTTTTTCATCAGCAGTGGTTTGCAACAGTGCCACCATAACATGTTTGCTTGGTTTCCAAATGGCAGGTTCTACATCACAGAAAAATTTCCCATTTGCTGTCATCAGTACACTTGTTGGCAATCTTAGCTGAGATGTTGCAGTGGTTGAATAGACTAGCACATGGCTCTCTTGTCCCTAGTAATCCTTCCAAGTCAAGGTTGGGAACTATTGGCATGGGAAAACCTGTTCTCAATCCCTGGCTCTTCTGTGGATAAATAGGTCATCTTGTAGTTCCCATTATTTTCAGTAGAAGTTGCAGCTGTGAATCTAGGTGCAGATTTTGGCTCCTAAACTTTATTAAGAGCTTACTGTCAGATCTATTTAGAAGACCTGCTAAAAGTGTTTTATTATAAATGTTGTAAAACTTTCATCCCTGACACTTACAGAATAAATATTGCCATAGTTTAAATCTTTCTTTGATAGAACTGTAAAAGGAAAGTTGTTTAAGCCATTCTAAAAAGTTTTGCAATGCTCTGTGGAAGATGTGACATACTACTGCTGGGTGAACAAGTGAAAGAGCACAGTAGCCTCTATTATATGCTTCTCCTTTAGCAGACAGGAAGCTGTTGAAGGTGGACATTGCTCTTCTAAGAGAAGAATAACATTGGCCAGATGCAGTCTCCACCCCAATGTTATATACACGTATAGAAGACAAGATTAGAAAAAGCCACACCAAAAGCCCTCTGTATTTTAACCTATCATCATCATTTGTCTCTCTTAGTGTGGCTCTATCTTGTATATCTTCTAGACTTCAAGCTCCTTGGCACATGGGTAGTTTTTTGTGTCTTATTCAGCACTGACTGTGTTGACATTTACTAAGTAAAAATTCAAATAATCAATGTGTAATAATGTCTACCATCTGTGGATCTCAAATTGGTCTGTGTTCATAAATGAATTTAGCCTCACAGCACCTTTTATGAGATAGAGAAAATGAAATTGACTAGGTTCTTGGTTTTCAGATGTTCTGAGCACCCATGTCTCCATTTGGCATTAGGAGGAACTATAGGCACTCAACTGTTGAAATGTAATTCTTAAGTGATTTCGCTATTATACATAGTAAATCTGTGTCAGAGGCAGAATAAAACCCAGGCCTGCTGACTACTTATACTGTGCATTAACCACAGTACAAGCTGGAAGAGGTTGAAAGTGTTTTGGAGGACTGGATCTCAATTCAAAATGAACTGGACAAACTGGTGAAATGGTCTGAGGATGAAATTCAATAAAGACAAATGCAAAGTACTCCACTTAGGAAAGAACAATCAGTTGCACACATACAAAATGGACAATGACTGCTTAGGAAGGAGTACTGTGGAATGGGATTTGGATGACATAGTGGACCAAAAGTTAAATATGAGTCAACAAGGTAACATTGTTGGAGAAAAAAGCAAACACAATTTTGGGATGCATTAACAGGAGTATTGTAAGGAAGACAAGAGAAGTAATTCTTCTGCTCTACTCTTTGCTAATTAGGCCTCAGTTGTATTATTGTGTCCAGTTCTGGGCGCCTCATTGCATCAAAGATGTGGAGAAATTGAAGACAGTGCAGAGAAGACCAACAAAAATGATTAAAGGTCTGGAATACTTGACTTATGAGGGAAGAAGGAAAGAACAGTGCTTGTTTACTCTGAAAAAGAGGATCCTGACAGGGGACATAATTTTCAAATGCTTAAAAGGTTGTTACAAGGAGGAGGGAGAAAAATTATTCTCCTTAACCACTCATGATAGGACAAGAAGCAATGGGCTTAAATCACAGCAAGAGAGGTTTAGGTTGTGCATTAGGAAAAATTCCTAATTGTCAGGGTGATTAACCACTGGAATAAGTTGTGTAGGGAGGTTGTGGAGTCTCCATCACTGGAAACTTTTATGAGCAGGTTAGACAAACACCTGTCAGTGATGGTTTAAGACAGTACTTTGTCCTGCTATGAGTGCAGGGGACTGGACTCAACGACCTCTCATGGTCCTTTCCAGTTCTATGATTCTATTGTTTATATTACTTATTCACTTGCTCTTTGGATCATTGAGGTTTCAAAGTCAAGTACTCTAAAGTTAGGAAATAACAGAATTAAGGTTATGTTAGTTCTAGTCTCTCAGCTCCTTGTCCTAGATTCTTTCCTTTAACCAGGAGTTTTAGTTTTTGTCAGGGTCCAAATTTCTTGGTCATTGTATAGTCAAGGTCCAGAGAAAATAATAGAAAAATAACATCAATAGTGAAAATAAGTAAATAAAATGATTTTGCAGTCCATGCAAAAGCATCTGGCAGTTTGGATTTGACCCTCGGTCCACTTATTGATTACTTCTCCACTAACCAGTCCCAGTTCACTCTACACCCCAATTCATTGTCAGCTCTTCTCCCATTCCCCCATCACAGGATTCCTAGTCCCAGAGTTTGTCCAGTCAGTCCTGATCTTCTCCAGCTCCTCATCTGAGCTGTGTTTTCCTTCCCTGTATCCCTCATTGGTTCTCAGTCTCCTTTGCCCAATCAGTACCAGCATTCCCCAAGGCTTACTCTCCAGGTGTCCTTGCTCAGCCAGTTCTCATTTGTCTTCTCTGCCCTTTACCTTGTATCAAATTCTGGATTCCAGTCCACTGCTTTCCTTCTCCCCTTGTCTGTCTTTGATTTCCTCGGCATTTGAATCCAACAATTTCTTGTAAGTTGCCTGGTTGCCGACAAAGACGTGGGCGAAAAAGTCATTAAGAGCACTGAAGACATAGTTCCCCAGCTCTCAGTTTCAGTGCCAGTCCTGGAGCAGCCATTCAGGGAAAGACCAGCTTTGCTGTGGTAGCACTGGCCTGTCATGGTCAGTTGCTCTATGGGGATGGTGCATTCACAGGCTGGTCAGCACTGATAGCTGTTAGAAACTGGAGCATGCTCAGGGAGGACAATTTTTGGAGTTTGTTACTCAGATCTGAAGTCTCTACTGAGCACCTTCAAACTGCACATTTTTTTTCAAATTTTACTAACTTAGACAGATTTGGATGGATTTCCCCAGGGAAGATAAAAGGTGCATGTCCCTGCCTAAAGGGCCACCCTTGCCAAGTTTCAGGTGTCTGCTTCATCATCAACAACAACAAAAAGGGGGGGGGGCGTGTGATGTTTTGTCCAGCCTTATTCTCAGAAATGGCCACACTGTTTTAGAGAGCAGGACCAGGTGGTGGTGGCGGTTGAATTTTTTAAAAGTAAATTCTGCCTATAGCAAACACCTGACGTGGAAAACTTAGGTCCCTATTAGACTATGACAGAGCTTTAAAAAGACCTGAAAGCAGGGCCTTATAAAGGAAGCGTCAGCCATCTTCAATAATAGGCAGTGTTACTAACTGTGTCTATAGGCCATATTTGCAATCATGGTCTCCTTGTACTAGGTGCTTTACAGTCATATCCTTAATTTGTTTTATTAAAGTGACCCAAATTCAGAGCAGTAGAAGAACGTCTGTTGTTTTTATATTAACGTGTTTGTAATCTTGCTTTGCCAGCAATTGCCTACGTATTGATTGCTAGTGGCCTGTATGATGAAGCAATAAGACATTTTTCAACAATGCTGCAGGTAACTGTCTACTTGTCCTAGTGTGTAGTTTTAAACTTACAGATGATAAACCTTAAAGCTAATAAATGAGATTGATTTGTATAAAATACAAATTATTATAAAATTCTGTCTTAGAACCACTATACCCTTTGAGGCTGACAAATCAAATAAAATATTTAACTCCTAATAATTCTCAGGACTTAAACTAGAGAGATTGTATTATCAGATGTGAAAATGAACACAATGGATAAATATGGTTATAAAAAAGTCTCCTCCCACCGGTCTCCTAATAAGTTGACTTACATTTTATTAGTCTGTTTGGCTATATATAAGATGGTATAGCTACAAAAGAACAAAACCATAATTTATTTTGCACAGGTCAGTTTCCTGAAAGTTCAATTGATTAGGATTTCTTAGTGTATTAGACTGAGGGATTTTTTTTTGTTTGTTTTACTACTTTCTTGGTTACAGTTAACACATTACCAGCAACTTATTGGCAGAATAACCTCATATATGACACTGGCTTCATAGGAGCTCTATGTCGGTTAGAAATCAGACTGCAGCCCAGGTTAACACAGGGTTCTCTGTTAAGTCCTCGGCTGCTGAAATACTTAAGCAAAACTTTATTTATTCACTAATATAAATTTTTTATGATTGGACAGCATGGAATTCATATTATTTTGTCATTCAGGTTGTTTAATGGCAGTCTGACAAATTTTAAAAAATATCATAGCTTAGTCAAACTTCAGTTATAAATATGTATCCTTACGGATAAGATGTTCTAATTGACTGAAGCTTAGGCCTTCTTTTTAAGCCCGTATGGATATAAAATACATCCCTGGCATACTATAAAAAGCTATTAAAAATTCTGAGTTGTGTTTTGCTAGCCTCCTGCCATATGCTTTTTAACTCTTTCAAGGGCCATATGTATTTATATGAACACAGAGGGTATGTCTACACTGCAGTGACACAGCTGTAGCACTGGAGTCATACCTCTGTAGTGTAGAATGGTTTCAGATTGACCGAATATTTTTTTAGTGATGTAGGTAATCCACCTCTCCAAGAGACGGTAGTTAAAGTGCTTCTGTCAACCAGGGATTAGGTTGACCTAGCTGTGGTGCTCAGGCTGTGAAATTTTTCAGAGCCCTAAAAGCCACAGTTAGATCACCCTAGGTCAGGGGTCCCAAACACATGGCCCAAAAGCTGTTTCGTGCAGCCCGGAATGACACTATTGTTACCAATATTTGCAATATTGTTGAATGAAAAGGTTTCAATGGTGCGGCCCTTGGTTTAACATACTTGTCCTCGTGGTGATTTGAGTTTGAGACCCCTGCCCTAAGTTTTAGTTGTGGACCAGACTACCAAGAGGAGATGGCCGCTCCCACCCAGGGCAGCAGCCTGGAGTAGCCTGTGGCATGGATTGGCGCAGGGCTCCTTGCCTTCCTTCCTTCTGCCCAGAGCCTCTTGTTTCTTCAGGTTTGAGAAGGTTTAAAACATGGAATGCTGCAGCTGGCTAGGTGTCCAGGGCAGTGGTGGGGAGAGCAGTCAGGGAGCAGAGGAAGGGAAGAGAAACATGATGTTGCTGGAGTGGGGTTGTGCTTCTTTCACTCCCTTGCAACCACTGGGGATTCTCTGCATACTCTCCCCTCTATTGTTCTGCCTTGGACTGGACGCTTGACTGGCCACACATCCTGTGCTTTGGGAACCTCTGAAATACCAAAAAGGAATAGAAAAGTTAAGTATGTGCAGATTTGCTGACAACTGCCCGTGCCATATTCTAACAGTGGGTATTTTTCCTATAGCTCTAATTTAAAAACCATGTGGAAAGAATTGCTTTTACTGTGAGGAAAGGGCTTTCTCCTCAGTCCCTCTACTCAGATTTGGTGAAGAGAGTTTGCTCATTTTCCAAATAATTCCCCAGAAAACAGATGAAGGCAAGCATGGATATTTTCACCTCATCGACTGCAAGCTATGAGTTTTTGATGATGAGTTATAACAACCTCTTTTGTATCTTTAACTGGAGATTGTGGCTAAGGCCTGCTAATGGTAAAGATTCAACATTGAGCAAAAGTAGGAAGTTGAATAAAGATGCCTTCAATTCACTTACTCTAGGGTTTTTTTTAATGATTGTTTTACTTGTGTTTTGCTCTGAATAGGAGAATCCAGAGCTGGTTAGTGCAATTTATGGACGAGGGATAGCATATGGGAAAAAAGGACTACATGTGAGTATTTCATAATTTAAATGATTGTCAGAAGTACTTGCCTACAAACTGTAAGAGGCTATAGGAGCTAGATCAACCAGAATTTAGTAAACATATATGCAGCCCAAGGCTTTCACTATGTATTGCTGTGCTATCAATTTTTTCTCTGAAAGCCTCCTTTTTCTCTTATCTGAAGATGCTATATGACTGGGAAGTGTAGTGGTCCCTATTTGTCAGGTCTCAAAAATTTGTTGCATGGGTGTAATCTCCTAGAGATTCCTGAAAACTGATAAGATGCAGTAGAGGGGGACCAGCCCCTTTGTTGAGAAAACATACAGTGAGAATCTCATTATGGCAGTACCCTTTAGGCTGTTTCAAGCAGCTTCTATTTTGTATTCTTTGAATTGTCTTATTTATACTCCCTAGTGTGTGCTACTTCCCTTCCTCCTGGGTTCTGTGTTAAATACATACCTATTCCTTGGAGTCATATAAAAATATTTGAACTTAGTTTGCTTGACTCGAAGTCCTCACTGGCACTTACAAGAATAATTTGATATTCTAAATTCTTTATTAAACACACATCAACTGTACAGAGCCTTTCTTGTTTAACATAATTGCATCTAACTGAACCTTTTCCAAAGCAGCTTATAACATAAATGTTGATAAGTAAAGACCAGCACAATGATCCAGAGTTTGAAAAGCTGGCTGTTAATGATTTAAAAAAAAAAAAAAAAGAATTGTGGGAAAAATTGTTACAAAAAAAATAAAGCCCTTCATTTTATGTAGTTTGGTTAAGCTTTCAGTTCCTGTCAGGAAGTTAAAATGAACTCTAGAATTCTGACTGCCTCCAATCCAGATTAATTAGATAACTGAATGGAACATCCCATTGTGCAAAAGTACCATCTGCTAGAGAATGTTGACAGGTACTCGCTTTCTGTGATCTTCATGTGTATTTCTGCCTCAGCAAAGAGTTTTCTGTTTTTGTCAGCTGATTAAAAAAAGGTCCACTCTGTAAATGATGGCTTCTGTGAGAAATATTTTGACTCTTTTTTTTTTTTTCTGACTTGATTCCAAAGACTGGCAAAAAATTTAGGCAAAAGCTCCATGTCACCCAAAACTCCTTCTCTTCCCCCAAATGAATAAATGAACCAACCGACAACTCCCATCCCCCCTCCATCTCAAGTAGAGTTTTACTAGCCCAAAACGACAGAAGAACCAAAGAACTGATTATCTAATGTGGATCTTGCCAATCTGTTTTATGTTTAAGGTATTCAGGTACTGTGATGATGTGTGGCAGTATTGCAGAACTTTTAGATGGGTAGTGGAAACATTGAGAATATCACCATATTTTCTAATCTTGATCATCAAAAGTCTAGATGACACTGGTTAAAGTATTAGTGACTCCTGTCATCTTGTTTGCATCAAAGCTCCCACCATAGTTGCAAGTGAATCAGCGGTAAAAATTGTGATAAACTTTATGGAAAATCTAGTGCAGACAAGGCCTAAAAGAAATATTTACTCCAGAGAGTTGTAGGATAATGAGAATGGGTCTTCTGCCCAGATATCGTAGTATCAGTGTAGATTATGCAGCTGGTTTTGTGGGTCAGCTAGGTTATTGAATATACAGATTCAGTTAACTAGATTTTTTTTTTTTTTAAAGTCCTGGAAACTATGAAACACTGGGAACACAGCCTTGACACTTCTGGCTGGTGGAACTAATGGATTGCTAATTTCTTCTTTTGGAGAAAGCTTTCTTTTGGTCTTGGAAAGTAGTGTCAGAAGGAGCCTGTGACATCACAGAAGGGAAGGAACTTTGGTCTCATTTATCTGGCTCTAGGTGGCTCTGCTGGGCTATTTTACTCAGCAAGAAGAACATTAATGTACACTGATTCAGACAAATAAGTTTTATGGTACACATTGTAGCTCCTCATATTTTGATTATAAAGGAGTGTGATGATGGCTTTCTGTTAGCAGACAAAATGCACTGCATAGTACTACTATTCTTGCTGGAGAGATTTGAGCACTAAAATATCATGCCTATTATATAAGGAGTATTTACTATTCAAGCACGGTAAGTGAAGGTAAAACAGTGAGGGGTCTGTGTTTGGAAAAATGTGAAGATGAGGCATATGGATAAAAGGAGTTTCTTTTAGTTAAGTTCAAGTTGCAAACAGCTTGTTCAGCTAATACTGGCAATATAAAGCTACTTCCCTCAATTTGAAATGGCATCTAAGTTCTTTGTGGGCTTGAGGTATTGATTCTCTTTTGACTTTTGTCCTTAAAAATTATTAGTGTAATTCGGCAGTCACTTAATATATTAACAAAACATGAACTGGTTGTTTATAGTTTTAATTTTGCTTTTTTAAGGATATAAACAATGCAGAGCTTGCTCTCTTTGAGTTGAACCGAGTAATTAGTCTGGAGCCAGATCATCCTGAAGTATTTGAACAGCGAGCGGAGGTGAGTTTGTTGTTGTTGTTGTTGTAATGAATCAAAATAGTACATAAAAGTCCTGTTCAGTTAAGAACATGTTGTAACACAGATAATGTATTATGATTGAATCTAATCTTGGAAGGGGTCAGGGCACGCTCCTAGCAATGCCTGGTTACCTCAGAATGAGCAAATGTACTCACATAGACAAGTGGCAAGGTAGCCACTATGAAAAGGTGCTACCTTTATCAAACACTATAAGATGGCATTTCTGTCATCTTCAAGGTGTTTATTTGGCAGGAAAGTGCTGCAGGCACTAGCTGAGATACAAATCTTTTAAATGTCTATAATAGTTGGAGATGCTGAGCTGAGGAAACGAAAATTTCTTGCTGACTGTTTCCTCTCTGCTATGACTCCCACAATTCTACCCATTCCAGGTGGCTTATAGGAGAAAAGTTCAGATACCAAGGAAGATTTTTACCAAGTGGCCATTTTTTGGTTCACTGTACGTGGTTGGTCTAGTTCCAAAGGGGCAGCAGTGTCGGTCTAGTTCAGCAAACCAAACAAGGACTCCTGAGTGCCACAGAACTCCTTGTTTGTTTTATAGTTGTTCTAGTTACTGCTGGAGTGTTTCATTACTAATATAGTTTATACAAGTTTTTATGGCTTTAAAATAACTCATCTGGCAGCGACCAAGGGTAGAGGAGACATGGCCAGAGCATATAGCACCAGGACTTTGATTTACATCAGCGATCTGTGGAAAAGAGGGTGCTGCACAGACGTCCAGAATTGTAGGACGTGCTGCTAGAAGAAAGGAAATAAACAGTAAAACTTCCCATTCTTTTGGCAATCCAAATTTCAAGAAAATCAATATCTGTCATGCTGCAGAGCACAATGCAATACACGCATACTTTTTCTAATACCGTGTATATACTCAGGTATAAGCCGAGCTGGGCATATGCTGACGACACCCCCCCCCCCCCAATTCTGAGCCCAAAAGGGGCAAAAGTTGGTGACCTGGGTATAAGTCGAGGCCTCTTTTGGCCTTGGCGCCTAACCCCCACACAGTGCTGCTGCTGGCTTCCTCTGGAGTTCCCAACAGCTTCCCTAATCCCCAAATCTCTGCTGCTGCTGCTTTTCCCTTGCCCCCCTGCTCTGTCCATTCCTCACCGTTGCCCCCCTGCTCTTCCCTTTCCTCACTGATGCCCCCCCTGCTCGCTTCTCAGTTTCCTGCTGTTACTCCTCTGTTCCCCAACACCCTTTCCACCCCCAGTCCCTGCCACCGCTTCCCTGGCCTCCCAGGCACCCCCTCAATGTCCAGGCCAACCCCCCCCTCCGAACCCCATTACTTGGCTGCTCCAGATGCCGGGGTTCCCTCCAGCCCCAGCCCTGGCAGACTGCCCAAGCTGGCCACCTGGCAACACTGGGGCTCCCGCCTGCCACATGGTCAGGGAAACTGCTAGGCTGGGGCTGTCTACTGTACTCTCCTGTGTATAAGACAAGTATCTGTTTTGAAGCCAATTTTCAGGCACAAAAATCTCTGCTTATATGCGATGATAGACAGTAAGTTGTGATTCACAGTTTTCATGTTACTTATAGGGATGGTAGTTTTACAGTACTCTCAGTGTGTATCTAGGGATGTAAATACTAGAGCTGGTCAAAATTCAGTAGAACAGTTTTCTGTGGAAAATGTTATTTCATTTGAAATCAAAAAGTTGGATCTGTTAACTTAAACTATTTTGAAAGGCATTTCAAAGTGAATTAAAATCAAAATGGAGTATTTCAGCTCTTTGTTCTGACAGTTTTTGTAATATGTTGTATTGGCGTTATCAAAATGAGTCTTTTTCCAAATATTTTGTTTCATGAAATGTTTTAAGATTTTTGACTTAGTCCTGAATCAGGAAAAAAAAAAGAATGTTAAAATGCATTTATTAAAGCTGGTCAGAAAACCAGCTTTAGTAAATACAACAAATTTAAGCTACATGTATATTTGAGAACAAGATTAATTGCACAGGTATGAAAGTAAAAACATATTGAAAGATAAAACAGTTCTAAGATTTGCTTGGCATGCTCTGAGAGCTCAGCATACTCCTTTTTCTAGTTTAATTGCTTACTTTGGGTTTATAGATACTGTCCCCCCTGGGCCGGATTAGTGAGGCACTGGCTGATCTCACCAAAGCTATTCAGCTACAGCCATCAGCACGACTTTACAGGCACAGAGGTACTCTTTACTTCATATCTGAGGTTAGTTTTTTGCCATTAGATGCTGCTTTTAAGGAGTGGGGAAAGGTTTCCTCCCTTTCCCATTGAAAACAGATCCTCAAATAGTTGTGGTTGACCAACAGTTTGTCTTTTTAGAGTATTATCATCAGAGAAGGCTTTAAAATATTTTTTTTGCATGAACTACCCAGTATAGAAATGCAAAGTGGAGACACATTGTATAAAAAATGCAGAGATTCTATAATCTCATAACTACTTTTTTGCATTCTGAAGGTTATGAAAATGCATAGAGAAATTTGCTTTGGTAGTGATGATCAAAATTGCCCATGGAGATTGTTGATTGGATACTCATTTTTAGAAAAGAAAAATATATAGAACTACAGGTCTATGTGTGTATGTGAAAGAAAACCCCAAACCAGCAATATAAAACAATTTGTTATCCTTGCAAATGCTATAATCTATCCCTTTGGTATGAAAATAAATACTGTTGTTTCGGCATTTTTTAAGGATAATTTCAGATTAGTTTAAATGGTGTGGCCTCAAAAATGGCATGCACATTGAATAGCTGATAGCCCAGTGGGTTAATCTGAAATCAACTTATTTAATTGACTTCACTCAGCCTGTTTTCAACCCACGTCTCCATTCACTTCATCCC
Source organism: Podocnemis expansa (assembly GCA_007922195.1). Taxonomy (NCBI): domain Eukaryota; kingdom Metazoa; phylum Chordata; order Testudines; family Podocnemididae; genus Podocnemis; species Podocnemis expansa. The sequence continues at coordinate 27,852,154 of ML681972.1, read as the reverse complement.
ATGTTTTCCTTGTAGTAGTTGATATGAAAGGAAAAATGGAAATAAATTGTGCTATATGTTACTTTTAGTTTCCCACTCTGACTGACATTTGGCTATCTCTGCTCTTTAAGTGGTCTTAGGAATGTCTTCTGTTTTCCTTCTTCTTTCTAAAAAAAGATGTGTTTTCTATTAGCATTTCTGAGATTGTCAGCATATAATAACAAACCTACAACTCCAGATTATTCCCCTGGCACAAAATGCATGTATATAACCATAAGAGGAGCAGTATTCCTCTTTATCAGTCACTTCTAGAAATTTCATGTTGTTTTTTGAAAGTTAGTTTTGTCCAACAGGACTATGCAACAGCCCATGAAGACTTTCAGCACTCCTTGGAACTGAACAAAAATCAGCCTATCGCAATGCTGTACAAAGGCTTAACCTTTTTCCATAGAGGACTTTTGAAGGTAAAGTTGGTTTTCAATATCCACTTACATAACAATGCTTTTAATATAAGTCACGTCTATAAAAATATTCTAGTTATTGTAGAAATTCTGTAGGTGGCCTTATGCAGATTTTTCCTGTGCTTGAGAGAAATCATTAAAGGTGACCTGGACAACAAAACCAAACATTTTTAGGCTCTGATAATTCCAGTGACACTTCTTTGTTCACTTACAGAGATATCTGATGTATCATACTGACGCGCAGATATCAGATATTCTCTGGAACTTGTGACGTGTAATCTGTGATGTCAAATAGTGATGGATTTTCAAAAGTGTTTGACACCTGGCAGGTGATGCTGAAAATTTGTCCAGTCCAAATTTTTTTTCTAAGAAATGCAAAAGAATACCTATGAATGTTGACAAGGAAGGGGACTAGAGAGGAAAGCAGTGGTAGCGTCCTTACCCCATGCATTACGAGAGGGTAAGTGGAGTACCCTCCAGGCAGCCAGTCGGGAATCTTTACATGTGCATTTCATGCATGTCAGACCTGAAACTTTCATGGATGCATTTGAGAAAGGAAAAGCCATATGCTTCCAAAGATTCAGAATGGAAGGCAAATAATTCTCTTTCCCACAAAATGGATTTTCTAAAAATCACATGATTTTTGGAGTCTGTCCAATGATTTTTGAATGTGAGGTTGGCAATAGTTGATCTGTTGCTGGTGTGGGGGGAGCTGCTGGTGCTGCCTTCTCAGGATTGCTCCCTTCCCAGTCCATCTTCCTCTGCATGTCTTCCTTTCCTGAACTGCCAGTCAAAAATCAGGAAAGAGAAGGTTAAGAACTTTAAGTGGTCAGGCTGTTTATAAATCTGGTCCGAAAGTAACACAGTGACCCTTAGTAATGAAGCAAATCTCCAGCATAGTGCTGACTTAAGAGAAGTGTTTTTACCTACTGAATCACCTTCACGTCTTCCTGTAGCATCCTCATTATTATTTGTGAACTTCTATCCTAACTCTGACCTAAACCCATCTTGATTAATTTGAGATTAATCCTGGAGTGGATGCATGCTTGTAATTAGTTCAGTAACTGAATTCTTAACACACTCGAACTAGAATTGGAGTATTGTAATTTGTCAGTTCTCTCATTTACCTATTCTCTAATTCAGAACACCTATATTCATTAGTTTAAATCCCATCCCTTCTGAAAGCCTTAATTGGCCTTAAATTCCTCTATGGACTAAAGAATAGCCTGAGTTAATGTCATTTAACAAAGTATTAAACTAAGAAATATCGAGAGAATTCATTTGAATTCTAGTTAATAACCTCTGAGTCTGAGCTTTAGGTTGATGAAGCCTGGATCCTGTTAAGTAATTTGTACCCCAGCTGACAAAGGTCTGCCAGCAAAAGCTCAAGAGTACATTGAAAAGGTTCTTTTGCCAATATAACATATTCCTTTTGGGCTATTAGTTTAACCTGTGCTATCAGAAGTACTCCTTTGCCAGTATAAGAAGTTGCCTCTTGACAGGGGCAACTTACTGCTGTACCTATACTGGCAGACCACTCTTAAGTGTAAACAAGGCATTAATTCCCTCTGTAGGGCTTTCAGCAGGAATCTGAAGCCTCTTGAAGCTAGTGCGGTATACATTAGAACAATAAAAGGGGAAGAGCTGTGAAGTGAGTCTGTCTGTAGAAGTTGAACGGGCTGTTGTGTATGAGGTGGGGTCTGTAGGAAGAAAGATGGCCTTATAGTTAAGGCCCTGGGGTGGTCCTTGAGAGAAGAGAGTTCTGCCCTCGCATGATATGGGCAGAGCTGTTTACTTCAGAGCTTGTTAGAGCTATAAAGAGGAGTGTTATAACATTTTTAGTTGTGCTATTTGTAGTACAAACAGTTGTTGAATATTGTACTTGTACACTTCAGTGTTTTATAACATTTAATGCCATCTTCGGGAGGTTTAAACATCTTGCATAACAGCATAAAATTCTTAGTAACTATTGTAAATAATTATTACTTTAAATTTGAAGTTGTTGAATTTAACTTTAATTTAAAAAGTGTAATTACTGACAGCTAATTATGTTTCTACTTCTGGTTTATATAGGAAGCTATTGAATCGTTCAAAGACGCCCTGAAACAGAAAGCTGACTTCATAGATGCATACAAGAGTCTTGGACAGGCCTATAGGTAAGCACATTTATAAGTATCTTTTTAATACAACTGGCTTAAAACCTTTTAACACATTTTTAACACTATAAAACAAGTGACACAAAAGTTACTATTCTTTAATCATAGGTTTGTTTTTCTATATTTTGATGTTTTATTGTAGCATGGAGTTCAGGATTGAGCTCAGTATGAATAAAAGAGAGGTTTTAGTATAAATTAGAAATGAACAGGTCTTTGAAGCTATATCTACATGGCAGTCAGAGTTATGACTGCAGCTTGGGTAGGCATACCCTTGCGGCTTTAATTTTTGACTGACCTTTGGCTTCTGCCAGTACCGTAGATAAAACATATCTTCAAGGGATTCTGTATGAAAGTGGTGATTAAAACTCATGAACTACGGTTGAATATTTTACTCCATAATAGAAGTTATTACGTGGCTTTTGAAAGCACTTTAATACACAGATGACAACGAGTAGGTTTTGTACATTGAAGTTTTGACTTAATTAGATAGCACCACAAGTATGATAGATGCTATATAAATTAGCATAAAGCAGGGTTTCTGCTCATTAAGTGCTTTCAGTCTAAATGCACAAGAATTACTTCCCAATTTAATTTAACCAACAAATTATTTTTACTTTAAGTATTAACTGAATTATTTTTAACTTTATTCAGAAGTTAGATAATGGATCACTCTTTAGTTTTGCTTTTTAATAATTATACTGAAATGCCAAGAAGAGAACTTGACTTTGTTTATTAAAGCTTTGAATAGATTGATATGTCTTTAAAGGTGATCTGCAGATAATAATTACATAAGAAAGCAGTTGTGGATAGTGTATATATTTTAATAAATATAGTCATCACCCTGACTATGATGGCTGTTTGTATTCCTTCTCTTCTGACAATCCTCTGTCCTTAGTCAATTTTTGTTTCCTATTTTAGACTTTTATGCTTGGAAACCATCTATATTATATCATTGGTGCTATTGCAATGTGAATTGTTGCCTGTGTAATATTCATTTGGCTTTATAGGCATATGCATTAAAATAGAGCCTTGAATTACATGTTCATATATTATTTTTTCAATAAGACTCCTGTTTCATTTAGTGCACATGGTATACTGTTGTTGAATGCTTACCTATTTGTAAGATTTTGTCCTTATCATTGAGTGAGTGTCCCTATGCCTTATTTATCATAGCATCAAAATTTTGGTCTGAGTATGGAATTATTAATTTCATATGGGTTTTCTGTGGCACTCATTACTGTAATATGCATGCTTCACAGACATGAATTCATTGATATTCACAATGGCCCGTGAGGGAAGAAGTTGGGATTTATATTCCTGTTCTATACATGGAGAATGGAAGCAAAAATTTGTTTGGGTGCTAAATTTAAGGATTATAGGGCTTGATTTCCGACACCCCCCCCCCCCCCGAAAGCTCAGTATTGCCAACACCAGTGGTTCAAAAATTTTGAGTCAATCACCCCTCCTCCAAAAATCATAAGATTATTTCTTAAAAGATTATGATACGATTTTGATCTGTCATTTTTGAACTCCTCCTGCCTATTTTGTGGTTGTGACAATTAGCATTGTCAGCTCTCTGTGATTTGTATAAGGTAATTTTGGCCATCACTACAGGAGCTGTTACTGGCTGTCTGATGGTGCAGAGCTTCCAGCATTTTCCTAATGTCAGAATTCTAATTGATTTTCACCTGACGCCCCCATATCTATCTCCTCACTGTTGCTCAGCAATCAGTTATGCAACCTCATCAACTGTTACATCAGTTCTGCCCTCTCTCTCGCCTCCCATGTCTGCTGCTTCTGTAGCTTATAGAATCATAGAATCCTAGGGTTGGAAGGGACCTCATAGGGACCTTCATGAGTTCTTCACTGACTGGAGTGGGGGGCAGTTCCAGGGGTCCTTCACCTCCCCCCCTTTCCCTTCCCAGCCTTTCTGTTGCAGGGATAGAGAGGTGAAGGAGTGGGAGCAGAGTGCAGATTCCATTGTTCACAGCAGTGATGAGAAAGCAGAACATTCTTATGCTGCTGGGCTCAGTGTTGCTGCCTATGAGAATGGTGTCAACTGCTTCCTCCTCTGAGTGGAGCAGAGAACAATCGGTCTGCTCCCTATAGCAGTTTCCCAGAAGGTAGTTAGCCATTAAGGGGAAGGAGGGGTTCTTGCACCAAACAGGGTCGAAATTCAGGAGAGACATGCTCATCGTGAGATTAGTTCCACCTTTGCAAAAATCATGTTACATGTGAGGAATTTGCAAGAGTTGATGACACTGGAGTGTTTAACGTTTCATAGTCCTTTTAAATGTTCATAATACAGGTCCCATTGACTTTATTTGACTTTGTTAATGCTCAGTGCTGATACAAATTACATCCTAGGGCCTCAAGTTGGGCGCCCAGAAAAAGAGAATGCAGTTAGTGACCACATGTGAAACGTTTGGTGTAAGTGATATATTCAGCATCACATTAGAACTATTGTGGCAAAGTAAGGATAGAAAGCATTTTTCCAGGGTGGGCTTCATCTCACTTCACCATGAAATGCTTCTTTCTTTTCTTACCGTCCACTGTCTCATTCATTACACATTTCCCAGCTTCTGCAACAAATGTGGCAAGGATTCTACAGAAAAAAGCCTCCTTCACTGTGTACTCTTGCTTTATTCCTGCGCATCATCAGTCCTGTGCATTGAATAAAAAAGGCAGTGGTCCTGCAGGGGAAAAAGTATTTTTTATCATGCAATTAAAGACTGTACGTGCAAGGGTGCAGAACTAAGAATTGCACAAGAAATCTTATAATAGGATGTTAGAAAAAAAATTGCCTGTTAAGGTTATGTAGTGAATGTCTTAAATTTTAGACAAGATAGGGTGTTACTTTAGCACCTTAAGTTCAAACTTACCTCCTTTTGTCTTTCTTGCCAAGCACAGGCCCAATGCATAACATATTATCATGCACTTTCCTGGTAACATCATACCCACCATGGCTGAGTGCAGAAGCCTGCCTGTAAGGCAAGTCCTGTTTTATTTTCCCCAGTAGTGCATGTGTAAATCTGTCGTTCATTAAGATACAAGATATTAACTTCTTGAAAAGTAAACTGTTTATTCTTTTGGAGGTTTTTAGCACCAATATTACTTTCTCTTCTAATATAGGCAGGCTCCATCAATGGGGCTTTTTGTAATAAGTTAACAGAATGAATGTTAGCGGTCTCAACTGAAGAGGAGCTGGCAGTTGTGGATATGTGGGAGTGTTGTTTCATTTCTTATTCAAGTCTGCTAATTTTAAACTTTTTAGTAAATAATAGAAAGATGCCAAAAAGCCTTTCTTGAGTCTTTTGGAAAATAAAACTTTATTTGCCAGTGTTTGTTTCTCAAACATTATTTGTGGATCACCTTTTAAGCAACAGATAGGATCAGAGTCATAGAATTTTTTTAAGTCCAGGAGAGATTCATTGTGATGATCTAATCTGACTGTCTACATAACACAAGGTTTAGAATATCAGCCAGTAATTCCTGCGTCAAGTGTGATAATTTGCTGTTGAAATAGAATGTATCTTTTATTCCAATCATCTGGAAAGATCTGCTCTTGAAAAGACTTCTGAATATAAACATTATGTTTTAAAAACTGGTTCATTAACTGATTAAACTAGTTCTTGGTAACTGCATGTTCTTTGATCCTTAATTTTTAGTGATGTTACTTTAAATGTATATGGTTGATTGAACCTCATTCAGTATATTGAAATTAAATACTGTAAAAGAAATTGAGAATCTTTTGCTTTACATGCTAGTTTAATCAAAAGGATATTGTTAATTCTGTTTTTAAAACTATATCATGTTCTGTTGGCTGTAGCTCCTCCTGAAATTGATCATTATGTTTAGAATTATTTAATGTGACCACTAACACAAAATGCCCCCCCCCCCCACTTGGTGTATTTGATGTTGCAGTTTCTGAAAGACAGACAATTTAAATTTCTGAGTCCATCCCTATAGATAATTTCCTTTTAGGTATCAGCTAGACTTCTTCAGTTGTATCTTATTAAAGGGTAGGAGACTTCTGTTCTTGTTGATTCTGAGTAAATACTGTAAAGAAAAAGTAAAAGTTTCACAGGGTAGGTCTTTACTGACAGTGGCAAATCTGCCACTGTCTGTGAAGACCCACTCAGTTGATCAGCAAGTCAATCCCTGAAGACTGCCTCCTCAAATGGAGTAGCGCTGAGTTGACGGGAGGCCATTTCCTGTTGACTCAGCACACTGAAGACACCGCAGTAAGTAGGTATTGCAGAATTCAAGGGAGATACACAAGTTATTTTCAGTAACTTGTTTGTCTCCCTTCAACTACTGCCAAAATTCCACCCACATTGTACACTGGGACAGTCAGTAGTTCATGCCCACAGGGAATTGTGTGGATCTAGGGTCTTGTGGGATGTTTCACCTAAGAGTAATTTATTTTGAGTGAAGAATTATGGACAATAGCTTGTCACTTGTGAAGAATTTGTGGAACTCCTACCATAATCAAAGAAATCTTCCCTATTTGTGTTTAAAAAAAACCCGACCAAACAACAAAAAAAGTCCAAGAGCCTTAACTGTAATGTATCTTTTCTTAATATTTTTATTTGGACTACATTAAGACTATTTGGTAAAAAGGTAAGTTTGTATGTTCACCATTGCTTTTTATGTTCCTCATGTATGACTTTATGAAATTACACAGGGAACTTGGTAACTTTGATGCTGCCACAGAGAGCTTCCAGAAGGCTTTGTTGCTAAATCAGAATCATGTCCAGACATTACAACTTAAGGGAATGATGCTTTACCATCATGGTAGCCTACATGAGGCACTGAAGAATTTTAAGGTAAGCACAAGTAGACCTTAAAAGAGGCATACTAAATTAAAGATGGATAATTTTTAATTAGACTCATCAAATTAAAATGAAATACAAGAATGTTATGATTCACTGCCTGGATGTGAATGAATGTTTTCCTTGCAACTGAATCACAATTCTGCATGCGATCTCTTTTTTAAGCGTGATTTGTAGTCTTACAATTAGCGAATGATGATCCAGTTCGGGCCGGGAGGGAACTCAGAGACATTTTTCCTCAGAATACTCAATTTTTCATACCAGACACTAACTAGTATTTTATAAGGTTTTGAAATGCTCAGATTGGCCTTGTTCACTAATGCTTGGATGGAAGTGGAACCCAGAGTTCTAAAATTCCATAAAGGATTTGAGGCCTAGTCTCATTAAACAAGTAGCCAATTCTGTATTCTCAAGGCTCAGATAAGCATCTGATCTTTTGGATACTTATCTGAATCTTTTGAGCTTTTTCTATCATTAAGCAGTAACATCTAATACTTGTGTAGAGTGATCCATCTGGAATTTTAAAAACACTTGCCTGCCCATGAGGAAGGTAGATTATGTTGTAATCTTGCAGATCCAGAAAGTAATGCACAAATATTAAATGATTTGCCCAGAGTCTCACAGTGAGTCATTGGCAGAGCAGGGAGCAGAGCGAAGTTTAAGAATTCCTACTTCCCTATCTTAAGATGCATACTTCTGTTTTTGCCTATTTAGAAAATTATATATCTTCATGTAAATTACCATGTGTCCTTGCTTTGTGACTTAATTTGTAGATCTTGTTGTAGATAAAAAACAGCTTAAGTTCAAAGAAAAAGAAGTGCTGTGTGAAGAGTTATAGATAACCAAAAAAGTGTTTAATATACCTATATGGTCAGAGAACTTTGTTTTGGGGTACCAAATTCTAAAGTATACAGTTGCCTAGCATGATGCTAAAAATATCATGATATAGTACAGAATTTACTCTAAGGTAATGGTTATGTAGTGGATGAGTTTCAGAGCTCTGATGCTTGGTAGAACAGAAGAAATGATGATGTAAATTTGCATCTTAAGAATTAATTTAAGATGTATCTTACTTTGAGGGTCTGTTTGCACTAGAAAATGACCTATTACTGATGTTAACAGTGGGTTCCTTCTAGTCTCACTTATCTGGTGCTGAAAAATGTTTACTGCTAATATAGTTTTGGCAAAATCATTTGGATACCAAAAGCATGATCAAGAACAAGTTTTACCAGTGATGTCACATTTTGTGTAATGGCACTGAAAATATTTTCCCCATCATAGCTAGCAATTAATTAAATTATTTTTAACATTAGGTAAAGAGAAGTCATTGGGAAAACAGTTATGGACAACCTTTGGAAATGAAAGATCACTACCCGGTGTTGGCCATGTGAATAAAGGGCTTATTGATGTGTATTAGGCTCTTTCAAAAGAACCTGTGTTAATTTTTTTATTTATTGGCTTTTTTCTTTAATCTTCTAGAGATGTCTTCAGCTAGAGCCATATAATGAAGTATGTCAGTATATGAAAGGTCTCAGTCATGTTGCAATGGGGCAGTTTTATGAAGGCATAAAAGCTCAGACCAAAGTTATGTTAAATGATCCACTGCCAGGCCAGAAGGCTAGCCCAGAGTACCTAAAAGTAAAATACCTCAGAGGTAAGTTACGAGGTGGTGTGGGGGGGAAGAGAGAGACAACTTTAACGTGGGATTAAAATTGCCATAGTACAAGAGTCATTTATGGACAAATATTTTTAAGTAAACTGTTTCTAGTCACTGACTGCCATGATGAATAAGCTGTTTTCATTGGCGTCTTGGTGCTTTTTTTTTTTTGTTCAGAGTTGAAACTGAGAACTAAAAATCAAACTTGAGTCTTGGTTTAGTAGTTAAAATAACTAAAGTACCACTTAACTGGCCTAGACATTAAACCATGTAGCTAGCATCAAGTTAAATATTGGTTAATTTAGGAAAGTATTGATCTTAAATAACTAACAAAAATGTATAATATTTTAAATTCTTCTTTTGGGTTACATAACTGTTGCCTGAGAACAGGAAAAACACATATTTGATTTTCTTTTCTTTTCCTCTGCAGAATATTCTCGATATTTGCATGCCCATCTTGATACCCCTCTTGCAGAGTATAACATAGATGCAGACCTTCCTGGAAACTTTAAGGACCATTGGGCCAAAAATCTTCCCTTTCTAATAGAAGACTATGAAGAGCAGCCAGGATTGCAGCCACATATAAAGTGAGTGGTTTTTAAACAGATCGTGTAGAGCCTTCCTGGTAGGATTTTTTCAAAAAGTGGCACCCAGCAGTGTTAGTTTATCACAAATATTTATTTCCTGAAGCTCAGAGAAAATGTTGGAAACTTTCTAAATGCATAGGGCCTGCAATTGCGTGATTTAGGCTCAGTAAAAAAGAGATGGAAGCTTAATGGCCTTCTCTAATCCTGCCAAATGTTCCATGCAATTCAGCAAAGATACCTTAGGTTACACAGCCATGTTAACTGTTTTGTTCTTTAAATTATTTTGTCTTGGAACTAGATCAGTAATTAGACTATAGATCACTTTAGTTCTAGAGAAACTCAGGATAGATTACCATCTGGACATCCTGCCTTAGTGCAGCAACCTAAACTTGGTGTTTCCTTACTGGTGAGTATTCAACATGTTTTTAAGGGTGTAATTTCAGTTTCTTTGACATTAGGTATATTAACTGTAACTCTGACTTCCTGTAAATGTTTTATCATAATTTATATAACACTCCACCTCTAGAATGGTGATAGTCAGTCAGTCATTGAAACAAAGATTAGAATTAGAATTTAAGTCACTTAAATTTTTAAATCCTAATCTGTGTCACAGAAGTAAACCTTTTCCCCACATAATGAGATTTTCTTTCTTCGAAAACTAATCTTCAGTTTTATGTTCATTTCACACAACAGTGCTTAGAAACCTGTCATTTTGAATGTATGGGTTTAATTCTGCATTTCTTTTATTTGTAAACTATATATTGACTTCAGTGGTGTTTCAGAGATGAAATCACTGAATTAGGCCGGGAATATCTGTTGTTCCTCGTATTTGCTTCAGTACCATAGCTCTGATCCTTATGAAATTCAGGACTAGTAATACATTGAAGAGATTACTCACTATACAGCTTCGCTGTTTTAGATATCTGTGGGAAGTCACTTTCTAAGTCTGAGGGTGAAATACTGTCCCTGTTGAAATGAATGAGTTTTGCTATTGGCTTCCTTGGGGTCAGAATTTCACCCTGATTTTTTGGTAAGTGTATCTACAACATGTGTGGTTTTGGCATTGCTGTTAATTCTTTTGTGGGTTTGTGTTTATTGACCACCACAAATGCTATTGTTTTAAGCTTTTTTTAGAAGCAATCTTAACAAGTGATGTTAATATTTACTTTGTGACTTTTTTTCTTCAAGGGATGTGCTACTTCAGAATTTTGAAACCTATAAGCCTGAAGTACAAGAACTTGTATGTGTGGCTGATCGTCTGGGTTCACTGATGCAATATGAGACACCAGGATTTCTTCCAAATAAGAGGATACACAGAGGTATGTTGGGAACTCTCCATATTGGAAAAGAAATTTAAAAAAATGCTGTTGACTACTCTGATACCACTTTGAGCTAATAGGTTTAGGGCTGATCTACATTTGATGCTTGTATCAGCATAGTTCAGGACTTGGCAACACGCAGCATGCATGCCAAACGTGACACACATGCCTATTCTCAGTGGCACGCAGTGCTGCTGCTGCTGCTCTCCCCGCTGGCCCTGACCCCAAGCATGGCCTAGGGCCACAAGAGCCGTGTGTGCACTATGGTTCCTGGCCCCTGTTGGCCCCGCCCCCCCGCTGGGAAGCACAGCAAGCAGGGAAAAGCAGTTATGGTACATGGGGAGCCAGCAAAGGCAGTCCCTGCCCCTGGCACCTGCTGAGGGTGTGGTGGGCTGGGTTGACAAGGGATCCAGTGAAGGTTGCAGACCCCTGGCATAATTATATCTTTCCAGGTGTGCAAAATCCACAACGCTGAAGGACATAGCTATGTCAGCTAGTGTAGACAGCACTGACTAAAAATTCTTCCATAAACCTCGCTGCTACCTGTAAGGGAAATGGATTACCTTAGAATGCAGCAGCTATGATGCTGTAGTGGTTTAAGTGTAGAAATATCCTTAAACCGCTGTGCAGTTGTAAAACTTTTGTCTTTATATTTCCATTCATCTGAAATCTGTTACCCAAAAATGTGGAGATGTAAAATTTACAAATAACACATTTTGTATGTTAATGTGTACCTCTTTTCTGAGGCATCATGTCTAACACTGGACTGGAAGCCATGAACTACTTAGTCTTAATACCAGTGTTAAAGCTAACTGCTTCTGTTCCTTTGAATAGGTCACTTAACATGGCTGCTTCAGTTCCTCCCCTGTAAAATGGAGAGTCTTTGAATGGGCTAACTGTTCTATCTATTCTTTGTTGTTCAGCAATGGGGCTGGCTGCAATAGAAGTAATGCAAGCCGTGCAGCGGACGTGGGCAAACTCAAAAGTTCGAATGAATGGGAAAACGAGACTGATGCAGTGGAGAGATATGTTTGACATTGCTGTGAAATGGAGAAGGTAATGCTTGAAAGAAGAGAACTACTAAACCTTGCCTTGCAATACTGATGCAAGTTCCTGTTAGAGAGCAGAATATGAGAGACTGAACAACTTCAGGTTTTGTACTAGATATAGAGGAAGATCTCTAGGGCCCCTGCTGCTCTAACTGCTTCCTCACTTATGGGCTAATCCACTCTGGAGTATTTGCAGGGATTTTCATAAAGGGACGTTTAACAACTCTTCCTCCACAGGCTGAGGTCCCCTTGGTCTGTAATAGGCAGGGATCACTTTTTTTATAAAATGAATTTGAAGAACTAAAATATATAAGCGTTTTAAAGGAGACAGAGGGCAAAGTAATACAAATTCAAATCGCAAAATAAATGTTGATTATTGTAAAACAGTTCAAACTTTCTTTATGTGCAGAGGACTCTTTTCCATCAGGTATTCCATTTGTGGAGGAAAGTTCATTAAATAACTGTCAGAATCAAAAGGAATTGGTACCTACAGCATGCTTTAATGTTCCTTTTTATAAAGAAATTTCTGAGCTTTTTTTCCCTGAACTTTATAAAGAAGAATAAGTTGCTAATTTTGTGACAACCGGCATTGTTTTTAGATGGAAGTCTGGCTGTAACCATCTTTCTAACCTTTGTTCTCAGTTTTACTTGTTCTCAGTAAGGTAAAAATAACTTTAATGAGACTGCTACTGTTATAAAAATGGGAAAAAATGTATTCACTACAGCTATTGAGTTGTTTACAGAAATCTTACATATTCTGCGCAGTTTCCCCCAACACACTGCCCCTCTGTGGGAATTGTAGTTCAGTTGGTTTTATTTTATTGTTTCAACTGATGATCAAAAGTTTGAGAAATGAACAAGGCACAATAATTAGCACCCTTAGTCACCATCTCAGCATTGATATAAATAAGACTTAAACTATTTAATTCTTCTTTGGGTGATTAGCCACATGGATTTCACTCTTAGCACATAAGCATGTGAAAGAGAATTCTTTTAACACATAGTTCCTAGTGTCTGATGCAGTGGGATTTTCTCCCACGAAAGCTCATGCAATAAATAAATTTGTTAGTCTTTATGTGACACAGGACTTCCTGTTTGTTTTAGCACATAGTGCCTGTGGGAGTTATGCTTTAATTATACATGATTTTAGCCCCCTAATACCAACTTGAGAGGGCCCAGCCATCCCTCAGTTTCTTCCTACTGCCTGTGGCACCAAGGTGAATCCCTTGTAATGTCCACTTTTTGCTTTGTGAATTGCTAGTGTTAAGTGGGATTATAGTTAATAAAAGGCATGTGGATTTAAAAAGAAAAAATGCTGTTAGGTGGTCCACCTAGAGTAGATACATGTTACTGGTGTAATAAGCTAATCTGTAGCAGTGATCTATTACTATTCTCAAAGGTAAATTTATGTTAAACAGTATGTGAAGCATGCTTTTGGAGCAATATTGAAGAAGCTTGCCCAGCCACCACCTGTGCTGCATCTGTTCTTTGGATAAATAGAGAAGTTGGCACTTGAGCTAGTGAACTCCATTTAGCAGCCCTACATCGAAAAAAATAGGGACGAGGATAGGTCTTTTACACATGGGGAAGTGGTTCTGAGATAGCAGAGGTGGGTACAAGTTGCTAGAATAGGGCATGTGTTTAAAAGTTTCTGTGGGTTTGTTTTTTTTTCCTGAAAATACTCTTGTATAAGTAATCATAGACAGTTAAAAAAAGAGATATGAAAGATTGCAGGATACATTGCAGCTATATACTCAGCTAGAAAAGTGTTAACAAGAGCTAGCAAAAAGTTCACTGATGTCTAGCTACACCAGTGAAATTTTATGAAGTGCTTTTTTCCTGTCAGGCGAGCAGATACACATTTCAGTAAAATGAATAACTAAAACAATTCAGCGACTTGTTTTATGATCTCTTTTATGATTCAAGTTTTGCCGAAAGACTTTGACACGTGAGCCAGCTACTCAGAGCCATAAGTTGACAGTTGCATTTAAGATTGAGCTTCAGAAACTTTCACAACTGACATTTTTCTCAATTATAAAATGTGACCTGGAATAAGACTTCTTTAGCTGCATCAATTTTTAATAGGGTCTATCTTTGTAGGATAGCTGATCCAGACCAGCCTGTGCTTTGGTTAGACCAAATGCCAGCTCGAAGTCTTAGCAGAGGATTTAATAACCACATCAATCTAATCAGGTATGAAGGTTTTGTCTAATCTTGTTTGCAGTAGGAATTGTGCCAAAATATGTAGGCCGTTCACAAATCATTTTAGCTGTGTACGTCCTATGTATTGTCTAACATTTTGACCATTTTTCTTTTATTAGAGCTTGTTCCCCCCCCCCCGCATTAAAAACAAATCATCGTGTCTCATGTGAATGATTCCTCCTCCTCTTTTTCCTGAATCTTAATGTTTTGTATTCTTTATTTTGGAGATGAACAAATAAGTCCCAAAAAATAACTTAATTCTAGTTTTTATTCCCAAATTAAAATACCTGCTTCATATACCGAAGGTTAAACCCCTTTGTGGTTGATGTATTTTCCATAAACGCTTCTTTGTCACAGTGCTAGGCAGTCTACATTTTCCTACTTTTAATCATCATCTGTTAGTAGTATTTGGAGCATGTCTCATCACGGAAGGAAAAAGGCACAGGCGTCAAAAATCCTAAGATTCTGAAACTTAACAGTGCAATATCAGACAAAGTTTCCAACTTCCACGATTCAAATCTTTGTTGTATGTCCTGTCTTCTTCCTACCATAAGACAAGATTCTGTATAGCAAGCTTTACAGCTCCACCTGCTGTCAAGCAATGGGGAAAGGTCTGATACATGAGGCAAAATTACTGTCAGTCATGGGTGAGCAGCATCCGTGTGTGTGCATGCAAATATGTAGCCAGGCTCCATCTTCTTTTGTGGGAAGCAGTGTCCTTGTTTGTCCTGCTACTTTTATTACTAGTCCCATTTCTCTGTGTTTCTCCAAAAGGAAAAAATGAGGAGAAGAAAATCTTTCTAAAAATACTTTACAGAAAGAATCACTGAGGTTGAAAGTACGTAGGATGATGGTGGGTTCTTTTTCTCAGGAACCCCTGCCATTTTTCCATTCCACAGAATGGAGCCCAGCAGGCTGATGTTTTCTCTGGGGTGAGCATAGTGCAGGTTTTGCTGATACTCTGATGCTGGCCTTATATATGTCTACAGTAGGCAATTAGTCCACAGTAAGCAAGCTTAGTCCTGACTAATTTAGCCCATCTCTACACTGAGCTTTGCCTAGTTCAGACTAAGAAGTTTCTTAGTTTGAACTTGGCAAAGCTTAGCCCGAACTAATAAGTTTACCTGGTTAGTCCCGACTAAGCGCTTAATTCAAACTTTAGTTCAAACTAGGTGCAATGTAGACATGGACTAAGGCTTAGTTTGAACTAAAAAAGTTTGAACTAAGCCATTAGTTCAACTAGGACATGCAGCTATTTCGAACTAAAAAGCCATGGTTAGTTGGAACAAAAATAGTCCGAGGTTAGTTCAGACTAACAAGTCTGAACTTAAAAAAAGATATAGACAGGGCCATAAGGTCAGATGTATTAGTTGTTTCTAGCTCTTTGGGGATAATGATGTACCCAGACTTCTGTCTTCCTCCTCTAAGTTTAAATTCTACATCCTGGGACCCTTCTCTTGATGTTTACTTTACCCTTCTCTCCCCCCAAAATGCAGCAGAATCCACACGCTCTTCATTCTTAAAGTGTGAAGGGAAATCTCTACCTCAGTCCATAACTCATTACCTGTTTTTTCCCCCAGTATGCAAGTTCAAGGGAGAGCTTCCAGCTTTGGTTTGCATCATCAGCAGAAACACAAGAACTTGAAGGAATGCCCTAATCTTACTATGGTTATTACAAGTGAAGGAAGAGTGCCTAGTTTGCAAAGGCATTTCTCTACTCCTGCCCTCCAGCTCAGTAACCCTGCTTGTCTCTTAGTAGTCGAAGTATCTCTTATGCCTTTCTATCACTCAATACTGCCAGCTCTTCTATAACTTGATGTTCTAACAAGTCTAGGATTCCCTATGAGATATTTAGGTATACTTAGCACTCAAATGGATTACTGTATCTTCATAGGGTGTAGGGCCAGACTGATTCAATTTCTGACATAACCTTTTGGCCTGGCCTGGGCTCTCTGGGTCTGTAGCCTGGTTTGAATAATATTAAGTGCTTTTTTTGTCAGAAAGATTAATATTTCTACCTGGATTACTATTTGCAAGGGCCAGAATCTTCCCAGACCCTAACCTTTATGCTTCCCCATCACAGGGGATTTTTTTCTTTGCACACTATGGAATTCCGTCCTGAGAATAACCATTTAGTCTGGAACTGAGTGATACAGGAGATGGAAAGAGGTAGTGGTACTCTACCAACCTCTGATTTCCATTGATATCAAAATGAGATACTACTTGCAACAGATTCTGTTGATCTGCACAAACGGGACAATCCCTTCTTGTGTGCTTTAATCAGCCATGAAATAGTTTACAATATTGCTAACTGAGATATCATAACTAAGCTTCAGTATGAAAACTCTATTGAAATGAATGGGATTGTTTCCTATTTCTAGGCTGTTGTTTCAGGCAGACATAAGGATTGGTTCATATTCAGTTTTGAAAGTTATTTTCACAACCATAAAGATAGTGAGAATTAATCTCTCTAAAGCTTGGATTCTTGAGTACAAAATGGCAGCCTCCAAGAGTAGTACTGATTCACAGAGCTGCCATGAGCTAGCCCAATTTGTTTTATGTGTATGATAAGTTGGATGGAGCAAAAATGGTGCAGCCTGTTTCAAAGAGTACCAAGAGTGTAAGTTTTATTGACTGGGTAGAATCCCAGCTCTTGACCTTTGGGGATAATAGTGTACTTCTGGGACAAATTCCAAAGGGGTGGTTGTGTTAGTCTAGCTCCCCAAAACAAGTGAGGAGTCCTGTGGCACTTAAAGACCAACAAATTTATTTATCACATGAGCTTTCATGGGAAGAAGTGTTTGTGGGAAAAAATCCCACTTTGTGTTCAAAGCGTCTGACAAAGTGGGATTTTATCCCATGAAAGCTCATAAATAGATAAATTTGTTAGTCTTTAACTGCCACAGGACTCTTTGCTTGTTTTTCTGGGACAAAGATGAACTGACAGTGTGTTCAGGATGCTTGCTGTAGAGTCTATAGTAGACTGCTGAGAAGCAGGAGGTGAACCAGAACTACCCCCCCACACCCCCCTTGGCATGCAGGATAAAGGTACAGCATATTTTCCTGAGGGTGGATTTGGGAACCTGTTACCTCTGCTCACCTGATTCTCGTGCATATTTATGAAAGATTGAGTCAGATAGTGCTCAGCCTGCTCTCACAAGATTCCTTTAGCCCATACTGTACCCTGTTGTATCTTTACACGATAGTCCTTTTGTTAGATCCATGCTATTGATACCATTTTGTCTGGAACTCCTTTATGCAGGCTCAAATTCTATTCAACAGTTCTTACCATTTGAGTTTGGCATCTTTGAGGGTGATAAATGATGGTTCAATGAATCTAGTAGTGGCTTAACATCTGAAGAGTAGCAGGGAACTTTTTTCACCATTGTCATTAAGTCATTCTTATTTGAAACACTTCTGTTGGGTGGCCTTTTGGGAACACCTCACAAGTATTGACAAAAATCTTTCGATGTGATTTTCTTAGGATTCTGCAAAGGTCTAGGGCTTAGTATTCTCAAACTGCAAATATCTAGCTGCTGTTTCTGTACTTTTGAGTCAGTATAAGAGTGCTTCTGGCTTACCTCTCTTGGTCTAGGTGGTAACATTATTAAATCTTTCTTTGTCTTTTTGAATATCTAAGCTTTATTTTCCGGGCACAGCTAGGTTTTGAGATCTGCTCAGAGTGATGTAAGATGTAAGTGATGTAAGTATTCCTCCAAAAGTATGTTTGAACACCCACTCTTCATAACTATTCTTACGCATTTTGGGAGAGGGCAGTGCCTGTCATGTAGAGGGAGTTGAGGCAACAACAATTAACTTTTGAGCCAGTAGGTGATGTTTGACTTATTATCACTTCTCACCAACTAGATCCAACATCACCGTAGGCTGAGTTTGACATCTAAGTTCTCCAGTCTACCACTGAAAGAAAGTCTGTGTCTTCCTTACTTGTACTCCTTCATATTTCTGCCTGTTGTACAGAGAGCTTTTGAGTATGATCGATAAGATGGGATGTACAACAAGGGCAAATCATAACAGTAATTGTTTATCATCCTTCCTCTTTTCCTTCCTTTTCTAGCATACAAACTTGTGTATTCTAACTCTGTTCGGTGTTGATTTCCATTGAGGTAAATTAAAATCAGTGCGACTGCATGAGGAGTAAGGTGCTACACAACTTGAGTTTAAGGTGTCAGAATAAAGCCCTGAATAATTATAGAAAGGAGATAGAGACTGGCTATATACATCTCTCCTGTGATTGACAGTGGTTTTAGCCTCCAGGTATTTGTAGTTATAACATGTGCTATATAAAAATCTTGTTTTATAGACTGGAGAAGATGAAGGATTTCTACAAATGCAATAATGGTATGTAATTTTCCCTTTCAAGGCATTAAATATGCCTACGATCCTGACAAGCTTCTTTTGAGAGTTTACAGATTCATTCCTAATGTTCAAGGAAAAAGCAGCCAGTCAGCTATTTGTTTACAAACATAGCATAACTTGAAAACCACCGATTAGATATCTAATTTCCTGGAAGAGCAATAGAGTGCAGTATTTAAATAGCAACTGGAAATGGGGACTCTTGAAAATGTCCTGGAGGTTAAAACATCTAGTGTATTTCTATACAGAAACATGTCTTAAAATTATTGCCCTCTACTCACCCCCTCCCTCTGACACACACACTTTTAACACAAATACTTGATATTTTTCAGGTCCTTAAGATATTCCCTCTTCTCTGAATCAGAATTCACTGTATCACCACAGAAGCCTTTTTGTTTTTGGTTTAAATGGTTACAGTCTTTTGTGTGTTATTTAGGGAAAATTAATGCAAACACATTCTTAGAATAAACATTACAATCATGTACCATTGCGCAAAGTAAATGAATTAAAGTTAAGATTATCAGTCCCAGTATTCATCTTCATAGATAAGCACCAAAAGTTTTCTATCAAGATGATAGGTTACATACAAAAAATATTTCAAAACAGTGGTACTCATTTTATTTTATTGTTTTTATTTTACTGTATACAAGAGCCCTGGTTGGAGTGGGGAAGCCCCCATGCAAAATAAGTCGTTGAAACGCAGTAAGAGCAGTGAGACCTTGCAGATTCTTGAGGTCCCCTCTTGAAAATGGGCAAGCAACTAATTTATTCAGATAAACTTGATGACAGTTTCCAGTACTCTTCCATGCACTGCTCTATAAAAATCTCATATCATGCTTTTGTGAACAGCCTGTTAGTTATGAAATGAACTATCCTATTGGACATTTTAAAAGTATTTTTTTATTTATCTTCTATCTACAGGGGACAGGTCATTAACATGAGGTACCTGGAATATTTTGAAAAAATACTTCATTTTATCAAAGACAGGATCCTTGTTTATCATGGGTAAATGGTTTGTTTGTTTTCCTTCCCCTTCAATATCAGTTGAAACTTTTGTTATATTCATAGACCATTCCAGATAATCTAGGGAAATATTTTCTTAAAGTTGCAGTATCAGCCATAACTGTTCTTGCTCATCAATGGGAGAAGCCCACTAATTGCTATATGAAAGAAAGTAGTCTTCCCATTTACATCTGAATGATGATAGCTATTAATTTTTAAGAGTACTAGTACCCATCTTTCTGGTCCATATTGGATAAAGATGGATTTTCCCTCTGCCTTACATGGGAGAAAGTGTGTTTTGTTCATGAGAGTCCTGGAAAATGTAGATAATTTTTTCTGAACAGTATTGGTGATTGAGGTGTGCAACCTATATGGGTGACATGGATATAGCTTTGTATAGATCATCCATGGAGGGTAATATGTAAGAAAATGTGGCCTTTAACAGGTATTCTGATGGCTTGGGAGCCAAATGTTTTCCCCCCTTGATAACTGAATGTGGCTTGTAGTTTAAAAAACCACTGCCAGAAGCCACCACTTTCCTCTGGAATAGTGAGGTTTGGAGAAAGTTAGGTGGAAGGTGATTAAAGATAAAAAGGAGATAACGTCATTGGACTATATAGGCTAAGTATTTTCAGACTTCCTGACAGGGTCTCTAGAACTAAAACATTCTGAGGTTTTCCGAATACATGGCTTGTTAGTAGCTACTGTGTTCTAATAAAGTTGTAAATTAACATATATCTGTTTACAACTCATAATTCTATATTAGCATAGAAATTCTGCATGGATTTCCCTTATTTTTTCTGTAGTCTATTGCATATATGTATTGTAAAGTATTGAGCTGTGGTTTGAATACATAAAATAATAGATTGTTTAAAATATTGTAGCATAATACATTGAGAACTTCCATCCTAATCTTTACCTTTTAAGTATTGAAGTTTCATTGCATGATTATCGTTCTGGAGCTTTTGACCTATATAGCATTAAGCATGCACTGTTGTAAGATTATGGTAGTCCTTCAGCTTGCACAAGCATGGACAGCCAAAAAAACAGCTCACAGTCTCTGAGGCAGGGAGGAAAAGACTGAAGGTATAAACAAGAGTTTAGGAGGGACTCTGCCAGCTTTTTCCTTTAGAAGTAAATTAGAAAGGGGAATTTCAGGGATCAAACCAAAATTTCCTCTGAAGAATGTGTGATCAATGAGGACGGTCCAATTCAAGAGCTGAGCAGGACACAAGGGTTCTTGTGAAAACATTGCCAAAGTAGTATCTGCTGGTGTTTATGTATGTCAAGAATATGGCATTGTTTGATTTCTTTTCAAGAGTGAGATTTGGGCTTTCTTAAGGATATTTTTCCACATTGCCTCTTCCATTGTGTCTGAAGATAAGAAAGCACTGGAGCTCAGCGCCTTTACAGCAAGCTAAAACTGAAAAGGGAACACCCAGCAGAGAGATGCTGTGGGGATGCCCAGTCTTCCCAATGCCAAAGAAGCCTAATAATGGAAAGCACACTCCAGATCCTAATTTCTTTTTCCACAAACTTCAGCTTTACTCTTAAAGAAGGGGAGTTCTTGGCTTTGGATCATAATATACCTGAGTCAAAGGTGCAGGAGAAAAGTTCTTTTTGTTCCCTAGATGAGTGTAACACAGTGAAGCTAGCTCAGTGGTTCCCAGCTTGTGGTCTGGGGGCCAAAAGTGGCCCACATGGATTTTCAAAGTGGCCCTTGGCTTCCCTCCTGCAGCTGTGCAAGACAGCCACTCCCTAATGACCCAGGCAGAGTATGTTTTCATGGGGCTAAAAGAAAAGCTTCAGGCTCTTTGCACCCAAGGAGATTGGAAATCAGCGCTCCCCTCCCCCTGCATGTAGCAAGGAGCACAGCAAAGCACTCCACTTGGGAACCTAGGCGCTGGGGGTCTCTGCTGGAGCCTGTGGGAAGGGAGCACTGATCTTCCATCTCCCTGGCTGCAGAAGGGAGCCACTGCCTCTGGACCCAAGTGGAGAGCACAGGGCTACAGGACACCTCTGGTTTCTCTGCTGTGGTCAGAGAGATGGGAGGTTGGTGAAGAGGAACTCCTTCCATTTGGCTGCAGGGGTGAGGGGCTTGCTGGCAGAGACTGGGGGCCCCCAAGTTTGTAAAAACTATATCTGTAGCCTTCAAGCCAAAAAAGTTGGAAACCACTGGGCTAGGTTATCAAAGCTTGGGTTCTCCATTACTTGAAATATCGAAATAAAAATCTGACAATTTTTCTAAAATCCAATCCATCTAACCCACAAATTTGTGGGTTTCTTATAGGAATTACTGGGTGAAACTCAATGGCTTGTGTGATCGAGGTAATATTAGATGATCATAATGCTCCCGTCTGGCTTTAAAATCTATGAAACCATAGAGAAGTGGGTGGTAACCACCACTGAGATCTAGCCAGAGAAAGTATGAGTAGATTAAAGCCAAGGGCATGTATCTCCTATTCAAAACTAAATAGAATTTGCAGTCACCCTTGATTCCACTTTTGAAGAGCTCTGTCAGGAGAAGTGAGAACTCCTAACAAATGGAAGAAATTTAAGCCGCATCTACACTAGCACTTATGCCAGCAAAACTTGTGTTGCTTAGTGATGTGAATAAAAACATATCCTGAGTGACATAAGTTTTTCAAGCATGAACATTCGTGTGGAGAGTGCTATGTTGGAGGGAGAAGCTCTCCAGCTGACATAGATACTACCACTCATTAAGGTGATTTTACTATATAGGCAAGAGAGCTCTGTTTGGTCAACATAATGCAGCTACGTGAGTAAGCATGATTGTGAAAAACACTCACCAGAGCAACAAGAGTTTTACTAGCATAAGTGCTAGTGTAGACAAGACCTTTGTTGGCAGGCCATAAAATTTTAGAGCCCTAGAACTAAAGGATCCTTTGTTCACAATCCATAGGATTGGAGCTATGGCATATTGGCAAAACACAGTGTAATGTATGAAGATGTCATTACCAAAGACCTTATAAAAAGGGGTGTCAAGGCTTTTTGAGAATTGTATTTATGGGGAAAGATGCCTCACTATTGATACAAAATAATCTTATTAAAACTGCTATTTTTTTAAAGCCATTAAAAATTGTTTTTCACCTTTCCTGAATATTGATGTAGCTACAAGAATGTTATAGCCAGGATAACTTGAAACATAACAATATCCATGTTTAGCTAAGTATGTTACAAAATTTCAAAATTAATCAAAGCCATTCCAGAAAGCTTTTTGCTTCTATCTCCAAAGGACAAGCAAACCTCAAGCAGACAAACCACGTAAACACTGTCTAGAAGAAACCTGATTGTAACAGAAATGTAGGTTTTTGTTAGAGCAATAAAATGAGTGCTCTCCCAACCCCAATTTCTTGCAAAGAAATCTGCTTGTGTTCTTAAAACTTTACAGGAGCATGTGTAGTTGAAGATATTTTAAACTTTTGTTTTTTAGATGTTGGGATGATAAACACCTTTGTGGTGTGCATATTTGCAAATATGATAGTTAAATGCGAAGCTACTAATCCAGTTCCTGATTCCATTGCTGTGTCAATGGTAAAATTCTCATGGAATCTAATGAAAATGGTGAAGTAATGAGAAGCAACTAGCCAAAGCTTCCGTAGCACTTCTTGTTTCTGTAAATATTTTCAATAACTAAAAAAAAAAAAAAAAAAAAAAAGACTTAGCATCCAGCAATTTAACACTACCACTTTAAACTATCCCCTGCTTACTCCCAAAATGTTGAGAGTCTAGGAAAAAAGGTACCTGCAAAAAAGGCTTTGAGGTGCTGAAGAAGCTTCAAAGACCCTTCAAAAGGTAGCGTCTCCTCCACTCTTGAAAGGGTTTGCTCCTCTATCCCAGTCCATGGCACTTGAATCTTACAGCTTGGATATTGAGAGTATATGGGCTTCTCAAGCCTGCATGTGTGTATTGCAATTACCAAGGCAAATCAAGCATGTTTAGTTTATGTTTTAATCATCCTGTAGCTTATGCAGGCCCATAAAGGAACCAGACAGCCCTTGCCAATGGGTGCAGCTTGCAAGTATATGATCCACATCTTCTAACTGGTCACTGTGGCAAAATCGAGAATCTCAAAGGCCACACTTACAGTCATTTTACAGCAAGTTTGGTCACTCTACATTGGAAGCGAATGGGCTTTACTCAGATATGGAGTGGACAGTCAAAACCAGGGGTCTGGACTGTTGGATCTTTCATCATACAGACATTGGGTCTGTTCGGAAGCTTGTTCATGACAGCTAGTATGCCACCTGGAAGTAGTTCTTTTGTTTTATGCTTTGTGTGTCCCCAATGTCTGAGTGAGAGATCAGGCTCCAGAATGGAAGATTTGC
Source organism: Podocnemis expansa (assembly GCA_007922195.1). NCBI lineage: Eukaryota > Metazoa > Chordata > Testudines > Podocnemididae > Podocnemis > Podocnemis expansa. Next base: position 27,828,184 of record ML681972.1, on the reverse strand, counting down.
TACCTTACCATCTGATATCCTTTCTGTTAATGACCTCTGTCCCCAGTTTGCCTTACATAACAAGCTCTTCTGGGTGTCTCAAGGACTTTTTGGAAATCCAGATAAATGGTTAATGTTGTTGAAAAAGACTTTATCATCATGTATGTGTTCAGTTTCCTAATGAGAATTCAGCATTTCCTCACAGCTTTGAAAGTGTTCATCTAGGGAAAGGGTAAGAGGTGATGTGGCTAAGTCTGAGGGTCATCTCAGTATTTATAAAAGAGGTGGAATCTGAATGCTGATTTCTGATGAGTTCAGTCCTAGGAAGAAGATCATTATGTAAAAATTTCCTATTGTATTGTTTTAATTTCACCCCCTGACCAAATTGGGAGATTGGGGAAATTTGCCAAGGGATATGCAGTAGGATACAATAAAGTAATTCAGTCCACTGACCATCGGAAAATATGCTGGAAAATGCTAGATTTGTTTGAGCATTATACTTCTCTGTTAAAATTCTTGCCTATTTTTTATTTTAGTGCTAATAATCCTAAAGGTCTACTAGAAGTTAGAGAAGCACTGGAAAAGGTACATAAAGTAGAAGACCTTCTTCCCATAATGAAGGTAATTGTGCAATAACTCTGAACTGATGTGGATAATAACATGAATGGACAGTTGTATGTCTAATTCAAAATGAAGACTGGAGGCACTATGGTCCTGTTCTAAAGAATTAATATAGTAATCAGAATGATTAAAGGTGGTCTTATCTAAGGCTTGAGCCTTCCCTTAGATACTTGAGTGTGTGTTGTATACCTGAGAAGTCTTAATCCAATAATTATTTTAAGTAGTAAAAGAAAATGTGCCTGCTAAAGGGAGAAAAAAATTCTAAGTATGCTGGTTTCTTTAATCCTACCTTATTAGCAATGAGGATTTTTACTTAGAACCTGAATGGCTGGCTCTGCATAACAGTGTAAAACAGAACTTCAGTTTGTTCTGTTAAGGTTCTGTATAGTTGGGGAAACTCAGGGCTGCTGGTTTGCAGGGGCATTGCTGGCACCTAGCACATGGGACACGTGCCCCAAATCTGGGCACCAGTGCCCTGAGTGTTTGGGCTGGCCCTGGGACCCTGGGCAGGGCAATCTCTGCAGCGCCCATCTCTCCCAGCCCTGAACCAGCCAAGGATTTGGGGCCAGGCTGGAGGCACTGGGAGCCAGATGAACAATCAGGCAGGGGCACCAGATCGTGGCCTAGAGGGTGTGGCCTGGGCCCAGGAGGCATGGCCTGGGGCTGTGCCCTGGGTCTTGTCCCAGGGCAGCAACATTCCTGCTGGTTTGAGTGTGACCCAGAGCAGTAATGAATGGAAGTAATTGCCCATGCATGAACTGGTGGCTTCTACTCTTATCTAGTGGAAAAGTACCAGAATCACTAAAAACCTCCTTGTTGGCATCCTCCGTAAAAAAGGCTGTGGATTGTGTGACATGGAAACTGAGTTACATTTTTATCCCTAGTAACCATTAGGTCCTTCCAGCTCAGGATTCAGTTCTTAAGATTTTTTTTAAATAAATCTAATGTGGGATGAGTCAAGTGAGTATTTAAGTCTTTGGAAATATGGCAAGAGGGGTTTGATTTTAAAGAATTATTTAAAATAAAAACCCAGAATCTAAATAAAATAATCAAACTTGAATAAAGTTTGAAAAGGAACATTCACCCAGTCAAAGCATGGAAATTCAAACTGATCAGTTACAGATGTCTTCACAGAAGCTCAAACACCAACTATGTAGACTTTCCACTGGGTTTTCTGCTGAGTGCTGCAGATGTCACATACAAGTTACTTTTGTAAAGCATATATTAGGGATTGTAGGGTTGGGGCAGTTTAAGGTCATACCTTTACTGACTTGTCCATTCTCAATCTCCAACCCAGTGCTCACCTTTTTGGCATGAATGCCAGTAAAACTAAACAAAAGCCTAGGAAGGTAAAAATGAAAGATTTCATTGCCCTATCCAACACTTTAGATGATATGGAAAACCATATGTCTCTTTAAAGTAAAATGGCTGCCAGTTTTTGCAGAGGAGCTTGACAAGGGGAAATGCTGTCAGCTGGTTTAAAAAACACAAATTAGCACAGAATAACAAAAATATATAAATGTTCAGAAGTCTATGAATGATTTAGCTAGAAATTAAGATCTCTTCCAAAGAATTGGCATTAAATATTCCTGGCCTTCAAAAACTAATTATTTGTCTCTGGTTTGGGTCTTAGATATACCATTTTTAATTGTTCATGTTGCATTGGAATGCTATTTCTCAATAGAAGCTTGTAATTTTCTAAAAAATGAAATATGATTGGCCAAAGCATAATTTCATGGATCATACCATTGTATTTTAAAATACCTGGTTGTAAAAGCCGTTAACTCAACAATGCAAGTCCAGCAATTGTTTTCAGTGCTGCATGGATCAATTGATAAAATCAGTTAGTACTGAAGTGGTCAAGTTGTTCAAGGAGATAAATAAATTTGTATGTTGAATGGAAGTTGACATCTGGTTTCATTTGAATGAAAGCTGGTGGTTTATAGCTGATGCACAAGTTATGGCCTTTGGCTCAAATTTTAAATTTAAATCATTTTTTGGTTTTGCAAAATTTGAAAATGTGTTCTGTTTTGCATTTGTTTATCTTTTTCCTGATGAGGAGAAAAATATGCAAAGGATGTTAAACAAGATAGCAAACAGTTTTTTAATTGGTAGCCAGTGTTCTGGAATGCAATTTAAAGTAATTTGTTTACTTAAAAATTATAATATAAAAAACAGACTCCACAGTTCAATTTACTGTCCTCACATTAATATGGCAAATGCTTAGTATCGTACTGTGGCTTGGGAAAAACTAATGCTCTCTGCATAGTTCTAGTCTAGAGTATAAAAGGTGTTTGGCTTTTTTTTTTTTATTTAGGAGACCTTAACTGCATTAGGTATCTCCTGTTAAAACTGTCTCTAGAAATCAGTGTTACTCAACAGTGGCTAGAAAGCTGATCATTCCATATTTATACTAATATATTTCCTTTTTTTCTGAAAACAGTTTAACAGTAAAACAAGAGATGGATTTACTGTAAACACTAAAGTCCCCAGCCTTAAAGATCAAGGGAGAGAATATGACGGATTCACAATTACAATAACAGGAGACAAGTACGTTTGCTTTAAAAAATTCAGATGTTTAATATTCTAATTTTTAAGGAAATGGCAATGAATAAATGTTGTAGGAGTATGAATTATCAGTAGTAATTAATTTCTTCTTCTAATGGCATTTTATACTTTGTGATTGGGCTCTTTCTTTTTTCCACTGAACAAAAACTCAAGCTTTGCAATGGTCCTCATGCAAATTATTTTATAGATATTTTGGATCTCTTGATTTCTGTTAAACTGGTTAGGATAGACAAAGAAGCAACATAGATTACGTTTAAGGACTAGCCCCATGTGGTGTAGATGATTTAGTTCTACAGAATCCGTGAGCAATTCTGAAGTGTGCAATATCTTGGTTGACAGGGATCCTGTCTTTCAGCCCATGCTGTTGAATGCACATTGAAGTTTTATTCTCCATCATAATAGTCACAAAATTCTAATCAGCAGAACTGTATGCCTGACAGCCTGATGAATCAGAGCTGTCTTCGCTCTATATACTTAAATGTTTTTTGCTGTGAGTATTTTTCAGTCTGCTTCATAGATTTTTTTAGTCAGAATGTACCATCATAATGAATCCATACTTCTCCTGAAGTAGGGATTAACAGGACAGTGGGTTTTGGCCTTTTCATCTTACTGAAATTTTTCAGGGGTTTGTGCCCCATCAGGCAGACGCATGAATCTACCTTATATGTTTGGGTCATGTAATAAATAACTAGCTGGTAAATTATAGTGAGGAGACATTGGGTCCATTACTGGTTGAGGTAGTAAATGCTGCCTTTCCGAGGCAAAAAGCCAACATCCCTAAAGAGTGATTATTAGGACCATGTTCAAAAGATCTCTGTGGTCTCACTACAACAATATAAAATTGATCATTTTCTTAAACATTCTTTCCATTCAGATTATTTAGGGAATCTGCATTCTACACCATCATTTGAAGTGCTCCATAACCTAATACAGACTTATTTAGTGTGAAAGGTAGACTTCTGTTTTTTTTTCTTTTTTACTGTATCCTAATGGATTTTTCCCTTTTGAATTTTAAATTCTAGATGTGCACATTCATAATGGAGTGATGCACTAGCTAGTTTTATTATATCAGGAAGGCATCTCTGTCTGTGAAACAGCTCACATTTATGAAAATTAAATTACAAATGTAAAATTTTGTAAGGATCTGTATAGTTCCATGTGCAGATGAAACAATACAATTTTGTAGTAATTAGCACTAATTAGGAAACATTTCAGTGTCTGTAGCTTAAACGTAACGAGAACAAATGTGCTGCAGATTCTTAAGAAATAAAACAAACTGAAATAGAAAACTGCCGTGGTAGAACATACTTCTAAATTTCTTGTTTTCATATTGTATGGATGAAGATTTTTTTACTGAGTGACATCCCTAAAAAAGTTACAAAGATAGAAATTTGGCAAAAATAAGAGTCCAAGTGGGGCTCAGATATAGTTATGTTAAAACATGCATTCCTGAAACTCCGGCATGAAGCAGTAGCATACCACTAGAAGACAAAACTATTGAAAATAGAACAGTTCACATACTGTGCAGCACCATGTTAGCCAACAGAGACCTCAAGAACGAAGTGAAATCAAAGGTAAGAAGGGCATCCATTGCATTTACTAAACTCAACAACATATGGAAATGAAATATATACTGCACCAAAACAACACTGAGAACTTTCAATTCAAATCTAATCTCACTGCTAACAGAGTTGGAGATCTGCTAAAACATTAAACAAAACTAGACACATTTGAAAATAAATGCCTATGAAAGAGTCTGAGCATCAATTGGAAAGACTTAGTCACCAATGAAGAAACCTAAGGATCACCAACCAGCAGCTCATTTCATGTTTAGTGCATGTAATCTTTGTACCAGTACACAGACTCCCTCATGAAGCTGTCAGGTGGAAAACACATGGTGTGAGGAAATGAGGGCACCCAAGAAACACTCTTAGCAGAATAATCCATCTCAACACCAAATGGAAGAAGCAGCAAATGACAGTGGTTAATGGAAGAGACTGGTTTCCATTGTATTTGTCAACACTGGTGCAGAAAGGATGTAAATGTTAAAAATAGAACTTAAAAGCTTTGCCATTAAAAAAAAAATTAGAAATTCCTTCCATCAAAATATTATCAGTTGTTTTCAAAACAATATCTATCACTTTGTCAGTAAGAATATGAAATATGTTCTCTGGTATTTCTGTTTTCAGCCTCAGTGCTGCTGATTTGGGTGGTTAGCGGATTCATGTATAATAGAAGGTTTTGGAGGAGGAAGGGAATATTAGCCTTAATCGTACCTCATTTTTGCACCTCTTTTGAATATTTAATTATTTAAATACATTTCAAGACTTTAATCTTTTTTTGTGTTAGAATTGGGAACATATTATTTTCAGTGGAAACTCAGACAACGGAGGAAAGAACACAACTGTATCATGCAGAAATAGATGCATTGTATAAGGACCTAACAGCCAAAGGAAAAATACTAAATCTATCCACAGAATTTGGGGTAAGGCTTTTATGGAAACAATTAATTTGAAGTTGAAGCTAGCCTGAATTTTGTCTGCAAGTGAGGTGCAAATTTTTTAACAGAGAGGGTAATTAATCATTGGAAGAACTCACCAAGGGTTGTGGTGAATTTTCCATTGCTAGCAATTTTAAAATCAAAACTGGATATTTTTCTAAAAGATATTTTCTGGTTGCAACAGGAATTAATTCAGAGAAGTTGTATGGTCTGTATTATGAAGGAGATCATACTATAAGATTACAGTGGTCCATTCTGATTTTGTAACCTATGAATTTATAAATAATAATAATATAACTAATTTTAATATCTACACTATCATTTTTTATTTTTGTCAAAATATGTCCAACATCATAGTTCTGTGCATTGCTTTGATATTCAGTTTTTTTGGGGACACAGTTCCTAAATAAGTAATAAAATTCACCTCTTACTTAAATGCCACTAGAAATTAAATGAAAATCAACCCACCCACAGCGTAAAATGCTTCATAATAAAATGTTGTTACTTTTTATCCTGACTTGCAATCACTGCATCTTACCATGACAAGCACTATTTAATATTGTTCTTAGGCCAGTTCATGAGAGCCAGTTGTAAAATGAGAAATGACATAAATACATGACAAAATAATAAAATTGTTTTCATGTTGATTGCATTCTGCCTGCCTAACTGGCTGTGCTTGAGATTCTGTGTTTTCAATTTATAATAGGTGAATTGTCAATCAGACTAATTCCTTAGCGTAACCTTTTTGAATTACTTGAACTTCCCAATGTTCAGAGTGGCGATAGTTCAATTTTATTCAAACTTCCATATATTTTTCTTAATAACACACTTTGCTTTTGAATATACTGTATCATTACTTAATGGAAGGTGTTATAAAGTGCATTAACACTTTTATATGTTACTTAATCTTCTATCTGTACACTAAAGTATTATTTGAGCCCCTGCTTGCATTTATTTTATCTAGGAGACAGATGCTGTGTGCAATCTAATCCTGTCTTTAGTTTATTACTTCTATAACTTAATGCCACTCTCAAGAGGATCCAGGTTAGTGACTGATTTTGTGCATTATGTCTCTAGCTGCTATTCTGTCTTAGTGTTTGTGGGATTGTTTATCTGCTTAGTGGGTATGCTAATAAAGGGACTTGTGATAAAGTACAGTTGTTTCTCATGTACTTCTAGGGTCTCTTGCTCTATTGATATTGATATCCGAAGCTATAGCCCTCAAGAGACCAAACCTTTACTGACCACAACAATTTAAGAGATTAGTCAATATTAACTAATTAATTAATCAGTCATCAGTCCATCAATAAAGCTGTAAGATTATATTCCTGAACACCTCAATTTCTGACTTTTTTTTTTTTTTACTAAGGTGTTAGATGTCTGTTTTATCTCTAATAAAAAGGAATATCTTGAAGTGTTCTTTTAATTTTTAACTAAGGAATAAGAGGTTGATTTTGTATCATGTAAAATTCCAGCTGAAAAATATTATGGAGAGTGACTTGTTCCTCTTTGTTTTTTAGTGTGATAGCTTATTCCGTGATCATGGGAGCACTGATGGCAAGTGGGAAAGAAGTAGCAGGAAAAATACCAAAAGGAAAGGCAAGTTTTATGTAAAAAATACATTGGCTCAGCCTACACACAGCGGAAATGAAACTTCTGAATATGGAGAAGCAGCTGAAAGAATAAGCAAGGACTGAGTGTGTATTAGGTGTTTGCCCATCTTTTACTGTGATGTTTTGCTATTTTAAGTGTGTGGGTTTTTTGTTCGTGGTTTTTTTTAATGATTCATTGCTTATTTTGTTTTGTGGATTCTCAGATGACCACTGTGATATACAGTATATTTCAGTATAGATGATTAGCCCTGAGGACACAGCCGTTCCCCACTGATGAGGACCTTCCCAAAGTAATTGTGCTTTTATAACCTTGAGGCCAATTCGTGGCGCTGGCCTCCTCCTTGTGGTTGCCCTTTAAGAAGTCTCTAAAGCAGAGGAGTCAAACTCACTTGCTATGGTGGGTCAGATTTGACTTAAATGACTTCAAATGGGCCGTACATGCCATAAATCGAAATACAAGGGCCTGTGGCATCACGGATTGCTGTGTATGTGAGACTGTACGCTGCAAGACCTCTCTCTCGGGGAGAATGTGTGGTCTCGTGGAGTGCAGTCTCACACTCAGTGATGCCATGAGACCAGTATATTCTCATGGCATAGTGGAGCGCTGGGAATGTGAGGCCGCACTCTGTGATATCGCAAGGCCACACTCACTTGGTTTCTGTTAAGGGAAATAGTATAGTCTTGTGGAGTGCAGTCATGGACTGGATGGAAGAGGTTTGTGGACCAATGTTTGACAGCCATGTTCTAAAGCAGGGCTGTCCAACCTTTTAGGGTGAGGGGCTACATTGCAATTCTTTTCTCAGTTGGGGGCCTGGTGAGAAAAATTTTGATAGATAAGACAAAGAAATCAATCTTATTAATAAATCTTAATAAAATAATGATCAGTGTGATATTTAGCATTACTTTTGCTTGCATTGTGTACAGAGGACAGGGGAGCATGGCAGAGGAGGGGAAGGAAAGAAGGGTGAAGTGGGGGGAACAGAGCAGCTGGGTGGCGAGACTCAGCTATTTCCTGACAGGGACCCTACCAGCTCTGCTCTCCTCACTCCCTGCCAAGCACTGCACAGGGAAAGGAGAGCAGTGCTGGGGAGAGGAAGAGGAGAACAGAGTCGGACAGAGTTAGCACAGAAACTCTGGCAGTTCTGCAGGGGTCACAGGTTTTGGCACTGAGCATCTCTGTACCAGAAACACTGATGGGTAGTAATCTCTACAGAAGAGTTTTTGCCACTAAGGTCATGGGAAGGACAGGAGTGCTGGGGTTAGGAGTGTGAGAGGAGAGCAGAACTGGAGGGGATGTCCAGGTCAGGATTTGAAATTGCTCAGGGTACTCCCCCTTTACCTGCCCCCTGCTTACTCGAAGGGGTTGAATCCAGTCCCTGAACAACTCTCCAGTAATGTCATGCCTCTCTGTGGCTGTGCTTTGCATGGGAGAGGAAACCAACAAGGGCCCTGGCCAGCCCCAACTCTAGGGCTCTTGCAGCAGCACTTCATGGGCCAGATGAAGGCCCTTGGTGGGCCAGAGTCTGGCCCCTGGGTCACAGGTTGGACAAGCCTACTCTAAAGATTCAGTTTGAGAACACAAATCTTATTTTTGGGTGCTGTGGGTACATCTGGGCACACAATAGGGGCATTCTTTCTTTGTTTTCAGATGAAGTTCAGTGTGGTTATAACTTAAAGTTCTAAATGATCTGGAACCCCTTTACATGAAAAAGCAGCTCACCCTGTCTCCTGCCACAGGAGTTGTAATCTGGTGAATTAGCCTGGCTCTTTGGTTCTGGAGCTTGAAGTGAAGTTTTGGTCTGAAAATTAGTATGTGAAAATGTCACCATCCGACTCGTCAGATAGGCTCCCTTTGTGTAATCAGTCATATCTGCTGACTTTGACAAAAATAAGATGCTCAGATGCTTCTTTGAGCAATGTCTCTATAGGCCACACTGCAGGTATACATGCACCTTGCAAGTCTTTATCAGAGATTTTTCTGCTAGCAGTGCCCGTTTGTCAGGGCTGGCGCAACACAGTAAGCCCAGTAAGCCTTGCAGGGGGGCACCAGTGTTTGAGGGGCACCAAAATGGGGATTGCGCTGTGACGCTGCACTGATGACATCACTCGGCTGCACCGGCATCTGTTGCGTGCAGGGGAGCGCCAGAAACCCTAGCGTCGTCCCTGCCATTTGGCCCATGTATGTGCCTTATGCTTCCTTGTGCCAGAAGCTGGGGCTATCTAGGCATGCACAGATGAAGCACTCTGTTACTCTACTGCCTCAGCCTGAGAGAGAGCTCTAGTTAGTGTTCCCATCTTGAGAGTACCTCCACTATTTCATATAGTTACGTTTTGTTAGTATAGTTCTTAGTTGTAGTTACAGTTAAGTAAGTACTGCCAGTGAGGGAACAGTTTGGTGTTTTTTCACCTTCTCTCTTTCTTCTTGGGAAGCCTTGTCTTCCTGTTAGATCATGTCTAGCTCACTAGGCTCCAAACCCTGCCTCTCTTGAGAAGAAGTTACACCTGTTAGTGACAGACACTCTAAATTTGTCTTTTGTTGGGGAAGTCTCACGTCTCCCAGAAAGGCAATTTCAAGCTAGACCTCAAGTTGAGGACAAGGAAGAATGGGAGATTAAGCTCAGAGTCTTAATAATGGAGCAGTCACTTGGACCAGTAACCAAGGTCAGGGCAGGAGGCCCTGCTGTACAACTGTCTCTGGAAATATATAATGGGGAACAATTAGCTTAATACAGACTGCTATTAACCCAGATTTATAGTATTGCTGCTTTTTTTTCCACTAGGCTATCAACTAATACTACAGTACAAAGTCCAGTCTTCCAAATTTTATCTAAATGGGGAGTGCAATCTATTGTTTTTAAACCCTCCGTGATTTCATAATTTTATGGCATTTGATCATTAATGTTTATTAATTCTGATTAAGACAGAGGATACACTAGATTACACTGCAAAATATGAGAACCTAAATGACAACCCAGGTATTTCTCTAATTTCACAGGTTTAATTTTTCTTAATAGATTAGGAAAGACATTGGACTATTCTCATGGATATGCCAACAACAAATTAGCGTTTTTCAAAATGTTATATTTTATTACACCTTTGTAATTATTTGCTGATGTGTTTTTGTTTCAGTTGGTTGATTTTGAAGCCATGACAGCGCCTGGTTCTGAGGCCTTTACCAAAATAGCCAGGAGCTGGATGAACCTTCAAAGGTAAATGTTTTGTCAAAGAAAAAAAAAAACCCTCAGAACTATTGAAGTACTGCATTAATAAATCCTTAAACAAATATGACCTGTGATAGTCCTTAGTAAATCATTAAGTTTAAGATGATCATGCTTCCTATAAGTCAGTTTATTATACAACAGACTGTCATGATAGAGTTTACCCAAGTATAGAGGACATGCACAAGACCATATGTACTATTAAAATCACTTCATGCCTATACCAAAGGTTGATGTGGTACATGTAGCTTTGCATAGATCCTCTATACTCAGGTAAATTTCACCATTATTCACCAGCACGATATTAGAATTCTATCAGTGTGAAATTGTTGAAACTGTAACTTAATACAATTTGTTTTTTTAAGTTTCCACTAGGCTAATACCCTATAGCAATTTTGCACAGTAAGATTAATGACTTTCAATTTTAAGTTTAAATAATAAGTTATTGGCATGCCCAACAATACAGAAGTAGTATAAGGCATTGAAGCACATACTAAAAAAGAATTGGGATTTGGTAGCCCCAGCAGAAAACTGAGTCATTAGTGATCCATTGGATTTTTGGCTAATTCTTCTGGTGCTGGAGGAATCCACATCTAGCTAACTTCCTAGAGATTTTCAGAAATACCAGGCCTCTGAGGGCATCTCTCATGGTGAAGTTAAAAGGAGAGAAAAATGTGAGCGTTTTTAGTATAGAATGAAATCTAGTATTTTAAAACCACAGTTTATTACATAACTTTTAAAGATGACCAAACCGACTCTAGAGTCTGAAAAAAATTCTTCAGCCAAATGGGTCCATATAAAACATTGGTACCAATACATAATCTGGAGCAAACTATTGAGGTGAGATTACAAATACATGAATATAGGCATTTCTTGCTGTCCTAACACTGTAAGTGGCTTATTTTCATGCATTTGTTCCTCTTTCGAAAAATCTTCTCTGCCCTGAATTTTTTTCATTTTCCCTACTAAAGTGATAAAAATAAATAGAGAGATTTAATAAATAAAAATCATCTGAGTGACTGAGATCGAAGTGTGAAAACAAAATAGAATCATGATCAGTTATTTTTTCAGTTTTCCTTTGCCACACTTTCTGCCTAAATAAAACTTGCCGTGGACTTCTCAAATGAAGAAAAGTAGTTCTGTTAACTCTAACATTTTGTTTGCAAATTGGAAAGCAGCTTAAACTCAGGATTAATGTTCTTAATTTAACAGGGCCTTTTACTGCAATGTTTGAAGCATACATACATTCTAGTGTGTATATCCAGACATATTTACAGTAAACACATTCATTCCTTGTAAACGAGTATTCTCATCATAAAACTGCCACAAACTTGGCACTGTTGTCCCTTTGTGGTCATTCTCAGAAACAGAAGCAGAAGTTGGCTGGAAACGGAAATAGGTTCCTAAACATCCCTAAAGAGATCCCTCTAGGTCAGGTTTAAGGCATTCTGTGGGTAGTTTAAGGAAAATCTTCACTTCTGCTCTGTGCTGTACCTCTTCTGTTGGTTGATATTTAACCACTGATGATTAAGTTAAATGACCTGTTAACTTTCTTTAGAAGTAATTTTAAATGAAGAAAAGCATAAACACTCAAGTATATTAATTTGAATCTAAGACTAATTGCACTATTGAATAATAAATGTAATTGTAAGTGCCACAAATTCAATTTCCTTGCATAAAGAAAAACAGTATGTTAAATACGACACTGATCCAACATTGACATTTACGACTATTTTTGTTTTTGTTCTTAAATAACATTTTTGTACACATTGATATCAAAACTAATACTCCTGGTTTGCAACCCATAAATTTAATTTGACAATTTTTCTCACACTTGCGCATTAAAATACTGTTCCAATATTAAAACACATGTTAATATCACCTTTGCTTTGAAGTGTAGTATGAACTGTGTATGAAATCAACCTCTCCTGGATAGCAGTTTGGAGTGGTTATTGTACTACATGAATAATGGTGGTGGTTGTTAGAGAAGTGAATCTTCAGTTCATCCTAATTATTGCCATCCGACCCAGCTCCTTTTTATGATGATTGCCTAATTACCTATGGCTGCTCTTTGAGATGTGAATCATGATGAACAACAGATTTAGGCAATAAACTCTTGACAACGAATGAGCTTTAAAATCAATACAGGCTGAAACGTTGTTTATGAAGTAAATTTTTAAACACTCTATTTCAGTTTAATTTTGTTTTCTTTTTCAGTATTTCTCCTTCTTACAAGAGTCTCCCATCAGTATCAGAGACTTTTCCAACATTAAGAACAATGATTGAGGTGCTAAATACAGACTCTTCTCGTTGTCTTAAAAAACTATAGTTGCTGTGTAATTTATACAAATAAAGGGTCAAGACTTCTTGTTTTGTAAATTATTTTTGAAAAGGAAAAAATATGAAGAAACTGGGCCCTTAATTACTTTTGATACAATTTTTGATAAATGTAATACTTGAACCACTTTCTTTACCTTAGGGGCTCTCAACAGAAAAGGGAAAATACTTTGTTTGACTGAAAATATACAATGAATGTGAGGGGATGGGGTATTTGATGGCCTCATTTGTTCCTGTGCACAATTGAATGTCACTGCTTTCCTAACAGCAAACTTATTTCAGAGACCACACCTAAGAGTGATATGATGTAACTCAAATGGAAACTACTTTGGACCTGCTGCAAATATGGATTTTGTTCTTCAAGAATGTTTTCCTTAATGCACTTTGAAAATCCCATATCTTCTCTGCCTTTCAGTCAGATGCCTTCAGGTTCTTCAACAAAAAATTTAACTGTGAAATCTTTATGAATCATACCTGAGTGTGTGATGCATAAATACACACTTTATGTAATATCCTGTGTAAAAAAAAAAAAAAAAAAAAAAAAGCGTTTCAAAGACTTGTTTGACAAATCTGTCAGGAACACTTGTAAAGAAATTGGTTTCAGGAAAACAAACTCTGGAATAAAAATAAATAAATTATATGCTTAAAATGAGCCTTTTCAGTTGAGCAAATGATGAAGAGTTATATTAATGGGCATCGGGTTACCTGCAAGTGAGGCTCGATTGCTGTTGTTGGATTTCTTGATGGGGAAGGGCACCAGGTTGAATGTACTGGGAAAGCCACCTGGGGCAGAGCTTAAGCTGGTTTGTCAGATGGTAGGTAGGACAGGTAGCATCCTGGGAAACTGAATATTAACAGGGTAGCCTATCAGGCTGGACTGACTCAACTCGGACAATAGGAGTAACACTGCCAACTGTATTTCATTGGAAAAAGTGCATTTTCTTTCAGGCAGCAACAAAAGTAGACACGTTGGGGGCAGGGACAGGATTCAGGGAGACCTAGATAAACTGGAACAGTGGGCCAATAGAAATCTTATGAGATTCAGTAAGGATAAGTGTAAAATCCTGCATTTGGGACCAAAAAAACCCCATGCACTGCTACAGGCTGGGAAACATTCAGCTAAGTAGCAGCAGTATAGAAAAGGACCTGGGGGTCATGGTGGATGGGAAGCTGGATATGAGTCAGCAGTGTGCTCTTGCAGCCAAAAAGGCCAATGGCATACTGGGCTGCATCAAAAGAAGTATTACCAGCAGATCAAGGGATGTGATCATTCCCCTCTATTCTGCACTGGTGAGGCCACATCTAGAACGCTGTGTTCAGTTTTGGGCTCCCCACTACAAAAAGGACAGGGACATGCTAAAGAGAGTTCAGAGGAGGGCAACCAAAATGATTAAAGGGCTAGAGCACAAGCCCTATGAGGAAAGACTGGAAGCATTAGGCTTATTTAGTCTGCAGAAGAGAAGATTGAGGGGGGATTTGATAGCAACCTTCAACTACTTGAAGGGATGCTCTAAGGAAGATGGAGCTCGACTGTTCTCGGTAGTAACGGAGGACAGAACGAGGAGCAATGGTCTCAAGTTGCGGTTAGGGAGGTCTAGGCTGGATATTAGTAAAAAAGTTTTTTCTAGGAGAGTGGTGAAGTCTTGGAATGAGCTGCCGAGGGAGGTGGTAGAGTCTCCATCTTTGGAGGTGTTTAAGGCCCGGCTGGACAAAACCCTGACTGGGATGGTTTAAGTGGGAGTGGTCCTGCCTCTGGCAGGGGGTTGGACTAGATGACCTATGAGGTCCCTTCCAACCCTATGATTCTATGAAAAGTGACCATCACTGTTTGTTGGGAGTCTCAGTAAACTGTGACTTATCTTCAGAGGAAGGGGGGCTCTATAGCCTATGCAGATTCTGTCTTCTGAGTGATCTTGACAGCTTTTGTGCAGTCGGTGGCTATAGCCACAAAATCTCTAGTAGACTAGGGTGGGCAGCTTAGTTTCCTCAGTGTGACTCTCTTATCTGGTCAAGTTTTTCTGGCCTTTAATAGTCTCCTGCACATCAAAAACAGGGTTGGGTTTTTGTTTGTTTGTTCTTTTTTAAAACCTTCTGTTTCTAAGAGCATCGCTTTCAACACTGTTTCAGAAGCTTTTATTTACAGTGTCACTGTACAAAGTTCACTCATCACAAGCCCCTTGTGGACACAGCATTCCATCTGTTGTTCATTTTCCAGAGCTCAAAGTTATGTGGGCAACTGCACGGGTGTTCCTAAATTAGAGAAAATGTGTGAAATATCTGAGAGCACAACTTCTTTGCAAGGGGTGGAAAAATGACACACCTGCAGCCGTGTGGACCTTGAATATGACAGGGAGATATCATTTATTAGCAGAGGGCAAGCAGTCCCCAGGACCCTGATTACCAGACCACTCCCCAGAAGAAAACAGCTATACAACTTATTTAATCCTTCCTCCAGCCAGTGGGTGCTGCATCTCCCTGATAAATTCCAGGACTTGGCTTTTGCTCTCTGACGCCCTAAGGCCACAGGAGGTGGCTCTTGAATTTTAGAGGCTGTACATGAGGAACAACTAAAGAAGGTGGCAAAGAACTGAGAATGCCCATATTTGTGTCTGAAAGGAGGAACGTCTGAGAATAAAATTGGGATAGACTTATGGAAGAGAGGGGAGTTTAAAAATTGCACTCCCGCACAAGAGTTAGCGTTAAAAAAGTATTGTTACCAATAGACCGTTAGAGTGCCTGTCGTCATGCCGTAGTTGAGGTTGCATCTGAGTTCCCATTATAAGCTAGTGTTTTCCTTGCCCCCAAAATCTAGTCATAATGGTCTCAAATCAGTAGTTTAGATGTGGGGCCGTGACAGAATCTCTGAACACATTTGGAACTTAACTGAACAAGTGGGTCTTAATTTGACATCCTAAAAGTACCTATATGAGAGTAGTTTTCTAAAAAAGTCACTATAGCAGAACAGAAGATGGGAGACAAATCAAAATTTAATCAGTAGCACTCCATTTTAACAAATCTAGAGCACTACACATTTTTTTTTATATATATAGATATACAGACTAATTTCAATAGTTAACTGGGTTCATTGGTTCCAGTTATCTTAGAATAGGACATCACTTGATAATTAGAGACCTTAACTTTCACTTGTATAAAAAGCACCCCTTGCCTTTGCCTTTAGAAAAGAGAGGCCTCAATGTAACTGAAAAATTAGTGTGGTTGGAGCCCCTGTTCATTTTGAACGTTGCAGTTCATAGTGCTCACCAATTCTACATTAGAAGGATAGTGAAAACATCAATTTCCTTCCACTTACCTCTTCTCCCATCCATTACTGAAACAAATCATACATTGTTCGACATTAGCTGCTCTCCTGTGTAATGCAAATGCTGTTAGAATATTTTCTTTCCATTGTGCATTTGCAACTCTCATTTAATACTAATGGAGTTGCAAGTGCAACAAGATTGATTCTTTGGAAAGATGAGATAATTGAAGTTCAGATTAAATTTTTAAAGATGCTTGAGTCATGCTACATTATTTGTATACATGCAATCACTAGATTGCATGTTTTAATGTCTGTTGGGTGACTAGGTCCAGATGGTACTTTGAAGACTTTGGTTGCAGATAGTATGATTAGACAGCAAATGTGAAATACAGAGATTGAGTAGGGTTGATTGGCATCTATATAAGAAAAAGTCATGAATACCAGGATTGTCCTGATAAAATTGAGACATTGGGTTACCCTAATTGCAGGCAAACTAGGACGGGGAGGATAGTCAATCATGTTTGACTGGAAAGTGCTATTGCTTTCCCCAGCCACGAATTATACCAGTAACAATGGTTCAGCAGGAACCATACTGACTATTCTATTCCCTTCCTTCCCCAGATACGATTTTTTTTTTTCTGGTATGCTCCAAGAATGGACAGATGTTGCACAAAGGGTCAGAAAAGCAGAACGGTTGTGAGCAGGGCCCATGTCCAGGCATACATAGCAAATTTCCCATAGAGCCAAGCTCCCTATTCACTCCTGCCTATTTCAGGAATATTTTTGAGTTGGATTGTCAAAGAACAGAATTCACATAACAAAGCTTATTCCTATAAAACAATTTTGGGACCAATAAGCATGACTTCAGAGTACTGAACTTCAGCATTGCAGTCTGTTAGTTGCAAAAGTAGTTTTCCTCACCAAGGCAGGTAAGACCCAGTGGTTTCAATTCTTGACAGCTTCTTCAGCGGCTTGGATCCATAACCTCAGAGGCAAGCTGGGGTGAGATGACAATTTTGTGTCTGGAATGATTTCTCAGTCCTGAAGCTCACTTGCTAATGGGGTTGCTTTCCTCTTTATGCTCTTAAATGTCTTGTGTTTGAAGCATTTTTGGTAATTACGTGAAAGAACAAAGGAAATCAGAACAAAAATGGGGAAAGACCTACATGATTTTGTTCAGTTCAGAAGGTGTTAACTGCCTGGATTCTTTTTAGTCAACATTTTAGAACTCATTTGCCACTAAGTTCCACTCTCTCTTAACAAAAAGGAGTTAGAGTTTGCTGGGATGAAAACTGAATAATCTGTGAGGTGGTACCCATCAGAGAGAGGCTCAAAAGACACCCTTGAAAAAGATGGAGGACTGAGGAATGGATAAGTTAATTACAGAAGATAATTTCATTAAGGAGGCTGGTCAGTCAAGAGGGCCCATTAATCACAGGAAAGGTGGTTATCCAGATGAAATACCAGACATGCATAAAGAAAAAAATAGCACATGATGCAATAAAAAGCAAGCACTTCTTTTCAAAAAGGCTACCACCATACTTTAGCAATATACTTCTTATGTGTAATATTTGATAGCTTAATTTTATAAGTATTCCCAGCCTAGTTTGACTTGCATAGTCTACAACCACCTCATAAAATTGCCACAGCTTCTGGGACAGTTGGCATTATTTACTCAAGAGAAGGAAGCCTGAGACTGGAACAGTAGCAGAAGTAGAAGTACAGACCTGAGGCGTTCCATTTTTATAAGTTCTGTGGGGGTAGCCTTGTTAGACTTGTTCAGCAAAAGAGTCCTGTGGCACTTTTAAATGTTAACAAATGTATTTATTTTTCCCCACAAAAGCTCATGTGATAGATAAATTTCTTAGTTTTTACAAGTGTCACAGGCTTCCTTGTTTGTTTTACTCATTGTTATGTACCTTCTATATAAAGATCTCAAACTTTTTACAAGCAATAATAAACACAGCACCCCTGTGGTACAGGTAATTATCCCTAGCCAGATGGAAAAACTGAAATACAGTAGGTTTGCAGCTGTCTGGAATAGAATCCGGATCTCTTGACTGGCTTCATTATAGCCACAAGATGTATTTCCTTCCAGCTCCCAAGATTTCCTGTAATTTGTCTCATTTAAGCAGAAGGGAGAAACATATACTGGAGGCTGGCTGGCTAGGAAGTTTCCTTTGTACTAATGCTGTCCTTCATGCCTGGGAGGAATTCTTTATAAACATCTTCAAAGATACCTGTATATCTGTCAGATCCCTCTTTAAAACTCTTCTCTGTTTTGATTCCCACAAAATGTTGACAACTTGATGGCAGGTGTGCTGACAAATATTCTTACCATTTCCTTATGCTTACGTGGCTATGTTGTGTTCATTAGTTGTCTCTTACCCCAGGAATGTTGCTGGCCCTGGAAAAGACCTGGGGTATGGGCATGGGCGTAGGCCACACCCCCTGGGCCCTATTCTGGTGCCTGGGCCCGATAATTCATCGGGCTCCTGCTGCCTCCAGCCTGGCCCCAGATCCCCAGCCAGTTTTAGGGCCAGGAGAGGCAAGCGCTGCTGCGGGTTTCCCAGCCTTGATGCCCGGCCGGGGCCAGGAGAGACAGGCACTGCGGAGGGCTTCCACGGCCAGGGTCCCCAATCTGGGACGGGGCAGCCCGGACCCTCAAGGCACCAGAGCCGAGACTTGGGGCACGTGCCCCTGTCAAGGCTGTTTCCCCACTCTGAGTGCAGAAGGTGGGGGCCTGCAAGAGGCCTTAAAAGCCATGGGCCTTAAAGCCTGGTCTTAAAACTCTCCAAGGCCTTCAATTCCTGGCCTTAGAGTGATATCGCTGCCACCACCCAAATGCAAAAACCTCTTGAAACCCAGGAAGGCGCACTTGGGAATTCCTCCCTGTGAGGTATCCTCAATCACTTTTATTCCTCTCTTCTCAGGAGAGTGACTGAACCCCAGCTGGGATATCAGCTAGAAATGGAATAGAATCCCCCATAGTAGCTGGCTGTGCAGTCTAAAGCACGTGCAAACAAACCTCTTGCCCTTCAGGATACAGAACCAGGGCTTGCTTAAAAGGTAAAATCTTTAATTAAAAAGAACAGATAAGAAACACAGAGAGTTGCTTCTCTGGGATTTAACTTAGAAACTTACAGGGTAGGGGGCAGGGGTACATGTGCTCAGCACACAGAAATCCAAAAACAAAGAAATACCCTGACTGCATCTAAGTAAACATTCCCTGTTCTACTCACGCCTGGTCAGTAACAAACTTAGCTTATTTTTGGTAAGGATTTCGCTGGAGCCTTCTTCAGACCTTCCTACCTGGCCTCTTCCTGATCCTTCCAGGAGCTCTGCTGCATCCAAACAGGAACAGGCAAAGCTGCTGCTCCAATTCAAAAACCTGTACTTTGTTGCTATGGGCTCCCCTGGGACTCACTGAACAGGGTGTTAACCCCTTCCTCCCCAAGGGTTACTACAGCCCCAGGTGCCAGTGACACCCTGTCTTGCCCTGTACTTTGACTAAGCTCTTTGGGAGGATGCAGGAACTTTTCCCTGGCCACCTCCACAAACATATCCCTGCTGTAGATATTTTTACTTGTCTATCCTTTCTCCCACTCTTGTAACTGATTTTATGCCCATCTACCCCCTTCTTTAAAGGCATCTAGAAGAAAAATGATATTAATTGAAAATTCATAGACAGGTGGGTGGTGTGTTGAATTGCTTGTTTTGGTGTGATAGGCACACACTGACTAATGAAGAGTGAGTTTCAGTCACATGCTTGCAAACTAGTTTTAAGAAAAAACAGAGTTGGATGAGTGGATTAATGGAATATAAATTGGAGAAGCCTAATTACGTGGCAAACAGTTATCCCTTTTCCATCCTCTCCCACCTCAACCCAGATGTTTTGGGCTTTCCAACAATACACTTTTGTGCTCAGAGATGGGAAAACTTGACTGTGGCAGCCCAAACCCTAGCAGCATTTGGAACCAAAGATATCATCAGAGAATGCAACAACATGGAATCTTCAACAACATTCGATAAACCTATATGATACTGATTACAATTCATAGGTATCCATTGAAAGGTCAATACATAAGGAAGAAACATCCATATTCATTAATCAGATAGCAAGTAGTGCACTGGTGCTGTGAGCATCTATCCTAGAAGCTAGACCCCCTTCATTTTTAATGAAATGGAATTCTCCTTCTGTACTTCTTTTAATCCTTAGGACTTGATGCTATTGGAAACATTCCTCTTCCTCTTGTGCCACATTAATCAGGGCAAATGTTTTATTTAGTGTATTTGTAAAAAAAATCATTGTGTTCTGGCTACTTTCACACCACTAGAAACACTAGCCAATCCATCCTCCTATATATACACATAATAAAGTATAGTTACTCTAATGAACTGCGCAGTTAGAGTCAAGCTACTGAATTTTCACATATCTTAAAAAATCCAAACACTTCTAGTGACTTACTGCTGAGCTGATGTAATCAACTCCACCCACTATAACTCAAGTAGTACATGCCTGAAGGACACCTGTACTGCTGTGGGGACAAAGTGAGAAAGATAGATTAGGAGTCAGGAGATTTGGGTTCTCTTCCTGGCTCTACCACTAACCTGCTGGATGATGTCAGACAAGTTGTTGCCCCATACCTCAGTTTCTCCATCAATAATTATTGCCTTTGGAAAGCACTAGACATTATTAATAATTACTGTGGAAAAAGCATCAGCAGCAAGACTACCTACTTCAGGATAACACCTCCTGCATGAGTCATCAGCTTTCCTCCAATATGTTTCTTCTGCTGTGTCAAATAATAATGAAATAGGGAAGCAGTCTTAGAGAATCAGGAAAATAACCAAGCTTTCAGTACCTGTGAGATACTTCAGACATTCCTGATTAAAAGGACACTGTCCTAATCACTGTGGATGAGGTGAAAAAAGTTAGCTAGTCCCCTAACCCTGCATATATTTCCCAAATGAAATATAGGAGGGAAACTAATGTAAATCCCATCAAAGAGAAACTGCAAAGCTTGAATTTATTTGCAAATTTGACTGCATTGCTTCAGGGCTTAACAGGGACTTTGGATTTTTTTTCCCCATTAAAACAGGTGATTGGACTT
This sequence comes from Podocnemis expansa, assembly GCA_007922195.1. Classification (NCBI taxonomy): domain Eukaryota; kingdom Metazoa; phylum Chordata; order Testudines; family Podocnemididae; genus Podocnemis; species Podocnemis expansa. The sequence goes on along the minus strand of ML681972.1, from coordinate 27,806,975 downwards.
CATCTTCCTCTATATGCTGTTCTTCAGTATTTGCATCTTATCAACTGCATTGATGTGCAGTGTGACCTGAGCCCATAACTTACAGTTCCCTGCATTTATTTCCTCCCATTCTGTAAATTCCCCCATCTTCAAAGCATCTGACAAAGTGAGAATTTTCTCCCATGAAAGCTCCTGCAATAAATACATTTCTTAATCTTTAAGTGCCACAGGACTCCTTGTTTGTTCTACTAAATAGAGACCGTAAATAGGAGGAGAGGGAAAGCACAGGCTAAATGCTAAGAATGTGATAGAGAGACACCATATACTCCAATAGACAAGTGCCATAAACATTTCCTAAGATTATCAGAAATGGTGAAAATTTCTAGTAAAAAAAAATATGAACAAGTGGAAAACTGCATAAGGAAAAGGAAAGAGATCTGCTACTGACACAACACAGTCACTGAATGCAAAGGTAAACAGGCTAATACCCAAATGGCCTTGGACGCCCTCTGTAGAGCACACGCTAGATGTACTTAACCATGCTCATCTCTAGCAGCACAGTGTCTGAGACCAGAGAAGGCTGCATTTTAATTTTATACCCCTCCTCATGCCGACAGTTTGGTTTGGGAGCAGGCATAGGTGAGTGAAGGAAGGAGAAAGGAAATGGGGAGTGTGTGAGAGAAAGGGGGAGTGCACAAGGAGAGGAGTGTAAGAAAGGGAGGGAGTATGTCCACAGGGAGAGGAGGACTGAGAAAGGGAGGTGTAGGGCAAGGAGTGAGAAAGGGAGTGTGTAGTGACAGGAAAAGGAGTGTGAGAGAAAAGGTGTATGGCAATGTGGTGTTTTGGACTACCTAGGGTCATTGGGGTTGCCATAGTGATAAATGGGTGAGTCCTTTAGGTGCCAGGAAAAACCTGTCTGTCTCCTTTCTCTTTTTCAATAAAGACTTCTTATACAGCTCTGAATATGCTGTCCTCCTTATTGGATTATAATCTCCCTTAAAACTCTGCAGGCGAGGAGTGAGAAAGGGAGTGTGTAGTGACAGGAGAAGGAGTGTGAGAGAAAAGGGGGTACAGCAACGGTCTGAAACGTGGCCTCTCAGCTATTTCCTGCTGCCTGCAATGACACCACTATTACCAATATTTGCAATATTATTGTCTGGAAAGGTTTCAGTGGCGCAGCCCTCACGCTACTGTACTAACCCTCATGTGGCCCTCCCGATGGTTTGAGACCCCTGCTGTACAGGTAAGGGACGAGCTGGGGAGAGACAGGAAGCAGAAAAGATGTGGGAGAAGAGGAGGAGTGTGCGAGGGAAAGGAGGTGTGCCCTGTATGGAGAGGGAATGTGTGAGGAGGAGGAGGAGAGAGCGGGGGTAGCCACTAGTGAGTGAATGTGCAGCAGGCCGGGAAAGGGGGCTGCGGGAAGAAACCAGGCAGAGTCGTGGAATACGGCTAAGAAGTGTCCCGGGAAAATCCCGGTGTCCTTTATTTATACAGTTTAGCATATCTCTAGCAGTCATTGCAATGATTAATATACCTATTTACTTCTCCTGAAAGGTGGTGTGAGCTTCTCCAGATCCTCTTTCCCACAAGCCAGGGGCGTGGGGGGTAGCATGCTTGTACTTTTCCATAGTACACAGAATTCAGGGGTCATGCTGCGAACACAGGCGTGGCCTGCCAGCGTCCATGCTCCCAACAGGGGGCAAGGCTCCCTTTAATTACTTGCAGCCTGTGCATGCAAACGATTTCTTTGTGTGCCCAAAAACATTTCCTTGTGAGCCCCAATATTAGCACTCTTGAAATTTTTTGCGCGCCCCGTATTTTTGTGCGTGCGCAGGTTTCCTGAGCTGTGTGCGCCGGGCAGAGGCGCAGGGATTGGCGGGAAGAGTGGCGGGGCCGCGCGCGCTGGCGGGGAGGAGGAGCGGGGGCAGAGCGGGCAGGGGAGAGGGAGACAGGGGCGGGTCCGGGAGAGGAGGAGGAGGAGGATGGCGGCGCGCTGAGGGGCAGGGAGCGGGGTGGGTGTGCGAGGCGCGGCAGAGGGCGCTGCCTGCAGGGCGGAGGCGGCTGCCGGCGGCGTCTCTCCCGGGGCGGGCGGCGATGGCCTCCATGGCGGCGGCGATCGCGGCCTCGCGCACGGCGGTGCTGAACGGGAACCGGCCGCTGGACGAGCGGGAGCGGAAGCGGTTCAGCTACTTCTCCTCGCTCAGCCCGATGGCGCGGAAGATCATGGCGGAGAAGGAGCGCGTCCGCGAGCGCTACGGGCCCGAGTGGGAGCGGCTGCCGCCCCGCCAGCAGGACGAGATCATCGACCGGTGCCTGGTGGAGCCGCACGTCCAGGCCCGCTACGCCGCCCACCGCGGGGCCGCCCGGCCCGCGCCCCCCGCCTGCTACCCCGCCCTGCGCCTCAACACCGGGCAGAAGCTGGTGCGCTTCGGCGACGAGGTAGCCCGGAGAGGGGGGCGGGGGTGAAAAGTGAGGGGCGGGATCTCGGTTGGGGTGTGGGGGGAAGAGGCAGGGCTGGGGCCCCGGGGGGGCGTTAAGTGGGGACTGGGGTGGAAAGTGAGGGGTGCCCGCTCTCGGGGAAGGATGGGTCTTGATGGGGGTATGGGGAGCAGAGTGAGGGATGAGGACTTAAGCATTAACTGGGTACTAGGGTGAAGAGTCAGGGGTCTTGGGTGGGGGGGTGAAAAGTGAGGGGTGGGGGCTCTCTGAGGGGAAGGGTGGGTTTGAATGGGGGAAGAGGGGGGAGAGGGACTTGGGCGGCATTAGTTGGGTACTGGGGTGAGGGGTCTTGCTTGGGTGGGGGTGAAAAATGAGGGATGGGATCTCAGGGGAAGGACGGGTCCTGACTGGCGTATGGAGGGAAGAGTGAGGGATGAGGACTTGGGGGGCATTAGTTGGGGACTGGGGTGAAAAGTGAGGGGTGGGGGGTCTCTCTGAGGCACTGTTCCCTCTAAGCTGTGTGCACACAGGTTGGGAAACCCCGCGCGCAACAAAGTAAAGTGTGCACAAAAAAAATATTCAGTAGCGCTTGTATTAGCGCACACACAGAAATTATGTGCGCGCACAGCCTGTGAAAAGTTAGAGGGAACGTTGAGGGGAAGGGTGGGTTTGGTTGGGGAATGGGGGAAGAGGGAGGGAGAGGGACTTGGGGGGCATCAGTTGGGTACTGGGGTGAGGGGTCTTGCTTGGGTGGGGGGTGAAAAGTGAGGGGTGGGGTCTCTGGGGGGAAGGATGGGTCTTGATGGGGGTATGGGGAGCAGAGTGAGGGATGAGGACTTAAGCATTAATTGGGTACTGGGGTGAAGAGTCAGGGGTCTTGGGTGGGGGTGAAAAGTGAGGGGTGGGGTCTCGGGGGGGGGGAAGGGTGGGTCTCTGTTCACGTATGGGGGGGAAGAATGAGGGACATGGCCCTGATGGAGGAAAGGGCTTGGGGGCATTGATTAAACCAGTGGTTCTCAACCTTTGCCTTTATGGAGACCACTACCCCATCACTGAAAACATTTGTGGACCACCATGTAAGCACGTCGTTTTAAACATTTCCAACATAGCCTGTGGCTGATGGGAGTCAAACGTATATCAAGGGGTATTAAAAACACAACTACTTCTAGTCATTTATTATGCCTGCTCACAGACATATTGCACTCATCACAGTCCATTTACCTGCAGTAATTCCCCTCCCCACCCCCAGACCACTGGTGGTCCACAGACCACAGGTTGGGAACCGCTGGATTAAGCCATGGGGGTGAAGAGTGAGGGGAGGAGGTTGGTTGGGTATGGGAGGAGAGTGAGGAGTGGGGTTGCGGGGGGGGGGGGCGGACTCTTGACTGGGGTGTGGGAGGAAGGATGAGGGATGTGGCACCAGGGGAAAGAGTGGGTGTGTGCAGGAACTGTGAGGGATGGGAGGTCTTCATTAGGATATGGGGGAAAGAGTGATGGGTTGGGTCTCTCGGTCAGGGAGAGCAGAGGCACTGGTTAGAATAAGGGTGTGACGAGTGAGGTGCAGAGGTCTGGCAGGGAGAAGGGAAATGTGGGGGGAAGTAAGGGTATGGGCCAAAGAGTGAGGAGTAGAGGCATTAGGGAGAGAATGGTGGTGAGGGAGAAAGTTGGAGGTATGGGGCTGTGATGGGTTCTTGGCAAGGGGGCTCCAGGAGGAGGGAGCCAAGTGTGGCATGGATGTTAGTCAAGTGGTGTTAGCAGAAATGGTAGTAGCCAAAACTGCTGTTGTCAGTTTTCAACACTGCTGTGACATGGTCTTTCAACGCTTTGTCGTTGCAAATATGAAAATGTTGTCAAATGCATTTTATGAGCCCTCCTTCTGTACTTAAGGAGCTCGTCGCATTGTCTGGTGTATAAGAGTGGACACCTGTTGTCCTCTGTTGGTGGCAGCAATGGTAAAAGTGACGTAGTTAGGGCATGGATGTACTTACCAGTGTGTTGTGCCACAGTGAACTGAATAGGGTTCTCTGATATGGTCATGGCAGGTGCCTGATCATTGTCTACATGGCTACCACAAATAGAGTTGCACTAGTGGTCGGTTACAGATCCTGGTGTCGATGTAGAATGGAAGAGTGTCAATTTGTGAAATTGACAAAAGATGTTACTTCAGTTAGTGATAACTAGAAAAGCAGTGTATTTATAAAAAGGGATTTTTTTAGTCTTTTTTTTAAATATAATTCAATAGTAGTGGAGAAATAATCACTAAAGGTAGAACTGAGACAGTGTTTACGTTGAGTCAAGTCTTCTTTCTGCTCATTCCAGGAAAGTTAAAAGTACAGTATTGAAATATTTACAACTTCTGGTACCCTTTTAGATACCTTCTTAAAAGTTCTTGGTCAGTCTTTTCCACTGCTAGTACAGTGCCAGGGAAAACAAGGAGGTGGAAAGTTGGTTGGTAGGTTTAGAAGCTTTTAATATTCTTGCCTTTAACAGTAAAAACATGGCTGTGTTTGGAGAGAAATGCAGGGACTTGGGTAGTAGAGTACAAAGTAGGTACCTCTCAGATTTAAAATCTGAGTAAATGCTGAACTCCCTCTCTTAACCTGAATATGTTCTTTATCTCTCCTTGCATGCATATGTATACAAGGGCCTACTCTGTTTAGTTTTTAAAAGAATGCAAAAAGCAGTCATTCCATTTTTTAAAAAAAGCTCAGGCTGTGAAAGCACATACATTACACAACATCAATATCATTTGTTGTCCAGGTTTAAATTCTTAAGGCAAACTTCTGTCAGATTATTTTTCTGGCTCTCTAGTCGTGACAAATGAATCCTCTTCTGAACTTGTAACCATTAATTTTATTTGAAGTGACTAGAGCGTCTGTTACCCTCCTAGTGATATTTGTGCATAGTATTTGTAAGCACTGCTTGAAACACTTGGATAATCACCATACTGCCAAGATCCAAAGGGGCAGCTGTGTTAGTCTAGTTCAGTAAATCCTTGTTTGTTTTTATAAGCACCATAGTGTTTGAGATCTGATTATTATGGAAGACCCTCATTCTGCATCTCCAGTGTAAGAAAAATGTCTGGTTATGCAGCATACAAGTTTCATACCAGAAATGTAGAGCAACTTGACTCTTGGTGCCAGTGGAAATACTGAGTATTTTTAGCAAAACAAACAAGAAGTCTGGTGGCACTTTTAAAGACTAACAAAGTTATTGCGTGAGTATTCGTGAAAGAAAATCCCTCTTCATCAGATGCTTGAAGTTTTCATCAATAGACAGACCGTTGCTTTTTGGGGAGTGGTGGAGAATGTTGTTGTGAGGGGAACATACCCTAAGCAATCCATTTTAAAGGGTATCTCAATTAAACTGTTTTGGGGTTTTTAGCCTTCCCCATTCCTGAGACTGCCTGTTTTACTTTTAGCGTTTTTAAAATTGTGAGGATTTGCTATTCTGAATTGTCTTGGGGCCAGAAGGAAAGTGCCACGGGTTGCTCTGTTGCAACATATGGATAAAATCTTTTCCAGCTTCGCAAAATGTCTTTTTGGTTTGGCAAATATTCATTCCCTCGTTTGACAAACAAAGCAACAGATATGAACTGTGCTGTTCTTATTCCTCAAGAATTCTTTCATTGAGATTAAGCATGGTTAATCAAAGGACTTAGTGCATCCAGTGACTTCCTTTTTCAATTACCAGTTGAGGTTTGTATAAACTACCTTCCTGAAAAACAGATCCTGCTCTCTTCCGATATTTTCCTGTTCCATTTTAGTCTTCCAGCTGCATTACCAAGCCTTAAGGGCCTGCCCTGGCTCATCATTCCTTGGCTTTCTCTTCCAGCCTCCTTTTTTGGTGCCAGACTTGAGTCCTGGATGTCTTCCATGGCTCCTTATTGCTCTTTCTTCCGTTGCCGTTTGCCATAGATCTACTCCGTGCTGCTTGGACCAGTCTCTTGCTGTGAAGTTCTACTTTCCAGGCCTGTTAAAGCCTCACCTGTTAAGCTTTAGTGTTATCTCCTGAACTGACACTTGCCAATCTGCACACCCATAGCTCTGCTTGGACAGCATACCAGATCCCTAAGGTGCTCCACGCCTGGCACCGTCCTCTCCTGTCCTTTGTCTCTCGCTCCCTAGCCATGTAGAAAATGAAGGGGGATCTCTTTTCCCCTTTCATTTGCCAGCCAGCGTGCATCTGAGTGTGCCTGAAATTTGTTGTGGAGTGCAGAGAGAATGAACAGTCTGAATTTGCACAGCAGAATTTTTCTAGTTAGTTTGTTTTCTTTTTTTTTTTAAAGAAAGAAAGGAAAAATGACACATGGGTATTTTTAAAGTTGCAGCATTCATCTCTGATTTCTTCCTCAGTAGCTGGGAAAATATAATGCAATTATTTTGGCTCAATGCAATTGACTTTAGTGGTGTTCTTATGTGAAAATGATACTAGCTACATAAAAGAAAAAAACACAAACCAAAAACCAAACCCCCATCTCCTTTACCATTTATAAATTCATTATCCCCCTGGAACTTCTACATTCATTATTTCCCTTTCAGCTCTAGTACCAGTGTTGCATCCCTTTATTTATCTTAACGATCCCTTGTGTCTATAGGGAAATAATATGATAGTGACTCTTTCCTCTCTCTAACTTTATCTGAAGTTTTAATTTTAAATGATATACAACAATACCCGTAACTGTTTTCATAGCGGTCCTGCAAAAAAAAAAAACAAAACATCATGCAATTATAAGGGTGAGGGTTTCTTTAGAGATTTATAGTGGCCTCTCAGGGTCTAATTGTTTACATTCATTGTAAAACTTTCCCAAGAATGAAATCTTTAGCCTTAAATCTCAGCTGAACTGCAACATTGTTTCTCCAATTATAGAAATCTTCTATCTAAACAGGGCTGCAGTAGGTTTTTATTTAAAAAAAAAAAAAAAAAAAAGCCCTAAAAGGAGGCATTTTATATGAAGAATCTAGTCGTCTTCATTCCTGCCTCCTTTAAAAACAAATGAAACACTTTTCCTTTACAAATGGACAAGTGGCTCTGTTTGACTATTTGCTTTATGCAAATAAAAGGAGCTGTTGAATCTGGGACTGCAAATTCAGTAGTATTTTGGGGTACAATTGACATTACAAGGTTAAAATATTTCAGGGGGTTATTCCACAATTTGAGGAAAGGTTGGTGGAAAATCAGAAAGTGAAAGAAGCAAAAAAATGTTTTTGAGGTTAAAGCATAAAACTTGCCGTTAGAATCTCTGTTTTCTATTCTCTGTCACAAACCTGCTCCATGGTGCAGAATAGGCAGATTATAGGCAAAATCTGGAATGTCAGATTTTTTAACAGATCCTGAAGTCTCTTTCACGTGAACTTTTGTGGGCTTGTACAGTAAATAAATTTGTTAGTCTTTAGAAGCGCCTCTAGATTCCTTGTTTGTTTTTGCTGAAATAAACTAATGTGGCTACCCTTTTGGAACTTGAAATATTTTTCTTTGCTTTATCAGTAGTTTTGTTGTTTTTTTTTTTTTTTTTCTTGGAATCTGGAATTTAACTATACCTTGACCAACCCTGACAAAAAATAGACATCTCTTGATGTAGAATTTTCATGGAAGCTTGTTCTTAACATGTTTAAGACTTTTGTGTTCATCAGATGGAAAGCACTACAGAAGCGTATGTTAAACTAGTTCAATGTACAGTATATCACCATTGAGGAAGTAATCTGGAATTAAAAATAATACATCTTGCATTGGCTATTTCTGGAATGAATTTGCGGATGACACCAAGCCGGGGGGAACGGTAGACACGCTGGAGGGCAGGGACAGGATTCAGGGAAACCTAGACAAATTGAAGCAGTGGGCCAATAGAAATCTCATGAGGTTCAACAAGGACAAGTGCAAAGTCCTGCACTTGGGACGGAAGAACCCCATGCACTGCTACAGCGATCAGCTAAGTAGCGGCACTGTAGAAAAGGACCTGGGGGTCATGGTGGATGGGAAGCTGGATATGAGTCAGCAGTGTGCTCTTGCTGCCAGAAAGGCCAATGGCAGACTGGGCTGCACCAGCAAAAGCATTGCCAGCAGATAGAGGGATGTGATCGCTCCCCTCTATTCGGCACTGGTGAGGCTGCATCTGGAATACTGTGTCCAGTTTTGCGCTCCCCAGTACAAAAAGGATGTGGAAAATTAGAAAGTGTCCAACGGAGGTCAACAAAGGGGCTGGAGCACAAGACCTGTGAAGAAAGACTGAAGGAACTAGGCTTATTTAGCCTGCAGAAGAGAAGACTGAGGGGGTATTTGACAGGAGACTTCAGCTACTTGAAGGGATGCACCAAGGGGGGTGGAGCTTGGCTGTTGTCTGTAGTAACAGAGGACAGAACAAGGACCAATGGTTTCAAGTTGCAGCTGAGGAGGTTGAGGTTTGATATTAGGAAAAAGCTTTCTTACTAGGAGAGTGGTGAAGCATTGCAATGGGCTACCTTAGGGAAGTGATGGAATCTCCATCTTTGGAGATGTTTAAGGCTCGGGGTTAGACAAAACTCTGGCTGGGATAATTTAGTGATAGTGGTCCTGCTTTTTTGGCAGGGGGTTGCTCTAGATGACCTCGTGAGGTCCCTTCCAACCCTATGATTCTGTTCTATGAATGGAAGTGTGTGGTGGTTCTACTATCTTTGGGAGAAGCCTTGATTTTTGCAAGGGTCGTCTTGCGCTCTGCCAAAAGTTTAGGGCCTGCTCGACATTAGTGATATCTTTCCATTTATTCAGTGATTATTATTGTTTTTGTTTTAAGGTGACAATTTAGCTTTAAAAAATGGCAAACAAAAATGTGACTCATTTAAGGCCTGGTTTTAAAGGGGTAGGGAGCCTCATGGGAGTTGAGCACCTTGCAGGGTTGGACTCATAATAACCAAACGTATGTTTCAAATATAATATCTTGTAATTTTCAAAAGGTTAAATTAGGATTAAAGGGAGCAGCTGAGGTAGTCAGTTGGCTTGATGATTTGATGAGCATTTAACGTGAAAGCCTGAATTTTGCAAAGATGCATGCAATATTTTCTATTTTGTATCAACAGTCCAGTCTTTGATCTGGTGATGTGAAACAACTGATCACCTGATCTTTTTCTCTTTCATTTAAATCAGAACATTCACTATTTTCTGCTTAAAGCATTTTTAAGCAGGACTGCTGTAGATTTGTTATAAAAAGAACTGAAAATGTGCTACAGATTTCCAGTAGAGTGCACCCCCTATCCCAGTAAGACTTATAAAAGATGTAGTGTGACTGACTCATTTTTTTGCCACAATAAAATATTCAGTTACCAGCACAGGACCCTTTTTGTTGTTGGTTTGTGACTGGACAGTTGCTGTCAGAGGCTTTGAACAATGCCTTATATCATGTATGGAGAGACAAGGGCAGAGAATAAAGATAGTAATGTGTCTTCCATTTTGAAATTCCGATGCCATTTTGCAACAAGCTGCCTGAATGTAGCAACTTAGTTGCGTGCTTCTCTTTTGTCTTTGATATTCTGCAGCTGGCTGCTGGAGTCAACTGTGTGACTGAGTTTTTGTTTGCTTTTAATTTTTGTCTGGGGCTGAGAAGTGCTGCAAGCTCTCTTACATCAATTTGTTAGCAGGAGGAACAAAAGGCTTTTTGCGTATTTTTTGGGAGAAAGCTTCAGTTATATGTTGAAGATGGATGCTGATCAAATGTGGAGCTATGCTATTTCACATTGATGATGAATAACCTTTTAAATTTTTGTTCTAAGCTGTCTTAGTATTATTTAAGGCAGTACTATGTGCATGATTTTATGCCCCCCAGCCCCCTCCCCCCCTGCCGCTTACCCTCACTGGCATAAAAGAATACATTGATCCTATAGGAAAGGCAAGGGTATTTAACTTACTTATTTCCAATAGAGGCTGAGGGCATATTTCAGAAAAAAAAGTTTCAGATCATTGATTGTCACAGAGCTTTGAGTTTAGCAGCTAGCTTCCAAACTTGCTTCATTTTAAACCTCTGTTATGGCTTTTGGTCAAAAATTACATTGGTTTAGGGCAGGGGTTCTCAAACTGTAGGTCAGGACAGCCCCCCCCCCCCCCCCCAACAGGTCATGAGCAGCTTAGAGGGTGGGGTTGCACAAATTCATTTCTCATTTTAGGGGGTTGTGGTATTGCAGACTTTGAGAACTGCTGGTCTAGGGTGGGTTAAAAAGGGGACATGAGGAGAATTTAGCGTGGTGAGATGAGAGCATAAAAAGTCATGCCATGTGTTTACAGGACAGTTTCCAAGACTCAAAAAGCACAAAAATGTGAAGAATATTATTTGTTTAGGACAAAAGCCATTCACTGTAATTAATTTAGTATACAATGGGGCTGACTGGTTGCTAGCATGACACATGCCCAACATACAAAAAAGCCTTGTTCATGATTAATTCATTACATTTGTAAATATTGTTTATTTTCCAAAACATCAAAATAAATGAACACATTTTGGAAAATATTTTGTTTATGGCACAGGAAAAACATACTTTTTCAGTTCGTCTTTCTTGTTTTGGTGTGTGTGGTAACATTTGTGCCAGGCAGGCTAGTAATAGCATGTACAAGCGTTCTAGATTATGCAGGTAGCAAGTTTATTAACGTGGAATTGTACTTAAGAATGATTATATTTAAATGGCATGTTCATCTCTAGAGTGTTTGTGTTTTGAGTGGTTTTAGCTTTCTTTAATTTATTCCTACAGAGAGGAGGACAGATTCTGCTGCATCAACAGCAGAAATGATAAGTAACTTTCAAATGGAAAATACTTAGTGGTGGAATGTGAGCCAGAAAGAGCCTACATTGATCATCAGAGCCCAGGTTGAGTCTGCAGGACTGACGCTAGAAAAAAAAGCTAATTTCCTCCTGCACTGAGCAAATTAAAAATGGAATTCTTATATAGCGATGATTGTGGAACCCCAGAATGCTGTTTTTATGTCATTTTTCAGTGTATAATTGTCATTTAATGTTTGACATTATGTAGTTCCTCACACTTCATAGGATGGGGAGTTCAGTTTGATAGCAGTAAAAGCAGATGTTGATATATTATATATATAGCTATTAAAGAAAATAGTGGGCAAAAATCAGACATACAGCACATTTTTAATATTCTTATTTGTATATCAGTGGCATGGGCAGGCATAGAGTAGGGAAAGGCCCCATATTGATAGTGCACAAAAATATAATAAAGGACTGTCTTTGGTCCAAAGAATTTATATTCTAAAAGTGTTTTCAGTCATTCAGGGACCTCTTCTGTCTGTCTCTTCTTGTTCTTTGACTGGTTCTAACTGAATTTTTTGCTATTTTATTCTCTTGCTACATTTTGAATGATGCAATATAAGCTTGCCTCTTTGATATTTTCCTTAAATAAGACTGCATTTTGAATTTTTTAGTTATTCTTGATTTTCATTTCAGGACATAACTTGGCAAGATGAACATTCAGCCCCTTTCTCCTGGGAGACCAAGGTAAGATTATTTTTATTATTATTTTAATGTCAGTTTCCGTTGGACTTGATCCTATTCCCATTTGAGAATTGATACGTTACACCATGAGAGCAGTATGAAATGAGTGTTGCAGAAATGAAAATTGTGTTGTACGTTTGCATTGATTTTAAGAGAAGCAGAATCAGGTGCTTCATAAGCTAATGCTTTTATTCCAAATTTAAAATTATTATGCAACCAGATATTCATTATTTAGATAGAACATAGTTGATCAAGGCTGGACAGAAAATCAAATTTCCCTGTTTAATGAAGAAGAGAAGCTGTTGGATTAAATAATTATGAATTACCTTCCTCAAGTTATGCTAAAGACAAGGGTCCCATTTAAAATATGTTCTATGACAGATGTGTTTCAGGATGAGGCAAGAAGCATGCAAGTAGTTGATAACTCTAGGAAATTTTATAAAGGCCCTTTTATCTTACACTCTCCTTTTTGCAGATGTGAAAATTGTGGCAAACGTATTAGCTATACTGAAGTGTCCACAGTGCTAAAATGTAGCCAGTGACCGTCTTTTCCATGAAACTGCAGAGTGAGGATGCAACTCAGAAATGCCATGTTTGTTAGGATTTTTTAGTTGTGGATTCTGCTGGTAAATGCTAACAGCAAGCCACTTTTATACCCCATCATGGAAAACACAAATACATCAACTATATGTCTCTTCCATTTTTAAAAAAACAAAAATTTGTCACAGATTCGGACTTCTGTTCTCTGACTGCCGGTAGATTGCAAGGGGAGTCCAATTTACACAAATGCTGGGGATCCTTAAGCTACCCAGATGGAAGACATTATGCATAAGCTTATGGTGAAATATTGATCAAGTACTGTAGGAATTCTCTGGGGGTGTCAGGGAACAGTTAACTCAGACTAACTTACAGTACTCCAGTTGGCTCACTCTGGAAAGAAATTACTAACTTGTTGCTTGATGCAGAAAAGGCCTTTGTTTGGATAGGCCTGATTGGTGAGCATTATGCTTAAATTGGAGCATGACTGTTAGGAAAAGAGGAGTAATGGTACAGAGAAGGCTGAACTCTTCTCCTGGCAGATGATCAGTACTAAATTTTACCACCATCTGCCCTTTACCTTTGGTCATAAAATCACAGGCAGCAGACATAAGGAGTGAACTTGGTTTTCATGGAGTTCTGTTATATATGCAATTTCACAGGATACTCTTTGTAGGCTCTATTTTAGTATATCCTTTGAATCTATGATCAACTTCCTGAACAGATTTACATCTTGCTATATTGTGTCTATTTTAAAAGTCAGGATAATAATCCATGATGGCTGCACAGTACATGTAAGGAAGAGAATCTCAGTTTAAAAGTAATTGTTAGTCATGCTTTTTGTTTTGTTCTTAATGTTCCTGTACATCTAGTGATAAAAGTTTTACTTTAATGCAATTGATTATCCACTGATGCAAATACTAAATGTTGAGAGGTTGGCAACAATAAAATAGTGAGGTGGGATGGGTGTGTCAATTTAACTAAAATAGAGTATTTACCTACTGGTAAATTACTATATCAGCTTCCAGTGTTGCTTGTTGGCATCCTTGGATCTTTTTCTGTAAGAAACTTCTGTCCCTGGCAAAAGGAAGATCTGAGAATGAAGTGGAAATCCCTATTTCTTCAGGCTAGGGAGGAGTGGTTGTCCCCTACTAAACTTTAAGAAATATTAATTGGATTCAGCTAAGTGATGGTACATTGAGTTTTCTTTCTCCACATTTATATGCCTTAGGTTGAAATGTAAGAATACAGTACTGTAGCAAAACAAACAGGGAGTCCTGTGGCACTTATAAAGACTAACAAGTTTATGTCTCGCATGAGCTTTCAGGGCATAATCCCAGTTCATCAGATGCATAAAATGGAAAAAAAAAATAGCATGTTAGGTGTGAATTTATAGCCAGAGAGAAGGGTTGGGGTCACAATGTTAATTCACACAGATCCAGAGGGATAGCTTGCTAGCCAATCACTGCAAAGTGAACAAGCCTGAATCACTTTGCAGGGATTGGCCAGCAGTCTACCCCTTTGGCTCTGTTTGAATTAACATTGTAACTCACCCTTCTCTGTATCTATATATTGACACCTAATGTGCTGTTTTTTTGTTTTGTTTTTGTTTTGTTTTGTTTTCCATTTCATGCATCTGAGGAAGTGGGATTATGCCCATGTGAGAAATAAACTTCTTAGTCTTGTTTTGCTGAAATAGACTAACATATCTTCCTGTCTGGAACCTGTCACAGTGTAGACATCCATAAAGGCAATGTTCCTGAATTCCTTGACTCTTTTGTATTCCAAACCCATAGACTTTTTTGACTTTCTCCATCCAGAATACTGTAGCTCATATACTGGTTGTATTTGCCTTCTTTACATCAACATGTCCCTTCCCCAATGACCTGTAGTGTGAACCTGGATGCCCAGTCACTCCCTATGTTTAACACTATGATTGCCTGTTCCTTTATAACATTTTCTTAATGAATTTTTTGAGTCTATAAGATATTTGGGGCAGGAACAATCTCATAGCACCTGGCATGGCGGGCATCTGGTCCATAACTAGGGGTCTTAAGCGTTAATATAATACAAATAAAATAATAATTACTGGGCTACAAGTTGTTTTAAAAAACTGATCTAAACTAAATTGAAACTTTTCTCCCACTTTGTAACCACAACTCTTCTGCTGTTTTTGTTGGTTTATTTCTTGAGTCTGATCAACACTTGGTTAAATCATTATCAAACAGAGCTGATTTAAGGAAGGGGAAAAAATAGGGGGAAGGCCCTCTGTGAAAATTTCCAAGGAAAAATTTTTTTTTCTTTTTCTGTCTGCACTTCCTCCCACCCTGCCCCACTAAAATTTTTCTAAATTCAGGATTGTTCAACTTGCCCTATGGATGATTTAAAAAGGGCAAATTATTCACAAAGACTTCATTTTTTGTTCAGAAAAAATTATATTATTCACATGTTATCAGATACTAAATTTCTTTAGTTTTGGAGAAAGAGCAAGATACTTTTAATTGAAAAATTGAATGAAGAATCAAGTTCAGAATCCCTTTCTTTCAGTTCTGAGATTTGTTTTCTCTCCTGTGTTGCATTTTCCCCACACCTTGCATTTTGTCACCTTCTCTCCTTCAGCTGAATCATTAGACTTCAGACCATTCAGGGGAATATATCATATTGCATTTTCAGTTGCCCATCTGCAAGTAGTTTATATTTAAAAAAACAGATGTAAAAAGATATTTTTAATTCTGGCAGAAGGGATTACATATAAAATTAAATGACGACATAAGGATGCAGCAACAGTGTTATGTACACCTAGAATCAGACACTATATAAAACTGTATTCTTGCTCTATAATGAGTAATATAGGCAGGAAAATCAAATGAAATCTTCACAAGACTATTTTGGCTCCTTCTGAGGCTGTAATACAGTATGAAAGAGGAATATTTCCTCTCCTTTGAATTTTAGTAGGCATGTTGAGGAACCGGCACTCCTACTGTGTGTGATCGGTGAAATTCGCCATTATTAGCAACTTTTTGGGGCATTAAATTCCCTGCACCCACAGAGTTTCTGTTGCCCTAAGTCATTTTTATTACCTCTCTAACCAATCCCTTCATAAAACATTACAGAGGTACAATTTCCCCATTTTACTAGGTGGGTAAAACTGCAGTTGAACAGGCTGCAAGTGGGGCTGATTATCTGTGGAGTAATGGAAGGTTTATACCTGGAGAACAGAATAACACTGTGTATTCCATTTAATCTATTTTTGAATCTAGCTTCTTGTGAATCCCGTCTGCTTTCTTGTCTCAGTTTGAATCAGCTTCTTTTATATGACTAGTTGTCTTGTTCTGAGCTGCTTGTTTAGAGAAAAAAAGTTTTCATACATTTCATCTTGCATACCTCATTTCTCTTCATCCCCCCCCCCCCCCACTCCCCGCTGCCCATGTGCTCGTTGCTGTAGCAGTTATTTTTATAGCTTTGTGGGGGGAATGGTATTCTTAAATACTGTTTTCTGCTTGATGTGTGTATGCTTTGGTTTACCTGTGATAAACTTTAAGGCATTAAGAGCCAAAAAATACTGGTTTGCTTTTTTTTTTGGAAGCATATACTATAAAAACTTATACAAACTGTGAGAGAAGTGGATAAATAGCCTTATCAACAGTCATCCATAACCTTTATTAATAGGCTTGAAAGGATTTGATTTTTATCAGTAAATGTCAAGTTTGTGCATACACAAATAGATAGATAGAAAAAATGCAACCATCAATAACAGAAATTTACAGATTGGTAAAGTACGAAAAATGTTGCCTGGAAACTTATTAGAATTAAGGTTAGTTATTTTGTATGTTTTTGCTATGTGATATAACTAGCTTGTGTTGTAATTGTTCTAAAGCTTTAATGCTTTGAAATCCGTTTCTTGTCTTTAAATAATTATCTGATCTTCACAGAATTTCCCTATGAAAATGTAAGTCAATAAATTTAAAATATTACCCATTGAAATAATACTTTAAAAATGAATTCTTTTCGGCTTATTTATGAAGAAATATATTGAGAAAGCTGGAAAGAAGTGTTTTATCTCACAGAAAGGTGGAATACATGGTTATTTCACTCAGGCCTTTGTTTGCAGTGTGATGTTTCCAATTGTGAAACACGATTGTAGGCAAGCAGATACCATAACCTGTCCGCGGCTGGGAACCGGAGGCCCACCTGCTGGCAGGAGCTGGCCCTGGTCCCACTCCAGGTCCCAGCTGGGAACCTGAGGCATGGCCCTGCCCCCGGCACCTGCTGAGGCTGTAGTTGGTGAGGCTGGCAAAGGTTGCCACCCCGCCTTAATATATCATTTAACTTTGAGGCTAGTATATATAATGGTTTGGAAAAGTTTGAACCCATGCTAATTCTAGATCTCTCTATCTAATTGCACCTACCTGTAGTAATTTAGCAATCATTTTACAGGCTTAGCCTAGGAGGTGATGAGGATGCTGCATGTGTTGGTATGGTGGGGGGGGAGTTTAGCCAGTGTCCATGCAAATTTCTTTGCTAGCTACACCCTTGTTTGTGAGAACAGAAAGCTTCCGCCCCTCCCACCCACCCCCACCCATCTATTATGTGGTCTGAACACAGGCTTGGGAGGTAGAAATTCGTGGGAATAAATCCAGGCTCTGAAATAGGCTGCCTCTTGTGGTTTTGGAAAAGGCACTAAGCCAGTATTTTCAAGCATGGGTGCTAAATCGGGCATCAGAATCCACATTTAAGCACTTAAATATGTGGTTTGATACTTCCCTCCTCTTCCCTGCTCCCCCCCCCCCCCCCCGACATATGGCACAGCCAACTGAAGTGCCCAAGTATGGAGTTAGGTGGCTATATTTAGGAATTAGCTTGAAAATTTTGTCCTCTTTTTTTCCCAAAGTTTTTTTGAGGATTAACTAATGTTTGTAAAACACTTTTGAAAATAAACATACCCTTCTAAGAGCAAATGTTTAATATGATCAAGGCATAAGAAATGGTAAGGAAATTGTTAATCCTATAATCATCCTTTTCTGTCACTTATGTTTTGCTTTTCCGTGGTTTTTCAGGTTTTATAAAACTGTCTTTCAAAACTTCAAGAGGATAGCAAAATGGATTAAAAGTTCTCAGCATTTCAGCTTTGGAAACCTGTACTCCAAATCAAAGATTTTTAAATCATTGTGAACAGTTCGGTGTGTGCACCTAGTCCTTACAAAACTTGTATTCCAGACCTCAATGGACACTTCTCCACATCACAGAACTGCGTGTATTTTGTAGGATATACTGTTTGAATAGTCCACTTCCATGAGGTTCTTGGGTGAAAAAGGATTGTACAGAGCAAGGTGTACATGCAGCCTGAGTAAGGGAGATTTGTACAGCCCTTGTCAATGTTATACCACATGGTAGCTGGTACTATTAATGCATGAATTCCATTACCACTAAATTCAGCCACAACACCATTTATGAAATGATACACTCTTTGCTTTCATTTCAGAGAGAATTTTTTGAAAGACTTGATATATCTACTCATTTCCAAAAGTAAACTGGGCTGGGTGGGTGTTTAAAATAACTTTCTTTTTGTGGAGGCAGATTAGTATTTTATTTATTAAGCAGCTTCAGAAGTTGTTGAAGGCTCATAAAGATGTCTCAGCTATTTTTAGCTGTGTTTTTATTGTGTTTGCTCAAAAACTAGTGAAGTTCTTGCCTGGCCTTTTACGACTGTTATTGAGTTACCAAAGCAAAACTGTGATGTGTATAATGCAAAAGCTTGTTCATAACAACACTTGAAAGATTCTAATAAAATAGTACTCTTAGTAGAGAGCTATGACACAGCCAAAGAAGAAACTTACTTTCCTATAGTACAGGGTCTCAAACTCAAATCACCTTGAGGGCCACATGAGGACTAGAATATTGGCCTGAGGGCTGGACCACTGAAACCTTTTCATGCAATGATACCAAAGTATAGTAAAAAAAATGAAGAGTGATGTAGTATTCTAGTAAAATCAATTTAACTGTTTTGAAATGGTAACATGAAAAGTCTGTGCTAATTTTGACAGTCTTTCCAAAGTCAAAACACATTTACTTCTAGAATTACTTCCATTCAACATGGCAAAATCATCAGAAAGACAAAGAGTAAACAAACACACTTAAAACTTTACATTAGAAATCAGTGGTTCCCAGTCTTTTTTGGTTTGAGGGCCAAAAATACTTTTTAAAACCCTGAAGAACCACCAGTTATTTTAATTAAAATTAAAATAAATTTTAATTAATTGAATTTGTATTGATTTTAACTGAAATAAAGCAGTTTGATTTATTAAAATTGAATTAAATGTAACTGAAATTAATTTTTTAAAAATTCTTCTAGTTTTTAAAAGAAAAGTAAATTGTTTTTAGAAGTTTCCCTTTTTTTTAAAAAAGGGGGGGCTGCATGTATCCCCAAGCCAGGAGGGGAGGAGAGCAACCACACCCCAGGATGGGACAGCAAATGGGCTGGGCAGAGTCCCGTCCAAGACTGTAACTAAGTATCCCCCTACCCCCCCACCCACCTGAATTTGGCCATGCTGGGGATGGAAGACTCCCCCTGCGTGCCCAGGCCTGGCCGTGCTGGGATCAGCGGCAAGAAAAGCCCTGGAGGCCATGCTGTGGGACTTTCTGGTGCTTCCCCAAAACAAAGCCCTCCATGAACACACCACAAGTGCCCAGGCCACTCCCCTTTGAGCACCCCCTGCCCACAGCCTTCTCTCGATGACTCAGACTGCTCCAGCTGTTTGACCGCAGGTTGCACCTGAGTGGGGTAGCTCCCAGGCATCAGTTCAGCTCCTCCCCAGCAATGGCTGATGACATGGGCGGGGAAGTGATGCGGCTTGGCCTGGCCCGCCCTGGGAGCACTGCAGATGCCGAGCTGGCGGAGAGGCTTGGCACTTGAAAACGCCAAGGGCTAAAGAGGTGGGAGCCACGGGGGGGGAGAGAGGAGGTGTTATCAGGGGCCACAGGAGGAAGCTCCATGGGCCATGTGTTTGAGACCCCTGCTATAGTAGTTTACTTGCTGTATCATTATACACTGAGGCTCAGAGGTGACAGTTACCTGTCTTGTATGGGGCGAACTGAGCCATGGTCCTTGGGTGGAGCTGTACGAGACTTTGGCATGCAACTTGAAATATTTGTTTTGTTAGAGAAGTGAAACTCAGGCCAAGTTTATGAATTGGAATCACTTATTTTTTCAGGAGGAATCCAGACACGTTTGAAGTTTTGACTGAGTTTGACTTAGAGGATTTTTTGCTTTGTCAAAACTTAAAACTCACAGTGAAATTCAGGGAGTACCAGCTTATGAGACTGTAAAGAGAGTAAGTTCATGTGAGCCTCTGTAAAGCAAAATTGCATGTTGCTTTGTTTGAGTCCAAAGGCCTTCTGATTTAACAGTATAGTTGTGGATAGAAAAGTGCCAACTTGACCTGTACTCATTTTGTGCTCTGAATCATATTTGGTTAGCTTACTGTCAAAAACCTTTTACTTCTGTCTGCCGTGTTGATCTATTCTACTGCAGTGGAAAGAGCAAGGTGGAATTTATTTGCCATCTGCATTGCCAACTAAAAAACAGCTAGTTTGGTGGTGATATGATATGCAAACTTGAAGATCTTACACATAGAATGGACACTGTTGATGGAGAATAAATGGAATTACATAATTTTGAGTAACTTTTTGTACTCAGATTTGAGTCAGTCCTACTTTCTTTCCTTTGTCAGCCCCCCACCATTCCAGACCTCTGCTTTATTTAAAAATAAAGTGTTCTAGATATGTAGTAATAACACTAGCTATTCCAGTAAGATACAGTTCCATCCTTCATCCTGGGGAGACAGTGTGGCTAGAGTACTGACCCAGGAAGTGGGAGATCTCAGTTCCAGTCTCTCCTCTGCCACAGACTTCCTGGGTGACCTTGGACAAGTCACTCTGAGCCTCAGTTCCCCATCTGTAAAATGCAAAACATACATTAAATACATTGTGAAGCACTTTGAGATTTGCTGACAAGAAGCACTATATCAGAAATAGTCAGTAGTAGTAGTAGTAGTATTAGGATCTCAAAGCATGTTAATGCACAAGTAGGCATTGATGTAATCTGAAAAACAATTTAAACCAAATTATTATTATACTTTTGTCCACAAACTGTAGTCTTGCACATTGGGGCTAACAGCAGTCTGGCTGAAATAATGTACGATTGGGTGTGACTTCTGTCCTTTTTCATGCTGGTAATAGAACAATGTCAGCTACACACAGTGTTTTAGATATTGTTGGCATGAATGGCACTGTTTCCATGATCAACATCTATAGCAATTTTATTCCTAAAAACTTTACCTTAGGCCACTTAAAACAATGCTGTAACTCCATGTTACAGACTAACACTTCTTGGGCCAAAACATTTCTGTCTGTACTGGTAATGGAATTCATGTTAGTACTTTGGTTTTAAATAGCAGTTTTAGTCTGAGTGTAGATAAATTTTTGACATGCAGAATATAATTGTTCAAGTTAGATGTTAGCCAGGTGTTCTTATTGCTAGGATTATGTGTTTACTAGATAATAGCAATATGGATATGGGACGTATTTGGATTTAGGGCATACGTGGATAATTGGCAGTGAGGCAACCCCATTAGTGCCCATGACTGTAACGCTGTTTCATATTTTGCAATATCAATTATCTCTGAAGTTACACAGAGTGCATCTTGTGTATGTCGTATTTTTATTTTGAACATAGACTCATAGTACTTTAATCTTTAAACACTGGTTGGTTGGTTGGTTGGTTGGCTTTTCTCCTGTGGAGTTTTTTTAAAACCTATTGAGGGTTCTTTGTTGGCTTAGTGGTTTTATTCCTTATCCTTGTGATATCATTGCTGTTGAGCAATAACCCACTGCTGTGCTATTTTGGGTTCCATGTTTGTTCTGTTTCTTTGTCTATTCAGCAAGTTGAGGTCTTTATTTATTTTATCTTTGGCTTTATTATTTTGCTTCTTAATGTATTAGGTGTTTTCTGTGAAAGTGTTCCTGTAGTCTTTGTCTCAACAATTTAAATGCCTTGAAACTGCCAAGTCAAACAGTTTGTTTTGGCTACGCATGCTCCTCAGTTCAGTAAAATACTATACATTCCTAGTAAGTGAATTAAGATGTAAAAATAGCTCTTAGGTTTCTTTCAGTCGTTCTGTTTTTAGTACCAACCTTATGAACCAAGACCTGGCTTTACACAGTGAGATTCAATCATTAGGTTCTCTTCGGTTGGGGCTGTAAGTTCATGCTTCACATACATAGTATTTGCCTAATAATCTCACCACCAGGTTTGGTGGTGACCACCATGTGCTTACGGCTGCATTGTTTATGTGGATTCTCCCTTCCCTTTCAGGTTCTCTTTGTTTCTTTGACTACTGATTAATTAACAATTTAAATTTGGGGTGGATTTTAATTTCACTTTCAACTTTTTTGGAGAACTCTGACTTAAAATGTGTGCATTTTGTACCAATACTGAACACTTTACTGTCTTTCATGGAAGGACCAAAAATGTTTTACAAATATTAATCTTTGCCAAACTCTTGGGAAACAAATGGTGACATTTCAGTTATACCAAGAAATTAAGGCCTGGGTAGGTTGAGTGGTCTAAAGTCACATAGTGATTTGGCAGTGTAAATAAGAAAAAAGTGAAGCAGTCATGACTTCTAGTTTTCTGCTGTGAAGCATCTGATGAAGTAGGATTTTTCTCCTATGAAAGTTCATGTGATAAATACATTTTGTTAGTCTTTAGTGCCACAGGACTCCTTATTTGTTTTGCTTTGAAGCTAGTGCTTCCCATATGTGATCATATTTTATTTTTCTTTTATGCAAATTAATTGCATCATGTTTGCTTCAGTCCTTTTTCTTTTTTCTTAAACTTGTTGACATTAATCTTTCCATTGTCACATCCGTGCATGATTATTATTTATTATTACAGGGGTTGACAAAAGTGTTGCTCAGCTAGGCTCCCAGCTTCAAAGCAAGGCACCTATGTCAGACAGCCTTCACTGCTGAAAGTCACCCCCCCCCCGTTCCCCCATAATTTTGTCAAATCCCTAAAGGAGATGCTGATGGAGGGTGCTTTTTTGGTCACTGGAGGGCACTCTTCTGCTGCATTTTCCCCAGGCTGCCTACCTCTGCAATGAAATGCAGTGGAGGAGCACCCTTTAGTGACTAAAAGTAAAACTGCTGGCTCCTAAATTTAAAAACACACAACTGGCTTCTAGGCACCGGCCTGCAACATTTGGTTGCCATGGTGACCTAGCCCCAGAGTTCTGTCGAATTCTATATCATTAGGATAATGACAGCATTCAAAGTCCCCAACTTCAGATTGAGATGCCATTGTAGAAACGTGTAACAAGTGATAGTCCCCAAACTGAACAGCTTACACAAATAGACAAAGGACAGGAGAAAGGCCTGTTTTTCAAAACTAATCAATGCAAACCACCTAGCTATGTAATGAAATAACTAAGTAGAGAGAAGGACATCTCTGAGGAAGAAATAGTTGCATTCAACTAATTTTTTGACTAGATTTTGAGTTTGCCTGAATAAGGGACAGGATTTGGTTCAGATTGGGTAGCCCTGTAAGATTACTAGGTGTCTTTGGCCCCAGATGGTAGAAGTTTCGCATAACAGCTTTGAGATGTTTTTTCATCACTAGTAATGGGAATCTTGCAAGTATTAATAGTTTCAAGGCTTCTGCTGGATCCAATCTGGAAAATAGGCATCTCCAGCTTGAAACAAAACAAAACAAAAAAAAAAAAAAAAAAAAAAGGGAGGGGGGGAGTTGCAGTTTGTATAAACAGACTCAAACCTAAACCTTTTAAATGGTTCAAATGACTTCCTAGTTCTGGCACTTCCTAAGTTTCTAAGGATTCATTCTGAACAATCTGTTTTGATTAAGCACTACATCCAGAATCCTAACATGAGTTACCAAATCAGACACATGCAAGAAACTGAAGTCTTGATGCTGCTAGAACAGGGCTAGCTCTTTTACGTGCTATTCAAAAACAGAGAGATCAGTAAGCTTAAACTGATGAACTGGCATTTTTGACAAACAGTATCATGCTTTACTTACAGCTGTGTGGCACTAGGTTGCTATTCTTTCCCTACCTTTGAAAATAACAAAGGTATTACTTCCGATGAGGTCCTTGCTATTGAAGGCTCCACTCATCCATGTTAGTGAAGGTCAAACACAGGAAATGGGTTTTGGAAAGTAATTTTGTGCCACACAAAGAAATAGTTATCACTACAACTGAGCTGTATGTGGTATCAAAAGCAATCTCAGGAGCCATGAAAGTGGGTTTGTGTGGCACAAAAGCCACTGAAAGAATTCTTGTGTTAACTATCAAAGAGGATGTGGCTAACAGCCTTATTTTTAGTTGTCTGTGCTGAGGTTTTATTCTAATTCCAATCATGGCACCACGGGACTACAGCTACTAGTCCCATGCTGCTCTCTGACATATAAATGATGCAGGATGTATAAAACCACAGACATGATCTAGCTTTCTTGAGAGTTCAGATGCCAACCCATGAATTGGTTAGCTGTAGCTGATTGTTGGCCGGAGGAAAGCAACCTGTGTGCTCTGTGCAGTTAGCTCCTGAGTTGTCAGACTTGTTTTTCAGAGATGTGTAACATTAAGAGTTGGGTGTTGCTGGATGACTGTTAGGATCAATATAGGTTGTTCAATGTCTCAGCTTGTTCTGTGTTCACCATGGCTTCAATTTTGTTCGGAGACGTGGTGTTAATGGGTTGCCATAACTGGGTGCTGACAATAAGAGACAATTTTGAGTGTATACATATGCACAACTAGTTTGATGCCAAGTGACTATGTCAACCTATCTCTTTGTTGCATAGATCAGGCCTTACTTTGGATGCAGCTCCCTTTAGGCTTCTCCGTTCTTCTCAAAAGTGCCCAGTCACTTCCTAGTTCCTGGTCTTTTCCTGGAGTTTATGAATCTACCTACTTTTCCTACATGGCCAAAAAGCAGGAGGTGTGCAGTAGGGAGGGGCTTGGTAGAAATTTAGTCTCTTGTTTAGCAGATCTATTACAGAGGGTTAGTGCTGGAGGAGGTATTGTCCATGATCTTCTAAAAATTCATTTTACAAAACACGTTTGCAACTAAGCCCATGTAGTGTCAGGTTAGTAATAATTTTATATATCTAATTTTACTTTTCACCATTTTTGCTGGTTGTTTACAGCTTGCACTGAAAAGTGAAACTAGATGTGTTTCCCTTTTTGGCACTTGTATTGTTGTGTGCTGGATCATAGCACTGAACAAGATATTTAAGTAAGAACTTGTCCACTGAAATATGACATGAAAGTATTATAATGTGTACATTTTGTAAAACCCAGGTTTTTAATAAACTCTAAATTGTCTCAAATGTTTGACTGTGCCCTCTGGAGTACTGTCAGTACATAGCAGTAGTAACAACTGCTCATAAGTAGAGTCAAGTGATTATTACTTTTTGAGGTCAAATTGCTACTGACAGTCATCACATTACTTTTGAAAGATCACTAACTATAGCTGTGTTTCCTTTATCCATGGATAAACTGAGATTTCTTGGCAATTGGTCACCCTGATGGCAGTAGAAACCAGTATATAACCACAAAGTTACATAATTTTGTAACTCTGAGATAAGGGTACATTTCTTGCTTTTTATGTGGTAGCTTTTAATTTTAAAAATGACAATGAATTGGTAGTTGAATGCCTATAATTTAATTGGTATACACAGTTAAATGTCCCACTGTTTCAGAATTAGAGGAAGCTGTAATGTCTCTAATCCATTAATTTGACCTTCAAAGAAGATAATGGAAACTTGTTCACTTGATACACTACATTGTTAAACTTTTAATCTTAGAAGTCCTGTTAAATGTCCTTTAATGACCTTCTAAACATACTCATTACCCTTTGAACAGTTTTATTTGGATTTATAAGATATTTTCATTGCACTATACTGTCTGCATGTGCACATGTCTTTATTCTTGGACAGACTCAGATTGCTTAAATGTGTGGGGCTGCTTCACCCTAGTGACTGGCCAGCATAAGGGCTATAAGAACTAATTCTATGGTTGGCTTAATGAAGATTCTTTCAGTAGTTCAAGGGTAGACACTTGGGAGAAAACTGCCTTTGTGGTGTTTGGTCAAGTTCTAAAAGCCCTTAACATTTGCAGAAACATCAAACATACCATCCTTGTAATAACTTAATTAGCCACTTTCAGGTTCCTGATCTCAGTCATAAAGTAATTATTTTTGCCTTTGGGAAAGATTTGAAATTCTTTATTTTTCCTTTAATCCATACAGAGTCAGATGGAATTCAGTGTTGCATCTCTGTCTATACAAGAACAAGGCTCCCAAAACGAACAGAGGCAACTAGTCAAAGCTGCTCCATGTGTCCAAGCTCTCAAATCTTCTCAGGGTAATAAGGCATCTAGTGCTGATGGGCTAATACCTGCCAGAAAGGAAGAAGAGTCGTCCTTCTGGAAGATCAATGCAGAGCGCTCAAAGGTGGAAGGCAAGCAGTCTGAATTTCAGTCCCTGACCCCCAGCCAGATCAAATCCATGGAGAAAGGGGAGAAGTCCCTTCCAACATATTACAGGCAAGAGTCTGCTCCAAAAGAGGCAACCAAAGCTGAGAAGCCCAGTATAGCTAAACAAGACAAGTTTGTCACCCCAAGTCTTCCTGCCACATCCCTAGAATGGGAGAAACCTCGACCCAGCCAGCCTTCTGCTAACACTCTAGATGACCTCTTTCTTTCTGAGCAAGTGGTGCCGACTAGGTCAAAAGGTGAAGAAGCTGATGGAACTATGCTTTCAGACCCACCAACGTTTGGACAGGTAAGGACCACTATTTAATCCATTATCTTTCATTTTTTGAGAGTATGCAACACACAAGTCTAACAAGGTCACTCAAGAAGATTAGGGATTCTGTGGAGCACTAAATCCTAGCTAAGCTTGTATATTTTTTTTCTTTCTTTTTTTATGCTGCAGATTGAAGAAATCCATTCACCCAATGTTCTAATTTGTCTCTTTCAGTAGTGGTTATTTTTCCTACAACGTATTAGGTATTACTATATTACATAATGTCTTTTATCCAGTAAACACCCAAAACCAATTCACCTCTGAAATGACAACCCTTTTGGAGTAGAACACTGCAGCTGATTAACAGCAGACTACAGACCAGTTAAGACAGGAAATGAAAGAATTCATACCCAGTTGAAACAAAGGAATATTTAGGGATATTTTTCATTTGGAATAATAACAAAAGTCTCACTGTTGTTTAATACTCCTGTGATTTACAGCTTTTCCAGGTGAAACAAGAAATTGGAGCTCATTGGGTGCAAAAGGGAAGTTCTAAAGGCAGCATGGTAGAGGGATGAATTGCAGGGGCTGGGAAGTCACAAAATTTTTGTTTTTAACCTTCCCCCTCCCCCCAGGCACTTCCATCAGGGGTCTGCTTTCTAATGTGTTTTGTTGAAAAAGATAGCATAGGAATAGGGCAAGTTCAAGTTTGTGACTTAGCCTTTTCAACTCAAAACTGTCTTGTAAGTAACTCAGCTGCCTGTTAGGAACTATTGGAAAAGCAGCTGCTTATCTGAGACAAGGAAAGGCACAACAGGATATGACTTTGGTTGGCATCCAACCTAAGCAATGGGGAGGAGGGGAAGGAAAGAAATATGAAATTTAAAAAGCAAACAGAAAAGATGCCTCCCCTTTTTTACTGTTACCATCTCCTTGTGTAACGTTACACTGTGGTGATGCCTTTTGAAGCTAACCACTCAACAAACAGATATACTAGTTCTACTGTACAGGAATCACTTCAACCCCACTGGAATGAATTTTGGGTTCTTCAAGGCAGAAGGTCCTGTAAGCTAACTATTACACACATAAAATTTTATATACCAAACCCTGTAAGAAATTATTTTGGCACTTAAGTTTTCTAAACATATAACCCCAGTGAGATAGTAACAGTTCAATATTAAGGTTCACTGAGATTTGCACTTGTAATTATTGAATATAGACTCTAAATCTGACACACTGCTTCTTCAGAAAACAGTTGAACTTTGTGTGGAAACTGCACTTGAATCTTCATCCTGTTTTTGGAAGAAGAAGAAAAGAAAAGATTCTTTTAAGTAAACAACTGTGGTTTCCATGAAGTCCAAACTTTATAACCTTACACTCTGATAATTCAGACATAGGCCACTTTTGAAGCTTTACATATAAACACCTAGTTTTCTCCCCATATGTGGGAGAGGCAGAATTAGGTAACTTGCTCAGTTCTATCAGATACTTCAATTCTTTAATGCTAGCAGCCTCGCTTACTGATTTAGAGCAGGTCTGAAAATGAAATGGGGAAATTCATGAAGTTTTGATTGGTCTAGTTATCAAACATAACTCCCCAGCTGTGTTCTGCATGTGACCCTGGAGAGGCAGGCTCAGCAACAGGAGTTGTGGGGGTATGCTTTGGGGAAGAGACGGATTTTGGTAGGTCATGGAGTAGGTATGCAGGAGGGCTGGGAGAGAAGATCATGGGCGAATGCTGAAGTGATGGGCTGTGCTGAGACCCTGGTTTGAGGGAACACCCCATTGTGTCTGCATCACCTGGGTGCACAAGGCAGAAGTGCTGGGAAAGCCAGGAGTTTGTGATAAGGTGTTGGAATCAAGGACTCTTCATGGCACATGCACCTTGCTGGAGAGGCACTAGATTCCCTCGCCTTTCGTGTGGCCCCAAATCTACCTAACCCCTATCCCCTGCTCTTTGATATGGCTCTCCGCCATCCCTCCATAATCCCAGAGGTGTGTGATCTGGGTGACAGAGGAGACACATGTGAGTTTGAGAAGAACTGGAGTGTACATGCAATAATAAATATCTTAACTGCTCAAAGCTCTCTACAGCTTGCCTCAAAGTGCTAGGCACTAATACATTCCAGAATGTGTATGGCATCTTATGATACAAGTAAAAAGTACCTTTACTTGCTGACAGACACAACAAAGATCACCCATTTTATTTGTGAAACTGGGGAGTGGAGTATGTGGTCACAAAGCTATACAACTTGCTCAATGTTTAGCAAACAGCCAAAACTTATGATTGAAAAACGTTTAGGAAACTATTTCATTAAAGCTATGGGATGGATTTTATTTATTTATTTATTTATTTATTTATTTATTTATGTATGTATGTATTTTTCATGCTAAGAAATACTGATGGGAACAACAACCAATTGTAATACGCCTTGTCGTATTTTGCCAACACAGTAATTTATTTGTTTTTAGTGTAGTTTTTTCTATTTGGTTGAAATACAATTGTTTTGACCCAGAAGTGATTTTTCTTGGTCAGAATTTCAGTGCATTTCAAGAAAAGCACTGTGTGGAATCTGATGTTGCACCTCTTCTATGAGAAGATGACCATCTGCATGGTTCTTGACTGAACACCTTTCATAAACACAATTCATTTTATGATGGCTTAGATTTGATGAGTACAAAATGTAATATTGCATTGGTATGAAAGTGTGCAAGATTTTAATTAAATTTCTTGGTAGTGGCTGCCTGAACTGGCAGAGATTAAGATGGCTTTAACTTCTGCGAAGCAAGTGGACAGATAACATGGTTGTCGTCATCACTTACATAATAGTAATCTGTTTGAATTAGAATGTACAGTTAGATTATGTGTTTTCTCCTCCTCTGTCCCCTTCTGCCCTGAAAAATAATTGTAACTTGAGTTAGGAAGAGGGAATAAAGAAATCATTTTATCAGCAGAACACAAGTATTGATTACACTGATAACTGGAAATACTTTTTTGCTCCTCATTTATATGTGGATTTTTTTTTACATGTCTGTTCCAGTGCAGATTCTTTCAAGAATCCAGGAATACAGTGAAAGCATGTGAAATGTTGGTAGACTCTCTCTCTGCCTTAACTGAAAAATGGCCTTTACAGTTTTTATATACAATCTTTTAAATCTAAGTGACAATCATTTCATTTGATCTTGTTTAGTGTAGTGCTTTATATTTTCTTTTAATATTTATCTACTTCTGTGTTTCCCTTACAGAGTAATACAAGCAATATTATCTTGAAGACTGGCTTTGATTTTCTAGACAACTGGTAAAGATACACCAAACCGGTCCAAATCAATTTTTGGGAAGAAAAGGGGAATCTTTCTTCTCATATGTTAAGTTACTAGCATCTGTGTATTTTTTTTTTTTTTTTTTTTTAAGTTTCAAAATTTTAATGTTGGCTTTATATGAACTTTTTTGTAAAACCAGATGCATTTTTGTATATTTTAAAAAGATTGTGATAGAAATGTAGTCTCATTTTGGTTTTTTTAATGGCTGTTACAGGTTGAACAGTTACTGTATGAGGGAAGTAATTTTCTAACAACGTATGTGTTAAGGACAAACAAGTTAGTCCAAACCTCTGAAGAACTGCTTTCTATTTTCAGTAGCAACCTAGCCAGTATGGTTCACAACAATACCATAGGTCACTACAACAATCAGATTAAGCACATGTGGTATTACACTAAATATGCTACCAAAACTTAGGTCATGACTGCTTCAGGTAACTGTATAATGGAAAAAACATATTAAAATAATATTATCTTTCTCTATTTAATATTTAGTTCAACAGTAATTTTTCTACCCCTATTTTCTGAGAAGGGGCAAGGGTTTTGCCAAAAGAATTGGTCCAAAGTAGCACTGCAGCTGTCCCGGAGAGGTGGAATAAAGTCTGTTTCTAAGAGCAAAATAAAACAACGTGTGTTGTAAGACATAGGGAATGTGTCACAGACTGAAAAAAATCAATCTTCAAGGAAATGCAAACCTAGAGAGGTCACTGCTTCCCTTGATACAGCATGTATCGCTTGTAGCAAAAAGGTTGGAATGAAACACCAGTGTCTGCGGGAGCGCAGAGCACCACTTAAGTTTTTGTTGCAGTAAATGACTATCACTTGTGGCAAAGCATAGCAATAAGGCTTTTTTTACTTTTTAAAAACAGCTGTTCATCTTAAGGACAATTGTGTCTGGTTTCTGATGCTCTTCAGACCATCAGAATGTATGGATACCTTCTCTTCAGTGTTCAACATTCAGATGGTGATTGCTCCCGAGGTGGATATAGATTCTTTAGCTTCATCTGGTGTTCAGTACAGAAAACAAGCCTACAGCTGTCATCTGAACTGCCAGCTGTGAAATGCAGTGTGATTTACACACAGACTCACTGTGTTTACCTTGCCTTGAAGCCTTAATTCCTCTTCTGCACAAGCAGTGAATGGTCTACTCTTATGCCAAAGGCTTTATGACCGTTCACCTTTACCTCAGTAATTTGTTCCCAGAATATTTGTTTGTGGTAGAAGGCATGACCTATGACTCATTTAATGTAATGGTTCCCTGCCAAAGCTACATTCAAGGCCAACTGATGGGTAGTCTCCACCAGCTAGACCATAACTCCCTTAGGCCTCCCTTGGGTGATATTTGACAGTTTGTGCTTTTTAATGGTGGCAATTAGGTTATGAAATGTGCAGGTTCTTTCTGCAAAACACTGCCCTATATAATTTAAGCCTTTGTTTTTAAAAGGCAACCTTCCAACTTTTCTAGTACCCAGTTTACAAAATGTGGCACTGCTGTATTGTTTACTTTGTAGATGGACATCATATGTTGGAATCAACCACAGTAAAGTTATTCTTTTCACCCTAATTTCAAAATCTAACCTTGTTTTAAACAAGTAAGAATAAAAAAAAAAAGCTTCAGATGGCTAGAAATAAAGTGAATTTAAGAGAGAACCCCATTCAATTTTGTTTGTGGTAAATTGCCATTCATCCTTAAATGTATTTAGCAGCATAGTTGCACAGTATTACAGAATTTTTTTTTATTTTCTTTCCTTCTTGATATGTATCTTTAAAAAAAAAAAGCTATAAAATGGGTCTTGTTTTTAGTACCATGCAGTTCAGGGGGAGGCTTCAGAGGTTTGCTCCTGTATTTTTCCCAGATTTGTAGGAGCCTAGATTATATTTACAGTTTCTGCTGTTCAGTGTAATATTTCTAAATGACTCTTCTTGGAGCCATTACACTGTCACTTGGCATTAAAACTGTAACTTGAGTTTATATTCCACAGATGTCTGAAACGGTGCTGATTTGCACTTTTCTTTGTAGAGGACTAATGAGTTCTTGGAATTTTTGGAACCGCTGAATGACACTAAACATGCATCTTTCCAGCTATTAATAGAACTTTAAAAGTGTTTTCTGTTCATTGAAACATTTGGCTACAAAATAATACCTTAAATCCCAGCAAGAAGCATAAACTTTTTACTTTGATAGTTGTACCTCTTTGTGGAGAATTTCTTAATGTTGGGAGGAGCATTCTTTTACATATCTGCTAAAAGGATGAAAAATTTATAATAGGCTTTGATCTGTGTTCTTTATTCCCTTCCTCCTTTGTTGTACTACATACTATGCACCTTGGGACCAGCTTAGAATATGCTGCAAAACATTTGCTCATCCCAGTAGGTTTTTCCTTGCTATGCTCTTACAAACAAGAGCTAGTGCTCCTCCCTTTGGTATATTTTTTATTAAAAGTTCTTACAGAAAAATTGTACGTGGTCACATTTTATATTAACAAACCTTTAATAAAGCCACTTTAAACAATGTTTTTATTGCTTCTGTTTGTGGTACCTTGCTAACACCTTGGCTCACCTCCTGCAGAGTTCTGGGATATATTTGATAACTGTATATTGAATTGTAGGGGGAAGAGGAATTAGAATTAGTGCAGACCTGGCAATCTCAACTGTCAAAATGATGCAGGTATTTTATCCTACGATCTTTCTGATTATTATATTTACTACTATGAATATATAGTTTTTTCAAAATACTTGTATTAAGCTTATAAACGAGGAGTCCTGTGGCACTTCTGAAGACTAATAAATCTATTTATCGCATGAGCTTTTGTGGGAGAAAATCCCACTTTGTCAGATGCTTTGAAGGCTCTTCAAGCCATCTGATGAACTGTGATATTTTTCTCCCATGAAAGCTCATGAGATAAATAAATTTGTTAGTCTTTAAAAGTGCCACCAGACTCCTTGTTTGTTTTGCTGGACTAAACTAACATGGCTACCCTTTTGGAATTAAACTTGTAGGGTGCGACCTCATTTTGGGAACAGTTGTGATGTTGTCCTGCTCTCTAGAAGGATGAGGGAGGAAGAGAATTAAATGCAGAATTTTATTGTAGGCTACCATCTAGTTTATTTAATTATAATGTAGGCTAACATATTAATGAAAAGATTAAAATTGGGTACTTATAGCCTTCCAAAGCAAGTTTGGGTTTTTGTTTTGTGGTTTGTTTTTGTTAAACAAAGAAATGTAGATATCCATTTAAAGTGGCATCCTGAAAGAAAATATTGCAGCTGCAATGGGAGAGGCAGAAAAAATATTTGATTAAAGAAAGATAAAAAATCTTTTGTATAAAATAGCATACTTTATGCATCAGTATTGTACATGACTAAATACAGATCTAACCCACCTCGCAGAAGTGGAGTTGTCAGTTATCCCTTTAATTGTTTTCATGAGCAGTAGCAATAATGCTCTAAAGCACCTTGGACATAGATGCATGCCTGCAGTTGCACTTTAGTATATCTACAACCCCTTTACTGGAAATGCTCCTATTTTGAGTTGCCTTACATAATTAAAAAACAACTAAATTAATCTGAATTTTTACCAACAGCTGAAGCATTCTAGAAATCATTTCAAGGAATGGAATTTTAAGTGAGCAACAGGAAAAAAAAATCTGTTATGGAAAGAATCTGAACAAAAAAGCTATCAAATGTAGTTCTGACTTCAAGGATCTGTACAAAGTTCCTTTTATATTGGGGAAAATGTGAGGAATCCTAGGGAGATAGCAAGTTATCTTCCCACAAATATGTAAGACAGAGCCCCAGATGGCATAAATTGTTAAAGGCCTATGTCAGTCAGTGAGGCTATGACAACTTGCATCTCTTGAGGATCTGAGCCTTGACAGAGCATAGAATAATTTGTATTCTATAAGATGTGTTGGTGCAAAGGCACATGAGGGCTGCTTCACTTTTTATTTTTTTTAAATAAAGGAAAAAACGTGCTAGTGCAATTGTCATAGTCCCTCCAAGTCCTGTTTTAACTTTTACAGTTGCCATGATGACTGTGTCAATGAGAAAAGAGACAAAATTTGTCAAAGAGATCCTTGACCAGATGGAAAAACCCGCAGTGGGGACCAGAAGCTTAAATTGTGGTGGTCTGTCAGGGATAAACAAACCCCCCTGGTTCAGGACATATGAGATTCAGACTGCAGTACTCACATATTTGAAGGGAATGTGTACCAAGAAGCAGGGCAGTTTGCATGGAAGGCTACTCTCCCTCTTGGTTTGGTTTATGGGGTCAAGTTACTAGGGCCTCTTAATGCTATCTCAAAGGGCCACCTTGGGTTTCCAGAGCATGGAGCAGATACCATACAAAAGTGAGGGCTGGAATGATCTGTATTAGGTGGGAGAGTGGCTGGAAGAGGAATGTGTTGGCTCATGCCCCATCCAGCTGTAAATCTCAAGCCACAAGGGGCCTCAGCTGGAGCAGAGGCCGATGAGACCTTACTCTTAGTGTTAGAGGTATAAAACCAAAGTTACACCTACCTCTTCTCATAGCTGCTTAGATGGGATATTTCATGTCTCGTTTTTCAGAGAGATGCCAGAATCACCTTTCCAAGAGAGTACAGAGCGAATTCAAAAGAGTACGGGATAAGCCCTGGAGAGAATTACCCACTCACCCTTCAGAGCAGAAAAAGGGAAGTGGGGCAGGAATTAGTGGTTACTGGCTTTGTTGTGTGATGGGGTATTAGCTGTTCATAATTTTGGTCCATGTCTCTGGGCTGCAGCCAGGAAATAAAATTTAGTGACTTGCTACAGTCACACCCCTTTATTACAGGAAGAAGCTCAGACCCACATTTCTCCTTCCCTCTCAACTGTTATGGAGAGGCCACAGCACCTGGGAAGAGTACAAAAGACCATTCCTGTATGCAACGTCTCACAACTTTCTCTTCCCAATCTGAACAGACATCACAGGCACATCTGAGCATAAGGTATTGCTAAATGCACAACACCATCTCTATTCAGTCTGTAACAATGCTTTGTATAAAGGCCTTTGAGATGTCTGCAGAGCAGAGGGTACTAATTAAAGCCTAACAATATAATTAAACAAAAATGAAAGGCTCTACAGAACACACTTAATGGTACCATGGCTAAGTAATTGTAACCTAAGCCACATTTTTGAGCAAAGATAAATGGACACAAAATCAGCATGCTGAATTTGTATTTGCAATGCCAATAAATCAATAATTGGTTTTCATACCAGCCACAGAATAACATGGTGATTTCCCCACTGTAGCGAACTCCAAGAAGAATGGAAGAAAAGTAAAAGAAATGAAAAGATATAGAAAGAGAGATTTAAGGAGAGTGAATATATTTTGAAGGCTTCTTTGAAAAACAATCTCACCAAAATAAACAGAACAAAGTGATAAAATGGGCCTAACCTGGTTTTTTTGCCCCACGTGTGTGTGCAAGTGCTTGTAACAAGTCACATGGATGGCCCTGATTGTGACCCAAAGTCAGGTACTTAGATGTGAAAATGACCTTAACGGTGCCCACAAAGAATTGTTTTTATGAAAATAGATACAGGGTTTTGAAAGTCTGCCCAGAAGTATTGATGCATGTAAAGTTTGTTTTTTACAACAATACATATATGTGTTATGACTCCTGTAACAACATATAAAGGAATCTTCCATTTTAATAAACTATATTTAAGGAGGTGAGAGAAGCAGCAAGATTGGGAAATAAAAACCATTTTAAAAAGTAAAGGAGTAGAGAAAGCTAATGAAATGGGTTAATGAGCACTTTGAATTATAAGGGGTGAAACCATAGCCCCACTAAAGTCAGCGGCAAAATGTCCTTTGCCATCAGTGGGCCAGAATTTTATTCTTGATCTTTTGTGGTCAACACAATGCATGAGAACTGTGTGTGGGCACGGACGTCTTTGCTTTATCCAAGCATAGCTGTTCAGATTTTATAAAATCTGAAAGTTTTATCTATTTCAGGGCAACTGTGCCTGTACTCCTCCTCTGTGGTCCCTGCAGGGCACTTTAAGGTTTTTAACTGTCAGGCCTCAACTCTCTTGAATGGAAGATCACATCTTGCTCTCTTCCACTGCCTTACACTGTACTGTTCCCGGTAAGCCAGTCTAATGGCCAGCACCTGCGATTTGCTCTCTCTCAAAGGGTCATGGAGAGGGTATTGCCAGCAGTTGCAAGTTACCAAACAGTTCTAAGCAAGCAGAGTCATCCTCAAAATAAAAGTGTATAAAGAACAACTTAAAACAATTTAAAAAGAACCCACTAAACATAGAAATCACTCTTCCGGCTTATGTGGCCCTACTAAGCCAAAATTTTTCCATTGCTTCTGCAAAAGATGGGGCCCCCTTTGGACAGACAGTGCTGTCTGCTTACTGGATCAGATAGCAAAAAAACAGTAAAATAGGCCCTACGTCTTTTAACCCATCCTTTTTAAGCCAAAAGCCCTTTATTTGTTTTCCTAGTGTCTGCCATCCCAATCTGAACCTGACCATGCAAACTGCTGCGGAGTGCGCTCCTTCTCTGGATGTGTTTTCAACCTGAGATTCCCTATGATCAGCCACAAAGCATCCAGTTACTCACCATAGGTCTATTGCAGTTTGGCTCTCACACCAAAGATGAGGCTTATAGTTAATCCTATTAACTCAAACCTGCTTTACTATTGGATCCCACAAGTCAGTGCTCCTTTCTGGGACCCAGATCCACTGTATGAAGCTGTTCCATTAATGCCAGCAGAAGCCTGGAGGTCTTGGGTTGTCTTCCCCCACGCCGTAGCCCCCAATGTTATGTCCATCTGCATCCAGTTAAGGTGCTCAAACATCTCCATGTCTTCCTCATTTCAGTTACAGTTGTAGCAAGGATTTCTGGGAGCTAGGTTACAGGAGAATCTATGCATACTGTATTAACAACACATGAGAATAGTGTTACGTTCTTGCTTTTCTTGGAGAGCTGCTGGGGGGACTGAAAACACATCATGAAGGGCTGTGGGAGCTTTGAAAAATGGCGTGAACATTATGGGATGTGGAAAACATTATGGGCTGGAGAACGTGGCACAACAGGAACTTTTGAATCCTCTCTCTCAGAAATCCAAGAGTGAATTGCCAGTATGTGACAAGACAATGTGATAATGTCCCACCTCACAGTGGAGCAGGGCACACTGGCTTACCCACATGGGGGGCACCACACTGCTGCAAGCACTCCTGGTAAGTCAGCACAGCACTGACATAAATACCCAGCAGGTGGACATGTACCCAAGTGACATACAAACATCACCTGCTGTATGCCATTGTAAATTGTTGCCAAGTTCCAAAGGGGCAGTGATATTAGTCTAGTACAGCAAAACAAGCAGAGTTCTGTGGCACTTAAAGAATAACAAATTTATCACGAGCTTTTGTGGGAGAAAATCCCACTTCGTCAGATGCATTTTCTCCCATGAATGCTCGTGTGATAAATTTGTTAGTCTTTAAGTGCCACAGGACTCCTTGCTTGTTTCAATGTAAATTGTGTTGACTGAATTCTGTAGCACAGATGTGGTACTAGAGGGGTTCCCTCTGGAATGCACAGGAGGCATATTTGGCAGAGCATTGTGGGGAAGATTGCTGTGTGGCTCATGATGCTGTAAAAGGAAGCCTTCGTTAGCAGGAGCTGTTAACCCAGCTGCTTCCACCAGCACTGATTAGTACTGAAGGATGTAACACAGAGGCCCCATGAACAGAATAGCCCTGGAGTTTTAGAAGGGAAAGTGTTGCTGGTCAGCAGCACACGACCCAGCCAGCAAGCCCTGTCTGGGACACTGCATGTACAGTATGATTTTTATGGGGGGGGGCCTCATTTGCATACAGACCGTGCAGCATTAAGGGGTCTGTGAGGAAAAAAGTTCACTGTAACAGGGCAAGCTGCAGCCCTCCGATCTGTCGGAGAGCCCCAACGAGTGTCAGGCCTTGTGCCTTTATTGATCTCAGGGTGGAATTCCAGTTCCACTGATGAGTAACAGTGGAGTGTACTGTATATACACCCATGTTAGGGGAGCCTGCAGTGTAACTCACAGCATAGACAGTGACGGATGCTTTAGGCCAGCAAAGCCATGCCAGAACAGCCGGGTGTACACCAGACGTGGCTTTGTACATACCCAAGCAGTGCCTCCCCCCAACTACACTGCTATTTTTTAGTAGTGTAACATCCTGCTGCCTCCCTGTTGGTGGACCTTTCCCTGCTGCAAGTAAAGACTGGCAGGGTGAAGGCAACGGGGAAAGGCTCTGGCAACTCCCCACTGCCACAGTATTTCCCTGTTGCTTCCCTGACTATCAGAACCTCTCTGCTGTAAAACAAGCAAGGAGCCACATAGCACTTGTAAAGACTAACAAATTTATTTAATGTGTGAGTTTTTATGGAAGAAAATCCCACTTCATGAGATGCGTTGAAGATGCTTTGTGTGTAGCTATACACTGCAGTGCAGTGTGGCCTATTTTTCACTCTGGCTTGTAGCTATATGAATCTTACACACCCACCACCACAATAGTTGAGGTCTTAGACTCTGTATATCTACCCTGCTTACCTGGAAGGCCAGGCTGAATTCAGCCACTGTAATTTTGTCCCGTCAGGCCTCTGACCAGTGGTGTACAGTGATCAAAAAGCCTTCTTAAATCAAAGCATTATTTAACAGTAGGAACAAAGCACTGAGAGGAATAAAAAGGATTTTAAACAGTCTGTGTTACACTGATGGACCCTGCTTGTGGCTGGGCAGGCTTGAACCTGGGACTTTTGAAATGTATGACCCTCTACTGCATGAACTAAAAGTCATGTGGCCCTTAGCTAAGGCTGTGGCCAGTTCATCAAGCTCTAGCTGGCCTAGGTGACATTAAGGGGGACTGAGCACAACACCAACCAATCATGGGTTACTCATGCATGTGTCTATCTTATTTAAAAGCATAGCCATAGCCACAGGTAGACCTGGGCGGGGCCACGGCCAAACCACTTGAAGACTGTGCCCATCCACTGCAGTGCCTGGCAGGGATGCTAACTTTGCTGCAATGGCTGCTGGCCAGCCCTGTGGTAGCAGAGGTGAAGTTTGTGCTGCTGCTGGGTGCTGCAGCAGATGGGCCTTATCTCACTGCCTCTCCACTTCCCTCCACCTTCCTAGCTCCACTTACCAAGTAACAAGTGGAGCCAGAGTATTGGTGCTCTGGCTCTGTAGCAACAGGAGAGTCTCAGGCATCTTCTGGTCACATGACTGAATGCTGCCCATAGCTGGGCCCACCTTGCAGCCTCAGCAGCCTGGCCGGAAAATGAGAGCTAGCTATGCCCTGTTTAAAAGGATTATCCTTTGATACCACACTAGGCAGGCCTACCTGTGTCAGACACTGCTCATTTGGTCCTGATGTCAGTGTCTGGCTCCCACAAAGTAACTCTTCTTTTTCTTGAGAGGGTGTCCCTTTTTAAACTTTGCTGTAGTTCTTTTGCTCTGTGGTGCATGCAGGTCTTTCTTCTGTCCTAGTATTGTCTCTTAACTATCCTCAAGTGTTTGCAGAAAAATGTTTAATCTCAAGACATTCTTCCTTTCTGCCTGTCCTGAATTGGCTATCTAAGGCTATTAAAAGGGCCTCTAGTTCACCTGAGACAGTGTGACTAAATAGTTAAAACTGAACTTAAGTTCATTCAAAGAAGCTGGTGAGTTAAAAGTCAAGCATTCTGAAAGAGAGAAACCACATCAGGAAAAAGAATTTGAATAAGGCAAGCTATGCACCTGCAAGATACAGCTTTAAGTCACTTACTGCGGAAGCGTGGTTTGCGATCAAGGAATATCTATCGCAGGCCTTGCCCCTCTAATCGGACTTATGTCTCACACTTTAACTTCACATTCTAATTGTAGTTTCACACCCTAACATTTACACATTATAGTGGTTTCTCACCCTAACACACTATAATTTTTTGGTTTATAAAAGGGACCCCAGTTTTTGCAGCCTGGGTGGCACGCACCCTTCGAGGACCTGTCATGTGGGAATCCTCGGAGAGCTTCAAAAACCTGGCTGTGGGTCGTCTTTGAAGCTAACTTCCCCCGAAAACCTGGCTGGAGCTTGGGTGGTCTTCGGGGTGCTCTGAAAACCTGACTGTGGGTGGTCTTTGGAGCTGACTTGTCGACTCACCGGGAACCTGACCAAAAGGCCCAGCTTTTGGGAAACAGGACCCGCTCTCTCTCTCTCTCTCCTGGGTAAGAGTATAGTAACATAAAACCTAAAAATATAGTCTAAGTATAGTCTTAGTAGTAGAAAATTTAACACAGCCATGTAGGAATCTTAGCCTGGGCATCACAGTCAATTAGGGAACTAAATCTGGCTAGCATCAGCTTAACGCAGCTTCACTTGTTTATTTTTTTATTTTACTCTGGGTTTTTACTAGCTATCATTTGGGTAATCTGTAAATGGGCTGCAAATCCTGTATCTCCCTTGCAGGTTTAATTTGTCTGTTTGCCTTATACTCAATCTCCTTTATATCCATAATTCCTTTTGCCTACAATAAACTAAAAGATAGTATATTGGCACACCGTCTCACTATATTTGCTATATGTCTGTTTCCCCCCACTTGTCTGTGTTTCCTAATCTTAATCATCATAACCTCCCGAGGTCCCCTCTATCAACCCATTCAGGAAACCCTTGACTCTCCAAAACCCCCGACAAAACTGCCTCCCTTAAGGACTCTAGAGAACCCAAATCATATCCTCCCCGATAATTAACTGCCCCCCTGCTGGTAAGGGCGACCATACTCTCCCTCTCCCCTTTGGAACTGTGACCCAGGGAGCCTCCCCTTTTGGGTCCAAGTCCCTGACCTTCCGGGGTAAGGGCAAACCAGCAGGGTCTCCATCTGTGGGTGTGCACTTTCCTCCTTGCTTTTCCCTGATATTCCCGTATTAAATTAAAACAACCTCTTCATGCAGTAAGCATTCCAATAACCAGGTCAGCACACAGTGTTAATAAATTATTACAGGACAGCTCTAAATCTGTCACCAATAGGTTTGGTGTAACTACTGCTTTAATTAAAACCTCTCAAGCATGCTTGAAAATTAACACTTAATTGTGCTCTTGCTGAAAGTGGTTCTTTACAAATAAACTGCGTTTGTCATTATTTTAGATATACATTATTTTTATAGCTGTTAGCTGTGGCTTTTTGCAGGGACTCTTCGGCTCAAACCTCACTTTACAAAGGGGCCAATTCTGCAATCTCTCTCCATGCATAACTCCTACTGGCTTTCATGGGAGCTCTGCACAGAGGAAGCTGTTAGGGTCATGCACATAATGATTTTTTTATGATCATTGGGCCCAGTTCTCTTCTCACTTGCATCAGCATAAATCTGGAGTGGGGACGTGCACAAAGGTTAGTAAGCAGGAGCACAGAGTTCCTCCAGCTGCAGTAAGGTGACAGAACTTGCACTCTCAAAAGCAATCAAAATTTAAATTGCTGTGTACACCCCAATCAGGAGTGAGTCCACTGAAGTTAGTGGACTTACATCATTGCAAAAGCCAGTGTGAAGTGAGATTAAAAAAGGCAGCCAATTTTGGATACAGACCTGTTAAAGAAATTACTTCTTGACCAACACCTGGCTGAAAAACAACCTGCCAGTCAAGGTTCACATGTTTTCTTCTAAATCATCAAGGGCTGGAGTCATAAAGGATTTTTTTTTTTTTTAATTTTCGTCACTCACCTTTCCTGACCTATATAGGTTCAGTGACTATTAACAAAAATAGCAACTGGATCGTTAGTTCATTTTCTATTTATACTGATGTCTGTTGTGTTTCCTGAGACATTTCATTGACATGTATGATTAAGTGCACTGGCAAAGTGTTTCCTTTTTTCATTATACGACCCCCCTCATAAAACTTCCTCTAGCACACCTCCTACCATGAGGGCGGGGAAAGGTGTAAAGTGTGCTGAATAGGAAAATTATTAACTAATTGCCACATTAAAAATACAGAGTATTACAGTTATAAATATATGCACCTTCGCATCAACCCCAAACAACTTACTTGAAATGTTATTTCTCAGGATTTTGATTTCAACAAGAATGTAGTAATCATGGCAAGTGTATTTGTCTAGAGAAGCTAATTTTAGATGTTTTTAGTTGGCAGATAGAAATATTACAAATATGGTCAATCATTTTAAAAAATATTTCTGTAGGACACAATATATACATGAAGTTTCATAACTGCGGGACTCCATACACCAGCCGCTCAAGGAACTTCAGTGTATGCATGTTGTCAGTTGTGCATAAGTAGCACAGTGTATTATCAGCGACAGTGACTATTGTTATTTCTATTATGGTAACACCTAAGGTATGTCTATACTAGAGAGTTAGGTCAACTTAACTTCCCTTAAGTTGACCTAAGGAACTCCATGTCCACATTGGGCTTGTATTATTGACTTGATAACACCTGCACTTAAGGTGGACTTAAGAGTTAAGTCGACCTTGTTGACTTAACTGGGCCCCCCAGTGTAGACATACCCCTAGAGACCATAACCTAGATCAGGACCTCCATGAGCTACATACATTTAAAAAATTGCATCTCAGCCTCAAAGAGTTTACAGTCTATTCTAAATAGTCAAAGGGTGTGTATGATGGAAACCGAGGTGAAGCTGGTGGCAGGATAGGTCTCTTGAATGCCAGTGCAGTGTCCTATCTAGTAAGCTAAGCTTCCCCTATTTTCGGGGATTTCTGGCTAATGCCAACAAACAAGGAGACCTGTGGCACTTAAAGACTAACAAATATATTTATTGCATGAGCTTTCGTGGGAGAAAATAACACTTCATCAGACACAGTAGGATATTCTTCCATGAAAGCTCAAGTAATAAATATATTTGTTAGTCTTTAAGTGCCACAGGACTCCTTGTTTGTTTGTTTTACTGAACTAGACTAACCGGGCTGCCCCTTTGGATCCTAGCTAATGCAGTTGCTCTGTCCTCACTTTTTTCCAGCGCTACCAAAAGCATAATGTTGTGGCTGAGCATGATTTTCTGGATAACAAACTTTCCCCTCTAAAACTGGGTGTGATTTCCACAATGTCCCTTATAGCTAGACAAAGGCCAAATTAGTGCAATATACTCAATTGGTTCAGCTAGCCAAGACAAGCGCCTCATTCTCTAGGCAACTGTCTCCTTCTACATGGCCAGGCCTCACTTTTGGAAGCTCTGAGTCAATAAATAGGGAGATGAATTACTTTCCATCAAGATGGGTAGTTTTTGCAAGAGTTTTCTTTTTGTGCATTTAGGGCATACAAGCTCATCTGGGAAACTTGAGTCTTTGGTGAGGCAGTAAAAACACCTTTAATGTACGCCGTTAAAATCATTCTATCAACTCCAGCAACGGAATCTGATGCCACAGGAGATGGGGGTGGGGTTAATAGTCACTGTAGATTTGTTGGCATTTGCAGTGTAGCAATTCAGGCCAGAATCTCCAAAGACCTTAGCTGAGTAAATTATGTTATGTAAACACAGAGTAACTTTAGCTAAGCCCCTCCATAAAGGACTGAGTGGGGAATTAGAGATCATTTGGTTTATCCTGATGGTCAAAAAAACATTAACTGTAATACACCATTGTGGCTGGGAATAGCTTACAGTGCACTCTGAAGGTCACGTCTGTGCAGAGGGGATGTTAAATCACTTTACAGCTCCCTTGAGCAGGGCTGTAACTAGAGTGGGGTGACCAGGGCTTTGCCCCAGTTGCTCCGGAGCAAATCCATTTTGCCGCTCGATCAAAGGTTGCGTTCCACACTGCTTGCTTCGGGCGCTGCTCATTCTAATGGTGCATTCTGCTCCTGACGTGCCACAGGCACCCTTAAGGAAGTCCTTAAGTCGACTTAATGAACTCCAAATGTGGCCAGGGCTTTGCCTAAGTTGACTTAAGCCGACTTAAGCCCATAGTGTACTGTAGACATACCCCTTGAGCCTGCATGGAGCTGTATGCAGTGTTGTTCCCCAGCACAAGTTAGAGGGACCCAAGCAGCACCAGGATTTATACTGGCT
The DNA here is from genome assembly GCA_007922195.1 of Podocnemis expansa. Taxonomy (NCBI): domain Eukaryota; kingdom Metazoa; phylum Chordata; order Testudines; family Podocnemididae; genus Podocnemis; species Podocnemis expansa. The sequence continues at coordinate 27,763,394 of ML681972.1, read as the reverse complement.
GCCATGGTCTCCAAAGGTGGTTACTGCAGCTAGAGATCACCAAGACCCAGGAAAGTCCTGCCATTTCCCCTTTGCCACAGCCATGACCCTGACACTGCTTCCGTGGGCTATGTCTACACTAAAGGGCTCAGTGAAGCCAGCTTACAGTAGGCCTTGTTAAGCTGGCTTAGAGCATCCACACTCAAAATGCCAGGAGACTGCCAGCGCCTACACTGGCAGCTGCTAGGTCGCCCTAGGAGTGGTGCATTGTGGGTAGTTGGCCCCCAGTGCACCACAGCAGAGGTGCCCCTCTTTCCCTGCCACTCCTGTAGGACAGGACGTAAGTGACCACACCACCCTCCACGCTGTGTGTGGCAACATGGAGCCTGAGGAGGTCAGGGACTCTGGCCTGCCCCAGCAACGTGCCAGCACAGCACGCCACACCCTCTGTGCATTGGCCATACTCCACTGGCTCTGGAGTAGGCACTGCAGGGTAACTGCCAGTGCGGGAGCAGGCCACAGCAGGCCACCTCCCTCACCCTCCCTGGCAGCTGGCACAGAGAGGGTGCCTCCATGCACCTGTGCCTCTGGGTACAGGAAACCAGCAGAGACTGGTAGCACCAAATCATTCTCACCACCTGGGATGATGACAACTGGCTGCAGAACCTGCAGATGAGATAGAGCACCTTCCTCCAGCTGCTGCACCACCTCCACCCACCCATTCCTGCTCTTCCCCCCCTCTTCCCCTGTCCCCACCACAATAAAAGGATGCACAAGACACAGGATAACAGCGTAACATGTCTTTTATTTACAAGTAGGATGGGGGGGCTGACAGTGGTGCAGGGGTGGGAGCCGTGAGGGTTCAGGAGTTTGGGGGGATTGAGTGGGGTTCGGGGAGTGAGGGGATTCTAGGAATGAGGGGAGATAAGGGTGTGGGGTCAGGTACCTAGTGGCCTTGGGCCGGCAGGTCCAGGGTCTGCAGCCAGCTACCCTGAGTCCAGGGCCACCGGTGGGGAGTGCTGCTGCTGCATCCTGGGCAGGAGGATCCTCAGCCTGACAAGAGCCCCGGCCCCATGTGAGATACTTCAGGGCATGGGTCTGGCGCTCCAGGGCATGGTTCTGCCGTTCCATCAGGTCTAGCAGGTAGTCCATCTGGGTCTGCTTGACCCTGTAGTGGGTGTGCTCCTCCTCCATCTGCCACTTCCTCCAGGCTTGGAGAGCCACCTCAGCACACTCCGCAAGCTGGAGGTGGTCTTCCAGGATCTCCTCTCTGGAGCAACAACCCCTCCTCCTCCAGGTTGGGCTGGGTGCACCCCAGGAGCAGCCAGTGTCATGGGTGCAGGGGCTGCAGGAAAGAAGCATAGAACAAGAGCTCCCCTCCAGAGGCGTCGCTGGTGCTGGGCACGTGCCTGTCCCCAGGCCCTGTCCCACACAGTCCCTGTCTCACCCTCCTGCCCCACCATGCCTGCAGGCATGTGCAGCAGGAGCCCAGGACGATATCCCCTTGCCTGGGTTGTCTGGGGTAGAGGAAGTCTCCTCCTGGGTCCTGGGGATGAGCTCCGGACTGGTACTGTCTGGGGCTGATGCAGTGCCCTGTGCTGGGGTTCTGGTGTCCCCCTGGCTCAGCACCATGTCCTCGTCCACTGAGCCCTTCTCCTTGTCATCACCCAGGGGGGAGGGTCGGGCTCGGTGGCATCGATGATGCCAGCTGACTGGTATTTTTCGCTGTTGCAATCTTGTTTATTTGCAAGGAATGTACAAATGCAGGACAAACCAGAAACCAAAAGGAGAAAATTCTTAGCTTTCTGTCCTGACCCTCTTTAGCCAACACCAGATCCAACAGCTCTCTCTAGCTTTTTCCAGGGTGACACACTTCTCAGGGCACCCAGGGCTGAGACAGTGTCAGCTTGTTGCTGTCTCTCTCCAGCATGAGAGAGTCTTGCCTGTGCCAGCTGCTTGTTGCTTTGTAACAAGACTGACTTGTCAGCCACTCATCCATTCTCTGGGCTACACCAACCATGCAAATTGACAATAGGTGCACTCCAGCCCCATCTTTTCAAAGTGTCCCCCTATGGTATCCAGTCTAATCACAGAATAGTGCTGTTCTTTTTAATTACAGACTGTTAGAGACATCATGTAAGTATGGCATAAATAAATCATTTAAACTGAAAAGGGGATTTGAATAAACCCCTACATGACTCACTTATGCCTTGCAAAATGTTTTTGGTTCAAAACACTTTAGCTAAAGCCAATTTAATTTTTGTAATTGTGTCTTTGTTTTACTTTTCCCTGTTTGGTGACTAAGACATCTGGCCTTTTAAAAAATCATATTTGGAAACAAAACAAAACATATTTGCATGAAGCCTTTGGATACAATCTGGAGTGGCTATACTATTAAAAAAGACGGAAATGAGGATTTAGAATGGAAATGCTAACTCTCTTTTAATACAGCTGAAATCTGTTTCTGCTTTTAGAAAAACTCTTATGGACATAGAGAGCTCCGTCTGCCCTTCTCCACTTGTTATTGTGGTTGACGTAGGTGTGCAGGAGCCCATGGTACCCATGAAAAGATAGACGCCCTTGGATGAAACACTAAATTCTGCCCTGACTTACATGTATGTCTGGCAGCAGCAAAGGGTATAAGCCAGGGGTTCTCCAAGTGTAGGCTGGGACCCCCGGGGGACAACTTAGAGGGTTGGGGAGTCACACAAATTCATTTCGAGGCCCACATAAGAATTGAGGCCCATTTTGTGGTAAGTACTGTCAGAGCCGTAACTACGGTGAGGTGAGGTGGGCTTTACTCCCGGTGCGCCAGAGCGGCTCCACTGAGCCGCTTCATTAAAGGGCACATTCCTAGCCGATCGCTCCAGGCGCCAGCTATTGTAAAGGGCGTGTTCCAGTTGGCACCAGATTCTTCAGTTATGGCTCTGAGCACTGTACAAACATGCATGAAGAGATGACCCCTATCTAAAGACTTGCCCCATAACCAGAAGTCCTTTATCAGACTTATGCCTGCGGAGAATTCCCCTGAACTCCACAGGGCACCATGTGGTCACAGGGGTGGGGTGGGCAACTGTTCTTTGGGCTCTGGAGGACCACACCAGAGGGCTGCACTGCACACCAGCCACCCTCGGGGGCAGACTAGTCAACCGAGGAGTGGGGTAAGAGTGATGTGGACTGCAGTCTCTGACCCCAGGGCCATGCCTCCAGCTCCAGCACCAGCCCACCCCAGGCCATTGTGGTGGGGGGCCAGGGCTCCAGACAGAGAGGAGCCCAGTTAGGGAGGGGCATGCAAGAGTGCAGCTTGTGGCCTCTTAATCCAGCTCTGATATGAATATGTGCATCTTATTTTGGTACTCTTTTATGAATAGAAAAGGATGAAAGGACCAGTGCTCCCCATTTGCCCTGCTGATTCTGGCTGGCATTATGGGAAGCTGGGTTTTGAGGAAAGATGTGAACTGGTTGGTGGAAGTCTGGTGATGGGAGAGAGAGAATTAGAAGCCATTCAAGGCATAAGATGATGCAGCTATACTTACCTGTTTTCTTTTAAGTACTCAGAAGTTATGGCTACTCAGTAAAGATAACCCATCAGCTGGGCTGCACCAGCCACAGGTTTTAATTTGCTGTAGACATACCTTGTGAATGCTATCAAGCGGTAAAGTTCACTTCATTCCCACCAAGCAGCTCATACTGAGAAATAATTTAGACCAGAAGGGGGGTTTGCTTTGTATGTTGTTGGGCTGGGATTGATTCAGGTACCAACAGCTGGGCAGCCAATAACTGTACCAGTGAAGACAAGGATTCAATTTCATAGAATCATCGAATCATAGCATTGGAAGGGACCTCATGAGGTCATCTAGTCCAACACCCTGCCAAAAAAGCAGGACCACTCCCACTAAATTATTCCAGCTAGAGTTTTATCCAGCCTGAAAAGCTATTTATTGGAGAGCAGATATCATAGAGAAACAGAAAAAGCTATACAATGTCTGTCCTTAATAAACCTCAGTTCCCAAAGCATAAAACCTCAGTAACTAAGCTGGCCTCACACAGTATCCTGATTAGCAAACAAAGCAGGTAGAGATACCAGTTCTAAATGGAGACTAACAAGGAGTCCTATGGCACTTTTAAAGACTAACAAATCTATTTATCACATGAACTTTCCTGGAAGAAAATCTCTCTTTGTCAGACACTTGAAGATGGAGATTTGTCTGACAAATTGGGATTTTCCCCACAAAAGCTCAAGTGTTAAATGCATTTGTTAGTCTTTTAAGTGCCACCAGACCCCTCATTCGTTTGCTGAACTAGACTAACATGGCTACCCATTTGGAACTTGTCAACATAGATGGAGATGGCTTCCTTCCTTTTTTGCTTTCTTTAGATACTTGGTCTGTTTTCCAAGTCCCCCATAGCAGAGGCATCAGTGCCACTGGGCCTGTGCGTCTCCTGCCCTGCCCCAAGTCAGCAGGGGCCTGCTGGCTGGCAGCAGCAGGGACTGGATCAGGCCCAGAGCCACCTGTGACCTGCCAGATTGGGCCCAGGCCCGCAGGGGCATATCAAGCCTGGAGCAGCTGGGGTGGGGGAGAACAGAACCAGGTGGGAGGAGGGGTGTGGGCCTGGGCCAGCCCTACAAATTTTTCTGGGTCAGCAACTCCCCTCCCCATAGTAGGGTCTTGGCTACCCTTTCTGGTTCCTTTTCTTGAGTACCTGATCTATTTAATGCAACCTTGTGGCAGGGTGTTGGCTACCCTGACTTTGGTTCTAAAACCCCTCTTCAGATGTTAATTGGGAAGTCTCTCTGCATAAGATTATTTCCCATTACTCATACCCTTTTCCCAAAGGAGTCTCATGTCTGCAAACTATACTCTGCTAGCACTTCTAGACTATCATGATTATTTCTGAATTGTTTTTCTAATTAATATTCGGAGGGGCAACAAGGATTGGCTGACATGTATATATTGACAAATATTCACCTGGGCACCTGATGTTCTACGGTGTCAGTTGATCCAGGCTAGTCAGTCCCATATTCACCATTACACTCACTTACCTGTATACACCAAACTGTCCAATGACTGACCATGACTGCTGGTCTGTTTCATCAGCACAGCTACACACTCAGGCTGGATAAACATTCATGGCTTATATCTGTGTCAAGTGCAAGTTCTGTATTCCTAGTGATTTGACATCCAATCTGTCTAGTGTTGAGGCCTTGTTGCCAGAATCCTTTAGCACTCTGACTTACCAAGCTTTACCAGACTTATGTCAACCACAGTGACTTATAATAATTTAGTACTGTCGTAACATAAATTCAGTTTTTTACCAAATGAAAACCTTGATTCCCTGTGCTTTTGTGTGCCATTCACAGGCCTTCTTATTGTTCATAGCCTGATTAGCATTTTAACATTTAAGTAGTTGTAATGAATTAGTCATTTATAATTAAGAGTCAATCTCATTCTGATAAACAAGGCTAGCAATAGCAGTATTTCCCTTTACACTTTTAATTAATACTATAATGTTTGTTAATGTATGGGTGTACTTATGCAGCTTTGCCATTAGGATGTAACCTATAAAGAACTGAATTGGATGAATGGATGCTTGCTCCCAAATAGTCTATTTGGCATGTAGTCTGGTTAGAATTGAGTGACTGAGAAGATACCTGAGTCATTAGCGATTGTCTTTGAAAAGTCATGGAAGACAGAAGAAATTCTGGAAGACCAGAAATGGGCAAATATAGTGTCAGTCTATAAAAGGGGGAATAAGGACAACCTGAGGCTTACAGACCAGTCAGCTTCAGTACCCAGAACGATAATATAGCAAATAATTAAGCAATCAATCTGAAAACAGCCAGAAAGATAAGAAGATGGTAAGTAACAGACAGCGTGGGCTGGATAGCTGTCTTTGACAGGCTAACCAGCCTTGTGGATGAGGGGAAGTGGTATGTGGTATATCTTAAGTTTAGTAAGATTTTTGATGCTGTCTCTCCTGCTGCCTGGAACCTCCTTCCTGCCTCTCTGCTACCCCAGATCCCAAAGGGGCATCACACTGCTAAGTGAATCATAGTACAATAACTTTAGCTCCTGGCTCCATGCCCAAAAATATTCACACCTGCACACTCACACACAACTCTGCTTCTCAGATCCTAGCCCAGATCCATTCCTCTTCCACCTTGCCATTATTTTTGCTACTTGCCTTGCTTGGGAGCATAGAGGAATGGGTGCAGTGGCTAAGCAGTGAAGCCAAGTGGCTTGGGCCTGCCATGCATGTCCTGTTGTCAGTTTTGTGAAATATGGTCATGCTGTTCCTAGGGGACAGAAAATACGAGGCCACAGGAATATGCAAATCTTGTTATTCTCCTTTTGTTGCTGAAGAAACTGATGCACAGAAATTCAGTCAAGGTCATACTGTGATCCCATGACAGAATGAAAGAATCCAGTCATTTGGAGCCTGGCTCACTCTGTTTTATGCCAGTGTAACTCCATGGACTTAATTTGAGAACCAGGCCTTTAATTTCCTGACTCTCACTCCAAAGCATGAAACGCAAGTTGATTCTTCTTAGCAGTGCAGATATAAACCAAGGATGAATGAGAGTGCAGAAATGCATGTCTCATACTGTCAAGCAGGACAAAAGGAATGTGGACAAAGACCACATTCCCCTACAGGCAGCCACTTGCCTCTTGCAGAAGATACGTTTTAATTCTCCATCCAAGGTTTCCACTATGACACCTTTTTCCTTTTAGGGAAGGGAATTAAAGTGTTCATCTGTAGCAAGTGTAAGGTGAATTCCTGTTCTATGGGAGACAAGGCCCAGTTTCTGTTGGTTTGTCTATCCAAGTCAAGTTATGTGAGTTGGGGGGGTCTAAGAGCCAACTCCTCACTCAAATATGATCCATGCAGATCCTGCCAACCTTCAGGATACTTCAGTTTTCAGATACACCTTTTACTGAACATGTGCTAGTGGCCAGATCTCCAGAAAAGTGATGGGAAGCATTTCTCAAATACCAGAGATCTTCACATCTTTGGGCCCGTAAAGGTCAGAATTTGCTTTTTGATTTTATAATGTTTTTGTTTATTGGTCCCTGAGGGTGAAAACCCAATGCAGCAGGTCTGCACAAGAACTATGTGCCACTGACTTCTCATTTATGCCCCATTTTTGAGGTTTGAAAATCTCTGCAGTCTCTCTGCAGAGAAACAAATTTTATCCTTAAACAATAAGAAACCATCCACCCACCTGAGTCACTCTCTTAAAGCAAAAAGTGTGTGTGCATGGGGCTTCTGCTCTTTAGCAAGACCCAGGTGCTGGGTTTCTGTATTATCACTGGTCTATATAAACACTGTGTGAGTGAAAGCTTGGTCCCACTGACTTCAGTCTTGCTTCCACTGAAGTTTTGCCTTTGACTTCAGTGAGGTCAGAGTTTCATTCACCATATCATCCCTGTGCTCTGCCTGCTGACTCAAAGACCAGAATTTTTGTACATTTCAGCATCTTGCTTGCTCACTAACAGAATGAGCCAAGCAAAGCAGAGGCATGGCCCGAAATGTCACGTGTAGCCTCCCAAGCTGAAACACAACTGGTGGGTCTAATTTTAGCCCCAGAAACCTCGGAAGTGCCTCTAAAGCTGCTGCATATCTTGATAAATCTTCTAAAATGATTCTGCTTGGGCTAAGCTGGTTTTCAAAGGGAAAAGGCCAAGTGCTGAACTTTAAACATGACTTTGAATCAAGCTGAAGTGCTTTGCCTTCCACACATTGTACCCAGGAGCGTTGTTGCCCTGGAAAAAGACCTAGGGCCCCGATTGGGAGTTGGGGTCCCGGGCTCCTGCCAAAGCCAGCCCAGCCCCTGATCCTCGGCCAAGGATGGGGATGGGCAAGGCAGTGGCCGGCCCGGCCCGGATCCTGGGCTTGGAGTGGCAGGTGCCACCGTGGCCTGCCCGGCCCCGGTTACCCAGCTGGGGACGGGCCCGGGAGAGGCAAGGGGCGTGCCAGCCATTTGGGGCACTGGCATCAGGACTCGGGGCACGTTCCCCCCTGTGCCAGGTGCCAGCGACACCCCTGTTTGTTCCACAATGGGTCTGAAGACCATGGCAGCAAAAGTTGAAAGGTGCAGGCAAGAGCCAGAAGGGGAGGAAAGAGGTTTTTCCCCTCACTGTAGTTGATCCACTTCCCCCATTAGCTAGGTCAACAGAAAAATTCTTTCATCTACTTGTGCTGTCTATACTGGATTACGGCTGGTTTATGTCAGTGGTTCTCAATCACTGTGTCAGGATACATTATTGTGTCACCAGACAGAGACCCAGGGAGATAGCTGTATTTGGTCTAGAGGGAGTGGGCTCCTTTGTCCTATAGGGTTACTATATGCTGCCCAGTGTGTCATGATCCACAAAAGGTTGAGAACCACTGGTTTAAGTACATCACTAAGAGAATGGGAGGGAATTGGGTTTTTCACAGTCCTGAGCAATGTAATTGGTTGACAACTTTATGGTAGAAATTTCCAGAGGGAAACTTTATGGTGTTGATCTGGCATGTCTTCCTCTGCAGGCATATAGCACACTTTAGACCCTACAGTAATATAAACAGTAGAACATAGAGCTAGCTTACACCTAGCTAGAAAACTAATTGCTAACTAAATTAGATAGTCCTTTTGACTTGAGTGTTTAGACAGTATGTAGGGCCTTTAAGAATTGCATAGGTAGCATCTCTGCTGAAGTGCTACTGTGGCAATGCTGCAGCAGCACAACTGTGCCACTGTTGCATTTTTAAAGTGTAGACATGCCTCTAAAAGTGTCACATCTGTGCTAGGGGAGTGCAGTGTGAGCAACTGTGCTATAAAATCCTTCCGGATGGGAGTCACGGGTGCAGCCACTGAAGATGAGGGGGAATCTACCTGCTGACTTTTTATCATCCATTTGATATCTTCTTTCTCAGTGCAGTTGCAGGACTAATGGGTTCTTTCCCTTGGTTGCCTATGCTCTTTTTTCAAGGTGTTTGTAGTACAGAGTGAAGGTTTTTATTTTGGGTTTTAAACACGGACTTACTCTTAGTGGCATTCTCCCTGCAGGGCAGGTAGAATTTTAGAGTAGCCATATTCCACAGCTCCCCAGCATCTATCTATCTATCTATCTATCTATCTATCTATCTATCTATCTAATCTCTTTGACCTGCTGACATCTTCGTAGAACACTGCTGCAAAGATTGTTTTCCTAGCGTGTCAATTTGATCTTTGTGTTCTCTTCCCTGGTTCCCCTTCTCCATTGACTCAAACATAAGCTACTTGTCTTCACGTCATCTTGACAGCCTAGCCCCAACCTGCCCATGAGATCTCATATGCCATTGTGAGGTCTATCTCCTGCTTCCACAATGCCTGGTGCCAATCTCCATCACCCATTTGTGAAATTTTCAAACAAGCACCTTTGTTTTTTCTCCCAAACTGCCCCTGTAAACATCCACAGCACAATCTCATTGTCCTCCTTCAAATCCCTCCTTAAAATTCTTCTTTGCCGTAATGCCTGTAAAAATCTTGATAACAATTCAGTCATTGGTGTGCTGCACTTACTCCCTGTCATGCTGATCAATATCATCTCACTGTTTGCTTGTACCTCCTCCATCAGTCTATACTCATCTGTGGTCTCTTGTCTTATACATAGACTGTAAGCTCCTGGAGGCACAGATCTTTTTATTCTATGTTTATAGTACAGCGCCCAGCACAATGAGGACGTGTTTGGTGACAGGGGCTCCTAAGAGGTACAGTAACACAAATATAAATCTATAATAAAATTATTTATTAATGATAAATTATGTATAATTTAATTTATAATAAACTTTTATCATGATTATTTATAATTTATTTTATAATTATTTATAATTATAAGTAATATTTTTTTTCTTTTTTTCATTTTCCTCTTTGAAGAATGAAAAAAGAAAAACTCACCAGGGAAAATACTATATTCTTGGAACATTACCCAGGAGAATTTAAAAACAAAGAAACTTGTTTCCAAGGCATTGTTTTCCCAGTGCTTGCCCTTGGTGATATTTGTGACCAATGTTTATTCAAACAGCTAGAGACTCTCCATAGGTATCACCACAGCACAGAAAGAGGGCATTTACCTTCACACAGTTCATATTCATGTTTATGGTGGTTTGTAACTACTAAATACAGTAAACACACAGGTCCAGATTCTGAGTGGGAAAGTCTTTAAACAGGTGGCTACAGTACATAGTGAAATCCACCCTTGGACACAAGGCTGGGCTGAGGCCTACACACTACAAAGGACTTAAATGGGATTTAGGTGGGGATACAGGCCTTGTGCTGGAGAGCTGTATATGTGAATTTCACTCAGAGCTCTTACAATATCTGTCTGTGCGGGCCCCTTGGGGCTTGTCTGTATTACCTGATGTTATTGTGATCAGACATGGCTGTAAAGAATGGAGTTTGCAGGCATACTGTTGACCATACCTTAATGGCCAGCCCAGACCAAAGTTAATTGTATTCAGCTTTCAGTTAGCTGCTAAACCTCACTCAGTCTACACAAACTACTAACATCATTTAGCTTCCTTGATACTTCACGATCCTGTTCAAACACAATTGAATATTGTAATACAGCCAATTTTTTGGAGATGCCAGCTGGTGCAGAATGCATCTGTCCACATCTAAGGGGCACTGAGAGTTCATTACTACTTTAAAAGTGCTTTGACAGTTGCACATGAAAGGCATTATATGCAATGGATAAAATCCTGGCTTCATGGAAATTAGCAGCAAAACTCACAATGACTTCAGTGGGAACAAAATTTCATCCAATAAGTAAAAAATTATTATTAATCCAGCTATTGACGGACTAGAAAAACAATCACCTTGGCTGTGTCCACACTTAGGGTATGTCCACATGTCTCTTTTATTTCGAAATAACACTGGTTATTTCGAAATAAAAGAGATTAGGTCCACACGACGTATTCTTATTTCGAAATGACGGGCTCCATCATTTTGAAATAAGAGTCATCATTTCAAAATAGCTTAAACCTTCTTTAAATCGGAACAGTTGTTATTTCAAAATAACATCATTTGGACCTGCTATTTCAAAATAACCATTATTTTGAAATAACACTTTTGCTCTTTTCCTTCCCAGGGTGCCTTCCTTTTAGACTATATTGGGTAAGGTCATGGCCCAAGGAGGGGACCTTATTGCCACACCTCCCATGGTGCCCCTCTCCTAGAGCAAAATAGAAAGTCCTGTGTTTGGACATGTTATTTCGCTTTGAGCTTTTCCCTTAATTTGAATTAACTTATTTTGAAATAAGGACTTTATTTCAAAATAACAATGTATGTGTGGACATGTCCTTAGAGTTTCAGTTCAAATTACTGAATTCGAATTGGCAATTCGAACTAATAATTATTAATCCAAATTCAGTCAATTCAAATTGACAGGGCCACCCTAGAAAATCCAGTTTGAATTGGCATGTCCATGAACAGGACTTCCTAGTTTGAATTTGGTAGAGGGCGCTATTGTATAGGGAAAAATCAAGTTGTGGCTAGGTCAAACTAACAGTGAATTTGAATTGACATGGTCACACTGGGTCAATTCGAATTCACTCAGTTCGCATTGATCCTGACTTCGAAGTCAAGCGAGGTTTGACCAATTTGAAGTCAGCTTTCATCAATTCGAACTGAGTAGGTCCTCAGTTCGAATTGAGGAAAGCCAGTGTGCCCATGCACTTAATAGAATTTGAATTGATGGCAATCAGTTTGAATTCAGCTCTAAGTGTAGACATACCTTACTTATTTATTATATTATTCATTTGTGTTGTAACTATCCCACACATTTTGCAGTCTAGGTACCCCCCCCCCCCCCCCCCGGGAACCGGTCAAGTGTTCAAATGTCTGTGTCTAAAATCCATATTTACAGTAAATGCACATGCAGACCTTTCAGAGGTAGCATCCTCTATCAGTCTTCAAGCACACAAATGCTCTGCTTTTTCATAAATACTGATCATCCACAACTCCCTTTTTGCTTTAGTAGGACTTGCCAACTCACAACAGCTTGGCAAAAAAAAAAAAAGCCTCTTATACTTAGCTGTTTAGATATGGATATCTGTACTTAAATTTAAACACTCAAATTTAAACTTTTTTTTGCTATTGTGGCTATTTATGAGTTGTACTTATTCAATATAATTTCATAATAAATTACAGTACATGACTGTCTAGGCCAGTGGTTCTCAACCTTTTGCAAGTTGTGACACACTTAGTGGCATATCGCGACCCTACAGGACACACTAGTCCACCCACTGAGACCAAATCCAGCGATCTCCCTGGGTCTCCATGACACATGTACCCCCATGTGGTGACAAGGTAATGTGTCTCAGCACAGTGGTTGAGAACCACTGGTCTAGGCCAGTGGTTCCCAACCTTTTCTCTGCCGTGGCACACCTTGATACCTTCAAATTTTTCGAGGCACACCACTATTAAAAAACTCATGAATATTCAAATTAATTATGAATATTCATCAACCATGGCACAGTGTTTCAGAAAAGCTGCTATGTGGAGTAGTAGGGGCAGCAGAGCAGGGATGGCAAAACAGGAGAGGTCAGGAGTTGTGTGCAGCAGCAGGAGTGAGTTTGGGGAGCAGAGCAGGGCAGGGGTGGCAAAAGAGGACAAGGGCAGCCATGTGGGGAACAGCACAAGGGTGGCAAGAGAGGAGAGAGGAAGGGAGAACAAGAGTGGCTTTGTGGGGGGGCAGGGGAGGAACCTGGGGATTGGGAAGGTAGGGCAGGGGAGCCCCACTTCCTCCTTCTCCACAGTGGCTCCCTGCCACCCAGGGCAAATCCTCACCCCACTGCTGCTCCCTCTCACCCCAGTGGGTCCCATCCTCCCCTCCCCCAGCCCCCTGCTGCCTGTGATGGACCCTCCCATCACTGCAGGGGTCAGAATTAAGCCTCCAGCCCCCAGCTACAGCCCCTTACACACAGCCACCCCCCCCAGCTACACACCCCCTCACCAAAACAGCCACCCCACAACCCCAGCTACACACCCTCTGCTACACATCCACTCTCACCCACCTCTGCTACACACACACAAACCTGCCACACACAACCCCCAGAAGCCCTCTCCTCTCAAACCCTTACCTGGGCTGTTTGCAGGCTGCCTGACACAAGCTGTTCTGCCCTGCAGGGGGAGATTCACACACTCCCAGCCTCCTCCTCCAGATGTCTGCTGGCTGGGCCTAAGGTGGACCCACCAGAACGCTGCCTTCCAGCTGCTCCTGCTATTTTTCCAAGTTCTGGTGCCTTCCTCTATTTTCAGGGGGGCCAGAAGGCTGCCTGCCTAAAAATAGCAAGCCCCGGAACCATGTTCTTTGCCTTCCCCCTTACTTCCCCCTTACCACATGGCTGGGCTGAGCAGGGAGGGAACTTTAACTCCAATTCTCAGGGATGCTCGTGGCACACTTTGGGTGTTGCCGTGGCACACCAGTGTGCCCCAGCACACTGGTTGGGAACCACTGGTCGAGGCTATGCCTCCATACAGCCAACCCAGACTTGTAAAGAAATATTTTCAGCATTTAGGTTGCTGAGGGAATCATAAGGCTGAATTTCCCAGTTTCTTGTAGGTTTAAAATGTCAGACATCACACAGTATTAACTTTGTTCTGCATTGAACATACACACTCCCCACTCCTACCCCTCCCTGTGTTTATGTGAACGGTACTGTAACTCTTTTGTTCAGCCAGCCAGTCATGCACCTGTTTTTGATCAGGAATTTTTACCGCAACTCTTGTTGGCTCAGCAAAGGGCTTATATGTGCTTGAAATGTCATGTATCTGGAAGGAATAATTGCATCTTTGTAGCACAGTAGATTCTGTCTGAGTGATATCAACTGTTTCATGTCGAGGTCATTTGGAAAGTTGGGCTATTGAATAAGGAAAGTAGTTGGTTATTGCTCGCATGGTGACAGACTAGAGAAAAATTCTATTTCTCCCCTTTCTCAACCGAGTTTCAGTGCCAGTAAACGATGTGGCTATGATTTTGACATTCTTATTCTGGATTCTGTTGTTTTTGCTGTACACAGACTAACATAGATTTGCCTCTCCCCTCTCTCCCCCCCGCCAGAAATTGTCATTCTGGCTTAAAAGTACTTTTAAATCTCCCCCTCTTGTGATGAAGGGTTTTGTCACACATTTCACATTTTAGCTCCCCTTGACCTAGCTGCTGTCACCAGAGTGTAGCCAACCTTTCTTTCCCATTGGGTCCTCCAGCCTTGACTGATTAACTGGACCCCCCCCCCTTGTGCCTCAAACATCTTCTCTGTTTCTATCGTGCCACCAGAGCCATAACTATGGTGGGGCAAAAAGGGCAAGGCCCTGGGTGAATGGTTTTACAAGGCGCCAAAACCATGTTCACACAGAGAGGTCCTGGCAGCAGCGAAGTGGAGAGTACTGTGCTCTGTTTCTCTGCAGACAGGATCTTGTGCTAGCCTGACAGATTAGGTATTTCTCTGCCAGGACAACTAGTGCTTTGCACCTCTCCATCACTCTTCAGTCTCTTACAGCTCCCAGTATTGTGTAAGCCACCCAGGGGGCTTGCAAATGGCTAAGATAAGTGTCAGAGTCTGCTCCCAGCTCAGCCCCCCTCCTCCCCCTGCTTGCTGAGACCCAGAGTAGCTCCTCTCTCTGTTCCAGGGGGAGAGAGGAGGGCAATTTGAATCCCACTCCAGGCAGGCAGCCTATGCACAGGGCATGGCTCTGCTCCCCTGCCCACCAGCACAGGTGTAAGTACAAGGTACCAGGGCTCAGGGGAGGGAAAGGGAAGCTAGAGGGTGAGGCAGGTGGCAGGCCACCCAGGGGGCCCCAGGCCTAGAGTGGTGCCCCAGAGGACAAATCAGGGCCAGGGAAAGGGGGGGAGGATTGAGAATCTGAGCAATACTGGGGGGTGAGTGAGTGAGAGACCCAGATGAGACAATAGCTGCCGAGCTGCAGTGGTGTGGGCCATAGGGTGGGGAAGTGGATGGCTTTGGGGCAGTAGGGGGTGAGGGGAACAGGTGGGTTAGGGGAAATGGAGGGGTAGACAGTTTTGTGTTGGGCTCGGGAGGAGGGCCTAGGTGGGGCAATAGACATTCAGGGTGGTTTTGAGCCAGGTAGGGCAGTGAGTTGTGGGGTGGTTTGGGGGGCAATAGCAGGGGGCTGTTTTGGACAGGGTGGGGCAACAGCGGGGTGGGGAGGTAACTCCAGGCTCCCTGTAATAGCTGGGAGAAGAGGTTGGTAGTGGGTTTTTGAGTTGGGGAGGTGGGGGGCAGGGCTGGAGCTGCCTTGATTGTGTGAAGTGCTCTGGAAGAGGCTGGGCTACAGGTTGCTGGCTGTACCTTGGATGGGCTGGAAAAACGAGAAGCAAGTGCCAGAATCCCTACGGTGGGTCTCTTAAGTATTTGAAATAACTTAGGTTTCCAGCAGAACTTTCATAAGAATAATTTTTTAAAACTGTTTAAAAAAATTACCTGTTCATAAAAATAAATACTGTGCAATATAAGCCCTCCTGGAACATGATGCTATGGGAAAAGAGACAGGGCTGGGGGAAGATGCTATTGGGGTGGGGGAGGAGGACAAAAAGGGCAAGTGCATTGGGGGTATGTGTAGGAGATGAATGATGGATTGCTGGTGGTTGGAGAAGTGAGTGATGGATGGAGAAATGGGATGGAGCCATGGCAGCTGGCACCTGGGAGAGACAAGGAGGGATGGCATGGCTGGCTATAATCATAGTCACTTATAAAGAGTCTTTCAAAAGGCATCAACTTCTTGACGTAACTGATCTTCCTCTGTGGCTGGCCTATGGATTTGAGCAATGGGAACATATCCTACCATTGATAGCTAGCAAGGCAGATCCTTTTGTTCTTGCTACCAACAGGCCATGGCACCTAATGCTCACAGCCTGCTTTAATCCAAAGGGGTAGCCGTGTTAGTCTAGTTCAGTAAAACAGACAGACAAGGAGACATGTGGCACTTAAAGACTAACACATTTATTTTTTGCATAAGCTGTCATGGGAGAACATGTCACTTTGTGGACTCCTTCCTTCTGAGCCACTACCCAGTTTCCTTAGACACCAACACCCTTGTGGATGTGCATGCAGGTAGGAGGCTGATGTTAACAAAGCTTGGTGGTTTTATGCCAGGTCTTTTCTCTGCTATGTTATGTTTCACATAAGAATAAAGAAGTGCATTGTTACATAAGTCTGCAGCTAGTCTCCTGCAGCAGTGAGGCAGAATGCTTTAAAAGCTTTCTTGATAAGACTGCTTAACATAGCTGTTACTGTAGCTGTCATATTTTAGGGGAACTGACTGGCTGCGGAGAGGGGTAATGAGTTACTGAATCTTTCACTTGTGGCTAGTTCTAATCCAACTCAGATTAATAATGACTGAAGATTATGCAAGTGCTGTGTGGTGGTGGTATGTGAAAAAAATTGTTAGTCTTAATCCATTTCCTGATGGACAGACTTTTACAGCACCAGGACATAAATTAAGAGCAGAGCGAGAGCATGGATGAATGGACCGTGGAGACTGAACTACTAAAATCTGAGATCAAAAGGGGTAGGTATGTTTGTCTGTTGCAGAGAAACAGAGTCCTGTGGCACATTTAAAGACTAAGGCTATGTCTACACGTAGAGGCTTATTTTAAGTTAAGTTAATTGAAAATAAGTTCTTTCAAAATAAAATCATTATTTTGAATTAACTTAACTCAAAATAAGGAAAAACACCAAATCGAAATAGCACGTCCTGACACAGGACGTGCTATTTCAAATCAGGAGAGGGGCAGCATGGGAGGTGTGTCAACATGGCCTCTTGGCAGGGCCATGTTACCAACCAATCCCTTGCCACTGGCTCTGCAGAGCCAGCGGCAGAGGAAAAAAGCCCCCAGGGTCAGAGATGGGGGGGCGCCCCTCCTTCCCCCCCGCTTCCCCAGTAGTAGGGTGTGGGCAGAAGTCAGGGTGCTTGGTACCCCTGCTGCTGGCTGGGCGACAGGGGCTGAGCTCTCAAGGCACCCAGTCCTCCAGCCCCTGGCTGCCTGCAAGCGGCCAGGGGCGATGCCGGCTCCCGTAGCCCCTGGCTGCCTGCAAGAGGCCAGGGCAGATGTCGAGTCCCCCACCCCTGGCAGGTTCTGTAACCTGGTCATTTTCACAAAAGTGAAATTGACCAGGCTGTAGAGTTCAGCGGCTCTGCAGCCTGGTCAATTTCATGCCTGTGAAATTGACCAGGTTGCGAAGCCTGCCAGGGGCTGGGGGAGCCAACATCACCCTTGGCCGCTTGCAGGCAGCCAGGGGTCTGGGACCTGACATCTGCCTTGGCCGCTTGCAGGCTGCCAGGGGTTGGGGGACTGGGGCTCCCCTACAGCTCAGCCCCTGCCACCAGGCCAGTGGCAAGGGTGCAGGACACCCCAATCCCACTTGCCCCACAGCCCGGGATCAGTGGCTGCTGGGGGGGCAGCAGGTGTCAGAGCCCCTCCAGCAGCTGCGGAGCCCAGGCAGTGGAGCCAGTAGGCTCCGGCACCCACGGCCCTGCGAACAGCTGCAGAGGCAAGACTGCAGGGCAAGCAGGCTCTGGGAGCTACCACTCCGCCAGCAGCTGTGGAAGCCGGGTTGCGGGGTGAGTGGCTCCAGCACCCCCCCTCCAATAGCTGCCGGCATCTCTGACAATGGGACCCATCTGCTGCAGGGGCCACAGCCAGCACCCCAGACAAGGGGGGACATCCGGCTCCCCAACTTGCCGCCTGGATGGTGCTGGCACCCCTGACAAGGGGAGACAGCTGGCTCCCTGACCTACTGCCCCCCGGCCTCCCTGCACCTCCCCTCCCTCCCTGCCCAGGTGCTGAGATCTCCCTGGCCAGGGTGCTGAGGGGGAATGGGCCTTCCTCCCAGGATGCCATGCACCCTGGGAGGAAGGTCAAAGCCTTGATTCGGAACAATGTTGTTTCAAAACAAGGCTTCCGAACAGCCTTGTTTTGAAACAACTGTTTCCCTTCAATGGCTGGTTCAAATTATACTAGGTTTAAGATATTCTGATTCAACCTCTCTTAAATCGAAATGACGGAGCTCCTCATTTCGATTCAAAAGACCATCGTGTGGGCTAAATATTTTTTAAATTGAAATATCCACTGTTATTTTGATTTAAAACGGACGTATGGCCATACCCTAACAGATTTATTTATCGCATGAGCTTTTGTGGGAGAAAATCCCACTTTGTCAGACATGCTAAACATGAAGCATCTGATGAAATGGGATTTTCTCCCCCAAAAGCTCATGCAATAGATAAATCTTAAAAAGTGCCACAGGACTCTGTTTCTTTCTCTAGAGTTTGCAGTAAAACATAGATATGCAAGCGATAAATGCAGTTTTGTGTTTTTGTTTGTCTGAATTGTTTCTGCTTATGCATTGTGTTCAATTACATATCACATACCACTGTGTTGCATTGTGTTCAATTCTGTATCACGTTTTATTTAATTATCACATTGTTAATCACAATACTTGCAGTGTTTGTTAGTTTGTGACAATAATTAATATAGACATAAATGTGATATAAAATTATAAATATTTTTATAGAGCAATAACCAATGCACATACTACTGAGAAGTGGTTGCAAATGCTTACCTGTGCCAGGGCCCGCACATGCGTAAAGGGGGCCTGGACAATACGGGAAGGTGGCCCAGAGATTAGATGGGTTCTGGGGCCAGTCAAATTATACTTTAACCACTAGGTATGCTCCATTCCTTTGCTGCCACCCCAGGACAGGCCCACTGGTGGGGGAGGGAGGCCCAGCAGTTGGGGGGGGCACCTGTGGGGAGGTGCCTCAGTGGCAGCATGGGACAGTTTGGGCTCTGTGCTGATGGTCGGTGGTGACTGGGGGGGTGGATTCCGGCTCCGCACCACCATCTGGCAGCAGCGCAGTGTTGGATCAGGTCCTGGGCTGAATTGGGCCCTGGGTGGGGGGGGGGTTTGGGGCTGCTTGGCCTGGCTGACAAAAAGTCCAGTTACAGCCGTGCATGCCACCCACACATGGCTTGCCCTGGACACACAAAAGTCCCTCAGGCTGCTCTCTTCTGATCCTTTAAATCCTTTCTTGAGAAGATACATCTCTATAGTAATAAATAAATAAATTTGTTTGTTTTTAAAAGTGCCACAGGCAGGGATGTTGCTATACTTAAATATTGGGGGGGGGGCCTGGCCCCCACCAGCGGCCAGGGCCCTGATCTGTTCCTTTCCCTCCCAAGTGACCCCCCCCCCAAGCCCTTCTCTAATCCCCCTGTCCTCCCATTGGTCCATATTGTCTTGGGCTGACCCCCTCCCCATGTCCTTCCCCCTGCCCAGGCCAGCATGCCTGCCCCTGGACTCCCCCCCCCCCGCCTTAGGTCCCTCCCCTGGCCACCAGAGGGAGAGCAGGGCCCCAGCAGCAGCTGAGGCTCCAGGCATGAGCCTGCTCTGAGTATGGTCAGAGGAGGCTCACGCCAGGGCGGGAATTTTAAAAGCTCCCATGCTCCCTCTTGCCTGGAAGACTCTGTCTTCCGGCTGGGTAGAGGCTGCAGCTGCTGGCTGCCCTGGCAGTGTTCCCTGCGCGGGGTGTGACAGTGCACCCCCTCATAATTTAGTGGTGTGCTACTCAGGGGCTGGCCCTGAGTTTCAGGGCGGCTGAGCCCTCCCGTGAGCCCCCCACCCCCACCCCCAGCAACGCCACGGGCCACAGGACTCCTTGTTTGTTTTGCTGAACTAGACTGACATGGCTACTCTCCTGGAATCTATAGTGATGGCTGCAGAACATTGCTAGCGAATCATGGCTAGGCAGCAGATGAACGGAAACTGCTGCTCCCAACCTACTTATTTGTCTTTATTAAGATGCATCCAAAATTACATATTTATTCAGATGACATTTTGGATCAGAAATCTGACCACTGTAAGAACATTAGCCTCCATAAAGAACACACTCAGGTCTGAACATGCATGCCTAGTCATTTTTTTTTTTTTTGTTCTAACTGTCCTTGAATTGTGTTCTGTCAGAACTTTCAATAAGGTCTATTCCAGAGAGTAAAGAAATAAGCCATCTAGACAGTACATTAACATATGGTGACTGTGACTGAGAGATGCTCGATTAATCACTGACCCCATTTCTAATTCAGTCACACAACATATCCTCCAGGAAATGAATCAGATCAGTCTGAGTGACATGACAAATCCATTGCACCCTAGCACCAGACAATCTGTTTTCAAGCTGGAATGGACTCCGCAACCACCCTTCTGTCTGTGCACTGCAGGACAAAGAATCAAACTGCACTGTCAACATGACCCACGAACCCACCCAGCAGAGAGTGGGGTGGCACTGCATTTCATCAGGATTCCCCTGGCTCAAAAATATGCACAATAATTCATGAAAAGGTCCATATAAGGACTTAACTAAGAGCCAGTAGCTCACTGGACATCATAACACTTGCAGGATGTATGTGTGGATCATATTTACTTGTATCTATACTGGAAATTATGTTCTAGAAGTTAGAAGTAGGTCACCTGTAGCTGATATGTCTGGTCAAGGTTCTAGTCAGGCAGGGAATAGTAGATACTTACCTCACTTTCCGGTCACTTTGTATTGCGTGTCTCACGATACAAGTTTATTTGCGTATGGCACCACCAACTAATCAAAAGTGCAAACTTGAGACAAGACTGTGAAAGCTTCTGAAAGGCATACACAGTAGCAAAGGGCCCAGTTTATATGTACACAGATAAAGGGATTGTTTTGACATGTCTGAGGTTGTCATGAGGCAGACAGACGAAGATCCTACACCAAGGGGACAAGCTGATGGCATGGTCTGCCTCATGAAAAAGGGATCATAGCCTGCCCAGCTGAAGAATGTTGGAAAAACTCTGGGGTGAGTTTTGCTCTAAAACAGTGGTTCCCAACCCTATCAAGGTCGTGGCCCCCTTATTATTATAAAAAAATTTTGTGGACACCCTACCCACAGGTGGGATCTAGCCCCTGCCGGGGAGTGGTGCCACCACTGGCATAGCCAGTTAAATAAGGCTAGGCTGTAGATTTGCAGACTTGGATGTTGTTTATGCCTTTTTTTTATGAGCAGGGCGTGAAATGGGGAGGCGAAATTGGTTGTCTGTGTATAACATTCAAAGTGGTAAATAGACCCTTCCCCTCTGTGCAAAAGACCAAATGGACACAAATCTGACATCAGAAATAACAACACTCAAAAACCAATAGGAGAACACATCAATCTTCCTGATCACTCCATCAGTGATCTGTTAATAGCTACTCAGACAAATAGATAATAAATCAAAGTTTCAAAGAGAAACTGCAGAACTGGAATTCATATGTAACTTTAACACCATCAGCTTACGGCTAAATAGAGTTTATGGCTTATTTTTTCCCCATTACAATAGGTGATCTGACCTCACCTCCCTCTATATGCTGTTTTCCACTGTTTGAATCTAAACAGCTGCTATAATTTGCTGTTACAGTGTGACCTGATCCTATGCCCTACACGTCCCTGCATTTATTTCCTCCCCTTCTGTAAGTTCCCCATCTTCAAAGAGTCTGGCAAAGTGGGATTTTCTCCCACAGAAGCTCATGCAATAAAAAACTTTGCTCGTCTTTTAAAGTGCCACAGAACTCCTTGCTTGTTTTGGTGGACTAGAGTAACATGGCTACCACCTTGAAACTTGTCATCCAATTTCTGTGTAATTGCTGGCATTCTGTTACATTGCCTGGAGGTCTCATAAAGAAGTCTTGGCAACTTTAAAGTCATACTTCTGGCAAAAAAATTTGTACGTGCTCTTGTTGCAAGAAACACGGTCACGATAACTGCTAAATTAGAACAAACAAATTATGTTGCTCCATTTTACTTTTTGCATTAGCAAGTACTTCAGTATCATCAGTGTCATGAGCCCCCCCCCCCATATTGTCCTTTAGCTAGTCTGTTTGTCCAGCTATTTGCATGGGTCTTTCAAGACCCCAATGGGCAAGAGACAAATCATTTCAAAAGCCAAGACAATATAAATGTAATGCCTCAAAAATTGAGAGAGGAAGCCAGGGCATGGATAGAGTGAGACTACTTTTAACTTTTTCTTAAATTGTAGCTCAGGTAGGCAAGACGCCTTTCAACTTAGAAGTGTGCTTTGCTTAAAAACCACTCTGCAGATGCTTTAGGAACTGTGGCATTTTCTCTAAGTGCCTTGCTAGAACCACATAGCTCAGCTCATGAGAAATCAGATGGCATCAAATTCCATTGACAGCAAACAGATCAGTTATCATCTGCCAGTTTGTGGATTTATAAACAAGTCCTCCTTTGCCTCTGTGCAAGTGGAGTTGAGTTTATTGATCTGACTAACCCCTGCAGCTAAGTGAATATTTCTAATCAAATAAGTATGAAAAATATTTTTCTTGTGCACGCTATTAACACTTCCACTCAGCAGACAGGCAGGGCAATCAGAATGAGTCAGTGGTTGCTAAAAAGTTGGGGGTATGACGCATTAGAAAATGAGCTTTTCAGAGTATTTCCAGAGCTATGTGAAATAGTCTGCTTGAGCTCTTGTGTGGATCCAGTTCTGCATGCCTTTCAGAAAAGACAGCAAGACTGAATCTGAACTCGAAACCTCCCTCTCTCTTACTTCCTCCCCAGGTGGCATCACAAGAAGAACTGGGGGGTGGGGTGGGAGGAGACAACATATGCCATGCTCATCAGCTTTAAGTGTGACATCCCTTTCCACATCTGAGAATGAGCTTCATTCTCATCCAGAGACGCTGAGAGTCCAGTGGTTTGGGCAGGGGGCTGGCACTTGGCAGACCTGGGTTGAATTCCCTGCTCCACATCACAGGCTTCTTGTGTCACCATTGGCCCAGAGCCTTCAAGGCAGTTAGATGCTGCTTTGCTGGGCATCATTGCAGTGTCTGTCCCCTAGGCATCCTGCCAGCCACTGGAAATCTCAGCCCCACGTCAGGCACTCAGCCGTGCCATACCGTACATGGGCTGACTGAGGCACCTAATGAAGGGAGATTCAGAAGTTGGCCAGCTGAGCTGGGAGCCACTTAAGGGAGTCAGGATGGAATAAGAGAGGCAATGGACTTCAGCAGCAAAGCAGCTGACCTCAGGTGCCTATTAATCAGCTGAACTACACTGATCAACCTGAGATAGGTGTCTCCCTCTGCCTGGGATCCTTGGTGGCAGACCCCCTCCTGGAGCTAGGCACCTTACTCAGGTTAATCTCTGAAGTAACCTATGCTCTGGTAGCCAGAACAGCTTGGCTTCTGCTCATGCTCAGTACTGCTCTCACACTCCCCCTATGTCTCCCTGTACTTTTGTGTGTCTTTTGTGGGGGGTACTCTGTTCGCCCTCCATCTATCAGTGGCCTTCCTCCAGCCCTCCTGATAGAGGAACTGGCAGGTAACAGGTGTTAGGTGTGCTCAGAGCATGCCTACAGAATCAGGTCCTGCTGGCAAGACAAGCACGTGGCAGTGTTGATGAGAGACACTTAGTTTGAGAATCCTGATCTGGCTAGAGGGCTTCAAGCAACTTGTAGTCATGAGGTGGGATCTGTGCTTAGGCAGGAACTCATGCCTTTAGGGAATGTAGACACCTAGGAATCTGGATGGCAGCAGACTGGTAGCTTTGAAAATAGCCACAGCACCTAAATGGTGTATTTTGGCACCTAAAGAGTCAGCTAGTCTTCTAGATATCGTTAAGGATCTGGACCTTAATCTTTCTTTGTGCTCCTCCGTAAAATGGGGATAATGGCACCTCCCAGAGCTTTTGTGAGGCTAATTGTGAGATGCTCCTAGGTGATGGTGATATGGCCTGATAACTACTTATGATACTGAGGATACTGAGCCTCTTCAAGCGGATATGGGAGCCATGCTGAATTTGCAATGAAAGAGGCACCAAGGCTTATGAACTATTTTAAATTGCATAACTGACATGGCAAGGCCAAAAGTGATAGATGTATAAGCTGCCAAGTCTAGGGTTACCCAATATCAGGCAAAAGGAGGACCTCTCTTTCTTTTTACCTTCACATCCTCTGTCCAGCAGGCATTTCAAAAATACATGATTGTGTCCGGCTTTTTATTTACAGGGGTTAAAGTATGCTGGAAGGCCCTGGACCACCCTATTTTTAGGGAGAAGCATTCCAGGGCCCCCTAAAAACAGAAGAATATTGTGTTAATAATAGATTTTCTCCATATGTCCTCCAATGTCCTCCTTTTCGTACTTCCCCGTCCTCCTTTCCAAGCTTCCTAGCCAAGCCTAGAGGCTCAGCCCTGGCAAAATCTGGAACAATTTAAGCATGGTGTGGGAGATGATCTCATGAGGTCCCTTCCAGCCCTATGATATGATAAGATAAGAAAGGTGAGGTTGATTAGCAAAGTTTTGGTTGTTAGCTCTTCTGCTTCTTTGTGATTCAACCAGATGGTGTCCCCTCAAACTGGGTAAGTGAAAGCTTTGTGTGTGTTTTTCTATGTTGCCATATTTTCTTTTTAAATGCAGATATAGATGTTTTTAAAGGTATCCTTTGTTCTTCCCTGGGATAACTCAATCTGTCATACCAGGCCTGTTTTCCCCAAGATACTCCCAGCTCTGGATAAATAGCCAGATATAGTGCAGATAAGAAACCAGGCAGTACAACTTCTGCATCATTTGATAACATTATGGCAGACACAATACATGATGCAAGCCCTTAATAAAGCCCTGATCATACCTATAGATGTGCCAGGCCACACTGTAGATGTAGGTTTGATTTCTGGTGTGGGAGTAAAGGTGCGTTGCCTAGAGAGGGACCTGAGCTGAAGCTGAAGATTAGAACTGCAAATCCAAGTGGGAAGAATTAAAACGCCAGATCTGAAAAATGCTGAAACAGAGTTTGAGTTCTAGAAGCTAATCCAAACTTTTCCAGAGTTAGAAAAGTCCTCCCACAGCTGTCACAGAGGCACAAAGTCTGAGAATTTGAAAAATAAACACACTATATGGGGCTGCATACCTTGGTTTACCAAATTCTGTAAGTGGATCCAGGCAGTGTATAATTTATTTAAAGTAAGAGAAATGTCTGTTTTAGACATCAGCATTCCTAATGACTTTACTGTTTTAACCTGATGTTTATTAAAAGCTGATTCCTTTTCAGAATGGTTGATGAAACCCACAGTTCCAAAAGTAAAACCCTGGCTTTTTCACTGTGACAAAACTCAGATGATGAGCAATGAGAAGCTACTCTACAAAAGTTTCTTTTGCTGCAAGAAATGATTTGGAAAACAAATCCAGCACAGATGATTTATTAGAAAGCAACTACAGTACAAGTTATGAATAGACTACAGGGAACAAACCTGAACTGGCAGATGGGGACCACTTTATTCTTTTCTAATTAACACTGGATACTGAAGCTATATGAACTTTACTGCTGCACAGCACCCTGAAACTGGCTGGCATTATGTGGCTCCAGAGAAGTTTGGAGCTTGCCCAGCTCATCAGACTTTGGTTAGTGGAGTTCATGCTGGCACTTTAAATATAGCTAGGTAGACAGCACTTTCAGGTGTGTCTTGGGCCAGAGCTGGGGCTCTGATGCCTAGGGAGTGGCATTCATCACCGACTAGACCAGAAGTCAGCAACTTTTTTGACCCCTGTGCCAGCCCCTCCTCCCTGACCCTCAGCTGGTGCTCACTGCCCCCTCTGCTGAAAAAAAGCAGTAGCCACCTAAAAATTTGGCAGAGGCCATAGCAAAGAGGGAGCTTCCCAAGCATGCTGCTGAAAAGAGCCACTTGCTGAAAGAAGCTGCCTAGAGTAGCATGCCTGGGTATAGATGGTCCCCAGGGATGCCACAGAAAAAAGCTGCCAGGAGTAGCTCGTCTTGGAGGTCCCCAAGTACACTGCGGAAAAGAGCTACCTACAGTGGCTCCTTTTGTCAGTGGCACACTGCAAAGAGGAGCCGCTCTGGGTGGCTTCTTTATGCAGTATGCCTGGGGCATGGGCACGGCAGGAACCCCTGTACTGCGGCCACCCCTGAAAGAAGCCATGTGGAGTGTCTTTTGGTGGCAGGCGTGGCAATTTCAGTGGCACCACAGAAGGTGCTGTGTGCTGCTCCAAATGAACTTGCACACCACTGTCAACATGTGCCAGGGGTTGCCTATTCCTGGACTAGACCCAATTTGCATAAAATGGAGCAGAATGCAGCTTGTGGTCTTCCTGTGTGGAACACAGGTCCTAACTGTTCAGATCAAGAAGATGCATGGCAGGCTGGCACCTGGAGTTTCAGAGGTTGTGTCTACATCTGACATTTTAATTCAGACTTGCTAGTCTGAACTAAAATATCCCAAGGTTAGTCTGAACTAGCCTGCTCACTAGAAGACGTGGCTAGTTTGAACTAGGCATTATTTCACGTATTGCCTGTGCTTAGTTCAAACTAAGCTGGCTAGTCTGAACTAACCAGGGGTACTTATTAGTTCAGACTAACATTTGCCTAGTCCGAACTAAGAAATCTCTTAGTTCGGACTAGGGAAAGGCTAGTGTGACCATAGGCCAAATTAGTCCAGACTAAGCATCCTTAGTCCAGAATAATTTGGCAGTGTAGTCATAGCCAGAAGGTGACACATACATATTGAAGATGAACACAGCCACTGGCTGCATTGGCAGATATGTTTCACAGAGTTCTACATGTGGGATACACTTTGATCAGCCAGGTATTAAGGGCTGGAACAGAGGCAAGTAAAAGGAAATACTTTATGTCTCAATACTTTAGGTCTGTAACAGGGCCAGCATTTGGATCAAACATCACTCTGAGCAAGCCAAAATTACAACCCTTATGGCATAAATGTCCCAGAATATATGTTCATCTAGTGCTCCCTGATTTGCAATGCGCCGGGGTGCTCTGCTAGAATGCTGGCCCAGCAGCTACACTAGATTCGTTGGGTAAAATCCACTTGGAAGCAAATACCATTTTAATGAACTTCTACCATTTCCTGTACCTAAAGCATTTTGCTAAGCTATAAAAAAGCAACAGTGAGGATTCTTAATGAGTGGGTATCCCCATGCAACAAATAAGTATAGTAGAGCTGAAAATAATTATATTTCATAAAAGACCTTGGTCACTCACCACTGACAATTACAGGCTGCTTGAAATGTGAAAATGCCTCATTCAAATGCCTGTTTACATTGTAGCAATCAATATCAATCTTTATAAAAAGAAAACAAATTTCATCCCATAGTGACCTTACTAACGAATGTGACAAGGTGAAGAAGAGAAAGAGTGGGAAGAGTAAGTGTTCGCCTTGCACAACAGCACCTGAATACATTTGCACTGAAAGGGTTACAGCTCTTCAGTTGGAAGGCTAAGGGGCACAGCCATGAGATACTGTTGAAATCCATGTTGGACATCTTCAAATGTTCATTGCCAGGGTGATAAACTATTAGAGAAAGAAAGACCAAAAGTTACAATTCATAATCCCAGCTCCCATCAACTCCTGCTGCCAGAGGAAAGGTCCTTGCAACAGCACCATCTCATCTCAAATCTGAGCTTTACAATGTAGGGGGAGATTCTAATTCTTGTGTTAAAGAGCTAGTGCCGTGGTTTAGTTGTAGTAAATATGAATATTTGTCAGCAAAGATAATGGCAAGATTCAATACTTCCTCATGGCTCCACTGAGGTCAATGGCAAAATCCCCACTGAACTAACAAAGGCCAGGATATCACCCTCCAAATGCTGCACATATTCCCAATTTTTGAAAAATGACCAAGTTCTAGAGCAGATCTCCAGGCTGTCAGTTTTTATATAAAGCTATGATCATACCTCAGTTATATTCAGGTTAATGAATTCTCTGTTTTTCGCACTTAGTGTCAGGAATACCCCTGAAATAAACATCAGGACATCACAGTTATACACACACCTCATTCACATTCCTACCCATAAGCTCCCAGTCCCACAGTAAAGCATCACTTGGGGGTATGTTCACACGTACCTTTTAAATTGAAATAATGGTGGTTATTTCAATTTAAAAAAATATTAGGTTCACATGACGTTCTTTTGAATTGAAACGATGAGCTCCTTCATTTTGATTCAAAAGATGTTGAATCAAAATAGGGTAAACCTACTTTAAAGCAAAATGTCTGTTAAATTGAAATGGTTATTTCAAAATAACGCCATTCAGATGTGTTATTTCGAAATAACCATTATTTCGATTTAAGATGATTTGCCCTTCAACTTCCCAGGGTGCTGTCCTTTTTCTATATATTGGGTCAGGTCATGGCCCTTCTAGGGCCCATCTTGCCACATCTCCCAGGGTGCCCCTCTCCTGAATCAAAACAGCAAGTCCTGTGTCTGGACTTGCTATTTCAATTTGGTTTTTTTTGGCATGGACCTGTTAAATCAATTTAACTTAAATCGATTTAATGATTTTTATTTCCATTTTATTAAATCGATTTAAGTTAAATCAATTTAACCATGTACGTGTGGACATAGCCTTGTGGTTGGTTCAGAAAGGAAGGATTTTGCTTGCTATGAAGGCTTAAATTGCAGGCCTGACTCAAGGGGTTGTGGCACCCTGAGCCAACTTCTGCTTTGTACCCCCATCACTGACTCTGTGCCTGGGGTGCGGTCATGGGGGCAGGAGGGATGGGGCCGGGCTGGCAGTCATGTGGCAGTGAGTGAAGTCATAAGACACCATGGTGGAGGGCCTGGCCCAGCCTGGCCATGCTGTCCTGATAAGCACAGGGCCAAGTGTTCAATTTTTGACACCCCTATGCTTCAGTGCCCCAAGATGGTGCCATACTGGCTCGCCCCTTAAGCCAGCCCTGTATTGCATGTGACTGGTGAACTCCTCGAATGGACAGAAAACTGAAATCCTCGTGTGGGACTTCATTGACCTCACTGAGACTTTTGCCTTAGTATGGACTTCAGAAATCGACCCAAAGTTGGTGGTTCAGGTGTGGTATGCACCCAGATGTTTGGGTACTTGTCTGAATTTTATCCAGACCATCTGTCTTTCCTTATTCTGAAAAGCTATAGTGGGTAAGAGCAAAAATAACACTCCTCTCTGAGTTTTGGCCCGTCAGTTTTGAGGAGAGGCTGGTACCAAAAGAAAAAGAAGGAAAAAATGTTGATATTGTTTAAGAAAGTTACTAAACATTTTTTGATTCTCATAAAGGAGTTTGGTTTGGTCTAAAATTTGAGTTAGGGTCAGAGGATCACTTTAATCTAGGCTGGTTTAACCATCCTTCTTAATTGTTATTACTTCAGACAGAGGAAGATACCTGCCTGAAAATGGAGGAGATCCAGAATTCTTAACTGTATTACATGTTAGATTTTTCAATCAAAAGCCCAAACAAATAGTTAAGAAGACATGCAATATCAGCACATGTGCACATCTAACAATTCCTTATATGGGTAAGTGACAGCATTTGAAACTGGGCCTTCAAAATTGTAAGGTAATCTTCTGCCACTTGAGCTAAATGAGCAACTGCATTAGCTTGTTCCAGTAGTAGGGTGTTATTCTTCAGTGGACCAGTGTTTATTGGTGACATAGCCTAAACTTGATTAGTTTGTTACACATATGATTTCAGCAAAAGTCAATACTCACGGCTTGTATTCTCTAAGCGAATTAAGCAGTTTAGGAAGTCATCAAAATCAATCTGGAACTGTTCATCAGAATACCTGAGGACAATCAGCTGCAGCAGGTGATTATTGAGTTGAAATCCTTTGAAATAATAAAAATATTATATAACATAATATAATATAAATGACCTAAGGGACCTGAAAAGAAATCCATGAGATTTTAATAAATAAACTAGCTTTTTGCTGAAAATCTGTTAGTGGGCCAGTACTCTATGAACCAATCCCCTGCTTCTAGCAGAAACTGAGCTGACTGCAAACTGGTTCTCATTTAAAATAGATGTAGAATTCTGAAATAAATTTAAAAAATAGAGCCGTTCTCATTCTACAGACTGGTCGCTGTGTGAGTGAAAATTCAGTCCCCATTTGAATATCTGCTTCTTAGTTTTTCTGTATTCCCCAAGTAAATCTGATATTTATTTTACCTGCAGCTGATAGGGCACTACGTAGCTCATAGGAGGACACGGTGCCAGATTTATCAGAATCAAAACGAATATAGATGCTCTGAATGAGGGAAAATGAAGACATTTTAGCATTTAGTAGGTTAAAATATTTAGCATATTTGTAGCACACAAAGAAAGTTTTGTTCTGGGTACTTATCTTTAAAGTTTTTGATGTAGCATAAACATCTAAAAAAGGTTGGTCTGGAACCAATCCATCTGTGTAACTCAGAGTATATTTGGGGTCAAGTCATCTCTACTGTATTTGCTTTAAGTTGGGTGAAAGTCATTATGGGTTTAGTTAAAACCTTACTGAGATTGGTAGATGTGAACTCATTCTTCAATTAACATAACTGTGAGGGAAAGCCCCCACCTAAGACAAAAGGAGTATGTGAAACAATTGAAAAGCTTTTGCTGAGTAGTGTGTGTAGGTGTGAGAGAGAGAGAGACTGAGAATGGCAGTACTTACAGCATTTTCGAAAAAGTAAGTGGGGGGTGTCTCTTGTTAAAACAAAATATATCCTGTGAGCTTGAAGGTGTTGGATCTGGTGGCTTCAGTGAGATTCACAGAATCATACAGGATTAGGGTTGGATGGGACCTCAGGAAGTCATCTAGTTCAGTGTTTCTCAACCTTTTTGATACCCAGGACTGGCCACCTACACTGTATCAGGGAGATCTCAGGCTTCTTATACTGTCAATTTCAAAAGGGATAGCTGTGTTAGTCTAGTCCAGTAGAAAAACAGCAAGGAGTTGTGTGGCACTTTAAGACTAACAGATTTATTTTTTGCATGAGCTTTCGTGGGAGAAGATCCCACTTCCTCAGATGGATCTTCTCCCATGAAAGCTCATGAAAAAAATAAATCTGTTAGTCTTAAAGTGCCACACAACTGCTTGTTGTTTTCTTATACTGTGTCAGAGAGATCTCTGGGACTGGTGCTGATCAACGAATTGGTTGTTGAGAAACACTGATCTTGTCCAATCACCTGCTCAAAACAGGACCAACTCCAACTGAAAAATCTCAGCCAGGGTTTTGTCAAGTTGGGCCTTAAAAACCTCTAAGAATGGCGATTCCACCACCTCCCTAGGTAATCCATTCCAGTGCCTCGCCGTCCTTCTAGTGAAAAATTCAGTGAGGCTGAGGTCTCTGTGTGGCTAGGGAGCAGTAGTTCAGCGAGATTCAGTGGAGTTGGTGGGTCTGTTTGGGGATGGGGTGCACTAAGAGTGCGGATGGGGTGCTATTTTGGGAGTGGGGACGCTTGGGTGTTGGTTAGTCTCTGGGGGTTGCAATGACAGTTAGGGGGTTGGGTGTGCAGTTAAAGTGAGGATGGGGGAATCTCTCTGGGATCACAGTGAGTCCTTTGGGAACCTGTTCTACAGGTGCTGCCTCTGCTTTCCCATCCTTGCTGCTCCTCACCCCATCCCTCTCTGCTGGCCTGGCTCTGAGCCTGGTCCTACAAGGTGGTGATTGGCTGGAGAGGGAGAATTCAAGGCCCTTGTGGCTCCTCCCAGCCTCATATGTCTTCTATGTTGTTATAGGGCTGGTATCCCATCTTGAGCTGCTGCATGGGACAGACCAGTGCATGGGCAGTGCCTGTGGCCACAAGGAGTGAAGTGAAGCCCTGTGTTGTTGTAGGAGGCAGCTGCAGGAGCCTGGGGAGCATATGAAGCAGAAACTCTGGCAGACCATCTATCCCCCCCACCCGATATTTACATTTTCCCACTAGATCTGCAATCCCCTGGGAGCACCCCCACATTAAGCAGTGAGTGAAGGCAGAACATACATAACAGACACAAAGAGAGAGTGGAAAGCAGAGGCTGATCCCAGAGGAAACCTGGGAAGAGGTTTTGGGTCAAGGTTGCAGGCTGAAAAGAGTGCTCTTGGTGCTGTGAGAAAGAGAAGCTGTTTCCTGATAAATGAAGTCTGCTGCATTCAGAGACACAGGGCTTTGTATATTTTTTTTGTAAATAAACAAAACTGCATCAAAGAAACACTGAACTATCATTGCTACTCCTAACTGGCATAACTAGCTAGGTCCTGAATTTCTAGCTAACTGTTTGGATCAAAAGGGGTAATATGAAGCACACTGTGGTGAAAATCAAACAGTATTCCCAACTACAAGTATTCAAAAATCATTTAAAAGTAATAATTTGGGGCTAATTTTATGTGCCTTCTGGTTACTGAATCCCTAGGAGTTATTCAGTTAATGTTTTTTTGCTTTTCTCCACAAACGGGAAGGCTAGAAAGAAAAAAAAAATTTTTTTTTTTGGTACGAAACTGACATTCTCACATTTTCTCTTGCCAGCAAAAACAAGGGTGGGGGGTAAAAAAAGCACCAACTATCTAGACCTGAAGTAACATCATGAGAATTGGCAACACTGAATTTCAAGATTTGATCCAAGACTTGAATACTTATCAAGCTGAAAGAGTTTCATATTTTCCCTGTGGAACAAGTTATATTGATCTTCACCAGATAGTGAACTTGTTATATCTGATCATTGTCACATTCACTCTGAATGCTTTCATCAGAAATATCTGAAAATCTTGCCATTGGGAGAATGAATTTCTTAAGCATACCAAGATAAAAAGAAGTCAAACATTTTATTAAAGGAGAGATGAAGTTAAGTTATCCAGAAAAAAACACTGTGATTTTGGATGAAAAATCTAGGCAGCAGAAAATTGTAACCATTCCATCCTTGGATGCAGCATAAAGTCAGAGAAGAGTATTAATGAATTAATGATGAGGAAACAATTATTGTGCTTTGGTATGCTAATTCTGCAACATATACTCACACACTGAGCTTTACTACCATGAGTGGTGTCACTGCTTTCAAAGGACTATTCATGGTAGTACAGTTAAGTAAAGTGTGTAAATCTTTGCAGAATTGGAGCCTATTTGGCTAGTATTGTTCCAGCCTCTCAGTGTTGCTGACTTCTGAGGAGATAAACAATGGAAACAGAATAATTCATCACATGACTATTTCCCACTCATCATGAGTCAGCATTTTCTTCTTGGGTAAAACAATAGGAATGGAATTTCATCAAGTTTTATTTTGCTTGGCCTCCTATTAAAGCACATTTCTGAAATTCATTATCTCAAATGTAGTTTCTTAGTTTACCAAAATCTCTATTTCCAGTAAACCATTATGGTTTGGGGCAATGGAAAATTAAGAATTGGCCATACTTCCCAGAAACACTCCCATCTTTTTAGAGCTTGTGTTTTCAATCAATATTTAGTGCTTTTTAAGACATCACATTAGAATTTTGTCTCTGAAACTCATAGAAATATAGGGCTGAAAGGACCCTTAAGAAGTCATCCTCCTGTGCTGTGGCAGGGTCAAGGATATCTAGACCACCTCTGAAATGTGTGTCTGATGTTTTGCTAAAAACATTCCAATGATAAATTAAAGTTATAGTTATAAATTAAAGATGCAAAATAATGAACACAGTCACGTACTAGCCAGTTCTTTAGTTTGTCCCAGAAAATCTTGAATTCGTTAAATTCCAGTTTCCCATTACCACTGGACTAGTGTAACATATATTAAGGAAAAACAGCGGTTAAATGAAGCCCATGTTCTGTCCAAATCTATCAGTCATTCTTTCACCCAGTTAACATTGTCTACACGAAACTTGACACTGTTGAGAGCAAACAACTGCAGCCACTGTTATTAGAAATCGAGTAGTGTAACGTGTGACAACTCATCAAAGTAATGTGCGGAGAAGAGATTGTTCCAAAGCAAGAGCATCTTAGGATTCCAATTGGATACAAACAGTTCAGAGAATTAAATGACCTGATTAAAAATACTATCATAGTTTATAGGAACTGCGCAGCTACTGTGTTATCAGTATTGTTAGCTTAGGGCTAGCGTCTGCTATCCCATGTTGGTCCAAAACCAATGGAGCTACTCTTAGAACAATGGTGTCCTTAATGCTTGGGGCAGTTGCTATAGAAAGCTGTGATACTTTTTATAGCTGGGTATCGAGTTTAATTAAAACCTTACTCTTTCTCACATGTGGGAAGATCCATCAGGGCTCTCTCAGTCCTTAGGGCCCTGGTTTGGCATAGTGCTGATTCTAATGGGAGCAGAGGACACTCAGAAGAACATCCCAGAAGGTGCTAAGTCCATCATTGAAATTTTGCATGAGTGAGGGCATCAGGATATACCTGCTGTCAATATTTTTTCCAGCACATCACAATATTTCATCTGAATTTTTCAGGAGAGATCCCTCCTAATGGCTACCTATGCAACAAGGGTTCATACAGGCCACCACATCCAAATCTGGATCTGCCTAACCTGGCAGCTACACCAGGCTGATACAGGGCAGGCTGATTTGAAGAAGGCCCTAAGCATGCACAGTCCACTAGGGTTTAAGGGTGCTTAGCACCTCTCAAAATCAGACCATTTACTTGGGTGCTTAAGTGTAAACTTAAGTGTTGAACTTTACACTCATATTTGAAAACTTTGTCCAAAGGAGTCTTAGAAGCTGCCATATTGTGTATGAAGAGTGTGTATTTCCCATTAGCCTGTTAAAGAACACATTTTAGAGGGGTAGCTGTGTTTGCACTCTCTTAATCACCTGGCATTGCCCCTTGTCAGCAGTTGGGATATGGGGCTAGATGGACCTTTGGTCTGACCCAGCATGGCCGTTCTTATGTTTTTGTGAGAATAGCTGGATAGCAGAAAGATATAGCAAGCAGCAGCTGCCATGTTTAGGCTGGAGCTACAATATAAATTATTCAGCTATTGGGCATATGCTAGGCAAAGTACCTATAAAAAGGAAGAAGCTATGCCAGGAAGCTTTAGTAGTCACCAGATAGTTTTAAAGACAGACACTTCTTGGGAAGAGATTGGATTTGTACTTTTTGGAGTGCATGGATGTGGCTGAAAGTCATTTCCAGCTTTGTCAGTTTGCTGCCAGGTAATTGAAATAGTTACGTTTTATATACAAGTAAAATGGGTGAGATTTGCAGAACTGCTCGGTCATGGACTACTCTGAAGTCTATGGTAAAACCTGAATGCTTTTGAAAAATTCCACTCTAAGTTTCTATAGCAAAAGCTGGGATACAATTTTGAGTCCACCTGTTTGCTGCGCTTAGAGTACCTCTACTACAGTGGTTCGCAACCTCTTCTCTGCTGTGGCACACCTTAAGGCCTTCAATTATGTCATGGCACACTGCTATTATAAATTCATGAATATTCAAATTAACTTATGAGTACTCATGAGCCATGACACCCTGTTTTGGGGCTGCCACCTGGGGCTCTGGCTCAGTGGAACCCCCCAGCTGCTGCCCTATGGCTTCAGCTCTGGGAAACCCACTGGCTGGGGCTGCATCAGGCCGCTGCTGCCTGGGGCTCCAGCAGGGGTTAAACTAGGCTGGAACTCACAGGAACGGCATTCTGCAGCCCAATATTTTTAGGAGCTCGGCATTCTGGGGCCCCTAAAACTAGAAAATGGAGCCAGAATACTGCGTTCTGGGGCCCACCATTTAAAAATAGCAGGTCCCAGAATGCAGCATTCTGGCTCCATTTCCTATTTTTAGGGCCCTCCAACACTAAGCCCCTAAAAATACCTGGTCCCAGAACGCTGTTCCTGTGCATTTCAGGAGGCAGGGAGCTGCCCCAGCCCGGGCTCAGGCTCCGGCCTGAGTCTGCTCTGACTGAGCATGCTGACTCAGGCTGGAGCCTCAGCTTGGGCTAGGGCCATGCTGCAGTGATGTGGAGACCAGGTAAGGGGGCCCTGGAGGGGGGGTATGGGGACAGGTGAGCTGGCCTGGTTGGGAAAGGGTGCTGGGGAGGGGGTCAGCCTGGGGCAGCAGGGAAATATGGCATGGCATGGTGGGGGGTAGGCGTGTGGGTGGCAGTAGCTGGGGTGAGCGGTAGGCTTTTGGGGGGCAGTAGCTTAGGTGCATGGAGGGTCCCACACCAGCATGAGGGGGGCCTGCACTCATGTGAGGGGGGCCCAGACCAGCATGAGGGGGGCACACCAATTTAGGAGGGTTCTGGGGCCCACCAAATTATACTTTAACCTCTGGGCTCTAGCTCCGGGGAACCTCCCAGCCAGGGCTGTATGGGGCCTCCGCCTGTGGCTCCAGAGAATCCACAAGCCACCTGCGACTCAGACTCTGGCTTGGGGCAATCCCTGACTGGAGCCACGTTGGGCTATGCCGGTCCAGCTCAGGAGATCCTCATGGCACACTGGTTGGGAACCTCTGCTCTACCATATCGCAATATTGCACTCATTTCCAGCACTGGGTATGAGAAATACCTAAAGAAACTTGCATAAATGCTG
This sequence comes from Podocnemis expansa, assembly GCA_007922195.1. Lineage (NCBI taxonomy): Eukaryota > Metazoa > Chordata > Testudines > Podocnemididae > Podocnemis > Podocnemis expansa. The sequence continues at coordinate 27,727,093 of ML681972.1, read as the reverse complement.
TATCAACTTGGCCCCAGAGAATTCACATTTGAAAGGATACATCCATAAGAGAAATTATGTTTCTACATGTCATGAGACTCACTTTCTCGAATTTGATGTCCTTTGCTGCAAAAGCATAACAATCAAATTAAATAAGAAACAAAGTCATTGGGCAAAACCAGCAATCTAAAAAATTAACAATGGAAAAAAGCAGAACAATGCAGTTCATAAACAAAGCTATTATGCCAATCACCACTAGTTTGTACTTAAAAAGGAGTAAATCACTCAAGTACCTACTCAGCTGCTTTTGCACACATGAGAAACCTCCAGTGACTTCAGTTAAAATCTCATTCAATGGGGCTACTCAAGAGAATAAGAACTGTAGAACTAGATTTGTAAAAATTATTTTTGAGAAGCTTAAATATAATAAAATGACATTATTAACAATCAAGCAAGGACAAATTCCAGAGGGGTAGCTGTGTTAGTCTATTTCAGCAAAACAAACAAGGGGTCCTATGGCATTTTTAAAATCTAACTAATTTATTTATAGCATTAGCTTTCATGTGCACCATCCCATTCATCTGATCATCCCAACAATCTGATAATGATGCAAAGTAAACATCACAGAATCACAGTTTCAGAACCATGTCTTGTCTTCTATATATTTTATCTGTTTACTGTTGATTTAAGGGATGTTACACCCACTTTTTAATTAGCCACTAAATTATTGTCAGATCCAAGGCTTAATGCAGTCACTGGAGGCTAATGAGATGCCGCATTACTGACTTCATGGGTGTTGGATCAGTCTCTTAGAATTTACTTTAGAGTACATTTTCAGAAGCACTGATGTGACTTAGCACTTTTGAATATTTTACCCTTTATCACAACTATTAAACTCTTTGATTTTCAGGTTTTTTAACAATGCTGGTCAAGGGAACCAACCAACCAACCAAATCATAGTAGTCGAACAGTGTAACAAGATGCACCTGTCATTTAAGCTTTGGTGAGCCTGCTGAACCACCACAACCCCATCTCATCTTTGACTTTTTAAAATAACAGTGGAGTAAAGGATGCAGTCAGTGAAGGGAGGCAGTGGGCTTTGGGAGGTAGACTGGGATTTGTGAAACACTCTACTACTGATTCACCACATAGGCCCTGAGACTGGAGCCCTACGTGCAGAGTGGGACAGTCCCCTCCTTTCCTTCAGTGGCAAGAATGGACTTTCTCTGGTCTCCAGGGGTGTGGAATTGCTGGGAAATGTAGTTTCCCTGGCAGCAAATTTGGAATCCTAGACTGGGCAAGGCATGCTGGTAAATAGGAAGACTATATTATAAATACTGAGCTCTTTCTCAGGTAGGGAGAAACCTGAAAGGAGGCAGACAGGGGGTCTCTGAGGGGTCTTGCTTGAAAGTATAGGCAGCTGAACCCATTTTGTTTTGCTGCATAATATTTTTAAGGCAAACTCTTCTGAGGAGGATTTGTAATTTCTAGTAACTGGCCATTTGTGCTGCTTGTTCAATGAGTTGAACCAAAGTTAGACAGGGGAAGATTTTTTTTCCCTTCTGTTTCTAAACTTCATGGGCATGGCCTTTTGGTTTTGTTTGGCTAGTTAAAGAGAGCCATAGGACCAGATCTGCAAAAGTATTTAGATTCACGACTCCTGTTGTTTCACTAGGAGTTAGGTGCCTACACGTTTTTGAGGATCTGGCCTGTGTGGGTTCAATCCTGAGTTAAGTGAAATGGGGAATGTGTTGAATTTACACCCAAGTAAGAGTATACTGCAGTGTGCAGTGAGAAGTACACTGAACTCAACACAATGGGTATGTCTACTCTGCAACCTTAGGTTGACTTAACCTTCCTTAACCAGTCTTATTTGGAATTTATTAAGTCAACTTAAGCACTTCCTTAAGTAGACTTAATAACTCCACCTTGGGAGGTCGATTTAACACTTAAGTCAATCTTATTAAATCAGCTTAAACCAGTGTAGATGAGGAATAGCCCTTAAGTTAACTTAATAAGGTCGATTTATGCATTAAGTTGACCTAGCAGCTGCCAGTGTGGACATGGGCAGTCCACAAGACTTTTGAATGTGGACACTCTGGCTATGTTTACACTAGCAAATTAGTCCAGATTAAGGAGGCTTAATCCAGACTAGTTTGATCCCTGTCTACACTAGGCTTTAGTTTGAACAAACCCCTGAGTTTGAATTTAGTTTGAATTTTAGTTCAGACTATCATGATGTAGCCGTGCTAGTTTGAACTAAATAAGTTGGAACTAAGCAGTTAGTTCAAACTAAAATCACGCAGTTAGTTCGAACTAAAAAGTTCCGGTTATTTGGAACTAACTCCTTTTGGAGGCGACTTAGCAGAGCCTACAGTGTAGACATACCCAATTAGCCTTTGCACTCTGACTATATTCTTCATGACTACACAGTATGTAAAAGAAACATAGCTGGAAGCTGAGAACAGGGGCTATGTCTACATGGCACTTTTATTTCAAAATAACACTCGTTATTTCGAAATAAAAGAAATTAGGTCTACATGACGTTTTCTTATTTCGAAAAAGTAAAACCTGCCCCCCCCAAATGGCTGTTATTTCGGAAGAGATATTTCGAAATAAAGCTGTTTAGACCTGTTCTTTCATAGAATCATAGAATCCTAGGGTTGGAAGGGACCTCATAGGTCATCTAGTCCAACCCCCTGCCAGAGGCAGGACCACTCCCACTAAACCATCCCAGTCATGGTTTTGTCCAGCCGGGCCTTAAACACCTCCAAAGATGGAGACTCCACCACCTCCCTTGGCAGCTCATTCCAATGCTTCACCACTCGCCTAGTAAAAAAGTTTTTTCTAATATCCAGCCTCGACCTCCCTAACTGCAACTTGAGACCATTGCTCCTTGTTCTGTCCTCTGTTACCACCGAGAACAGTTGAGCTCCATCTTCCTTAGAGCATCTCTTCAAGTAGTTGAAGGTTGCTATCAAATCCCCCCTCAATCTTCTCTTCTGCAGGCTAAATAAGCCTAATGCTTCCAGTCTTTCCTCATAGGGCTTGTGCTCCAGCCCTTTAATCATTTTGGTTGCCCTCCGCTGGACTCTCTCTAGCATGCCCCTGTCCTTTTTGTAGTGGGGAGCCCAAAACTGAACACAGTATTCTAGATGTGGCCTCACCAGTGCAGAATAGAGGGGAATGATCACATCCCTTGATCTGCTGGTAATACTTCTTTTGATGCAGCCCAGTATGCCATTGGCCTTTTTGGCAGCAAGAGCACACTGATGACTCATATCCAGCTTCCCATCCACCATGACCCCAGGTCCTTTTCTACACTGCTGCTACTTAGCTGAATGTTCCCCAGCCTGTAGCAGTGCATGAGGTTTTTCCGTCCCACATGCAGGATTTTACACTTGTCCTTATTGAACTTCATAAGATTTTTATTGGCCCACTGTTCCAATTTATCTAAGTCTCCCTGAATCCTGTCCTTGCCATCCAACGTGTCTACTGCTCCCCCCAGCTTGGTGTCATCTGCAAACTTACTGAGAGTGCAGTCTATTCCATCATCCAGATCATTGATGAAAATGTTGAACAGAACTGGCCCCAGGACCGACCCCTGGGGCACACCACTCGTGACTGGGTGCCAGCTAGACATGGAACCATTGATTCCTACACGCTGAAACCGTTGATCTAGCCAGTTTTCCATCCACCTTATAGTCCACCTATCCAACCCATACTTCCTTAATTTGCCAATGAGAATGCTGTGGGAAACTGTGTAGACCTGTTGTTTTGAAAGAGCTGTTTCGAAACAACAGGTCCAAACGGCTTTATTTCGAAATATCCCTTCCGAAATAACAGCCATTTGGATTGCAGGCTTTCCCTTAATTCGAATTAACATTTTGTTAATTCGAATTAATTTATTTTGAAATAAGGATTTTATTTCGAAATAACTCATTTTGAAATCCTTATTTCGCAATAACAATGCATGTGTAGACATAGCCAGGATGTTCCTGAAAGTGCTGAGTCCAGATGCACAAGATGATAACAAAGTACTTAGCAGCAAATGCTCAGAAAAACTGGAGACCAGAAAATAAGTGATACACTGGGACACCTTGATGGAAGGTGCTTGGCTAAGTGCTCAACAAACTTCAGAGACTGATTAACAAACTAAGCAAAATAGGCGTCTGTAATGCCACACTGCATATTTCTAAGCCATTCATGGCAAAATACTGTTCTTAGTTACTGTGGTGTAAATTTGCGATGACTGCACTGATTTCAAGTAAGCTTCTCTAGATTCAAATCCATGCAGATGAGAGCAGAATTCATCCCTTCTCATGTAGAGGCCACATCACACACCAGTGAACTGAAGCCACTTCTGGTCTGAAATCAAGTAACTGTGCAACAGTACTTTGCAGAGCTACAGAAAAACTGAGGATGGAGAGTGAAAAACACTATTACAACAGAAGCTACAGAGTAATTGCAGGTAGGAAGAAAATAACAGCAGCTGTGTTTATGTTCTTATTCTTGCAGACACAGTGTGTCTTGTGCAGGAGCAGAAATTTAGTCATCACTGATGCTATTCAGTGAATGGGGCTCTTGCTGAGATGAGCATGCATGACTGTCCTGCACATTCCCATCAAGTATAAACATAAGCTGCTCTTTGCATTATGCACAGTGATTAGGGGTTTACTTTTCCCTGAATATTTTAAAAATCAGAAAACCATATGAAATGTAGATACCCCAGAAAACAAGAGAACATCATCTGTTCTGCTCCCAATAACTCACTGAGTCTCATTTTCTTCAGGAGGATAAGCCATGGACTTAGTACTTTCCACATTTTCATAATTTCTTTCTTTGGTTTTGTTACTTTTTCATTACTATTATCATTGTTGGTTTATCTTATGGTACTGCCTAGTGCAGGGGTCCCAAACTCAATTCATTGTGAGGGCCGCATAAGGACAAGTACATTAGCCCAAAGGCCTCACCACTGAAACCTTTTCATACAATGATACAAACTATAGTCAAAATGAAAACATGTAGAGTAACATATATGCCAAAGAGTAAGTAAGTAAGAATTACTTTTGTTCAAGATGGAGGTATCATCGGGAAGACAAAGTAAGTAGATACACTTTAAATTTTGCATTGTCAATTATTTGAGAAATTCTAAGTGCTGTCGTGGGCCACAGGAAATAACTTTAGGGCCTCATGAGGCCTACAGGCTGCGAGTTGGAAACCCCTGCCCTAGAGGCCCTGAGCAACATGGAGGCCATATTATGCTGTTTGCTGTACGTACACATAGCAAGAGACAGTCCTTGTCTAAAAGGGATTACACTCTGAATAGACAAGAAAGATGAAGGGTGGATGAAAGGAAGCATGATCCCCATTTTACAGATGGGAAATAAGGAAGAAAGTGAATAAGTGATTTAACGTAGGCTACTCAAAGACTCTGTGGTAGAGACAGAATCTCCACTGCCTTAGCCATAAGACTGCCTTCAATCTCCAAAGAAGGGAATTGGCATCACTGTTGGGACACAGTATGGGGTAGGGCTTAGATCAGTGAATTTGCATTCTGTTTCCAACTCTTCCACTGATTTGCTCTCTGACAGTATGCATTAGCAGGCACTGTCTCAGTTTCCCCACCTCTACAATTAGGCTAATATCTACCTTTATAAAGCACTTTGTGGTCCTTGGTTGAAAGCTGCTATATAAGTGCAGATAAAGTTATTATTACCACTTACCTTTTTTTAACACAGCATTCAGAACATATTCAAGTTCCTCTGCACTTATCTCCATGTCCTACAGTTGAGAAATTAAGGCAGTTATTACTTTTGTGTGACTAGGATCAGACATATTGAAAGCCTATCAGAATGCAAATAGCATCCATCTGACAGCACAAAACTGTACTGTACTATAGTCACTGATTGCTCTTAAAATCCAAGAAATAGTGAAGCACACAAACAATGGATGGATTATAAAGAGAGAAGATGACAAAATACAACTGGACTGTTCACTGACATACTAGATGGAATCATAGTTCTTTTCTATAGGAGACAGTTATTCAAACAAAATAACTTTAGCTTTAGACACAAACAGGCTCCTGCATAGCTTGCCTTCTAGTGTCATTTCTGTTTACCAGGGACCACACTGTCAGAAACTTTAAAAAGAACAAAGAGACATCTAGTGGCTGAATAGATACTTACAATAAACATATTACATTTGGAATCCTGAATTTTCACATCACATGGATTTATGTGACAAAAGAAATATATTTTTCAGCTGCAGAGGGTTGGGCCCAATTTTAATAAGATATATATGATCTTTATACTTTAACAGAGTTTAAAACTAGAAGGAATAATCCAATCAACTAGTCTTACCACCTGCACTTCACAAGCCACTAAACTTCACATAAGTATCCCTACATTGAGCCCAATAACTTCAGTTAAGTGAAATCATTTGACTCCTCAGGAGTGTACTACTATGTGCCATAAGTAAAGAACAGGAGAGACCAAGGTATCACCACTAGTTCCCTGGCCCTTTGATGCCAGGGAATTGACTAGGTTTGAGATACACCCAGATGAACCTGGCAAGTGATATATGGCACACACTGCAGAGGAGATACTACCTTGCTAATCTGACCTGGGAGAAAATTCCTTCCTGACCCTAAACCTGGTGATCATTTAGACTCTGAGCAAGACCCCATCAGCCTCATTGTACCACCTGAGAGCACTGACCCACCCCAACAAGAATTATGTCTCCATCTATGGGAGATCTCTGATGTGTCAAATGAAGGTAAGCCCCCCACCCCACCCCGATTACAAATGTGCATCAGGGGAAACTTCCTTACTCATCCCTTCAGGGGACCAGCTAAAGCCATGAAGCATAACATTCATTATAGTCTTTATCAAAAGACAAAGATAGAAGCATTATGAGTATGTGCTCACCTCTCCTGCAACCTGTTTAAACAATACCCGGAACTGCTTTTCTTCTTCAGTTTCTTGTTGCGGTGGTGTTGGCTTAGCGGGCTACAGGAACAGAGAGCCATTAAAAATAGCAGAAATCTGACATTTGTTCTCGCATGCCAACTCTGAACAATAGTCACAATAATATGGTTTAACGCTAGAAGGGACCAACAGATCATTCCAGCCTGACCGCCTGTATATCAGGGCACTGACACCAGCTAGCACCTGCACACTGAACCCCAAAACTGAAATTAGACAAAAGTATTTCATTCCACAGGGTACTAAATTATTATGTGCCACAGGCAGAGACTATCAGAGACTGATATGTGCCAGTGCCCCAGGCCCCCTACAGTAGCAGGGTATTGATTAAGGAAGCCAGCCATCCTTTCAGCGCATTGGGGCATGCTATGCATCTTGGGACAGATTTTGTTATAATTTATATGAAAAACTTAATCCTTCCTGGCACCCAGTACCTTAGAGATTTCCCCCTTTTGTTTTGTATGGCCCATGCTATTCTTTACTCCTAAAGAACAGTCAGAGAATTGAAGTGGCTCATTGATGACATGTAAAGCCATTAACTACACTTTTTCTAGACTATCAGTCTTCCATTTTATAACCATTCTATTACTCAGCCAAGTGAAGCTTGGAATAAGCAGGTGCAACTGTCAGTGAAGATTTTGGGCCAATTCAGCAGAGATATTAACAACTGTGTGAAATACAGGGCTGGGTGCAAGTGAACATAAAATAGGCATGGGAAGCAAGGTAACCTGCCTGAGATGCTCCTGTTGTGCTCTGGCTCCACTTGTTACTTAGCAAGGGGAGCTGCAGGAGGTGGAGGGAAAGAAAGAGATGGTGAGGCTCACCCACTGCAGTACCCAGTAACAATGTGAAATTTGCCAGCCAGTCAGCCAACAGCTGTGGAGTTAAAGTTTGCCTGGTGGTTGGGTGCTGCAGTGGGTGGGCCTCATCTCCAATTGGGTGGGCCCACCTGTGGCTATGCCCCTGGAATCACCTAATAAGTGAGGAAGATCCTGCATTGTGCCCAACATTGCACTGACTAAGAACTGTGACTTACGGAAGTGTTCCTCAGCTGGTTTTCTGTGTAACATCAGTGCTCCACCGACATAGTGAAGCTGTTCTGTGACTGACCCAGACCCCTCCTGGGGGCGGGGGCGGACAGGGGGCCTGATTGCAGAGAGGGGACAGCGTAACACAGCAAACTGATGCATGGCTGGGAGATTTGAAATGCCCCAGTAACTTACAGCAAAGCTAGGAATGCATCAGCATCCACCGCTGTGGCTGGGGAATTTTAAATTTCCTGCTGCTGTTACTGCTGGCATTGAAATCAGCTGGACATAGCTTCCACAGGAAGACTTTCTTTGGTGAACTTTACTTTAAGAACCAATGAACTTTGTTTAAACACTGCAGGTGCAAGTTTTAAGTTGTGCTCCTAATCCTTATCAGGGCTAGTGCAAGGTGGTAAGCACGGTAAGCACCGCGGGGCAGCGCGGCGGCGCTGTTTGAGGGGCGCCCAAATGTCCTGCGGTGCAGGAGAAGCATCCCTGGCCCAGCCATCCCATGCCAGCGGGCAATGGGAGAACCAATCAAAAGGGTGCTCTGTTCAGCACTGCCGGTCTGCCGCCCCCCTGCCACTGGCGTTGCTCTTGGCTCTGTGCCCGAACAGCATGAAGGGGGCAGGAAGCAGCATGGAGTCGGTACTGCTCCCCTCTGACTGGCCACACTGCCTCCAGCCCCCTCCCTGCTGCTCCCACACAGAGAGGGGCAGACCAGCAGCGCTGAACTGGGTACCCTTTTGGCTGGCTCTCCCGGTCCCTGCCAGCATGGCCTAGCCAGTGCAAGGGCTGGCTCCTCCCCTGGGCCAGCCGGCCCCACCCCCCAGTACTGGGGTGCTGGGCCAACCCTACAGTAGGGCTACCCAGGTGGCCACCCAGGGCCCCGCGCTTTGGGGGGCCCCGGTCAGCTGCACCCCTGCCCCCCCCATGTCAGGGACTGGGGAGCGGCTGAAAGAGTGGCCGGTGCAGCGCTGCCGATCCGCCCCCCCCTTCCCCACCATGTGTGCTTCTCTGGGCTCCAGTGCCAGAGCAGCGGGGAGAGGGCGGGAGGCAGCATGGAGCCAGTACCGCTCCTCCCCTCCCCGCCCCAGCCATGCTGACTCCCACCCCCTCCCCACTTCTCCGGCACTGGAGCCCAGAGCAGCACGCATGGCGGGGAAGGGGGGGGCAGATTGGCAGCGCTGCACCGGCGGCCCTTTTAGCCACTCTCTGGTCCCTGGCATGGGGGGGCAGCACAGGGGTCTGCCCCTCCCCTAGGCTGTCCAGCTCCACTCCCCAATGCGGGGGGGTGGGGGGTCCTGCAGAGGGCTCATTTGCCTGGGGCCCCGCACCACCCCTAGGGACGGCCCTGCCAGGGAAGGAGGAGAGGGAGGAGGAGGGAGGAGGGGGCCCATTTATAGGTTGCAGGGGTGTGCCAGAAACCCTAGTGCCAGCCCTGATCCTTATGTATCTATTTTTTAGAAATAAACAAACATTGTCACAGCTAGAACACAGATATTACAGACATAACACTTAGTATATACTAGCTTTTTTGAGAAAATTTTCATCAGATGTTCTGCATAAAGTAATTAATATCTTTTAGATGTTCTCCAGTTCACTAGAGGTTGAGAAATACTGACTGAATAGCCACTGTATATCACATGGTGGAAGTTACATTGCTTTGACACTTACACATCTTTTTCCAATCAATATGCACCCAACATAACACTTACCACACCATTTAACAACAACCAAACAGATGCCCCACAGCACGCACTTTAGAAACTATACTCAGGATAGATGAGTAGATTTACATCCCTAATAACTGTGACCTTGAGAGTCTGGAAATGCAAAGTTAAATTTGTAACCCACCCAATCTCTGGAAATAAGGGAAAACTGAGTAAGATATTGCTAAAGAAGTAAAAGGCTGAATCTTGGCTTACTTTTCTTTTGCAATGATTTCTACTGTATTTAGTACTACTATTTGCAGGATAAGGCAAACAGGATCTAGCTCACAGTCAATATGCAAATATAGCGACTACAAAGTGGTTCAAGGGCTGCCTGTCAGGTGGTTTTTTTTTTTTTTTTTAAGCATTGAAATCAGCCTAAAGTTCAGCACCAAAAACTGTCTAACCGTTTCGATGAAAATGCAGATATTAAGGGTTTCACACCAAAATGTTCTGTGAACACATGAATATGTTTGAGTATGAATGGGTTCTGTGTCCCTAATCATGTAATGCTGCACAGTACTGCTCAGCTGCTGTGCATCAGCTCAGGTCTATGGATTTCAGTAGAGCTATGGTCAGTTATATCAGTTGAGGATCCAGCACAGTTGGCAACCACAGGAAAAACAGAGCATATTGGATTTGGCTAAATTATCCACTCATTATTTTAGCCCTGTAAACTTACCTCTGGGAGATCAATGTTAACATTTCCATCCACATCCCTGAGGGAAAAAAAATATTTCAATAACAAAAGTCTTTGCTTGGGCTATTTTCTGTTGAAATCTTTGGCTATGTCCACACGCAGCTCGTTATTTTGAAATAAGTTATTTTGAAACAAGTCGTTTTGAAACAAAGCCCTTATTTTGAAACAAGTTAAATCGAAATAAAAAAATGTGCAATCGAAATAAGGGAAAAACCCCAATCGAAATAGCATGTCCAAACACAGGACTTGCTGTTTCGATTTAGGAGAGGAGCATGATGGGTGATGTGGCAACATGGCCCCCCCCAGCACAGCCATGTTGCCAACCAATCCAAATCATGTGTGTGTGTGGGGGGGGGGGACAGATGGGCAGGCCCCTCTTCCCCGGCTTCCTCTGCTGCCCCTCTGTCCCACCACCCTAAGTGGGGGCATGGGTTGCCTAGCCCCCTGCTACCCCCTTGCCCCACCCCAGCCTCAAGGCAGGAGCAGGGGGCCAGGAGCCCCATGGGACTGGGAGCTGCTTGCGCAGACAGCAAGCAGATCCCAGCCTGGTCTATTTCACAGCTGTGAAACTGACCCAGCTGAGAGTTGCTTGCTGTCTGCCTTAAGCAGCACCCAGCCCCATCGGGCTACTAGCCCCCTGCCCCTGCCTTGAGGCTGGGGTGGGGAAAGGGGGTAGCAGGGGGCTAGGCGACCCATGCCCCCATGGCGGGGAGCCTGCTTTGCCCCTGGCCACGCTGGGTGTCTGCCCCCCAGCTGGGGCAGGGGGCAGGGGCACAGGCAGGCACCGCTGCAGCCCTACCTGCTCCCTGCTTGTCTGCCTCCAGGGCTGGGGCAGCAGAAGGGGCTCCTGCAGCTGGCTCTGCCCCCCCACCTGGGCGCCCTGCTTGGTGCCTGGGTGGGCGGGGCAGTGGCAGCCGGCTTTGCCCCCCATCCTGGCTCGGGGGCTGCTGCCAGTCCTGCGCAAGCCAGGGGCTCTGGGGGACCTGCTGGCCCCCTGCAAGCCACGGATGCCGGCTTTGCCCCTCGCCCAGGATCCGGGGGAGCTGCCAGCCCCCCCAAGCCGCAGGGCGGGCAGCTCCCCCCAAAGCCCGGGCGGGGGGCAAAGCTGGCACCCGCAACCCCTACCCACTGGGGAGGCATTTGCCCAGCCCCAGCGGGGGAGGAGTGGGGATGCCAGGTGGACGCCCCACTCCCCCAGCCCCTGGACACCTGGAAGCGGCCAGGGAAGGTGTGGGCTAGGGCTCCCCTGGCCGCTTGTGAGTGGTGAGGGGGGGTTGCTGGTTCCAGAGCCCCTGGCAGGCTCTGATCTTCCAGGCGGCCAGGGGCTGAGGGAGCAGGGTGCCCCGGCCACAGCAGCCAGCCAAGCTGGCTGGGGCATCTGCCGCCACCCCATGCCTGGCAAAGGGGAGCAGCAGGTTTCCCTGCTGGCTGCTCCCGCTGCTTCCCCTTGCCAGGGTCACAGGGTGCGGCGGGCGCCCCAGCCTGCTTCACCCGACACTTTCCCTTGCTGGGGGCAGGCAGGGTAAAGTGGGCTAAGGCACCCAACCCCCCCTGCTCCCAGCAAGTGGAAGCGGGGGGGAGGGAAGCTGGCTGGGGCTGCGGCCACCCCCCTGCACTTCTGTTCAGCACCCTGGCCAGGGTGCTGGGGGTGGGATGGGACTCCTTCCCAGGGTGCCATGCACCCTGGGAGGATGGTCAGACACCTTATTTCGAAACAACAGTTGTTTCGAAATAACGTGTCCCAACAGCGTTATTTCAAAACCACCCATTTCGAAATAACTGCCGTTTTGAAACAAAAGTGGTTTAAGCTGTTTCGAAACGACAGCTCTTATTTCGAAATGACAAGCTCCGTCATTTCGAAATAAGAAAATGTCGTGTGGACTAAACCTTCTTTATTTCAAAATAACCAGTGTTATTTCAAAATAAAAAAGATGTGTGGACATACCCTTTCAGAAGTAAAAACAAATATGGTGTGTTTACTGAACAAATTATTCACTTTGGGGGAAACTCAGCTCCATGGAGAAGGTCCAGTCTCTGCATCACTGATGTTTGCATTACTTAAGACTGAGAACACTCTCAGGAACAGTCACTGTTCTATAAAAAACAAAGCAACATAGCTGGTGAATGACAGTTTTGGAGGATGCAGGAGGCCTGCAGGACTCACAAGTTCTCACTGATTACTTACTGGGTGAGGGCTTTTTTCTCAGAGAAGAGTCTCAGGCAGAAGTCAGCTTCGTGGTGGGGCTCAAAAGTAGTAGGAATAATAACATAATTCCCAGGTGGCAGTTTGAATCGGTCAGAAACTTCCCTTAAGTTAATGTAGGTTTTGCTCCTTGCCTTGGAAGGGTTGTATCTGAAAAAGTCTTTGTTCAAGTGTCCATCTTTGCTAGGAGCCTGCAATGGAATTAGCAGCAGGGATATCAATTTTATTCATTGCTATGGTCAGAGTAATAGATGTGTGGGGACAGATAAGCCAGCTTCCCCCTCCCCTTCCTGATCTAGAATCATAGGGCCAAAGGGCCTTCAGATACCTGCATGACTCACTGGCTCCCAGGATCAGGGAGCTACCAGTAGCCCTGGTGCGCCTTCCACCCCAGTCTCCTGCACCAAATGGAGGTTAGATGCAGGGAGAATCTAGTCCCCTCAGACTCTAAGATGGGGCAGGCATTGCATGGAGAAAATCCATTTTGGCAAAGCCCTTCTGCACAAATATAAGGACAGTTTAATGGGAAGCCTAACCATCAGTGGTTAAAGTATAATTTGATGGGCCCTGGAACCCTCCTAATCTCTGGGCCTCCTTCCTGCATTGTCTGGACCCCCTTTAGGCATGTGCAGGCCCCAGCCCAGGTAAGCATTTGCAACCACTTCTCAGTACCATATGCATCAGTTATCACTCCATAAAAATACTAGCCCCAATCCTGGCCTCACATGCTGCCCCCTCCACCCCTCTGCACCTCCCTGACCTCGATCCAGGCATCACACTCTGCCTCTGCTACCCAGCTGGCCCTGATCCTGGCCTCAACCTGCCCCTTTGCTCTGATCCTGGCCTCACACACTGTCCCTTCTGTCCCACTACCTCTATCCTTGCCTCACATACTGCCCCCTGCACCCCCCCTAGACAGTACTTGGTCCTGGCATGAATGCAGAGGACTGGACTCAGTGACCTCTCATGGTCCCTTCCAGTTCTGTGATTCTGTGATCATCTTGTCTTAGCCTCCAAAATATAATTTGCTTTCAGTGGGGCACTGTGCACCTTGCTTAATTTAATAAATCAAACTCAGATTTTAAAAGAAGATCAGGACAATAAAAAGACAAAATCTAAACTACTAAGAAATATCTGTTGTACTTGGTCATCCCCAAAGTGGGAGCAGTTTTAAAGATCCACCTTATTAGCTATTTTAGGAAGAAATTAGTAGTGGCTTCCTATAAATAGTGTGCAAGTCTGTGGAATGTACATACAGGGCAAATAAGCACTGTGAAATAAGACACTCTTTTTTAATAATTCACATTTTGGTCTCTAGAATGACTGGGAAATGTGCATGAGTCCTTGGATCTGTAATGGAGAAGATGCTGTCTCCAGCCAGGACAGTATTATTGTTATTAGCTTGGAATCAGCAAAACAGGAACAAAGAGAGGGGAAAAAAATCCAGAAAAATAAAAATAAAACCATTTCATGAGCCATTCATCTCCCAAGCACAAGCAAAAAAATAATTTGCTACGTTTGACCTCTGAACCCCATGTAGATCCCATAACTTGCTGACCTTCAGGAATGTTCCCTGACCCACCCACCTGCCCGCTCCCTGGCCCCCTTCCCTGACCCACCGACTGCCTGACCCCCTGGCCCCTTCCCCAACCCACCCACCTGGCAGCTCCCTTGCCCTGTTACCTGACCCACTAACTCCTCAGCTCCCTGGGAAAATTCCCCAATGGACAACCTGCCCACGTGCCAGCTCCCTGGCCCGCTGACTCCCCAAACCTCAGCCCATTCCACCACTGGCCCGCCTGCCTGCTGTCTCCCCTGCCCTGTTCCCTGACGTTGACTGCCCAACCCCTTCCCCAACCCACCTGCTCACCAGCTCCCTGGACTCCTTCCCCAATCTGCTGACTCCTTGAACCGCCTACCCGCTGGCTCCTGCCCTGGCCCCCTTCCGTGACTCGCTGACTGCTTGGCCCCTGGCACCTTCCCTGCCCCACCAGCTCACTGACACCCCCAGATCCCTTCTATGTAATTCCTGCCCAGCTGATTTCCTGACCCCAACCCCTGATGCCCTTCCCTACCAGCTCCCCGAGTCCCTGACCCCAGGGTGCCTTTCCCACCTGCCTGCTAGCTCCACATCCCCCTTTACCAGACCTGCCCACCTGCCAGCTCCCTGATCCCCTGGAACCCTTCCCCATCCACCAGCTTCTGAATCCCCTTTGCTGACCTGCTCACCCTCCCACCAGCTTCCCGATCCCCCAGGACCCTGCCTCACCCTTCCGCGCCCCCCCCCCCCCCCGAGCCCTTTCTCTGACCTGCCCACTGGCTCCCTGAGCCTGACCCCACCACACTCCCTCTAACCTGGGACTGGATCAGACCCAGGCCCCAAACTGAGACAGGGAGGGGTGGGGTGGGGATGGGGCCCAGGCCCTGGGTCTTTTCCTGGGCCAGCATCGCTCCCGGTGTGATGCAGAAACTTTGGCCAGGTCTGCACTGCTGGTGAAATTCTGCAGCAATCAAATGGAGTTACACAAGCTATGCACAGTAGCTTGCACTACTCCCTTCACCTTTCCAACTCATCATCAGTGTGGCACCTCCACTGTGCTGCGCTGAAGGGAAATGCATCCCTGTTAATGCAGTGCTACCCTGATTCAGAAGGTGGTTTTAGTAAGTCAGTTTCTGGATAAACTTAGTGGACCTTAACTGCCCGCTTAGTTGATCCAGAAAGATTGATCTGATGGTGGTGAATTTCCCACCATCACTGTAAATGCAGTCATAGCTTGATACATATAAAGATACAAGGGGGGAAAAGAGAAAGAGCAAGCATGGCTATTGTATTGTAAAATAGCAGGTACCTCATATATTGCATAGCCAATTGTCAGCATTTCAGCACCTAGTTTCCTGAGTTTACGTCGATTCTTTTGCATCAGAGCTGCTATAAATGTGCACTCATCTTGGCCATCATCTTTCTCTGTCAAACACAGCTTGATCTGTGGATTTGTCCAAAAGGTGTCTGCCAAGGCAACAAACACAGGAATTTTTCCTCTTAGAAAAATAAACTTTGAGCCAAAAAAGACAAATGGAGCGTAATGTGAGTTTGGGGGTTTTATGTTTTGTTTTGTTCTTCCATTTTCCATTATGTGCATTGATGACTTCAGTACAACTGTGTAGACAAAGAGTCAAATCCTGTGGGCCTTTCTGGATGTTGGTATAAACAATAGCAGAATTTAGCTCTAATATTTGATTAAACAGCAGTGGTTTAAAGCAGAGATGAAAGTTACAAGGCAATTAAAATGATGTTTTGTTGAAAATAATAAAAGCACAAAGGGTCAATTCTGATCTCATTCCTACTGGTGTAAATCTGGAGTAACTCCATTCAGTCACCAGAGTTACTTAAGTCTACACTAATGTGATCAGAATGGAATGGAAAGGGCTGGATTCTGCTCTCACTTGCTGTCATTTGGTGTAACTTAACTGGCGTCAGTGGAGTTACTTCAAGTTTATACCGGTGGTGTAGCTACAGATAGACTATGGCCCACCACTTTGAAAGCAGGCCACCCAATCAGTTTTTAAGCAATTCACCCCACATTTATATCAGTCTCTGTTTTGCTTGTAACACATAGCTTGTGCCCACCCATGTCATCCACAGGCCCTGCCAAAAAATCAGTTCTGGCAACGCCTCTGGCTTGTACAAAGGTCCATTAGAGGAAAATGAGGTGTGCAAAATGTAAAGACAAAATTCTCTCTCTCAAGTGGAATTTTATGAATGTTTTGATATTTTGCTGGACTGAGCTAGTTGAGACTCCACTGGCCTAATCCAGCATACGCTTGTAGAAATTACTAAGGGGTGAATTCTGTGTCTATAAAAGATGCTTTGACAGCAGTGTAAAACTTTTCCAAAGAAATCTCTGTTCACCTAGAAAATTTCTGCACCCTCCAGCAGTGGAACCCCTGATCCAGCTCCCTTGATGGACTGTCACCTCCCACTTGTCAGTAGCATTGTCCCCAAGAGCATCTGGTGTAAGATTGCAGATCTCAACTTTATCAAAATGTGCTCTGAAGTCTTCAAATTTCATCCTAAATGAAAGAAAGGGAAACCAGTCAGTGCATCACATCAGTGACTGAAGATAAGAAGCTGCCTAGGCAAAAACTTCTCTTGCAGATCAGTTCCAAACTCAGAGTATCAGAACACAGCATCTCTTAGATTCATAGACTGTAAAGGTCAGAAGGGACTATTATGATCATCTAGTTGGACTGCTTGCACAATGCAGGCCACAGAACCTCACCCACCCACTCCTGTAATACACACCTATCCTATGACTGAGTTATTAAAGCCCACAAATAATGATTTAAAGACTCCATAGTGCAGAGAATCCACCAGGAATTGACCCATGCCCCATGCTGTAGACTAGATGAAAGCGAAATGGGTCAGATCAGCAGCTTCTGTAAATCACTGTAGCTTCATTGCTGAGCTACATTGATACTCAACAGCCGAGGATTTATCTACACAGTCCTGTTCCAAAGTGCCAGCCACATTAGTCTAGTTCCATAAAACAAACAAGGAGTCCTGTGGCACTTAAACACAACAAATTTATTTATTACATGAGCTTTCATAGGAGAAAATCCCACTTCTTCAAAGTGTCTGACAAAGTGGGATTTTCTCTCATGAAAGCTCATGCAATAAATAAATTTTTTAGTCTTTAATTGCCACAGAACTCCTTGTTGGTGCTACGTAGTCCTGATTCTGCTCTCCCTTTCATGAGTGTTTATCACAAGTAGCTCCACTGAAACTAATGGGCCTGATTCTCATCTCTTTTACACCATTCTTAATATAGTGAAACTCCACTGGTGTCTTCTGAGTTACTTCTGATTTACACCCATGTCAGGGAAAGAGCAGAATCAACCCTAGGGAAGACGAGTGTAAGACCAATCAACCAGTGTAAAAACTGTGTGAGAAGGAAGGCTCTTGTCTTTGCATCTCACAGCTCCTGGCCTCAATGACCCCTTTAGTGCAAAAACAATACACAAGGGCATAAGTTCTGAACTACAACCTAATGTGATATGTTGCGTACAAACACTCCAACCCACGTGCCAGGGAGCAGGCAGCCAACCCAATGGGCAGCAAGATATATGAGTGGCCCAATGGCACTTGCTGGGAACAGGTCTGCACCCAGAACTCAACCTGACTAGAGTGAGCACCACTAAGCCTAGGGGATGTATTTAAAATGCCAGGGACTGGTGTGCACTACAGCTATTCCATTGTTGGATAGCAAGGGAAATGGAGCAGGAGAACGGTGTAGTGGAAACCAGGGATCAAATTAGGAAGCTCAAAAATACATAGGCTCCCAGCATCCATTGAAATCAGCCTTCAACGCTCTGAGCCTTAGTGACTGAATGATGCAAGTGGACAAAAGTGGCAGGGAAGAGACAGTGTGTTCCAAGCAACTTTTTTGATGCCTGTTGATAGGATGTGGTCCCACACAGTAGCACACAGGGGGTATGTCAATGCTATGGGCTTAAGTCTATTTAAGCAAAGCCCTGGCCACATTTGGAGTTCATTAAGTCAACTTAAGGACTTCCTTAAGTCAACTTAATAACTCTCACTCTTTAAGTCGACTTAGGCATTAAGTAGACTTTATTAAGTTGACTTAATGCAATGTGGCCATCTAAGTCGACTCAAGAAGTGCTATGAAATAACATGTGCCTGCTTAAGTCGACCTAGTTAAGTCGACTTAAGCAAATATATTTTTAATTAGGACACTTTCTTAAGTCAACTTAACCAACTTTATGAAGTCAACTTAATAAAGTTGACTTTAAGTAGACTTTATTAAGTTGACTTAATAAAGTTGACTTAGCTTTTGTAGTGTAGACATAGCTAAGGTTAGCAACATTACAGGCCCACCAGACAGAATAAATACCATATTCTTCTGAATAAGTAATAGTTGCCTAGGGTTACTTCAACTTACATCCTCCTAGAAACTTTTCACTGCACATTTTTGGTAGGGGATCAAATACCACAGGCTGATTTCATTGACTGTGTCTCCCTGTTTGTTAAAATTACTTCAACATACGGTTGTCTCTGCAAGCCGTGTGAGCCTCTAACTTCTCACTTCTGTTCTTGGTATATTGAGAAGCAGGGCTGAATAACACCTTTTGCTTCTGTACGCCTGGAACAAATTTTCTTGCTGTGCTGTTCTATTTATATCTTTTAGACCAGGTGCTGTAAATTTTGCTCTTGGTTACAGAGATGTGCATGTGAAGCACCTAAAAGTACTTCACTGGAGTTGCTCTGGATTTAATCTGGAGTTTGCTCTGGTGTAACTGAGGACAAAATTTGACCCTATATCTTTGAAAGAGAGGGAGTGGAGCAGAGAGAGAGAATTAAAAACTGATTTGATAAATAACAGCAGGGGTAATTTTTCCCATCAGGTAGAAGCACAAAAATGAATCTGGAAATTTGCCTGGCCTCTCTACCTTCCCTTAACAAGATTGATCTTAGTTACAGTTAGTATAAATCCAGAGTAATTTAGTGTAAATTACTGAGATCAGAATCTAGCTCTGAACATGTTACTGTTAAGGTCTTGCATAGTTACCACAGAAGGTAAAACACAAAAATTAATACAAAAAGTTTTCCATTTGAAATGTCTTAAAATTCATTTTCATTCATATTTCACATAGTTTATGCAATCTTCTCTAGTTTGTTTAATGCCATGCTGATCATAGAAGCATATGACACTCAGTACCTTGCTTTAAACTGCCTTATGTTTTTTGACAATTTTTCCTTTCCTGTTTCAGATGAACCTACATAAAATGCATGAGACTAAATTTTTAAAACACGAGAGAAGAAAAACCATATGTAGGTACCATTGTTATTTATAATATAGCACATTATCTGCAGGCTTTATATACATGAAAGCTAGCCATATATCCAGAAGCTATAGAATAGGCACAAGTTTTTAAACTGTTTGATGGGGTGAGCTGTATGTTTCTTTTTCCCCCTTTAACTTTCAGATACAGCATAAAATGGCTTGCAAAGTAAATATTCGTTGAGATCCCTAAATTTAAGACTTAACTATTACTATTAAATTATTATGTCTATTGTAGTAGAATCTAGGGAGTCCCCATTTCACTGTGCTTGATGGTGTAGGAGTAATGCAAAAAATAGTTCATACCCCAGAGAATTCAAAATCTGAATATTTAAGATGTTGACTAGAATCATAGAACTATAGAGCAAGAAGAGAAGTGGAGAAGCCATCAAGCCCAACACCTGCACTGAGGTGGGACCAAATAAATCTAGACCATCCTTAACAGGTGTTTATCCAATCTATCCTTAAAAACCTCTAATAATGGGCAGGGCTGGATGGCCTCAGGGGCTTTAGGGACTGAAGCCCCAGGCCTGGCGTAAAGGGAGCCCTATGTTGCTGCCCCTAAAGGCCCTGCATTGATCTGGCCCTGCTCACTCCAGCACAGCGGTGGCCAGGACAGGAGAGTCCTGGGAGGGGCCCTCTTGAACCTGGGTGGGTAGGGCAGGGCCCTGGTGCCAGAGGCCATGCTCCGTGGTGCTCCTTCCCTGCCCCTGGGCTGGCTGGTCTACCCCCAGGGGTTGGGTGGGCCAGTGCGTGTCCACTGCACTCTGGGGGTGGGGCTTCCCTGTGCACCAGCTGGCTCCACTCCTGGGGGCAGACCAGCTGGCCTGGAGGCATGGGGTGGGAGCACCACGGAGCATGGCCTCTGGCCCTAGGGCCCTGGCCCCCCAGTGCTGGCTTGCTCCCAAGAACCACACCTAGTTTTTTTTAACCCTTGTGGGCCTGATTTTCTAATTTTTTTTTTTTTATCATTTTTGTTGCTTTTCTCTAGACTCTCTCCAAATTTTCCCTGTCTATCTTAAAATATAGTGCCCAGAAATTGACACGGTACTCCAGCTGAGATCCCCATGAGTACTAAGCAGAGTGAGGCAATCACTTCATGTATCTCACAGACCACACTCATGTTAATACACCCCAGCGTATTACCCTTTGTCGCAACTGCATCATATTGTTGATTCATATTCAATTGTGATCTACTATAACTGCGGAGCATATTCAGCAGTGCTACCCTGCTAATTGGTTATTCCCCATTTATTAGATGTGTTTTTGGTTCTTCCTTCTGAAGTATAGAACTTTGCACTTGTCATTACTAAATTTCATCTTGTTTAATTCAGATCAGTTGTCCAATTTTTCAAGGGTGTCTTAAATTCTAAATACCACCTATTCTTATATAGCACTTTTCATCAGTAGCTCTCAAAGTGCCTTAAGAAGGAGGGCAATATCAGGATACCCACTTTATAGATGGGAAAACAGAGGCACAGAGCAGCATTGTTTCATGCCCAACAATATTCAGCAGGCCAATGGCAAAGCTGAGAATAAAAGGAGGGTCAACTGAGTCCTTGTCAAATGTTTTACCTACTACCTAATATTGGTTTAAATAACAGCCAACCATGAATACAAAACAACTGAAAACTTTTCAGTAAATATTATGCTGCTCTTGGCTGATGTCACTACTTCCACATCCTTAAGGATGCAGAGCAAGCACTGTACTTGTAAATGGCATTTGTGTACTCTCTGACCCGCAATACTGAAATTAATGAGTCATTCTTTCACTAGGTGTGGCACATAACAGGTGAATTGGCAAAGGCTTCTTTGAGAGAAGCACCCAGTACAAAAGGCGTTAGTAAACTGAAATGTGATATACAGGAGTGGAGTATTTAGAAAATACAAAACTTGCCAGACTTGTTTTGAAGCATTCCTTGCATTTTGCAAATCACCTATGTCTCATTAACCTCCTCAGACAACAAGTCAGTCACAGGGTAGTTCATTTAGCCTGTGAACTTCAGAATTCTTAAGTACTGTATGAGGAGAGGGAGGATTTGCTTAGATGAGCTCAATTCTATTATTAGTTTCTATGTAGAGAATTATTTGCATATAGGCTTAGTTATTTGTAGTTAGACTACTTCTGAGTCTTTAAAACAGATTAATTTTCATTACTGAGTCAACATTCCAGCTGCAGTCATTTAGCTGTACTACATATTTACTCTTTACAGTAATAAAATAAAATTAAGCATTCTATGAAAAAAAATTTACCAGTCTTCTTTCCGAGCTAGCAGAGTTGGGGTGGGGAATCACCTCTGTGTGAACCAATATTCAGCTTAATATCACATCTCACACACCAGGGGTAGAGTTTGACCTCAGTTGCACTGATGTAAATCTGGAATAACTACTGAATAACCACTTTTCATTTACATCTCTGTAAATGAGATCATCAACTAAAAATATGGGATGAGCTAGCCTTCCCCTTCATGGCTACATCAGCCAGGTAAGTTTCAATAATGTCCAGTATAAATGAATGGTCTGTTTCAATGTTGATTCTATCTACTATGTTCAGCATTATTGGACCATCATGTCTTATTGATCTTAATATACTTTACATGCATATCTCACCTGACATCCAAGGAGCTGTGCTCAGGTTTTCATTTATTTTCATCTCTCATTTTACTGTCAACTTTTCACGTGTGCTCTCCGAAGAGGCATTCACTGTTAAAATGTAGCATGCTACATACTCTATGCTTGTCCTACATTGACTCCCTCTTCATTTGTACATGACTTGTAACAGACCCCAAACACCAGTTTAGAATAGGAAAAAGGGATTCTGTATGGAACTGAAATCCATTCTGACTACCAGGAATACTACAGATTCATTAGAATATTACAGTTATTTCAGCACTAAAATCACAAAGAGAGTGTGATTCTGAGACATTCTGAGCACCCGCCACATCCTGTTTTTAAACAAGTGGTAGGATATTTGCATCTTTGATTTAGAATGAAACCCACAATGTTTTAAATATGTTAATGCCAATTGCTAAGTATAGCTTTATAAATATCTTAAAGATATTATTTGCTATTAAGCCTACGTATATGGAAAAAGACTTCTACCAAGGTTGTATTGCACCAGCCCTCTC
The DNA here is from genome assembly GCA_007922195.1 of Podocnemis expansa. NCBI lineage: Eukaryota > Metazoa > Chordata > Testudines > Podocnemididae > Podocnemis > Podocnemis expansa. The sequence continues at coordinate 27,704,497 of ML681972.1, read as the reverse complement.
TTTGGATTAAAAGAATAATTTCCCAGTTCAGAGCTATCAGTTGGGTCTGCCTGCTTGTCACATTTATTCTTCTCAGCATATTTACTTCTCAAAAGGGGACCATACCAGAACTCTCCATCATCTAGCGCTGTCTGACAGAGGCGTTTTTGTTCTGCTGGGCTGACTGATCGCCATTCAGGAGAACTACAAGAAAACAAAAGTCAAACTTTATGAGGCTATCAAGAAGTTTGTTTCCTTTGGCTCAAAGGCATATGAGCAGATTATGCAGGTTTCAGATTGATTTTGTTTGAGCAGCAAACACAATGGGTGCCTTCAAGGGGCCTGATCCTGCTGCTGCTAAGACTAACAGCAAAAGTTCCATCAACTTCGATGTTAGCAGAATCAGGCCTAAAATCTTGAAGCTACAGCACTCCTGCAGTAACCACTACCCAATGTTTACAAACTTTCCCACAGTAAGACTAGGCAATACTACAAAAGTCCAGGTAAATTTAAATACTGAGTGGTGTATGTCTAGTTTATACATACACTGTATTGTAAACTATGTGGGAATCCATATCATCATTGCTCTGACACTTTGTCAGTAGTGTAGGACCATACCCTACTCCCAGATGAAGTCACTGGAAGCATAATAGAAGAAAGAGATTGAAACAGCTGAAGTTGCTATTGAAAAATCTATTTTTTCCCTTTCCAGTCACTGCTGCAGTTCCTGTCTCTAGTAGGGATGGAAGCAGATGAGCCTAGACCAGTGGTTCCCAGCCTTTTTCAGGCTGGGGACCCCCTTTTGACAGAAAAAAAAAAATCTCTGCGGCACCCCTGGCTGATTATGTAATCTGGGCTGCATGGGCAGACTCTGACCCGCACCACTCTGGTGGCTCCACTGGGACAGCCAGCAAGCAGCACTGCTGCCACCGTGGCCCACGCCACTGGGGAGCCGGGCTGTGGCGGCTATGGTCACCTGCCCTTGTCCCTGTCAGGGAGCTGCTGTGGCCCCATCCCCCTTCCAGGATCCAACCATGGGAGGGTAAAGGCAGCCCGGGCGGGGAGCATCAGTGCTGTAGCTGGATTCCAGCCCCAGTAGGGAGAGGCTCTGCAGACCCCCTGCAACATATCTGCAGACCCCTGGGGTCCCCAGACTACAGGTTGGGAACCACTGGCCTAGATGCTTCATGAAAGCCTGGTCTTAACAAAGTTCCAAAGGGGTAGCTGTGTTAGGCTGGTTCAGTAAAACAAAAAAGGAGTCCTGTGGCACTTAAGACTAACAAATTAATTTACTGCATGCAATAAATAAATTTGTTAGGCTTTAAGTGCCATAGGACTCCTTGTTTGTTCTTACAAAGGTGTATTTCCAACCTGATTCTAAGCAGGAAGCACCGGACATGTCTCATTAGTTTACTAACCTAAACCCTAATCCCGTAAGTCAACATGTTAGTATAGGTTCCTATGCCCACATGGATTCCCAATGGCTTCAGTAGGACTCCCTGTGGACAATGTAATTTGCATTAGCAGTTCCACATGCAGGATCAGAGTCCCTTTTGGCAGATGCAGCACATTGCCTGTTCTGAGCTAACTGCTAATCTTTTAAGGTTTAAACATCACTAATTATACTGAGCAATTATTCTTCCATTTTTGGGAGGCAGGAAGGATCATAACTAACTTGGAAATGTACATATTTGAGATTTGTTTGTGGCTAGTTTAAAGAGAGGAGACATTGAAAGAATGCTGCAAATATACCAGATTTTAAAGGGGCAGTTAGGATAAATTACAGAACTGACTCTTCTCTCATTTATACAAATATAACTCAGAAAAAACTCAGCTGAAGACAATGGAGATGAAGTAATGTAAGAGAGCTCAAAACCAAGCCATGTATAAATGTAATCCAACCTGAAAAATATGCCTAGTAAGAATTTCCAAAAGAGAAGGCTCTTTTCACCTTTTATGCTGTTCTCTTTTAGAATTAAATTATTTGCATTTCATCCAGCTTAGATAGTGAAAACAAACTAGGGAGGTTCGGTTTTTGCACAGTTGGCATCTGTTGGTCCTTAGCTCTTTACACAGCAATATAACATGAAGGAACTATGCAGGCAAGTGGGGTCCAAATAACTGTCTTTAATAACTGCACTAAACATGCAAGACCTAGCAATATATACCTGGTAGGTCTAGTTTTAGAAACATAAAACACCATAAGTGCCACTGGAGGGTTCACAAAATATTTAAAGAGATACTGACCAATTCTTATATACTGCCTCCACACTTTCCAGCTCTCATGCTGGAGCCCAGTGTTGGGATATTTATGTTAAAAATACTATAGGGGAATATTTAAATAATAGAAATTATACAGTTCCACTGGAATTATCTTAAAAATTAATGACAACATTTATATTACTAGTGGACTTTGTTGTTATTTTTACAATAGCTACATTAGGGAACTAAACAATCTTGCCACTGCCTCTTGAAATGGTAAATGAGCAGCCTTGACAATACTGGATGTCATGATGACAACAGCACTGTTTCACATGCATAGGCTACTAATTAGAAAAGATCAAAAAGTAGCATAAGTTGCAAATAACTGCAAAAAGTTAGACTTTCTTCCTTGTCAGCCTGAGCTCTCTGCAATGCAAATACTTGTTATGCAAAAAACTAACTTGTCACTCCAGGGGCCACTCCACTCCACTTGTCCCCATGGATTCCTCAGCCTTATGAGATTCACTTTTCGGCCTCGATAGCTCACCTAGAAATATGAAGACAAAGAAAGAAATTCCTGAATGCCCTTAACATGTAACAGCACGGTTGTTAGTGTAATAAACTCCGTCTAGCTACTGTCATTAACTCAGGGGAAATTCACTTTCACAGTGGATAGCATGCATAACTCTGTTGGGCACTGGGGAACTCTGCAGGAGGATGCGTGCACGGGTGAGATGGGATGGTGAAAAGGAGAGAAAGGAAAAATCTCCTACAAAGGTTACATTGGACTGAGCTTCTCTTCATATGAAAGATGAGTAGAGCTGGGAAAATAATGGAGTTTTTGATTTCCTACAAATTAAAGAAAAAAAAAAAAAGAGTTTCAGGCCAACCTGAAAATTAGGTGGCCTAAAATTTCCTGCAAACCAAAAAGCTGGGAAAAAAAATTCAGATTGAACAAAATATTTTGTTTGGTCCAAAATGAAACAAGTAGTTTCAATTTTGTGCCTTTGAAAATAAATTTTAATTTCTAAAAATAGGAAATTTCAAAATAAAAATTTGTTTTGAATGAAAAAAGTCAGCATGTTTTGTTTCAAAAATGTCAAAAGTAAACACTTTGGGTTTTTACAGATTCCTCTTCCCCCTCCACCAGAACAATTTGGTGAAATCAATACAAATTCATAACAGATTTTGGCATCCCAGAATGGACATTTTTTCCCCCCAAAAAGTTTTTCTTTTACCAGCTGTAGCAAAGAACTGGAGGATACATACAGTACTCTGGGTCCCAAAGCCAACTCCTCCTCTCCAAATCCCCTTTGGGCACAAGAAGCTGGGCATAACACCTTCAGGCGCTGCTGGGGAAGTGGAAATGCCCTATGGGGCCTGCCAAAATCCTGTCTCCATCTCAGACAGTGAAGCCACCTCAATTCTCCACGCAAACTGCATGCATGAGGTGTTGAGAGCACCATTTATGTCTTTCAGCTCTCAAGCTTTAAGTTTCTACCATCTGAGTTTCCACCCTTTTCCAATCCAGTACTCTCTGCCATATACTGTCAACATAATAACAATTGCAACATACCTCATCAATGCCAGTTACTGAATAAGCATGACCCTTTACGAGGCCCAAAGGGGTTCGAGCTTCTGACTCAGCTGCGCTGCTGGTCTAAAATATGAAAATACACTTTTAACTGTGAGTGAAAATACACATCCTTGACATGCCTTTGTAAGTGATGACACCATGTTAGTACCCAGCGTGTCACATCTAGATACAATGAGAAGTTAGAGGCTGAACTAACAGGTACTGGGAATAACAGTATAGCTTTTCCTCTTTCTATGATACTGTACAATGACTTGGCGCACCCTTATAGGGAAGACAGTTTCACCACACACACACACACGCACGCACGCATGCACACACTGTATTTTTTCATGTACTGGAACAATCTGGGACTTTGTGCTAAGATTGCCATCAATAAGAATGTACCCAGAGTTCCAGGGGGCAAGACAAAGCATTAGTGGGAACGGTGAGTGAACTATCTTCTCCTATCCCTATGGGAAGTTCCAAAGGGACAGCCATGTTAGTCTAGTTCAGCAAAGCAAACAAAGAATCCCACGGTACTTTTTCTCTCTAGGTCAAGGGTAAGATACACTGGCAGAATAATGTAAAGATGCTTACACAGCTGCTTTCCATATGGTGCTTTTCTGTTGATAAATCTAGTCTCCACTGTTGTAAACCTGCTATCTTTCATGAACAGCATTAATTTACAAACTCAAGCACTGACTCTTCAAAGCTCCCTGTGCTCCATGGCAGGGTTGGAGCCACTAATAATAATAGCAGAAAAATTTTAACAGTAACAACTGACAGTAAACACTGACCTGTGCCATGTGACAGGGCTACAAAGAGCTTTCACTCTGACCCAAGTCAGGTGAATGGGGCCAGGAAATGAAATTCACTGTTATTACTTACATTACATACATAAATAAACTGGACATTCCAAGCTAAAATCCAGAGACTCTCTTCTTCTGAACAGCTGTCATAATGACTAAACTGGTATTGCACCTACGGTAGATTACAGCTACTGTTTATAAGTAACTGACGTGCCAATCCACAAACGATTTGCTATTAATTTCAGTTGAATTTTTTAACATTGCTTTTTACTTAGAAAGTACCCCCACAAAACCAAACTGCAGTTAAACCACCTCTAGTCTTTTACTCACATCAATAGAACAGCCCACCATTGAACCTCTTTTGAGAGCTTTTTCTAAGATTTCATAGAAATTTTCGGGAGCCTTTTTAACTTCAAACGTTTCTCCAACTCCTCCAGTGAAATCTTCCATAGCTTCTATTGTACTGCCTCCTTTTAGGGCTTCGTAACTCCCATTCAGTCTGAAAAATATACACAATAGTGAGGAATCTTTTTAAAAACTTATTCAGGTTACACTGAGCATGATTCTCTTTCATTTACACTGGTGTAAACCAGCAGTAGCTCCACTGAAGACAACAGAGAGAAAAACGAGTGCAGTGAGAGGAGAATCTCAGTCCCAGCTTGCTGATTATATTGTAATCCCTTCCTCACCTCATCCCAATCTCTGTTTGTTTAAATCTGGACAGAGAGGTCAGTAACCCTAACAGAGGCCTGCTGGTCACAAAACCAGTAGAGAGTCTCATTCCAATTTTTAGTCATAACACTTGATATCATTATCATTCTCAGCAAAAAAACAAAGAACAGGCTTTAGGACTTGATCCATTTCTCACTGAAGCCAACTGGAGTCTCTCCATTGACTTTACTGGAACTTGGATCATGATTAGGATTAATTTAGGATTTAGGTCTTCTAGGTCACGGCTGCAGAAAATACAATGAATAATTTGCACTATATGACAAACTGAGCAAGGCACACTCCAGTACTTACTTGGCATAGGCTTTTTCCAGTAAGGCACTCCAGAATTCATTGTGTTCAGCCGAGTGCAGAAAAACCAAGCGGTCTTTGAAGGTCGGCAATCGATCATCAATAACAATATCCAGCCACTCATTGTGCTGCCAAAACTGTGTTGTAAGGAGGTAGAGAGAATTGTTTGATAACTTGTAATATTTCAAAAGGCTAACACACCTTTCTAACTGCTATGTTCCCATGATTCTAAGTATCTTATGGACATTAGGGAGCTGCTAAGACTAAAAACATGCCATTTTTGTGAGTCAGGTGAAATTTGGCTTAAATGAACACTACATTTTCCCCATTAAGCCTCTTCCCAGTGAAATCAATAAAGAAACAGGTGGGCTTTTGTCTTCTAAATCCGATACAAAGGCACAGCTACTGTGAAACTCCACAGTCACAAACTGCCATACCTGGAACTGCATCAATTTCTGGCTACTTAGCCACTTCATATATGCTGCAATGTGACAAACTGTGGTAAATTATAAAAACTATACTGACTATACATCTGAGAGCACAGTGTTGGGACAGACTTTCAATGATGATATAGATTACAGACAGAAGGACACAGTGCTGTGGTAGAGACTAGTGAGTAACAAACTGCATTCATATAAGACAGGAATTTTCTGCATCCCTCAAAATTTCTCTCAGTCCTTACGATAAACTCCTACAGACTTCAAGAGAGTTTTACAGAAATTAGGTAAGGTTCTATATACATTATTCTAAAAATTTGTAACATTGGCCAGAATCTATCATTTCTATAGATTTTTAAGTTAACCTAGAGAATTCAATAGCAGAGTTCTATTTCTATCCATGTTTTCATATCCTGCCTTCCACCATGGTACCCAAGCACTTACAGTTATATATTACATTCTGTAAGTTTGTTTTAAAAAATTATATAACTTACAACTATTACATTATATTGGACTATTTAAAAGGAACAGGAATCTAAACTAAGTCACATACACTGATAATAAAAGTTGCTAGGAATAGAATTATATTTCTTGATCTGAGCTAGATATAAAGTATTATGAGATTCAAGACATCTTAAACAGCCACACATACCATAGGACCAACTGCTCCTCTTGGTTACACCTGTGTAACCCCTTTGACTTCCTGGCAGTGGGATTGGACACATGTAATTGTGAATAGAATTTGGGCCTCAGTATTTAAAACTTTCTGAGAGGAAGCCATGATTTCTAACACCATACTTCCATTTATAGTGGAAAAACTGTTATTTGTGACTGTCAAAAGTTAAAATTTTTCTGGATTTCTTCTTAAAACTCTCATCTAAGGTGAATTCAGCAAAGACTGTTCTGAATTCCACAGCCTTCATTCAGAGAGTTCATTAGATGATCTAACAGGTACAATGACATGCTACACAGCCTTCTGGCCATGAACACTACAAAATCCACTTCTACTGTAAACTGACAGTGCTGCCACTAAATGGATTGATGCATTTAACTAGAAAGCTCTTTAAAGTGTTTGCATTTTATGCAGCATGTTTATTTTACCTGAAAATGAAATATTCCAGCATAACCTGGCCCAAAATTTTGATCCTGAGGTACAACTCTGGCTAATGTTTTTTCATTCAGGGTAAGAGAAGCAATAGCAGCTAATAGCCAGCAGTCACCTGTAAATGAAAAGAACAATGCACAGCTCACCAGTAATATGTTGTGAAAATATGTGCAGTATAAAGGAAACAGATTCTGTAGGAGCCTTGTCTCAAACTCTGTGGACAAGATTCTGATCTTAGCAGTAGTGGTGTACCATAAGTCAATGGAGTTATACTGTATTTACACCAATGTAACAATCTTCCCCTATACATATTATGAGGTCTACATTTAATTATGTATTAAGATCTGATAAATTTATGTTGATTTAGTTTGTTAGTGTTTTATTTCACATGCAATGGATATAAACCAGGCATAACTGACTATGAACACAACTATTTTTCTCCATGCAGTGGACTCAGTTTTGCTCTTATTTACTAAATAATTGCAAATTTAGACTACCACTGTAAGTTCAGTGTGTTACTTGGATTTACATTTATGTTACTGTAAAAAGACTTTAGGTCACTATATTGAAAGTTCACGAAGTTTGGGAAGTACTTTTTGCCATTGGAGGAAAAAAAAGTTTGACGGGGTTTCATTTGCTGATTCTATATAGAATCATATAATTGGAAGGAACCTCAAGAGGTCTTCTAGTCCAATCTTTGGCATTCTAGGGCAGTGTTTCCCAACCAGCGTGCCATGGCACACAGGTGTGCCTTCAGGCCTGAGCAGGTGTGCCACAGAATTTTTTGAAAAACTACTCAGAGTTCTGGATTCACTCACGAAAGTTCATGAGTTCATTTGGAGACTATATGGTGGTGTGCCTCGAAATAATTAAAGGAATCAAGGTGCACCACAGCAGAGAAAAGGTTGGGAACCACTGCTCTAGGGGACTGGACTAGACCATTTTCTATTCTATACCATCCCTGACAGGTGTTTGTTACTCTAACCTGCTTTTAAAAATCTCCAATGATGACGATTCCATGACTTTGCTAGGCAATTTATTCCAGTGCTTAAGTACACTGACAGAAAGTCTTCCTAATGTCCAACCTAAACCACACTTCTTGAAATGTAAGCCCTTTGCTTCTTGTCCAAACCTCAGAGTTTAAGCAGAACAATTTTTCCTCCCTCCTCCTTGTAACAACCTTTTATGTATATGAAAACTGTTAAGTCTCCTCCTCAGTCTTCTCTCCTCCAGACCAAACAAGCTCAGTTATTTCAATCTTCCATCATAAGTCATATTTTCTAGACCTTCAATCATTTTTATTGCTTTTCGCTGGACTTTCTCCAATTTGATCACATCTTTCCTGAAACATGGCCTCCAGAACAGGGCACAACATTCTAGTTGAGTCCTTATGGCTATGTCTACTCCTAAAATCTTAGTTTGGACTTGGTTAGTCCGAGCTAAGTAGCTCGAAAGTTAGTTCAAACTAAGCGCATTTTTTTAGTTCAAACCAGGAGAGCCACTGGCTTGGCGGTGGACCCAGGGCTCAGCATGCTGCAACTCAGGGCTTGTGTGCTGCCACCACAGCCACTGCTGCAGGAGGCCTGGCCGCAGACCTGGGGCTCAGTGTGCTGGGACTCGGGGCTCAAGCTCTGTGGGCCCAGCGCTAGCAATGCCCCTGGTTTGAACTAACTTTTAGTTCGAACTAGCTGTGCTTTTTTAGTTTGAACTAACTTTTTAGTACAAACTAAAAAAGCATAGTTAGTTTGAATTAAAAGTTAGCTTGAACTAAAAAAAGTGCTTAGTTCAAACTAATCATTTGTTTGAACTTATTTAGCTTCAACTAGCATGTCTCCATTGGACTAGTTTGAACTAAATATGCAAATTCATTCCAAACTAAGCAGTTAACATTTTTTTTTAGTTCAAACTAGGCAAAGCCTAGTGTAGACAGGGCTCAAATTAGTTTAAATTAAGGCTCCTTAATTCAAATTTGCTAGGGTACACATAGCCTGAGTGGAGGGCAGAGCAAAAGAATTACTTCTTGTGTCTTACAACATTCCTGCCAGCACACCACAGAATGGTGTTTGCTTTTCTTGCAACAGCATTACAATGTTGACTCATTTTTAGCTTGTGTGCTATTATAACTCCCTGATCCCTTTCTGTGGTTCTCTTCCCTGGGAAGTCCTTTCCCATTTTGTACATGCGCAATTGACTATTCCTTCCTAAGTAGAGTACTTTGTATTTTTTCTTACTGAATTTCATCTTCTTTACTTCAGATAATTTCTTCAGTTGGTCCAGATCATTTTGAATTTTAATCCTATACACCAAACAGTTGCAATCACTCCCATCTTAGTATCACCCACTGTCTTTTTAAGTGTACTGTCTCTGCTATTAGCTAAATAATTGATGAGGCTATCCAACAGAACCAAACTCTGAACTGATCTCTATGGAAGCCCACTTATCCTTTCTGTTTGACTGTGAATCACTGATGACTACTCTGTGCGAATGGTTTTCTAACCAATTATGCACCCACCTATAATAGCCCCATCTAGGTTGTATTTCCCTAATTTGTTTATGAGGTCATGAGAGACTGTATCAAAAAACCTTACGAAAGACAATGTATATCACACAACTGCTTCCCCCATTCACAGGGGCTGACCCTATCAAAGAAATCACGTTGGTTTGCCAAGATTTCTTCTTGATAAATCCATGTTGACTTTTACTGACCACCTTATTATCTTCTCTAGATCAGGGGTTCTTAACCCTTTAGAGATCCTGCACCAATACATGGTAACCATGCATGCCATCAAAAAAAATTGCAATGGTTATGAATTTTGATTGTACTTTTAGATTGTTTAATGGATTGATAAATGTATAATATGTAAAATCAGACATACGTATTACAAATTCTATGTTACTCCTGCAACCCTTGGATTCCCTTTCTGCCCTCCCAGGTTAAAAGCCCCTATTTTAGGAGTTTGCAAACTGATTGCTTAGTTGTTTACTCCATTACCTTTCTGGGCACTGATGTTAAGCTGACTGGTCTGCAATTCCCTGGATTGTTCTTATTCTCCTTTTCATATGGCTTGCTATTATAAAGAAGCAGTATGATGGCTAGTTACCCACCAGTCAAAGACACATTAACACCCTGGTTTTGAGTTAAACTTTAGGAGAGAAGTAGTTGGATAGCTGGCACCAAGGAAGTAAGATGCAACATGGAACCATTCAATTTGTAGCTTTCTTGCATGCCTTACTGCAGTGAGCCAAGACCTGAATTCACTGAAATCAATAACAAAACTTCCTTTGGCTTCAGTTAGACCAATTTTTGAGCTTTTCTGGGTGTTTTTCTTCCTCAAGATGAAGGCAAGACCTTGGCTTTGATTTAGTGACTTATGGGAAGGGGAGCTGCTCAGTAATGGACAGAACAAAAATGAATCATCTGTACATTTTCCTGACCAAACAGTTGGCTTGCTGCAAGCTCTATGTTGTTTGCACAGAGTGAGAGGGACAGTGAGTGTCTCACAGCAAGCAGCAATTGCACAAAAGTGTCTATAAGTCATTTTCAAAGATTTATAGGAAACCATTCAGCTTACAATACACATCATATGGAAATGTCCTACAGAATTCAGCAGGCACCAAAACAACTACAATATCACCGCAAACTGTCTTTGTTTATAAATCCTACAGTGTTGTATGGCAAAAATGGAATGCCCTTAAATTCTATATGATTCTGTTGTGGTATTTTTTAAGCATAATGTAACTCAGGCCAAAGCACCCAGTGTCTATATTGGGGTGACTGAGAAACTAAAACCAGTTTAGAAGTTAGTCACATAACACTAGATGCTTATATCAAATACCCTTCATTTTTTTAAAATACATTTTTACATTCTTATTTGTTTTTTCTCTTTCTTTCCAGACTTTTTCTTCCAGAACCAAGTAACTAGGTTATAGCATTTTCACCCATATTGCGTCAGTGAATAATATCACATTTTTGTAATAAAACACTGGCATCAACGTGGAATGGACATGGTGAAACACAGCATCAGTACATGTTTGTGTAATACCTGGTGATGAGGATAGCTGCACCATAGCTTTAAGATGCATAATAACTGCCAAAAATGTATTTGAAACTCTAAATTGCTGTAGAGGATGCTAATATGTCCTTACAGGACACTGATCTGGGACTCTCGTGTGAATTTCACAATAACTGGCAGCACTAAATTCTCCCTAGCCCTTCACAGCTCCGTCTCTTTAATTTGAGGGGAAGAAAGTGAATGTTTGCCTCCACAGCAACCAATACTTTTACCTAGGCCTTCACAGATAGCTTTGAGGTTAGAATGAGAAAGCATGTTACTTCTGGGTTTCACTTTTCGCACCAATGTAGGGAACGAGGGATTGAAGAGGCAGTTTTGCCTATCGGATAGAGCACTGGACTGGGTTGCAGAAGACCTAGGCTATACACAGTTTAGCTGCTAGGTGAATGTGGACTGCCTTGTGCCTCAGTTTCCCCATCTATAAATGGGGGCTATTTTGAGATGCACTGATGAAAAGTGTCTGATAAGAGCTAGAAATTACTACTATATAATAACCCCCTCACTCCATCCTGTACCCCCAGATTCCAGAATCTCCAGCACCACAAGTGTGGAATAATTAAGTAAAGGGAAAACACTCACCAAGGTCCCCTTGACAAATGTCAGTTCTTGTGGCTCCACCAACTATAAACTGCGGGTCTTTAACAATTTCCTGAGAGAGTAAGAGAGGAAAAAAACATAATTTAAAATATGCTTGGAAAAAATATAGCATCATTTTGGAAATGAACCCACACCTGATATGTTACATACATCACTGCAAGACTTGGGAAACTGGCTACTGCATAAGAGTACAGACATTGTGGCACACTGTGTTGAACTTTTAGTTGCTAATTATAATGTGTTGCAGTGAAAGCATCATTTTTCTAATTTTTCCAGTTAACTTAGTGCTGATGAAAGATACTGGAGTGGCAATCATGAAGGCTTATGTTTACCTGCAAAGCAAAGCATAGGCAGTGGTTAGTAACCATGATAACATCCTCCTGGTTTTTTTTTTTTAAAAAAAGGCTGATCCCAACTTTTTGTTTGTTTTACTAAGTAATGTTAGCTTTATGTAGGAGCTGGCTTAGGTATGACACTCCACACCCATGCATGTTCAAAGGTTGACAGAGGCTGAGCCCATAAGGCACTTGTAGAGAGGAAGGCAACTGATTATCTTATGTTCAATTAAAAATATCTCAGATGTTTTGAATTGGGAAGAAAATTATATTTTTAAAAACAATAATTCTGTCAGGCCATGACTACACTTAGAATTTAGTTCAGCTTAAAGAGGCTTAATTTGAACTAAATAAGTGCATGGTCATAGAATCATAGGGCTGGAAGGGACCCCATGAGGTCATCTAGTCCAACCCCCTGCCAAAAAAGCAGGACCACTCCCACTAGATTATCCCAGCCAGGGTTTTGTCCAGCTGGGCCTTGAACACCTCCAAAAACGGAGATTCCACCACCTTCCTAGGTAACTTATTCCAGTGCTTCACCACTTGCCTAGTAAGAAAGTTTTTCCTAATATCCAGTCTGGACCGCCCCCAGCTGTAACTTGAAACCATTGCTCCTCATTCTGTCCTCTGTTACTACCGAGAACAGTCGAGCTCCATCCTCCTTGGAGCATCCCTTCAGGTAGTTGAAGGTTGCTATCAAATCCTCCCTCAGTCTTCTCTTCTGCAGGCTAAATAAGCCTAGTTCCTTCAGTCTTTCTTCATAGGTCTTGTGCTCCAGGCCTTTGATCATTTTTGTTGCCCTCTGCTGGACTCTCTCTAATTTGTCCATGTTCTTTTTGCAGTGGGGAGCCCAAAACTGGACACAGTATTCCAGATGTGGACTCACCAGTGCAGAATAGAGGGGAATGATCACATCCCTCGATCTCCTGGCAACACTTCTGCTGATGCAGCCCAGTATGCTATTGGCCTTTTTGGCAGCAAGAGCACACTGCTGACCCATATCCAGCTTCCCATCCACCATGACTCCCAGATCCTTTTCTCCAGTGTTGCTATTTAGCTGATCACTCCCCAGCCTGTAGCAGTACATGGGGTTTTTTCCTCCCAAGTGCAGGATTTTGCACTTGTCCTTGTTGAACCTCATGAGATTTCTATTGGCCCACTGCTCCAATTTGTCTAGGTCTCCCTGAATCTTCTCCCTGCCCTCCAGCATGTCTACCGTTCCCCCCAGTTTGGTATCATCCGCAAACTTACTAAGTGTGCAATCTATCCCATCATCCAGATCATTAATAAAGATGTTGAACTGGCCCCAGGACTGACCCCAGGGGCACACCACTCATTAGTGGTTGCCAACTTGACATGGAGCCATTGATTCCTACACGCTGAAACCATTGATCTAGCCAGTCTTCTATCCACCTTACAGTCCATGCATCCAACCCATACTTCCTTAATTTGCCAGTGACAATGCTGTGGGAAACTGTATCAAAAGCCTTGCTAAAGTTGAGGTATATCACATCAACGGCTCTTCCCGCATCCACAAATCCAGTCATCTCATCATAGAAGGCGATGAGATTGGTCAGGCATGATTTACCCTTGGTGAATCCATGCTGACTGTTCCTGGTCACTCTATTTTCCTCCAAATGTTTCAGGATGGATTCTTTGAGAAGCTGCTCCATGATTTTTCCAGGGACTGAGGTGACGCTGACAGGTCTGTAATTCCCTAGATCCCTCCTTTTTCCCTTTCTTGAAGATCGGCACTATATTTGCTTTTTTCCAGTCCTCTGGCACCTGCCCTGTTCGCCATGAGTTTTCAAAGATAATAGACAACGGTACTGCTATCTCATCAGCCAGCTCCCTCAGCACCCTCGGATGCAGTTCATCCAGCCCCATGGACTTGTGCCAATCTAGCTTCTTTAAGCAGTCCCTAACCTGACCTTCTGTCACCAAGGGCCTCTCTTCTTCTCTCCAATCTACCATACCTAGCGTAGTGGGCTGGGAGCTGACCCTGCCTGTGAAAACTGAAGTAAAAAAAGCATTGAGCACTTCGGCTTTTTCCTCATCCTCTGTCACAAGGATACCTGCCCCATTCAGTAAGGGACCTACACCATCCCTGATCCTCTTCTTGTTATTGATATACTTGTAGAACCCCTTCCTGTTATTCTTTACATCCCTTGCTAGCCGCAGCTCCATTTGTCCTTTGGCCTTTCTGATTTTATCTCTGCAGTCCCGAACAATGTCTTTATATGCCTCCTTAGTCATCTGTCCTAGCTTCCACTTCCTGTAAGCTTCCTTTTTATGCTTCAGCTCAGTGCAGAGCTCTCTGTTAAGCCACTCTGGGTGCCTTCGACATTTGTTGTACTTTCTCTTTATCAGAATGGTATCTTCCTGTGCCCTTAGTAGGGTTTCTTTAAAATGCAGCCAACTCTCTTGGACACGTTTCCCCTTCAGATCAGCCTCCCAAAGGATCCTGCCCATCAGTTCCCTGAGGGAGCCAAAATCTGCTTTTCTGAAGTCCAGGGTCTGTGTTTTGTTTCTTTCCTTCTTTCCTTTAATCAGCATCTTGAACTCAATCATCTCATGGTCACTGCTACCCAGGCTGCCATTCACTTCTACTTCCCTGATAAATTCTTCTCTATTTGTGAGCAGCAGGTCGAGAGATGCAAGGCCCCTAGTTGGTTGCTCCAGCATTTGTACCAGGAAGTTGTCCTCAACCCACTCCAAAAAGTCCCTGGATTGCCTGTGCACTGCTGTATTAGCCTCCCAGCAGATGTCAGGGTAATTGAAGACCCCCATGAGAACCAGGGCCTGTGATCTAGAAACTTCTGCCAGTTGTCCATAGAACACCTCATCCACCTCCTCCTTCTGGTCTGGTGGTCTATAGCAGACACCCACCACAACATCCCCCTTGTTGCTCTCCCCTCTAAACTTAACCCACAGACTAAGGAAAGCCTAGTTTGAACTTATAAAACCTATCCTGAGGTTGAACTAAGGGTTAGTTCAAACTAATTAGTTTGAACTAACCCATGGAGCTGTGTTAATTCAAACTAACACTTAGTTCACATTAACATGGTTTGATCTTACTCCCAGGGTGCATAGCGCCCTGGAAGGAAGCACCTGCCCTCCAGTGCCTGGGGCAAGCAGCCCCTAAGGCACACCCCCCAACTGGCCCTGATCTGGCCTGGGGCCAACAGGGCCCCAGTACCTTGGCCGGGATGGGGGAGGGGACCCCTGCCGAACTCTGTAGAGTTGGCCGGGTGCAAGGCAGGCACCCCCACACCCAGCTCCAGCAGCACCAGCTGGGCACAGGGAAGGGACCCCTGCGCCTGGCTCCAGCAGCATCGGCCAGGTGGCGGGGAAGGGACCCCACCGGGCTCTGGGCATGCTTGCCGGGCAAGGGAGAAGGCATCCCCTTGCCCAGCTCTGGGTGCACTTGCCAGGTGGCAGGGATGCCTTTCCGCATGCCCGGCTCAGCAGGCTAGAGCTGGGCAGGGGGTGCCTTTCCCTGCACCCGGCTCAGAGGGCTAGAGCTGGGTGGGGGATTGGGTAGGGGCATGGCCCTTCCTGAGGGCCATGTTGCCACACCTCCCATGGTGCCCCTCTCCTAATTTGAACTAGCAAGTCCTGTCCAGACATGCTAGTTTGAATTGGCTTTCCTAGCAGGCCATATTAGTTTGAATTAACTTAATTCAAACTAATCGTTATTAGTTCGAATTAATTAGTTTGAATTGAGTTAATTCAAAGTAACATTCTAAGTCAGGGTCTCAAACTCAAATCACCATGAGGGCTGCATGAGGACTAGTAAAGGGCCACATGAGGACTAGTACGTTAGACAAGGGCCACACCTCTGAAACCTTTTCATACAACAATATTGCAAATATCAGCAACAATAGTGTCATCACAGGCCGCAGGAACTAGCCTTAGGGGCTGCATGCTGCCCGCAGGTTGCGTATTTGAGACCCCTGTTCTAAGGGTAGACATCACCTCAGGGATTTACTCCTTTGTAATCTAACTTCAGTTGTCACTTTAAAAAAAATCACTCTTTTGCTGCTGGTTTTCTATTGCACTTGTATCTCATTGAATTAAATATTAGGGTATGGTGGGTACCTATTGATCTGTGTCCTTGAAGGATTCAATTTAAATAAATATCATAGGTACTTATATGCAGGGGTGTCACTGGTTACCGGCACAGGGGGCATGTGCCCTGAGTGCCAGTGCCAGTGCCCCAAATGACTGGCGCACCCCCTGCCTCTCCCTGCCCTGTCTTTGGCTGGGTATCCAGGGCTGGGCTGGCCATGGCAGCACCTGCCTCTCCCAGCCAGGTATCCAAGGCCCTGCCGGCCATGGCAGCATCTGTGTCTCTTGGCCTCGGATCCAGGCCGGGCTGCCTGCAACAGCCATTCCCTCTCTTGGCCCAGTTCCTGGCCAGGGATTGGGAGCCGGGCTGGCAGCCATAGGAGTCTGGGCCCCTGACTCTGGATTGGGGCCAGGGTCCATGGGGCAGGCTCCAGGCCTGGGCCCCAGGTCTCTTCTGTGGGCAACAATGCGCCTGCCTACATGGCTCATAATACTGTAGTGGCTCCTACTTTGATGTGTTTATCTTTGCAATACCAATGTAAGATAGGGAAGTACTTTTATCTCTGTTTTACAAAGGGGAAACTGAGGCAGAGAGAGGTTTGCCCACCATCACACAGGCATCTGTGGTGAGTACGGACCTGAACTCGCTCCTGTAAAGTGGCAGACTAGTGACTTAATACTAGATCACTTTTCTTTCAATGGACAGGCCTGTCTCTCTTTGTCTAATCGCAGAGGCTATGTTCACACATAAACTGTTATTTCAAAATAAATTATTTCAAAATGAGTTATTTCGAAATAAAGTCCTTATTTCAAAATAAGTTAATTCGAATTAAGAAAATGTTAATTCAAATTAAGGGAAAGCCTGCTATCGAAATGGCTGTTATTTCGAAATGGTTATTTCAAAATAAGGCCATTCGGACATGTTGTTTCGAAACAGTTGTTTCAAAACAACATGTCCAAATGGTGTTCTTTCGAAATAACCATTGCGAAATAACAGCCGTTTCGAAATGAATGAGGTTTAAGCTGTTTCGAAATGACGGTTCTTATTTCGAAATGACAGAATGATGGAAAACATCGTGTGGACCTAATCTTTTTTATTTTGAAATAACCAGTGTTATTTCGAAATAAAAGAGACATGTGGACATACCCAACCACAATGGCTGCACTGGAGAAACTCTTTAAAAATCATTTTCCAGAACTTCCAGTCCCACTTTAAGTCTGCATAATTTACATGAGTGTGGTGGGGTGGCACTTTAGAACGTTTCCTGGTTTCAAAAAAAGTGGCAAATGGCTGGTGACCTGGCCACATTCCTTCAAGCTAAATGCCTTTCCAGCAAGAAGTATTAGTAAGTTTGGTGTGTCACAGATATGGAAAACAAAGGAGAGTCAAACCAGAAATTGGTATTACCTGAACCACCTGCTTGTTACACCCTGTCATTTGTGACATATAAAAAAGCAATTCATAGTCCTTCCAATATTAAAGTCTAGGACCAAGTGAGAGGCTTTTGGTTTTAATAATATGCATTATTTTAGAATTGCTGCTTAAAGGGAACATAAATCTTGTGGCAAAGATGTAGCGAATAAGAAACTCACATTTTAAGAGGGTGTAATTAACTCATTCTTTGCCCTTACACCTCAGAACTTTGTGTACCCCACTCAGTAACTTAACTCCCTATATATCGGGTTCACGGTGCTCCCACAGTACTCTTTCTGTGCATTTCTTAGGATAGCACAATTTAATGAGACCAGGGTGTTGGAACTAGAACCACCTAGCTATGAATGATTGCACACTATGGAGCTATCACAGCTAATATTTACACATTGCATTTCATATCCTTCCCTTCCAGAGGACTGAATGGGTCTTGGCAGTAATGCGATAAGGAGCCTTTCAAAGGCAGGCTTCTAGGGGGAATCTGGCTTAGATTAATAGTACCCAACTGTATGATTGTTGGCGGCCTCTGTGAAATGAGTTCACCGCCACAGTCCAGCTCCTAAAGAACTGTTTCTGCATCGTAATTAACACCCTTATGGCCCTTCTTGTTAATGACATAAACCCCAATTCTCATTTTGCTTACAACAGTGTAAATCAGATGTATTGTCTCTGACTGTCACTTATATCAATGTAACCCAAAGAAGAATGAGTCCCAAGGCAGGGATTAATGGACATAAAAACTGAACTACAGATGACCACTCTGACTCAGGGAGGACAAAAAAGACTGCACTTCTGCTTTAACAGAAGATTTTAGTGTCCAGGGCTCCCAAGCTTATACCTTTCAGATCAACATTTTAAAAGCATTTCTCCTTGTGATTTTGCATAGCACCCACCAAACTTGGAAGAGAGACTTTGCAGGTGCTCTTACTCTGCTTACATACAACACTACATGGTTATAATTATGAGTCTTTTCATAAAGCAGTATCTTGGAGTCACCTTGAAAGAAGGCCCTGATCACTGTCAGTTTAAGCTTGAATGGCAGTGGAAGGGATAGGTGAGTGGCAAGTTTCAGTGGTTCAAAGTAGTGGCACCTTCATTTACAAGATGGGAGGCCATGAAGAGCTGAGCTCAGCCCCCAAAGTGGATGATATTGACTGAAAAAGGAACAGAGACTATGACAAATCACTGACATAGGGACTCTCAGAAATTCCCTTCAGAAGAGGTCATACAAAGCCCCTCTGTCCTTTGCACAGGGGAATATCACTGTAGGGTGCAATAGTGTTGGATGATACAGGAAGGTGAAAGTCACATTTCTCCATGGAAATTTGCTGAATATAGCTATAAACCTGACACATACCATAACTACTGCAGAGATGTCCATTTACTAACTTAACATGGAATTGTGCAAGGACCACAAAAGGTTTATAAAAAAAGTTTTATAGAAAAAGTTTGTCTTATAAAACACATATAGAGAATGTTGTATGATCCTAGACACTGTATGTCCTGGGAGCAAGGGTTAAATTAGTTTTCTGAGTTTAAATTCACTGTAATGTGGTGGTTGTTCTTTAATTCCAGTGGTGGCTGGGACATGGAGATTCCAGTAGATGAGGCATGACTTTCTCTTGGTGACGGGGCTTGGATCTAAGGGAACATGAAAACTTCCAGGACACACCTTGTGGTTGTGGGTCTCTTGTATTGGACTGCAGGTTTGCATGAACCTGATCGAGAATCCACTGAGGTCAACAGGGGCCTTTCATACACTTCAGTGGACTTTGAATCAAGCCCATAAAACACTGGCATTATGCAAGTCCTAGCTTGGCTGTGATACCCAGTATTTGCACCTTATTTGGGTCAAATTATTACATTGCTGGGTGTCTGCCTTCACTGTTCCCTGCCCTCCAAAATGTGCCAGATTTGCCTTTTTAAAATCCACATAATGTCTTGTAGGCTATACTGTGATGGAGAGCTCTTAACCTTCACTCTGTATTCGGTTTTATTTTGGAACCAACAAAGCAGAGACAACACTAAAGAACACAGAACGCCAATTACCTGCTGGAACAGGACACAATGGGACATCATCGGCACGTTTAACTCGTGTATCTTCATAGACCTGAGCTGAACCACTATTGATTCACACTGAAGTAATTGAGAGGCGAATATAAATTGTCTGTAGTGTAGACCTCTAGTGAAGCTGCTAACATTCGTTTTAATAGTTAAATAAACTAATTTATTAGAAATCTACTGAGACTTCAGGTGTACACAGAACCTTGTAGAATCCATAAGGTAGCTTGAGTAAGGTATTAAACTTTTACTGAACTTATATTCTTATGCAGTATAAAGCCACATCCTCAGGTTTCTTACTAAGGGAATGCAGATGTTTGTGTAACAATACCTTACTGTGAGATATGATTTCAGTTCAATATCTAGTTAGCAACACACCTCCAGAATTTGGGAACTGATGTTATAAATACTACTAAAGACAGTGGGGACCTGTTACCGCGTGACCGGTTTGCGTGAGGAACCGGTTAACGCGATGTCTCCCAAAGTAACGCGTGAGTCCCATTAATGCGCATTGCGTAAACAGGACCAGAAGCATCGTTGCCCCGGAGATGGACCCCAGGCACTGGCCCAGGCCCCGCTCCCCAGCCTCACTTCTGTGCTGGAGTCCGAGCTGGCCTCAGGTGCCTGCTGCTGCTAGCCTGGCCCCGGATCCCCAGCCGGGGACATGGCAGGCAGTGGCACCCGTGGCCGCAGGCGGCCGGACCTAGAACAGGGCTGGAAGCAACCGCTGCCACCGCTCCCTGCCCTGTCCCCAGCCGGGGATCTGGAGCCAGGCTGGTGGCAGCAGGTGCCTGAGGCCGGCTTGGACACCAGCACAGAAGCGGGGCCGGGGGTGTGGTCTGCGGCCAGGGAGCGCGGCCTGGGCCGGTGCCCCAGGGAAGGCCTTCTGGTCCCATTTATACACAGGCTGGTTTACGCGCGGTCACTGGGGGCTTGTCCCTCGACACCCGTGCGTAAACAGGTCCCCACTGTATATACTATGTACATGGGGAAACTGACTGGAATAGCTATTGTGAAACGGCTTGTTCTGCAAAGCGATTCTGGTCAATTTTCCGCATGTAGACATCCCTAAATAGATGTAATTTTCATACCAAAGAGATAAAAGAAGGTGATACTTCCAGTAGTCCAACCACTACTTTAATCCATAGTTTCTTCTGACTCAAGAGAGTAAATTACATTAACTTATTCTCCCTTCCATATTGAGAGAAAGAGAGTGTGTATAAGCCAGTCTAAGGGAGGCTGATCTGTTGTAAAAGAGTCTCAGTTCAACACCCTTAACATTTCACCTCTGCCCCAAGACTGACTGCAACATTCAAATCCAGATCTGGAGGTTGGTGAAGGCTGTTCAGAATGGGGATGTTTTGGTTCGAGGCAAGTCCATTTCTAGACCACAGATTCATTTACATTAACAAACTATGGGGAAAAATTATTTTGTTTTGTTCATTCCCTAATTTAAATGCCTGTGACATTTCCAGGCACTGTAATTATTACAAAATGTGTGATGTTTATACTGGCAAAGACAGCCAGTAACATAATCTAAACAATACATGAGAGTATAGAGAAAAGAAAGGTAAGTCAGCCAAGGGGAAAATGAGAAAGGTATCGCATGTTCTTCTGCATTAATAAAAAGTATCTGCTAGAATGAGTTTTGATGTTTTTCTTTTCAAATAAGAAAAAAGAAAGCAGGATAGTATTGCTAAATAGTTGTTCTTATCTTATAGCATTTGAGATTTGACATATAGGGCCTTAGCATCAGCTTTTGTAAATCAATGGAATTCCATTGACTTCAGTGAGGTTATGCAAATATACACCAGCTGGCTCATACTGTAAGTACACAACACACGCACACCCCTTTGACAAATTAGAAAGTCCTTCTTACATTGAATAAAGACGATAGAGCTTTTGTGGGGGAGGTAAATCTGAGAGCTGACGTTCTCTAGCAATGCAGATGCCTCTAGTTATTCTAATATTCTTTACACAGATTTCTAATTATAATATTTGCATTTTATTTAAATCACACAGATCATTATTTCTTCAAGATTTAAAAACTATGGGTCAATTTCAGAGATGTTGCCAGAGGCAGTGTTAGTTTCCTTTATGTAAACAGGGAGATGCAAAGTGGGCGTCGTAATATCTTTTATTGGACCAACCTTTAAGTTAATTATTAGAGGTACTAGGTGGATGCAGTCATATCTTTTATTGGACCAGCTTTTAAGTCCACTGCACCCACTTTGTCTCTCTAAAATCCTGGGATTTTCCCTGAACCCACCTTGTCTCTCTAAATTCCTGGGATCAGTATAGCTACAGCTACACTTACACAAATATAGACACCCTGACACCCTCCATTATTTCCACTTACTGATAGAAAAGGAGACTAACCTGACTTAACTTACATGCTGAGAAGCCAGGATAGGGTGAAACTTAAAGTGGGGTGTGAGCTGCTTTAATTTATACCTTCTTATACTCTCCCTTAAGCTGCTTTTCTTGCCACACATGCATACTTTCACATGGCAGAAATCACGGCCTAAAGGCACATCCCATATTGAGTCACTTATTTGTCTTGAAATTCTTTCAAATTCAACTTTGCAAAAACTAGTGATGACTAGATCTGGGAGAGATGCTAAAGACAGACCACTCTCTCAGTGCAAATAATGACCTGGAATGATTTTGATACGAATAGACCCCAGTAGAAGAAAACATTATCAACTGTTTGATAGTCTTTGTGTATTTAATAGAGAAATATAAACAGGGCTTTTGCTGACCTAGTTCTACAAATATTTGCATTTCGTTCCAGATACAGTATGTAAGAATCATACAGCCACATCATTTTACTATGGCAACTCATTCAAATTCATACCTTACCTTCAGCATATATACTCTACAACTGGATGGAGTCAATGAACTTCATGCCTTAGCTCATCTAACATCTGCAGAGACACACCGGGGTCCCTGAGACAGTAGTAGAGAAAGCACCTTGGTTATCTGAGTCCCTTGTGGATTAGGCAGTCCAAGGACTAGGACCTGATGTAAGATGTATCTGTAGCAATTCCACAGTTAAGGTTAAACAAACAAGGAGTCCTGTGGCAGTTTTAATTTAATTATTGCATACGCTTTTGTGGGAGAAAATCCCATGCTTCAAAGCAGTCACTACTGGGCTGAGTGAACGTTTCCGCTGAAGGAGAAACTTCCAGTTATGCAGAATGATGAGACGAACATTAATCCTTAACAAATATTTCAGTACAGCCTATGCACCAGGTTTCAGCACGTTTTAATTCTATAGTAAGTCTGAAGTGTTTGTGAGAGGGCAGAGTTAAGGTTGCTTAAATGGCTCAGTTGTATTCCCAGTGGTTAACATCTTTGAGTTTTTTTTAAATTTACCATAACTGTGGATTTCCTGGGTTTATAACAGGAGGATTTGAATAATTACAACATATCTGGAGTGTATGTTATCCTAAATGACTCATTTTTTCCCCCAACCTTAGCTCTATCTTAATATAGTTTTTGTCTGGGAATAACACTAGGAAGAGATCTTGTTGGAAGTAGCCTATAAGGACCAAAGTGCTATGAGACAGACTACAGAAAGTGGAAACAGAAAAACAAACTAAGTACAAAATTCTGAAGTTTTCTGTCAGCTTATAGGTGACAGCAAGAGGTTATGGCTTGACAGAGTTTTTAAAAGTTATTTTAAAGAAAACAGGTTCAAAACCGTTAAATTGTACACATTATTAGTCCATGATATGATCTGATTACTGTTACCATCATTCCTTTCCTGCTCCTTCTATCATTTGCTATACGCTTATGCAGCTTTTCCAATATTAGGCCCTGATTCTGCAAAGACTAAGGTAAGTGCTTAACTTAAGCATGTGAGTAGTGCCACTCAACTCAACAATGCTGAATTTGCTGTGGATATGACCTTCCATGGCCCTTACTTGGTTTGGAAAATATAGTCCCCACAATTTAGTAAAAATCATGGACTGATTGAACATTGGATTACACAGGCACAAACTAAGAATAATTCTATTGAATACAGTGGAGTTATGCTTTTGTAAAAACCATCAGAGGAGCAGCACATAAAAAATAAGACATACAGCATAAGTCCATTGCCGGTACAGACATATTTGCAAAGCTACAAGAGATCTAATTTACTCCTGTAATTACATATCCAGCTATACACATCTCTCTTTCTCTATCCATTGACCGTGTCATGTCTTGTGCTTATTCTACATGACCACATCCTGAATCATACTGTAAATCTGGGGCAGAGACTGAGTGAAATCATGGCCCAACCAAGAACAAAGACAAAACTCTCATTGACTTTGACAGGACCAAAATTTCACCCCATGTGGCTAATATGTCTATAAAGCTCCATACACACCCATGACACTCTGTCCCTATTATATACTCTTTTTTGTTTTGCTTGACTGTTCATTAAAAAGTATAGTGCTATCTGACTCTTGGGAGGATAGATAGATAGACAGATAGATAGAACCTCAAGGCAGTGTCATACTCACCCCAGGCCTTTTCCATACAAAGGGGATGGGTGGCTTCTCACTGTAGAAGAGTGAGGACATATTGGCTGGGAAATCACAGTCCTCAAATAGGGTCCCCCTCTGCTGACACATGCGCTTCAGTTCCTCATATGTCTGGCCAGAGGAGTGTGTGGCATGTGCAGTCTGAGGCAGAGGGGGAGACCGTGGTCTTGAATCCCGGTAGATGTAAGGCATTGTTCTGCCCCACTGCAGTAGCAAAGGCTCCAGTGACCACAGAGATAAGTAGAAGATCAAGGTCAGGGAAGAAAGAAAAATGTGGACACCCACCAAGCAGAGATGAGAAAAAGAACAAGGTGCTCACTACATGAAAGAATGAAATGAGTCTGTGTGCTGCAGGGAAGTGAAAAATGTGCCCAAGCACCTCCTCTTCTGCACCTGTTTGAATGACAGGGTGAACTCCCTGCCTACCTGAAACAATAGAAAGGAACGCCTTAAGAGCAAACAGAAAAGTAAATGTTTGCCTTTTTTAGGAGTTCCAGCTGCCTGGTGTGTGCTCTCCGGTATGCTACCTCAGCACCACAAGCAAGAGTTAAGAGAGAATTTTATTTCCTTCATGTGATGTGAACTTGCTGCACCCAGGAAGAGAGAGAGTGAGCAAGCATGTGAATGCCCTCAAACCAATCCTCCTGTGCTTATATGAGATAGTCAGGGTTCTTTTTGTTGGCTGAATGACTTTGAGAAATGCTACTGTGCATGAAAATCTCTCGCAGCTCCTGGTAGAAAGTTACCTAATTATGGGCTTTCATCAGAGAGGGTCCTTTCATCACTCCTTATCCCTCGCCAAAAGTCATCTGAGATGACCAGTGTCCCAGTCCTGCAGAACCAGGAGAAACCTCAGATTTCTAGGCCTGAGCCTGCCCAAAGAATAAGTGGCACAGTGGGGTTTCTGTCCTGCCATCTACTTTCATGGCAAAGGACAAGGATGGGAACTGCCCATAAGCCCAGGAACCTCCAGCACAGAGACTGAGAGCAATGTGAGGGAAAGTTATATTGAAGGAAGAGTGGATGATGTGGAATGCTCACAGGCAATGTTCCCTCTAAGCTGCACAGATCCCCGCTGCTGTCCCATGAAGGAGACACTGCCTGCCACGCACGGCCAGCAGCCAGAGCCCCTACCCGGCTGGAAGATGCTGTCTTCCAGCAGGCTGAGAGCTCCTCATGAGCTGGGAGTTACTAAAACTTCTGCTCAGAGAAGCTCTGATGGAGCATACTCAGAAGGTCTGAGCATGCTCCATCAGTGCTGCTCCAGATGGAGGAGCCATGGCTCGCCCCTGCACGGCTGGGTAAGAGTGCAGGGGGGGTTGGGCCGGCTGGGGGGTTACTGGGAGGAGCAGGCTAGGGTAGGAGGAGGGGATCTGGCTGGCTCAGGGGGGCCTTACTGGGAGAGCTAGGGGTGGATTGGGCCCGCAGGAGGTGCAGGATAGGGTCTGTGGGGGGGGGGGTGGCCCGCTCAGTGAGTAACTTGAGTTGCTCAGCTGCCCCAGGGCCAAAGAACATTGCTCCCAGGATAACTTGCCAAGGAGCTGCGTGGAGTGAGGACACAGAATGGCTAGGCAGTGCAGGAAGGTAGAGGGTAGTGGGCTGAACATGAAGGAAGATGGTTACTAGACAGAGAGATCAAACGTGGAGTAGGGTAAAGGGGCAATTTTTCAGGAAAGTGGATTTTAGTGGGTTGTGTTGAGGGAGAATTTTATACATTCTAGACCATGTTTTGGAGCTAAATGTGCATTTCAGAGCTACCTAACAATGCCAACCTATTGTTGTGATGTGTCTACCCATCCATTTCCTGAACTTTTTACTTGTAGCTTTCATTTAATGCATCATGTGTACCCCCAGACTGTAAAATCTTCATGATAAAGCAGTGGTTTTTGAACTTTTTTCCTCAGGACCTAGTTAAAAAAATCATTTCTATCCATGACCCAGCATTCACTTCCTTCAGCAATGCATTTCCATCTTGTAGTGGCAGCAGTAGAAGGGGCCACCATGACCAGTACCTGAGGTCTGCGACACAGTACTGTGTCCCAACCCATGGTTTGAAAACCACTGTGCTACAGTATGTGTCAGCCTCTGCTCTGTGAAGTGCCTAGCATGCTGTGAAGTCTGTGAAGAAATAAAAATAAATATTTCAAAGCCAAAGTTGGAATGGGCATTCTTCCATGCTGACATAGGCTGAAGATGCACACTACTATATAAAAAAATTTACTTACTGCATTATAAAATTTACATGTATGCCATCACATATAAATGCTACTAGCTTTTCTTCTCTTTTAATTGGAGCTCTGACAGACAGCTCAGTCAATCTTGCTGTGATACAATTTACAGAAACCAACTGGTGAATCAGAATGAGTTCCTTTCTGTTTTATTATTTTCCATAATAATGTGGGAAGGAAACTCTTTACTTGCAGAGAGCATATTTCCTCATAGAACTGTGCTTTTTTATTAGTGTCTAGAAATCCCAACTAAGATCAGGGTGCCGTTATGCTTCAGCTCTGCACAAACACTGCAAGAGATAAGCACTTAGAAACTAACCAGACAAGACACACACACAGGGTATAGGGGAAAACAGAGGAACAAAGAGGAAGAGTGAATCATTCAAGCTCACACATGGGTTTAGGGAAGATTTAGGAACCCTCCTCACTTGACCACCCCCTCGTCCCCAGTCCAGCATCCTGTCCATTAAACCAAACAGTACTGCACTGGCAAAGTTCTTTCCTTCAGAAGATTGCAATTCTGACTGAAGGAAAAGCAAGCTGCACCTGCAACTCTAAGGGCCAAATTTAGACCTTGGGTTTTTGCTATGCTTTTCATGGCACTTCTGGGCTGCTGAGAGTGTGTAGCCGGACATAGAAGAGGCGACTGACTCTCTGTGCTCTCTAACACTCCCTTCCTGGGGCCAGGCTGAACAGAGGATGAAGTTGCCTGATTTGAATGCAGAAGGAGCAAGAGCCTTGTTCTGAGACACACAGAAGTTAGAGGAGTAGATTTAGACAAGGAGCCTGCAGCCTGTGGGTGGGCAGAGTGCAAAAACTGTGACTGGAGGCTGACAGGGGATTGGGTGTGAAAGGGAAACAGGTAGTGGCAGCCAGAGAAGGGCAGTGACCAGCTCAACAATGAGACTTGACCTGGGAAATGGGCATAGAGACTGGGAAACAAGGGTGTAGTAGACTGAGGCTAGCTGGGCAAAGAGCTGGAAATTGAGACCCAGGAGGAAAATGGGGGCAAGAATAGGAGCCAGTAGGAAGACTATGGCAGGCTGCATTTCTGCAACTGGCTGGGCAAAGAGACCGGGAATGAAAATCAGTGGGAGAGGGCTAAAGAGGTAAGTAAGGTAATGGAGACAGATCTGATGAGGAGCCGGAATGTGGAGGTAGAATTGCTATTGAATGAACAAGGAGACTGGAAATGGAGCTGTGAGCCTGGAGAAAATGGCAATGGCTATGCAAGGAGACTAGGATTGTGGTGAGATTTGGCTTCGCTGGGCAAGGAGACTGAGATAAGAAGCTGAGGTGGGAAAGAGACAGGACTGGTACAGGGAGAGGTTTGAAGGGACAGAACAGAAAGGGAGGAATGGTCAGAAGAATCAATGCAACTCTAGAGTATATTCCCCTCCAGAGCCTGGAGTCTCACCATTCCCCTGCTGTCAGCAGGTATGTGTGTGAAACCCACAGCAAAGACTGTGTCTCATCCCACTCTTCCATTGGTCCACAGACAGGATGACAACCTACTACTGCCATTGATTATTTTGCTAGCTTAAGTGGCAGAATTCTATACAGTGGATCTAGAGGTTTCAACTTGTTTGACCACCACCCATGTAGATGGCAATATGATGTCGCATGGTGGAGCTGATTCTTTCTGCAGTTTGGTTTTTGTATATTTTGCTGCACATGTTTGTAGATGGACAGGCACCTTCTGGTGATGGTACTGGGGACTCACTCAAGCAGTCATCCCCATCTGGTGGTCAGTCCCACAGAATCATAGGGTTAGAAGGGGCCTCATAAGGTCTTCTAGTCCAACCTCCCTGCTAAAAGCAGGACCACTCCCATTCAATCATCCCAGCCAAGGTTTTGTCTAACTGGGCCTTAAATGTTTCCAAAGATGGAGATTCCACCACTTCCTTAGGTAACCCATTCCAATGCTCCACTACCCTCCTAGTAAGAAAGTTTTTCCTAATATCCAAGCTTGACCACCCCAGCTGCAGCTTGAAACCATTGCTCCTTGTTTTGTTCTCTATCACTAGTGAGAATAGCCTAGCTCTCTCCTCTTTGGAGCACCCCTTCAAATAGTTGAAGGTTGCTATGAAATCCCCTGTCAGTCTTCTCTTCTGCAGACTAAATAAGGCAAGTTCCTTCAGTTTCTCCTCATAAGTCATGTGCCCCAACCCCCTAATCATTTTTGATGCCCTCTGTTGGACTCTAGCTAATTTGTCCACATCCTTCCTGTAATGTGGAGCCCAAAACTGGACACAGTATTCTAGATGTGGCCTCACCAGAGCCAAATAGAGGGGAATAATCACATCCCTTGATCTGCTGAGAACACTCCTACTGATGCAGCCCAATATGCCCTTGGCCTTTTTGGCAACTAGGGCACATTGTTGACTCATATCCAGCTTCCTGTCCAACATAACCCCCAGGTCCTTTTCTACAGTGCTGCTACTTAGCTGATTGGTCCCCAGCCTGTAGTAGTACATGGGATTTTTCCATCTTAAGTGCAGGATTTTGCACTTGTCCTTGTCAAATCTCATGAGATTTCATTTGGTCCAAAGCTCCAATTTGTCTAGGTCTCCCTGAATCCTATCCCTGTCCTCCAATGTGTTTACCATCCTCCCCCCACCCAGCTTGGTCTCATTTGCTAATTTTACCAAGCATGCAATCTATCCCATCATCCAGATCATTAATGAAGATGTTGAACAGAACCAGCCTCAGGACTGCCCTTTGGTCCCTCCTTCCAAGTCCCTGTGGACCTTCCTTTGGGGGTATAGTTCAGCTCTGGCCAGCTCACTTGTCTCACTGACTGCTACCAGGCCTTTCACTGCCTACCCATTTTCTCTCTGCCACTGACAGCCTTGGGGAGATGGATGTGGCTCAGGTCCACCCAGTTCTCCAGGTCTCAGCCCAGGGACCCCATGCACTCCATCTGAGCACTGCATCAACCCCTCACTCCTGTTTACCCTGCACATCACCAGGTCCCCTGGGCCAAATCCACATCTCCCCAAGTACCTGTCATCCTTGTATCAAGGCTACAGTCTAGCTGAACCTTGACAGTGCCCCCAGTGAGAAGTCCAGGGTTCCATCTCCTACAGCCCAGCTGACTAAATACCTTCTTTTCAGGTCAGAAGAGAACTGCCTAAAGCAGTGGCTGCAGCCTTGCCTTTATACAGGATCCTGGGCCCTGATTTGTCCTGCAGCCACCTGCCCTTATTGGGCACTCCCTTCCCTGAGTGTTTAACCCCTTCAACACCAAAGCAGGGAAACCATCCTGCTACAATGTTGGGTACAACTGTATTATCAATATTAAATACAAACAATTAGATTGACATAGACAGAAAGGAATGTCTAAGACAAAGGCTGATTTATTTATAGAACCTTGACAAGCAGTAATGGAACAGCAAAGATTTCCATTTTCCTGAGCAAAGGAATTTATGTATAGTAACTTTTTAAGAATCTGCTGAGTTTGCTGTCCATCAGTAATAATGAGATATGGGAAATGCTCTAGTCCAGGAGCACTGACATTACATAACATTTTTATTCTAAAGGGCTGCAACCTGCAACTAGTGAATTCAATGGGAGTTTTGACATTAATGTCAAATGGGAGCAGAGTCTGGTCCCAAATGATATTCCTTTATAAACAAATCAGCTGTCAGGGCCCTATGCCCCACTGCTTAGTCAATTCTGCTGAGAGTTGATTGAACTCCAACTGCCAGGAACATCTGGCAGAACTGTTACAAGTTATGAAGACTGGCAGGGGTTCAGGCGAGATTTGCTTCTAGTAAAAGGTGCACCTGAAAGAAAATTCTGAACTATTTAAAAAACAAAGACACACCAAAAAACCCAAACAAACAAACTTCATTTTTAAAATCCTTCAGAACTGAATTTGGTACAAAATCTATTCTCTCTGCTGGATTTAAGATCAAGTGTATAGTTTCTTCTAGGCATATGGTCAGAAATCTTCCCTCTAGCCATGATGAGTCAGAACAAGCCTATTAAGGAAGGGTACTTAAGTATTATCCTGAACTGGGACTATATTTTCCTTGTTCTTTTACTATTAAAGCAGGTCATTCCAATGAAACAGACCTGATGAAGGCTTTTAATAATCCTTGTGTTGCTAAATCGCTTACTCTGTCATTTTCAGTTTTGCTGGGTTTTATCCACAGCCTTTGACCTGCCTGACTGTAGGACTTCTGTTCTTTGGCTATCGTCTGCCTAAGATTACCTCAACATGATTCATCCCACTCTAAATCAAAAGTTCCCAGCCTTTTTGGCTTGAGGGCCACAGATATCATTTTTCCAACCCTGAAGGGCTGCTGTTCTCACCCCCCACTGCAGCCAGACAGAAGGAGTACAAGAAGGAAACAGCCTCCTCTCTGATCTCCCATCTCCCTGGCTGCAACTGGTAAACAGCATGTATTGTAGCCTTGTTCACTCTACTTGGGTCTTTAGGCAGTGGTTCATTTCTTGAGGACCATCAATAGAAGATCAATAGAAAATCAATGAGACATCAAGACTTCAAAGAGAAACAGCCTAAATTGAATTAATATGCAAGTTAGATTGTGTGAAAGCAGGACTGAATCATGACTATGGCTTCTTTTCCCATTATAACAGGTAATTAGACTTCACTCTCCTCTATGTGCTGTTTCGCAGAGTCTGAATCTTTACAAATGCTCTGATCTGCTGTTGCAGTATGACATGATCCCACGTCTTACACTCCCCTGCAATTATTTTCATGCCCTTCTGTAAGTTCCCCCTCTTCAAAGCGTCTGACGAAGTGGGCTTTTCTCCCAGGAAAGCTCATGCGATAAATAAATCTGTTAGTCTTTAAGTGCCACAAGACTCCTTGCTTTTTTTATATATATGTATGGCAGATGATCAGAGATGTAGCTATACAGGCCCACAAGGGGGCAGAATCAGTTAAGAAAAGTGGAAGTCCCTAGCCTATGTAGTCAAGATGGACTTGACAAGACTCTTGTGGTGTGAATTTTCAGTTATTTCAAACCCTAGCAAATAATTACACACAAAGGCATTTCTACTCCTATGCGGAGAAACTTTTACTGTGAGTCATTCTTTGATAGCTAGTGATTTATGGGCTGAGGTCCTCGGCCTCCAGAAGGTTCCTAATCTCCTGAGGCAGCCAGGGGTTAAAGTAAGCCAGCCCACAAATCTGATGGGCCAGAGTTCCAGGGCCCAGAATCTAGAAAAACTGGGCTCACACATGCATGAAGGGGACCTGGACAATACGGGAAGGGGGCCCAAAGTTTAGGAAGATTCCGGGGGTTCAAATTGCATTTTAACCAATGGAGGCAGCCCCACCATCACACAGAATAGGGCCACAAAGTGCATGCAGCTAGATGCAGAGCTCTATCAATGTCTTGTTGGGAAATCTGACAAAGAAACAGAAAAACTTCCAGGCCTGTAAAATATATTTTCCCTGTAAAATAAAAACGGTATGTTCTGTCATAAATAGTCTATGGCCAGCCCTCATTGTTTACCAAATATACCCAAGCCTAATTGCACAGTGTTCTTTCTAGTTCTTAATTTTAAAATATAGACACACATGATTGATTGCTCACTCTCTCTCTATATATATCAGAGTGAAGACAACACTATTATTTTGAATCCGACTGCTTCATGTTTCAGGGAAGTTCAGGTTCTCATCTGTAGATCCAAATCCAGTTTGGTTCTGGGGATTCCAAGCAGAAAGCGACCTAGTTAGTCAGTTCTGGTTCAGATGTGGCCAAAATCTTGTGGAAGAAGCTGATTAAGGGCCAGAGCCAAAGCTAATGAGATTTTTGCCATTTGAGGCTGAACTCTTACAAGAACTGTGCTTGTGTTTCCCCTCTGGTCCATTGTCTTTCCTCTCTGTTTACTTTGTTAACTCTTTAGGTTAGGGACTGTCTCTTAGTATGTGTGGCTATGTCCACACGTACATCGTTATTTTGAAATAAATTAATTCGAATTAAGGGAAAAGCTCAAAACGAAATAGCATGTCCAAACACAGGACTTGTTATTTCGCTTTAGGAGAGGAGCACCAGGGGAGGTGTGACAACATGGCCCCCCTCCCTGGGCCATGCCCCCACCCAATATAGCCTAAAAGGAAGGCACCATGGAAAGGAGAAGGGCAAAAGTGTTATTTTGAAATAATGGTTATTTTGAAATAACACGTCCGAAAGGCATTATTTCGAAATAGCCGTTTTAATTTAAAGAAGGTTTAAGCTATTTTGAAATAAGAATATGTCGTGTGGACCTAACCAGTGTTATTTCGAAATAAAAGAGACATGTACAGCATTGAGCACAACCTCAGTATGGCCTTTGGGGGGGGGGGGGTGACTGTAGTGACAATAACCATCTGTAAAAGAGTTTGAAATACTTCAGGATGAAAAACTGTGTGCACATGTGTGCACAAAGCCACAGGGGAATAATACTTATCATTATATAGGAATCCCCTAAAAGTTCTGTTAAAAATATATCTTCTACTGGGAGAAGATTAAAGAGAAATGTGTACAAATGTGGAGAAATCTTTATGCCCTGGACCTGCAAACAGAAGTTTTATCAACCCAGAAGTAATTATAAGATGGAACAAAGTGAGTTAGTGTTAATACAAACTCATGTGTAGGTAATAAATCATTAGATGAGCACCATGGATAGTGTATCAACACAGTGCAGACCTCCCTCAAGGGGAATATTCCTTTAAAAGCTTTCCACACTCAATGTACTAGTAGCTGTGATGACATTTGGAGGAGGCTTGAGTTAGTTAAGTTGAGTAAAGGATAACTAAGTTCAAGTGTACAAAGATACAGTCTGAACAAATTGCTCAGCATTATCTACAGAGCAGCTGTTCATTTTGCTCATGACTGTGATTGCAGGAGCCCAATAGACTTTAGAGATGCTTATTTGACTGTTTTTTTCTAGAGGAATTTGAAGGTTTCAATGGTAATTGTGGGTAATAATGTCAGTTCTGCTAAAGTTTCCGGCACAGGCGCAAGATAAGAAAACCAGCAAGAAAAAACCAGCTTAAACTAGTCAAAAACCACAATTTGACTGAAAGTACCCTAGACCCCTTAACACGCATGCTTAATTAGCTTATACATATTAACCAGCACACCCACAGGTGGAAACTTTATATGCAAATAAGCTACAAGGGAAATAATATAGGTCATAGCTGATTATAATGAGGTTATAGCTAATTATAATATAGGCGGAACGGAAGATTGTGCACCCTGTTCTGTCCTCCAATGACAGACCAGGGGGAGGGACCATGCGGCCAGGAGATAGGATAAAAGGAATTAAACTTTGTAACCAAGTGTGCCTCTGTATAACACAGCACCCAATTCAGCTGAATTGAAGGAAATAAAAATGCTTGACTTGAGAATTGGTGTCTCCTGTAAAATCAAACAGTCAGTGTATTTCTGACAGTAATCAATTGGGAATAACTGCCAGATTTAGCATGTCATTTAATGAAATTAAAGAGTGGAATTGTTCAGGAGCAGTAGACATAGCAATTGGCCATCAGATAGTTATGGTAATATCAGGGTACAAAATATATAGGAATGATAGGGTTGGTCATGCTGGTGAGGGAGTGGCACTACACATGAAAGAAAAAATAGAGTCAAATACAGTAAAAATATTAAATGAACCTAATAGTACCATAGCATCTCTATGAATAAAAATTCCATGTTTGAATCATAAGAGTATAGTAGTAAGAATATACTATCAACCACCTGACTACAATGAGCAAAACAAACAAGGAGTTCTGTGGCACTTCTAAAGACTAACAAATTAATTTATCACTTGAGCTTTTGTGGGAGAAAAATCCCACATTGTCAGACACTTATGCTCATGTGATCAATACATTTATTGGTCTTTAGAGGTGTCACAGGACCCCTTATTTGTTTTGCTGAACTAGACCAACACAGCTACCCTTTTGGAACTGACTAGGATGGTGATGCTTATCATGAAATGCTCAGGGAGATTAGAGAGGCTACAAAACAGAAGACAATGAGGAATTTCAGCTACTGCATTACTGCCAAGGAACATACCATCTCAGGGTGGGATGCAGAGATCTAATTTCTAGACATCTCTAATCACTGCTTCTTTGAGCAACTAACCCTGGAACTGCCAGGAAGTGGCATTTCTTGATATAGTCCTAGGTGGCTTACAGCATCTGGTCCAAAAAGTGAATATAACTGGACCCCTCAGTAACAGCAACCATAATGTAATTAAATTTAACATCCTCGTTGGGGGGTTGAGTGGGTGGGAGGAAACACCAAAGCAACCTATCACAGCGGCATTTAACCTCAGAAAGGGGAACCATCCAAAAATGAGGAGGCTAGTTAAATGGAAATGAGGACTGTAACAGAGTAAAACAGGTAGTTAGAGATAAAGCCATCTTTTAAAAATTGAAAGTCAAATGCTACTGAGGAAAATAGAAGTATAACTTTTGGCAAGTCAAGTTTAAATGAATAATTGGGCCAGCCAAAACAAAAATCTGAAGAGCAACTGGCAAAAACAACAAAAACTAAAAGTAAATTTTTTAAATAGCTCTGAAACAGGAAGGCTGCCAAACAACCAATGGGGGACTGAGGTGCTACAGAAGCGATCCAGGAAGACAAGGCCATTATGGAGATGCTAAATGAGTTCTTTACAGTGGTAAAGTATAATTTGATGGGCCCTGGAACCCTCTTAATCCCCAGGCCCCCTTCATGCATATGTGGGCCCCAGCCCAGGTAGGCATTTTTGAGCCCCATCAGCTTTTTCCTCACAAATGAAGCACAGCTTTAAATGCACAACATCACCCCAACCTAGTCCACTAGTACCCACATCAGACCCCTATTTTCTCATGTCCTTGTCAGCTCCCATCTCCACTTCCCTAAGCTTCTTGCCCCCCAGTCCCCACTCCAGCACTCCTAACCCTCCAACTCCCCTGTCTTCACACCACCGCCTTCAACCCCCCAACCCCCCATGCCTCCCCAGCCCCTTTCAGTCCCCTTGTCCTCATTCCCCTACTGCATCCCCCTTCCACCTCCAACCCCCTCCACACGTCCCCAGCCCCCTCCATCCCTAGCCCCCACTCCAGCCCCCAACCTCCTTCATCCCTCCCCAGACACCCACCCAGTCCCCACTCCAGCCCTTCATAGTACCCTCCACCCTACCCTCGCCCCCAACTCTCTCCCTCCATCCCAACCCCTTACTCTAGTGAGTTGTGCTGCTCCAAACCCCTCCATTCCCAACCCCAGCCTCCTGCTCACCATGTCCACCACCACCTCCTGCTGGCACAGCACTTTGTGCTCCTTCTTCAGGCTCCCCCTGAGTGGCAGGGCAAGAAGCAGCAGAGCAACCAGGAGCAGCGACTGTGAGGCAGCGGCAGGCAGCGAGTGCATGGCATCGGGGCAGGGCTGCCAGGATGGCTGGGAGCAGAATGAGAGGGGGGGGAGTGTCTGCACAGGGGTAGTAAGGGGGGATGCACTAGAATGCTGCATTCTGCCCCATTATTCTATTTTTAGGGAACACTGACCCCTGAAACTTGGGGACCCCAAATCGGCATTCTAGTATATTCCCCCTTACTTAAACCCCTGGTTCTTTACATCTGCATTCACCACAGAAGATGTGGGGGTAGATTCCTGTACCTGAGTCATTCTTTTTAGGTGACATATCTGAGAAGCAGTCTCAGACTGATATGTCAATAGAGGTTTTGGAACAAATTAGTACTGTTCAATTTATCAACTCACCAGGACCAAATAGTATTTACGCAAGAGTTCTGAAGTAACTCAAATGTGAAACTGCAGAACTACTAACTGTGGTATATAACCTATCGATTAAATCAGGCTCGGTGCCAGATGGTTGGCAGAGAGCTTAAGTGATGCCTGTTTTTAAAAAAAAAAGGCTTCTAGAGATGATCTTGGCAATTACAGGACAGTAAGCCTAATTTCAGTAGCAGGCAAATTGTATGAAACTATAGTAAAGGCAAGAATGATACATCTAGATGAACATGATGTGTTGGGGAAGAGTCAGAGCTGACTTTTGTGAAGGGAAGTCATGCTTCAGCAATCTACTAGAATTTTTTGAGACTGCATCAGAGAAGATGAAGACTTCTGGACAGGAGTCAGGAGCTGATCCTGGAGGCACAGCACTCCAAAGAATCTGACAGCATGGTGCAGAGTGGAAAAGAAAATTGGCACCATGTGACCCGCAGAGGATGTAGAAGGAGAAACCCTATATCCCTAACATGAATAGAGGTAAATAACAGCATTCAGGCTCTTTCTACAGGTGTTGCTACTGAGAGTGTTTTGGAAGAGTCGTCTGATGGAAGAGATCAGAAAGAGACACTGTTGGTTGCAAGGCATGGGATACATTGGCCCAGGAGTGGGGGCACTGTGATCACAACTCCTAAGAGGAAAAGATGGGTAGTGGTGGTCGGGGATTCCCTCCTAAGGGAGAGGGAGTCATCCATCTGCTGTCCTGACCAGGAAAACTGAGAAGTATGCTGCTTGCCTGGAGCTAGAATTCAGGATGTGACAGAGAATCTGCCGAGACTTATCAAGCCTTTGGGCCTCTACTCCTTTCTGCTTATCCATGTGGGCACCAGTGATACATCCAAGAATGATATGAGCATATCACTGCAGACTATGTGAAGGAGGATAAAGGAGTTTGAGGCACAGGTGGTGTTCTCATTCATCCTTCCTACTGATTGAAAAGGCCCCGGCAAGAGACTGCTGCATTATGGAAACAAATGCATAGCTAGGCAGGTGGTGTCAAAGAGAGGGCTTTGGCTTCTTTGACCATGAGGTGTTGTTACAAGAAGGAGGACTGCTAGGAAGGGATGGGATTCTTCTAATGAAGAGAGGGGAAAGTATCTTTGCAGGCCACCTGGCTAACCTAGTCAGGAGGACTTTAAACTCCTTTAAACTTTGTTGGGGGATGGAGTCCTAATCCTGAGATTAGTTAGGAAGGAGGACACTGGGAGGAAATCGCAAGGAGGAAGGTGCAACAGGGGAGGCAAACAGCAGAGGAGAGGAGGGAAATCAGCCTAGTATCTTAGCTGCCTGTACACAAATGCAACGAGCCTAGGAAACAAGCAGGAAGAATTGGAAGTCCTGACACAGTCAAGGAACTATAAAGTAATTGGAATAACAGAGATGTGGTGGGATAGCGTGCATGACTGGAGCACTGCTGTGGAAGGGTATAAATTGTTCAGGAAGGACAGGCAGGAAAGAAGAGGTGGAGGAGTAGCACTATATGTTTTATGACTTTATGGCTTTATGACTGTTTGGAGCTCCACTATGAAACTGAAGGCAAGTCAGTTGAAAGTGTCTCAGTTAAGTTTAGAGGAGAGTGCAACGAGGGTGATGTCATGGTGGGTGTCTGCGATAGACAACCAGACCAAAAGGCGGGGGTGGGTGAGGCTTACTATGGACAACTAGCAGAAGTTTACAGATCATGGGCCCTGGTTCTCATGGGGGACTTCAGTTACCCTGACAACTGCTGGGAGGGCAATGCAGCAGTGCACAGACAGTCTAGGAAGTTTTTTGGAGAGAGTTGAGGACAATTAGGGATCTTGCACCTCTTGACCTGCTGTTCAGAAACAGAGAAGAATTGACCATGGAAGTAGAAATGAACAGCAACCTGGGCAGCAATGACCATGGCTGTGTTCACACAGCACTTTTGTTTCGAAACAAGGGG